>OX638297.1:6173712-6796671 GCA_951812265.1 Taphrorychus bicolor | reverse complement strand
AAGTCGTTTCTAACTGATTTTTTGCCATAATTCTTACCTGACTTTTTCGGAAAATACCAAACTTGCATTTTGAGACGTTTTCAGTCAAATTTCACTTATTTTGTACCCAAAATGTAACTTTACCAAAAACAACAATTAGAAGATTTAATCAGTTTTACCTGATTTTGTCATAAAATTGAATTTCTTGAGAAAAACATAAAAACTTGCATTTTCAGACCCTTTGAGTTATTTTTAAGCAATTTTCGCCCTAATCTCGATTTCTTTGTTTTCAGAAACTCCAAATTTGCATTTTTTGTAGGTTTAAGTCGTTTCTAACTGATTTTTGGCCCTGATTCCTACCTGACTTTTTCGGAAAACACCAAACTTGCATTTTGAGACGTTTTCAGTCAAATTTCACATATTTTGGACCAAAAATGTAACCTTACCAATCACAACAATTAGAAGATTTAATCAGTTTTGCCTGATTTTTGGCCCTAATTCCCACCTGAATTTTTCAAATAACACCAAACTCGCATTTTGAGACGTTTTTAGTCAAATTTCACTTATTTTGGACCAAAAATGTAATTTTACCAATAACTTCTGATACAACAATTAGAAGATTTAATCAGTTTTAGCTGATTTTGTCATAAAATTGAATTTCTTCGGAAAAACATAAAAACTAGCATTTTTGGACGCTTTGAGTCATTTTTAAGCAATTTTCGTCCTGATCTCAATCTATTTGTTTTCGAAAACTCAAAATTTGCATTTTTTGTAGTTTTAAGTCGTTTCTAACTGATTTTTGGCCCTGATTCCTACCTGACTTTTTCGGAAAACACCAAACTTGCATTTTGAGACGTTTTCAGTCAAATTTCACATATTTTGGACCAAAAGTTTAACTTTACCAATAACAACAATTAGAAGATTTAATCAGTTTTACCTGATTTTGTCATAAAATTGAATTTCTTCAGAAAAACATAAAAACTAGCATTTTTGGACGCTTTGAGTCATTTTTAAGCAATTTTCATCCTGATCTCAATCTAGTTGTTTTCAAAAACTCAAAATTTGCATTTTTTGTAGTTTTAAGTCGTTTCTAACTGATTTTTGGCCATAATTCTTACCTGACTTTTTCGGAAAATACCAAACTTGCATTTTGAGACGTTTTCAGTCAAATTTCACTTATTTTGGACCCAAAATGTAACTTTACCAAAAACAACAATTAGAAGATTTAATCAGTTTTACCTGATTTTGTCATAAAATTGAATTTCTTGAGAAAAACATAAAAACTTGCATTTTCAGACCCTTTGAGTTATTTTTAAGCAATTTTCGCCCTAATCTCGATTTATTTGTTTTCAAAAACTCCAAATTTGCATTTTTTGGAGGTTTAAGTCGTTTCTAACTGATTTTTGGCCCTGATTCCTACCTGACTTTTTCGGAAAACACCAAACTTGCATTTTGAGACGTTTTCAGTCAAATTTCACATATTTTGGACCAAAAATGTAACTTTACCAATAACAACAATTAGAAGATTTAATCAGTTTTACCTGATTTTTGGCCCTAATTCCCACCTGAATTTTTCAAATAACACCAAACTCGCATTTTGAGACGTTTTTAGTCAAATTTCACTTATTTTGGACCAAAAATGTAACTTTACCAATAACTTCTGATACAACAATTAGAAGATTTAATCAGTTTTAGCTGATTTTGTCATAAAATTGAATTTCTTCGGAAAAACATAAAAACTAGCATTTTTGGACGCTTTGAGTCATTTTTGAGCAATTTTCGTCCTGATCTCAATCTATTTGTTTTCAAAAACTCAAAATTTGCATTTTTTGTAGTTTTAAGTCGTTTCTAACTGATTTTTGGCCATAATTCTTACCTGACTTTTTCGGAAAATACCACACTTGCATTTTGAGACGTTTTCAGTCAAATTTCACTTATTTTGGACCCAAAATGTAACTTTACCAAAAACAACAATTAGAAGATTTAATCAGTTTTACCTGATTTTGTCATAAAATTGAATTTCTTGAGAAAAACATAAAAACTTGCATTTTCAGACCCTTTGAGTTATTTTTAAGCAATTTTCGCCCTAATCTCGATTTATTTGTTTTCAAAAACTCCAAATTTGCATTTTTTGGAGGTTTAAGTCGTTTCTAACTGATTTTTGGCCCTGATTCCTACCTGACTTTTTCGGAAAACACCAAACTTGCATTTTGAGACGTTTTCAGTCAAATTTCACATATTTTGGACCAAAAATTTAACTTTACCAATCACAACAATTAGAAGATTTAATCAGTTTTACCTGATTTTTGGCCCTAATTCCCACCTGAATTTTTCAAATAACACCAAACTCGCATTTTGAGAAGTTTTTAGTCAAATTTCACTTATTTTGCACCAAAAATGTAACTTTACCAATAACTTCTGATACAACAATTAGAAGTATTAATCAGTTTTAGCTGATTTTGTCATAAAATTGAATTTTTTCAGAAAAAGATAAAAACTAGCATTTTTGGACGCTTTGAGTCATTTTTAAGCAATTTTCGCCCTAATCTCGATTTATTTGTTTTCAAAAACTCCAAATTTGCATTTTTTGTTGGTTTAAGTCGTTTTTAACTGATTTTTGGCCCTGATTTCTACCTGACTTTTTCGGAAAACACCAAACTTGCATTTTGAGACGTTTTCAGTCAAATTTCACATATTTTGGACCAAAAATTTAACTTTACCAATCACAAAAATGAGAAGATTTAATCAGTTTTACCTAATTTTTGGCCCTAATTCCCACCTGAATTTTTCAAATAACACCAAACTCGCATTTTGAGACGTTTTTAGTCAAATTTCACTTATTTTGGACCAAAAATGTAAATTTACCAATAACTTCTGATACAACAATTAGAAGATTTAATCAGTTTTAGCTGATTTTGTCATAAAATTGAATTTCTTCGGAAAAACATAAAAACTAGCATTTTTGGACGCTTTGAGTCATTTTTAAGCAATTTTCGTCCTGATCTCAATCTATTTGTTTTCAAAAACTCAAAATTTGCATTTTTTGTAGTTTTAAGTCGTTTCTAACTGATTTTTGGCCATAATTCTTACCTGACTTTTTCGGAAAATACCACACTTGCATTTTGAGACGTTTTCAGTCAAATTTCACTTATTTTGGACCCAAAATGTAACTTTACCAAAAACAACAATTAGAAGATTTAATCAGTTTTACCTGATTTTGTCATAAAATTGAATTTCTTGAGAAAAACATAAAAACTTGCATTTTCAGACCCTTTGAGTTATTTTTAAGCAATTTTTGCCCTAATCTCGATTTCTTTGTTTTCAAAAACTCCAAATTTGCATTTTTTGTAGGTTTAAGTCGTTTCTAACTGATTTTTGGCCCTGATTCCTACCTGACTTTTTCGGAAAACACCAAACTTGCATTTTGAGACGTTTTCAGTCAAATTTCACATATTTTGGACCAAAAATGTAACTTTACCAATCACAACAATTAGAAGATTTAATCAGTTTTACCTGATTTTTGGCCCTAATTCCCACCTGAATTTTTCAAATAACACCAAACTCGCATTTTGAGACGTTTTTAGTCAAATTTCACTTATTTTGGACCAAAAATGTAACTTTACCAATAACTTCTGATACAACAATTAGAAGATTTAATCAGTTTTAGCTGATTTTGTCATAAAATTGAATTTCTTCGGAAAAACATAAAAACTAGCATTTTTGGACGCTTTGAGTCATTTTTAAGCAATTTTCGTCCTGATCTCAATCTATTTGTTTTCGAAAACTCAAAATTTGCATTTTTTGTAGTTTTAAGTCGTTTCTAACTGATTTTTTGCCATAATTCTTACCTGACTTTTTCGGAAAATACCAAACTTGCATTTTGAGACGTTTTCAGTCAAATTTTACTTATTTTGTACCCAAAATGTAACTTTACCAAAAACAACAATTAGAAGATTTAATCAGTTTTACCTGATTTTGTCATAAAATTGAATTTCTTGAGAAAAACATAAAAACTTGCATTTTCAGACCCTTTGAGTTATTTTTAAGCAATTTTCGCCCTAATCTCGATTTCTTTGTTTTCAGAACCTCCAAATTTGCATTTTTTGTAGGTTTAAGTCGTTTCTAACTGATTTTTGGCCCTGATTCCTACCTGACTTTTTCGGAAAACACCAAACTTGCATTTTGAGACGTTTTCAGTCAAATTTCACATATTTTGGACCAAAAATGTAACTTTACCAATCACAACAATTAGAAGATTTAATCAGTTTTACCTGATTTTTGGCCCTAATTCCCACCTGAATTTTTCAAATAACACCAAACTCGCATTTTGAGACTTTTTAGTCAAATTTCACTTATTTTGGACCAAAAATGTAACTTTACCAATAACTTCTGATGCAACAATTAGAAGATTTAATCAGTTTTAGCTGATTTTGTCATAAAATTGAATTTCTTCGGAAAAACATAAAAACTAGCATTTTTGGACGCTTTGAGTCATTTTTAAGCAATTTTTCGTCCTGATCTCAATCTATTTGTTTTCGAAAACTCAAAATTTGCATTTTTTGTAGTTTTAAGTCGTTTCTAACTGATTTTTTGCCATAATTCTTACCTGACTTTTTCGGAAAATACCAAACTTGCATTTTGAGACGTTTTCAGTCAAATTTCACTTATTTTGTACCCAAAATGTAACTTTACCAAAAACAACAATTAGAAGATTTAATCAGTTTTACCTGATTTTGTCATAAAATTGAATTTCTTGAGAAAAACATAAAAACTTGCATTTTCAGACCCTTTGAGTTATTTTTAAGCAATTTTCGCCCTAATCTCGATTTATTTGTTTTCAAAAACTCCAAATTTGCATTTTTTGTAGGTTTAAGTCGTTTCTAACTGATTTTTGGCCCTGATTCCTACCTGACTTTTTCGGAAAACACCAAACTTGCATTTTGAGACGTTTTCAGTCAAATTTCACATATTTTGGACCAAAAATGTAACTTTACCAATCACAACAATTAGAAGATTTAATCAGTTTTACCTGATTTTTGGCCCTAATTCCCACCTGAATTTTTCAAATAACACCAAATTCGCATTTTGAGACGTTTTTAGTCAAATTTCACTTATTTTGGACCAAAAATGTAAATTTACCAATAACTTCTGATACAACAATTAGAAGATTTAATCAGTTTTAGCTGATTTTGTCATAAAATTGAATTTCTTCGGAAAAACATAAAAACTAGCATTTTTGGACGCTTTGAGTCATTTTTAAGCAATTTTCGTCCTGATCTCAATCTATTTGTTTTCGAAAACTCAAAATTTGCATTTTTTGTAGTTTTAAGTCGTTTCTAACTGATTTTTGGCCATAATTCTTACCTGACTTTTTCGGAAAATATCACACTTGCATTTTGAGACGTTTTCAGTCAAATTTCACTTATTTTGGACGCAAAATGTAACTTTACCAAAAACAACAATTAGAAGATTTAATCAGTTTTACCTGATTTTGTCATAAAATTGAATTTCTTGAGAAAAACATAAAAACTTGCATTTTCAGACCCTTTGAGTTATTTTTAAGCGATTTTTGCCCTAATCTCGATTTCTTTGTTTTCAAAAACTCCAAATTTGCATTTTTTGTAGGTTTAAGTCGTTTCTAACTGATTTTTGGCCCTGATTCCTACCTGACTTTTTCGGAAAACACCAAACTTGCATTTTGAGACGTTTTCAGTCAAATTTCACATATTTTGTACCAAAAATTTAACTTTACCAATCACAACAATTAGAAGATTTAATCAGTTTTACCTGATTTTTGGCCCTAATTCCCACCTGAATTTTTCAAATAACACCAAACTCGCATTTTGAGACGTTTTCAGTCAAATTTCACTTATTTTGGACCAAAAATGTAACTTTACCAATAACTTCTGATGCAACAATTAGAAGATTTAATCAGTTTTAGCTGATTTTGTCATAAAATTGAATTTCTTGAGAAAAACATAAAAACTTGCATTTTCAGACCCTTTGAGTTATTTTTAAGCAATTTTCGCCCTAATCTCGATTTATTTGTTTTCAAAAACTCAAAATTTGCATTTTTTGTAGGCTTAAGTCGTTTCTAACTGATTTTTGGCCCTGATTCCTCCCTGACTTTTTCGGAAAACACCAAACTTGCATTTTGAGACGTTTTCAGTCAAATTTCACATATTTGGACCAAAAATGTAACTTTACCAATCACAACAATTAGAAGATTTAATCAGTTTTACCTGATTTTTGGCCCTAATTCCCACCTAAATTTTTCAAATAACACCAAACTCGCATTTTGAGAAGTTTTTAGTCAAATTTCACTTATTTTGGACCAAAAATGTAACTTTACCAATAACTTCTGATACAACAATTAGAAGATTTAATCAGTTTTAGCTGATTTTGTCATAAAATTGAATTTCTTCGGAAAAACATAAAAACTAGCATTTTTGGACGCTTTGAGTCATTTTTAAGCAATTTTCGTCCTGATCTCAATCTATTTGTTTTCGAAAACTCAAAATTTGCATTTTTTGTAGTTTTAAGTCGCTTCTAACTGATTTTTGGCCATAATTCTTACCTGACTTTTTCGGAAAATACCAAACTTGCATTTTGAGACGTTTTCAGTCAAATTTCACTTATTTTGGACCCAAAATGTAACTTTACCAAAAACAACAATTAGAAGATTTAATCAGTTTTACCTGATTTTGTCATAAAATTGAATTTCTTGAGAAAAACATAAAAACTTGCATTTTCAGACCCTTTGAGTTATTTTTAAGCAATTTTCGCCCTAATCTCGATTTTTTTGTTTTCAAAAACTCCAAATTTGCATTTTTTGTAGGTTTAAGTCGTTTCTAACTGATTTTCGGCCCTGATTCCTACCTGACTTTTTCGGAAAACACCAAACTTTCATTTTGAGACGTTTTCAGTCAAATTTCATTTATTTTGGACCCAAAATGTAACTTTACCAAAAACAACAATTAGAAGATTTAATCAGTTTTACCTGATTTTGTCATAAAATTGAATTTCTTGAGAAAAACATAAAAACTTGCATTTTCAGACCCTTTGAGTAATTTTTAAGCAATTTTCGCCCTAATCTCGATTTATTTGTTTTCAAAAACTCCAAATTTGCATTTTTTGTTGGTTTAAGTCGTTTCTAACTGATTTTTGGCCCTGATTCCTACCTGACTTTTTCGGAAAACACCAAACTTGCATTTTGAGACGTTTTCAGTCAAATTTCACATATTTTGGACCAAAAATTTAACTTTACCAATCACAACAATTAGAAGATTTAATCAGTTTTACCTAATTTTTGGCCCTAATTCCCACCTGAATTTTTCAAATAACACCAAACTCGCATTTTGAGACGTTTTTAGTCAAATTTCACTTATTTTGGACCAAAAATGTAACTTTACCAATAACTTCTGATACAACAATTAGAAGATTTAATCAGTTTTAGCTGATTTTGTCATAAAATTGAATTTTTTCAGAAAAAGATAAAAACTAGCATTTTTGGACGCTTTGAGTCATTTTTAAGCAATTTTCGCCCTAATCTCGATTTATTTGTTTTCAAAAACTCCAAATTTGCATTTTTTGTTGGTTTAAGTCGTTTTTAACTGATTTTTGGCCCTGATTCCTACCTGACTTTTTCGGAAAACACCAAACTTGCATTTTGAGACGTTTTCAGTCAAATTTCACATATTTTGGACCAAAAATGTAACTTTACCAATCACAACAATTAGAAGATTTAATCAGTTTTACCTAATTTTTGGCCCTAATTCCCACCTGAATTTTTCAAATAACACCAAACTCGCATTTTGAGACGTTTTTAGTCAAATTTCACTTATTTTGGACCAAAAATGTAAATTTACCAATAACTTCTGATACAACAATTAGAAGATTTAATCAGTTTTAGCTGATTTTGTCATAAAATTGAATTTCTTCGGAAAAACATAAAAACTAGCATTTTTGGACGCTTTGAGTCATTTTTAAGCAATTTTCGTCCTGATCTCAATCTATTTGTTTTCAAAAACTCAAAATTTGAATTTTTTGTAGTTTTAAGTCGTTTCTAACTGATTTTTGGCCATAATTCTTACCTGACTTTTTCGGAAAATACCACACTTGCATTTTGAGACGTTTTCAGTCAAATTTCACTTATTTTGGACCCAAAATGTAACTTTACCAAAAACAACAATTAGAAGATTTAATCAGTTTTACCTGATTTTGTCATAAAATTGAATTTCTTGAGAAAAACATAAAAACTTGCATTTTCAGACCCTTTGAGTTATTTTTAAGCAATTTTCGCCCTAATCTCGATTTCTTTGTTTTCAAAAACTCCAAATTTGCATTTTTTGTAGGTTTGAGTCGTTCCTAACTGATTTTTGGCCCTGATTCCTACCTGACTTTTTCGGAAAACACCAAACTTGCATTTTGAGACGTTTTCAGTCAAATTTCACGTATTTTGGACCAAAAATGTAACTTTACCAATCACAACAATTAGAAGATTTAATCAGTTTTACCTGATTTTTGGCCCTAATTCCCACCTGAATTTTTCAAATAACACCAAACTCGCATTTTGAGACGTTTTCAGTCAAATTTCACTTATTTTGTACCCAAAATGTAACTTTACCAAAAACAACAATTAGAAGATTTAATCAGTTTTACCTGATTTTGTCATAAAATTGAATTTCTTGAGAAAAACATAAAAACTTGCATTTTCAGACCCTTTGAGTTATTTTTAAGCAATTTTCGCCCTAATCTCGATTTCTTTGTTTTCAAAAACTCCAAATTTGCATTTTTTGTAGGTTTAAGTCGTTTCTAACTGATTTTTGGCCCTGATTCCTACCTGACTTTTTCGGAAAACACCAAACTTGCATTTTGAGACGTTTTCAGTCAAATTTCACATATTTTGGACCAAAAATGTAACTTTACCAATCACAACAATTAGAAGATTTAATCAGTTTTACCTGATTTTTGGCCCTAATTCCCACCTGAATTTTTCAAATAACACCAAACTCGCATTTTGAGACGTTTTTAGTCAAATTTCACTTATTTTGGACCAAAAATGTAAATTTACCAATAACTTCTGATACAACAATTAGAAGATTTAATCAGTTTTAGCTGATTTTGTCATAAAATTGAATTTCTTCGGAAAAACATAAAAACTAGCATTTTTGGACGCTTTGAGTCATTTTTAAGCAATTTTCGTCCTGATCTCAATCTATTTGTTTTCGAAAACTCAAAATTTGCATTTTTTGTAGTTTTAAGTCGTTTCTAACTGATTTTTGGCCATAATTCTTACCTGACTTTTTCGGAAAATACCACACTTGCATTTTGAGACGTTTTCAGTCAAATTTCACTTATTTTGGACGCAAAATGTAACTTTACCAAAAACAACAATTAGAAGATTTAATCAGTTTTACCTGATTTTGTCATAAAATTGAATTTCTTGAGAAAAACATAAAAACTTGCATTTTCAGACCCTTTGAGTTATTTTTAAGCGATTTTTGCCCTAATCTCGATTTCTTTGTTTTCAAAAACTCCAAATTTGCATTTTTTGTAGGTTTAAGTCGTTTCTAACTGATTTTTGGCCCTGATTCCTACCTGACTTTTTCGGAAAACACCAAACTTGCATTTTGAGACGTTTTCAGTCAAATTTCACATATTTTGTACCAAAAATTTAACTTTACCAATCACAACAATTAGAAGATTTAATCAGTTTTACCTGATTTTTGGCCCTAATTCCCACCTGAATTTTTCAAATAACACCAAACTCGCATTTTGAGACGTTTTCAGTCAAATTTCACTTATTTTGGACCAAAAATGTAACTTTACCAATAACTTCTGATGCAACAATTAGAAGATTTAATCAGTTTTAGCTGATTTTGTCATAAAATTGAATTTCTTGAGAAAAACATAAAAACTTGCATTTTCAGACCCTTTGAGTTATTTTTAAGCAATTTTCGCCCTAATCTCGATTTATTTGTTTTCAAAAACTCAAAATTTGCATTTTTTGTAGGCTTAAGTCGTTTCTAACTGATTTTTGGCCCTGATTCCTCCCTGACTTTTTCGGAAAACACCAAACTTGCATTTTGAGACGTTTTCAGTCAAATTTCACATATTTGGACCAAAAATGTAACTTTACCAATCACAACAATTAGAAGATTTAATCAGTTTTACCTGATTTTTGGCCCTAATTCCCACCTAAATTTTTCAAATAACACCAAACTCGCATTTTGAGAAGTTTTTAGTCAAATTTCACTTATTTTGGACCAAAAATGTAACTTTACCAATAACTTCTGATACAACAATTAGAAGATTTAATCAGTTTTAGCTGATTTTGTCATAAAATTGAATTTCTTCGGAAAAACATAAAAACTAGCATTTTTGGACGCTTTGAGTCATTTTTAAGCAATTTTCGTCCTGATCTCAATCTATTTGTTTTCGAAAACTCAAAATTTGCATTTTTTGTAGTTTTAAGTCGCTTCTAACTGATTTTTGGCCATAATTCTTACCTGACTTTTTCGGAAAATACCAAACTTGCATTTTGAGACGTTTTCAGTCAAATTTCACTTATTTTGGACCCAAAATGTAACTTTACCAAAAACAACAATTAGAAGATTTAATCAGTTTTACCTGATTTTGTCATAAAATTGAATTTCTTGAGAAAAACATAAAAACTTGCATTTTCAGACCCTTTGAGTTATTTTTAAGCAATTTTCGCCCTAATCTCGATTTTTTTGTTTTCAAAAACTCCAAATTTGCATTTTTTGTAGGTTTAAGTCGTTTCTAACTGATTTTCGGCCCTGATTCCTACCTGACTTTTTCGGAAAACACCAAACTTTCATTTTGAGACGTTTTCAGTCAAATTTCATTTATTTTGGACCCAAAATGTAACTTTACCAAAAACAACAATTAGAAGATTTAATCAGTTTTACCTGATTTTGTCATAAAATTGAATTTCTTGAGAAAAACATAAAAACTTGCATTTTCAGACCCTTTGAGTAATTTTTAAGCAATTTTCGCCCTAATCTCGATTTATTTGTTTTCAAAAACTCCAAATTTGCATTTTTTGTTGGTTTAAGTCGTTTCTAACTGATTTTTGGCCCTGATTCCTACCTGACTTTTTCGGAAAACACCAAACTTGCATTTTGAGACGTTTTCAGTCAAATTTCACATATTTTGGACCAAAAATTTAACTTTACCAATCACAACAATTAGAAGATTTAATCAGTTTTACCTAATTTTTGGCCCTAATTCCCACCTGAATTTTTCAAATAACACCAAACTCGCATTTTGAGACGTTTTTAGTCAAATTTCACTTATTTTGGACCAAAAATGTAACTTTACCAATAACTTCTGATACAACAATTAGAAGATTTAATCAGTTTTAGCTGATTTTGTCATAAAATTGAATTTTTTCAGAAAAAGATAAAAACTAGCATTTTTGGACGCTTTGAGTCATTTTTAAGCAATTTTCGCCCTAATCTCGATTTATTTGTTTTCAAAAACTCCAAATTTGCATTTTTTGTTGGTTTAAGTCGTTTTTAACTGATTTTTGGCCCTGATTCCTACCTGACTTTTTCGGAAAACACCAAACTTGCATTTTGAGACGTTTTCAGTCAAATTTCACATATTTTGGACCAAAAATGTAACTTTACCAATCACAACAATTAGAAGATTTAATCAGTTTTACCTAATTTTTGGCCCTAATTCCCACCTGAATTTTTCAAATAACACCAAACTCGCATTTTGAGACGTTTTTAGTCAAATTTCACTTATTTTGGACCAAAAATGTAAATTTACCAATAACTTCTGATACAACAATTAGAAGATTTAATCAGTTTTAGCTGATTTTGTCATAAAATTGAATTTCTTCGGAAAAACATAAAAACTAGCATTTTTGGACGCTTTGAGTCATTTTTAAGCAATTTTCGTCCTGATCTCAATCTATTTGTTTTCAAAAACTCAAAATTTGAATTTTTTGTAGTTTTAAGTCGTTTCTAACTGATTTTTGGCCATAATTCTTACCTGACTTTTTCGGAAAATACCACACTTGCATTTTGAGACGTTTTCAGTCAAATTTCACTTATTTTGGACCCAAAATGTAACTTTACCAAAAACAACAATTAGAAGATTTAATCAGTTTTACCTGATTTTGTCATAAAATTGAATTTCTTGAGAAAAACATAAAAACTTGCATTTTCAGACCCTTTGAGTTATTTTTAAGCAATTTTCGCCCTAATCTCGATTTCTTTGTTTTCAAAAACTCCAAATTTGCATTTTTTGTAGGTTTGAGTCGTTCCTAACTGATTTTTGGCCCTGATTCCTACCTGACTTTTTCGGAAAACACCAAACTTGCATTTTGAGACGTTTTCAGTCAAATTTCACGTATTTTGGACCAAAAATGTAACTTTACCAATCACAACAATTAGAAGATTTAATCAGTTTTACCTGATTTTTGGCCCTAATTCCCACCTGAATTTTTCAAATAACACCAAACTCGCATTTTGAGACGTTTTCAGTCAAATTTCACTTATTTTGTACCCAAAATGTAACTTTACCAAAAACAACAATTAGAAGATTTAATCAGTTTTACCTGATTTTGTCATAAAATTGAATTTCTTGAGAAAAACATAAAAACTTGCATTTTCAGACCCTTTGAGTTATTTTTAAGCAATTTTCGCCCTAATCTCGATTTCTTTGTTTTCAAAAACTCCAAATTTGCATTTTTTGTAGGTTTAAGTCGTTTCTAACTGATTTTTGGCCCTGATTCCTACCTGACTTTTTCGGAAAACACCAAACTTGCATTTTGAGACGTTTTCAGTCAAATTTCACATATTTTGGACCAAAAATGTAACTTTACCAATCACAACAATTAGAAGATTTAATCAGTTTTACCTGATTTTTGGCCCTAATTCCCACCTGAATTTTTCAAATAACACCAAACTCGCATTTTGAGACGTTTTTAGTCAAATTTCACTTATTTTGGACCAAAAATGTAACTTTACCAATAACTTCTGATGCAACAATTAGAAGATTTAATCAGTTTTAGCTGATTTTGTCATAAAATTGAATTTCTTCGGAAAAACATAAAAACTAGCATTTTTGGACGCTTTGAGTCATTTTTAAGCAATTTTCGTCCCGATCTCAATCTATTTGTTTTCAAAAACTCAAAATTTGCATTTTTGTAGGTTTAAGTCGTTTCTAACTGATTTTTGGCCCTGATTCCTACCTGACTTTTTCGGAAAACACCAAACTTGCATTTTGAGACGTTTTCAGTCAAATTTCACATATTTTGGACCAAAAATGTAACTTTACCAATCACAACAATTAGAAGATTTAATCAGTTTTACCTGATTTTTGGCCCTAATTCCCACCTGAATTTTTCAAATAACACCAAACTCGCATTTTGAGACGTTTTTAGTCAAATTTCACTTATTTTGGACCAAAAATGTAACTTTACCAATAACTTCTGATACAACAATTAGAAGATTTAATCAGTTTTAGCTGATTTTGTCATAAAATTGAATTTCTTCGGAAAACATAAAAACTAGCATTTTTGGACGCTTTGAGTCATTTTTAAGCAATTTTCGTCCTGATCTCAATCTATTTGTTTTCGAAAACTCAAAATTTGCATTTTTTGTAGTTTTAAGTCGTTTCTAACTGATTTTTGGCCATAATTCTTACCTGACTTTTTCGGAAAATATCAAGCTTGCATTTTGAGACGTTTTCAGTCAAATTTCACTTATTTTAGCCCAAAAATGTCCAAAAAAGTAATTTATCGAACGACAAAATATCAAAATACCACTTTGCGCTCTCAATTCGCAAATAACTATTTTTTGGCAAAACGAGTTGTACTCAACCCTTGGTGAAGTAATTAATAAAGATGTGCCATGTATATTCATGTTTCCGATTTTATCTAACAAAAGAAGCACAGGATACCCGTTAACTGGAACTAAAAATTACGGTAATGAAACATCCAAATTACTTCCGGCAGTTCCGGCTTTACAACCGTTATAAATATTACGGGGTATAAGGAGAGGGAGCCTCAGTTCCGTTTCGTCATCCCCTCAGTTTCCAGGAAGGCCTTTAAGACAACAAGAATATGCATACAAATTTGACCTCAAATTAGTGAGCAATTATTGTCCAACCATGAAAGAATGGGACGATTTTTGCCAAAATAACAAGACACAATGGTCAATTTTGCACGAAATCTGATGTTTATCGTTGAGATAATTGAGAATGGCCTTATAGTGGACTAACTAGGCCATGTCGCCCTTTTTTTTTAACGATACCATCTGATTAATGGTTGCATCCACTGAACGTAAAGGAAATGCATTAAGTGAAGTGAACAGGAATTTTTTGGAGATGAAAGTACGGGGTGTTCATTAAAAAACTTCATCTGGCCAGCTATGAGTTGTTGATGAAGGTGTTGAGCAAGCCAGAGAGAAATTATTGCGTTACCAGAAAGGAACTTCTGGCTATCGTAAAGTCCGTGGACCACTTTCATCGGTATCTGTACGGAAGGAAGTTTTTGATCCGTACAGACTACGGAGCGCTGAAATAGCCTCTCCAAATGAAAAAGTCTGAAGGCCAAATTGCAAGATGGATAGAACGCCTTCAGCAGTACGATTTTAAAATTGAACATCGACTAGGCAGATCTCATGCTAACGTAGATGCATTATCACGCAGGCCTTGTAAAGGGGAATGTCGACACTATAACGAGTAGAACAACGAGAAGGACCAACCATTCTTAGGAGAACCAGGATTGACTTCGACGAATATTGGACCACTGAACAAATGAAAGTTGAACGAACAACTGATAATGTGGTGGGATTAATACATCAATGGAAGTTGGAAAATCAAATATCTCATTGGAAGCACATAGCAGATAAGAGCCCGAAAGTAAAAGCTGCGTGGGCTCAATGGGATTCCTTGGCGATTCAGAATGGTTTACTGAAAAGGATTTGGGAAAGCCCCGACGGAAAAAGTGCCACGCTTAGCTTGTGGTACCAGAAAGTAGATGGAAAGTTGTCTTGCGAGAAATGCACAATGGAGTGTCTGGAGGCCATTTGGGAGTGAATAAGACCCTGGATAGAATTCGGGCAAGATACTACTGGGTGAATTGCCGAAATGACGTTGAAGAGTGGTGCAGAAATTGCGATACCTGCTGCTCCGTAAAAGGATCTCAAAAAAAGACAAGGGAGCAAATGAAAAAAAAAACAGTGAAATGGCGTCAACTGAGAGGACGCGGAAAAATTCATGTGGCGAAAAGTGTTATTATTTCTGTTGCAAAACTAAACCTTTTAGTGCACAGTTCTGTGTTATTTGTGGCAGGGTCTTTCACAGATCCTGTGTAGCAAGAGATTGGGCCTATAAAGTGACTATTATAGATGATTCGAAGTTAAAATGCAAGGAGCACAGTATGGATGATGAACATAACCTCAATTCCATTCCTGGAGGTGCCAGTGATAGCGAACTGGAGATAAAATATGTGAAGGAACTCCTCTTGGAAGTAAGGAGTAAAAACCTAATTCTAGAAGTAAATAACCACCTTCTTAGAGAAAAACTTTCGCTCTTGGAAAATAACAACAAAAATGCAAGTAAACATGACCAACAAAGCCCGCCAAAAAAAAGGTAAACAAAAACAAAACAACCAGCATGATGACAACCAGGAATACACCGTCAATGTTGCCAAGCCGTCACAATCGAGCGAACGGGCATCCTACGCTGCTGCCTTAGGCAACCCACAGAGCGCCGGCGTTGGCGGGGACGGATCGAGCATGTCTTTGTCTGGTGGGACGGAACCAAGTCATGACAAACAATCTGAAGAATTTATACAACCAAAAAACAGGACATTAAATAAACAAAGATGGCAGGAGCTTAAGAAAAAAAAACCTACAGGAGGGAAATCGAACTGAGGATGTGGAATTTCAGTTTGATAAAGGCACGAAGAAAGACAAAAAAGCCTGGGTTTTTCTAAAAAAACTTGGTGAACCTGTTACCAAAGACAATATCACCAACTATGTTCTAAAGCATGCTGATATCACAGCAGAAAGCATTTCCGTTAAAGAGTGTCAACCGAAAATACAAAAAGGAACCAAGCGGTTCTACATGATTGGTGTTCCTTTTGAACATAAAGAATTAATAGACAGTCCAGATTTCTGGCCTAAAGGTGTGACCTTCCAACGGTTCAACTTTGGACTAGGCCGGAATTTTTTAGACCAAACAAAACCAATAATAGAAATTGGCTAGAAAAGGATGACACTCGCAATCGCAGCGGCGGAAGCATCCACCTAAGTGATCTACCATCCCATGAACATGAATATGACTCCATGAAGCAGCAAAACACCCGAAGCACAACTATGACAAAATCACAGAGGCTAATCCTGTTTCATTGGAATGTGCAAAGCCTGAACAACAAAACCCAAGAAGTCTCCGTTGCTCCGTCGGAAGTTGAGCCTGACATCTTTTGTATAACAGAGCATTGGCTTCAAAATGCAGACTTAAAATACTTACAACTGAGTGGATACAGCATGGTGAGCTACTCATCAAAAACAGAGGTGAGGGGAGGAGGAACTGCCATTTTTGGCAAAAAGGATATCCCAATGGAACAGGTATCTGTACAAAAGCTACCCATTGAAAGACATTTTGAATTTTGTGTTGCTAATCTTACAACCGAAAGTGGATATTTTTGTACAACTGTCACTCTATATCGCTCGCCATCTGGCTGTTTAGATACTTTTGTGACTAACCTATATGACCTGTTGCATGAAGTGTATAATCCTAATAGGAATAGGTATCTCATAGTCTGTGGGGACTTCAATGTGAATTTCCATACAGATAACGCTGACTCAGACCTAGTGAATCAATTACTTGTGAGTTTTGGTCTTTCCTCTAGCATACATGGTGTTACTAGGGCTGGGAGAGGCGATGGGACACAAGTGGATAATATCTTCAGTAATATTCCCAACGAATTGATAAATGGAAATATATACTTAACTAATGTGTCTGATTACTATGGCCAGATAGTGAGAATTCTAGTCTCAAAAAATCAATCCACTAGGGCCAATTGCATTAAAAAACGTTTTTTTACTGACACCAACATACAGTCCTTTATAGATTGCCTTGAAAACGAAACTTGGGAAGATATCTATGCTGTGCAAGATCCCAATGAAAGCTATAATATATTTCATAACATTCTACATTATTATTTCAACTTGGCATTTCCTCTTAGCTCAGGTAGGTTTCAGGCCGAAAGACCTTCTTGGATTAGCAAGGAGATTAAAGAATATGGGCAATATGTAAAGGACTTATATGTGTGGCATAAGATCACTGGAAGCCCGATTAACTTGGATATCTACAAGAATGAAAGAAAAAATTATAGAAAGTTTATTTCGCAATATCAAACAGCGCTTAATGAAAATCAGAAAAAACAACAAAACAAAAACGGCTTGGGGCATCTATAGGAACCTCACTTCAAACAGTAGTCAAAATAGTATAGTTCTTGACTTTGATGAAGTGTCTGTGGGAGATCCTTCCATGGTGGCAGACTTATTTCTGAGAAAGTTCGACACCCCGTCTGTAGCTCGCCTGCAAGATGGTGATGTGGAGAATGTTATTGGCAACCCCGATACGGCTTTCTTGAGGCCGGTGGATGATATGAAAGTATTTAGAATTATAATGGCCCTGCCCAATAAATATTCCGCGGGTTTAGACGACTTTCCGATAGTAATAATCAAAAGGGTAGCTAAATGCATTTCAACGCCTTGGCCTATATCATGAATGACTGTTTTGGTGCTGGGATATTTCCAGACATCTTGAAGAGAGCTAAGGTTATTCCCGCTCATAAAAAAGGAAAGAGAGCCGACATCAACAATTATAGACCCATTTCCCTTCTCTCTTCCGTGTCGAAGATCTTTGAGAGGGCCGTATACAGTTGGCTTATGACCTTCCTACAACATCATGAGGTGATAGTCAGCCACCAGTATGGGTGTATGCCCAATAGGTCTACACAGCTTGCAATATTTGACTTTATTACATACATAATTGAAAATGTTGACAGGTAGAAAAAGGTTGCTGGGTTGTTCTTTGATCTCCCAAGGGCCTTCGACACATTAGATCATGATCTGCTCATGAACAGGATAGCTAGCTATGGAGTCAGGGGGAATTTCGCCTCAATCATAAAGTCTTATCTAACAAACATGCACTCACAGGGGCTCGAGGTTCTTTCCCGGTCGGTAGCGATTCGGAGGGGCGTTCCGCAGGGCTCCATTCTCGGTCCCGTGTTGTTCCTCCTGTACGTCAATGGATTGGGTGCGGCGATTGCTGGTGGTCGCATCTGCCAGTATGCGGACGATACGTCTATTGTGCTGGTGGATGATGGCTTTGCTAGTCTCTCGGCGGCTTGTTCGGGTGCGGTGGGGGGAATGCGAGATTGGTGTGCGGCCAGTGGCCTGATGGTCAACTGTGGGAAGACAGGTCTGTTGACCTTTAGCAAATTGGGTAGCTCTCTTGAGTCTTTGTATGTCAATATTAGTGCCGATTCTCTTCCTGTATCAGACGGGGTGAAATTTTTGGGGGTGACGGTTGATCAAACTATAGCATATGATAAGCAAATACAAATTTTGGAAAACAGACTAAACAGTTTCTGTGCTTTAATTCGCAGACTCAGAAATTGCTTTTCACGTACCACACTAATACAAATATATTATGCCGGAGCTCAATCGATAATATCTTATAGTATTCTATTCTGGGGCTCATGTAGAAATGCTCACAAAATATTTGTAACCCAGAAGCGGATTGTTAGATGTATCCAGGGGCTACACCCTAGAGTATCATGTAGACCCTACTTCAAGCAAATGAAATTACTCACTGTCCCATCGTTATATTTCCTATCGCTGGTAATGTTTGTAAAAAGACACTATAATCTGTTTACACGCAACGCGGATGTATATGCTCAAGGTATGACCATGGCAACCAAGAGTGCATACATTCTCAGAGTGCCACTGCACAACTCTACTTTTTTCAAGAAAGGTCCATATTATCAGGCGCTCATGGCCTTTAATCTATTACCCAATACCAGTCTTTTATCATTTAAGAGAGCCACCACTGATTTCCTGCTAGACAAATGCTACTATAGCTTTAGGTTTACATGAGCCTTTTAGCTGAATATATGGATTTGCAAACCAAAACTATAGTGTTGTGTGATTCTGGGAGTGGCTGCATTCCAGAAACAATTTATAGAGTGTATCGTTTTTCTCTTGTTTGCTTTTGACGTTGCTTTGTTGATTGTGTCGACTTTGGTGGCAATAAAGATATTATTATTATTATTATTAAATGAAGTAATACAATGTTGGCGACCCATTTGAAAGAATTGCGATCGACGTGGCAGGTCCTTTTTCAGAAACGGACGATAGCGACAAATACATCTTAGTTGCCATGGATTATTTCATTAAATGGCTGAAGCCTACGCTTTGCCTAATCAGGAAGCAGCGACTGTGGCAACGGTGCTAGTAAATGAAATGTTCTGCAGATTTGGAGTCCCTCTCGAACCTCATTCTGATCAGGTTCGAAATTTTGAATCAGCTGCTTTCCAGAAGGTCATGGAACTTCTTGGAATTCGCAAGACCAGGACAACTCCTTTGCATCCACAGTCGGATGGGGTGGAGAGATTTAATCGAACCATGGAACATTACCTGTCTAAAATGGTGGCAGATCATCAGTGTGATTGGGACCAACATCTATCTCTCATGTTGATGGCATATCGAGGCCCTATGCATGAAGCCACTGGTTATACTCCGGCGAGAGTAATGTTCGGAAGGGAAATGAGGCTTCCTGCGGATTTGATGGATGGAACACCAGAAAAAGAGTCGCTCAGCTCTGAGAATTTTGTGGAGGAGCTTAAGGAGAGGCTGAACAATGTTCATGAACAAGTCAGAAATAAACTGCGGATATCCAGTGATCGAGCCAAAGCAAGATATGACTTACTAGCTAACTCCCGCTGCTTCCAGGATGGTGATTTGGTGTGGCTGTACAATCCGCATCGAAAGGTGGGGAAGTCGCCCAAACTTAGCCAAAAGGACCTTATACAATTATTAAGAAGATTAATGACGTGGTGTATAGGATCCAGCTGACCCTCAGATCAAAGATGAAGGTTGCTCATCTGGATCGATTAGCAAGATACCATACTCTATCTGTTCGGGACGAACAGCCTTAAGAGATGGGCAATGTTACGATGAGCGGGCCGGGAGGCGGAGCGACAAAGGAGGCCTATCCGGGGCTGCAGCATGAGTGTGAATTCCTGTAATGGCATTTAGGAAGAATGCTCAGGACATTTGGTAGTTTATTATTGTGTAGGGTTTAGGTTGGAAGGTTGAGTAAGAACCACTGTTGGATTAATACTGAATTTTATTTACAATTAACAACTATTTATATACAAACGTCCTAAACAATATTAAATGAATTAAAACAATAAATTGCTGACACATATTGTTCTGTGCTCCACATTGGAAGGTTGCGTGATTTTCTTGCTGACGCTGCGCCTAGTATCTGGTTGTGTGGTGTTTACTGGTGACCTACTGGAGGTGCGTTGGCGGCAATAACCTAGTTAGTTAATTTTGTATTGTTTCTGAAATATATAAACTGGAATTATTTTTATGACTAAATGTGAGTTTAGACATTCTGGGCAGTCTATTGCCATGCCATCAGTGTTCAGCGCCGTCATGGGGATATACTGGTTCGAGGACAATCGCGTCTGTGGGCGGCTGGGCAGCTCTGATTGTATTTAATAGGATGTCTGCTGCATCTCTGTCTTTTTTCGTATTGGAGCTGCTACTTTGTCGTCGTTTGTAGAACCCGAATAGCACCACCATAAGTGCGATAACAACAAGTATAGTTATTGATGCACCACTGAGGCTTGTGACTAGGAGGTGCTTTTTGACTGTCACCCAATTCATAAACTGTGAGTAGTGTATGCGAATTCGTTTGTTTCCTGCATTTTTGAATAAATCGTCTGCAGTATGCTATAACTCGAGTCATGTGGTTTAATGAAGAAAATCGCTCTATGATTTCATTATTGGTTTCACTGTTTTGAGTTGTAATTGTGACATGGTGACACATTCTGGCCTCCTCTGTGGTGACTTCTATTTGGTTCGTCGGCGTTACGATCGTCGATTTTAACCACGATGGACCAGACCACCACATTGTATGGTTTTTTAATAGAGTTGGGCTTATTTCTCTTGATATAATATCAGCTGGATTGTCGTCGGTTCGTACGTGGTGCCAATGTTGTTTTGGAACTAATTTGGTGATTTCTGCTACTCGGTTGGCTACAAAATTCTTCCACCTGGACGGGTCCCCTTTTATCCATGATAATGCTATTGTAGAGTCTGTCCAGGCATACATGGGGGTATCTTGTAGTGATAAGGTTGTAGCAGTCTTTTTTATTAGATGTGAAAGGAGCACGGCAGCACATAACTCTAGTCTTGGCAACGTAACTTTCATTCTTGCTGGTGCAACTTTGGATTTGGCAATTAGCAGAACTATTTCCGCTTTATCCTGGGAATTCTTCACTTTCATGTAGACTACGGCTCCATACGCCTTTTCTGAGGCATCACAGAAACCACGTAGTTCCACTTGACTGCTTTTGACTTGGTAGGTCCACCTGGATATAGTAATTTTTTCGACATTTTTTAATTCTGTTTGGAAATTTTCCCATTTGCTCTGTGGCACAGGATCATCCCAATTTAGCTCTTGCAGCCATAATTCTTGGATCAGGAGCTTCGCTCTGATGATTATTGGAGCTAGCCATCCTAGTGGGTCGAATAAGTTAGCAACTTCTGAGAGGATGCTTCTTTTAGTAATGTTATCACTGGTCGATATTTCGGTTTTGAATCTAAATGTGTCATCATATGGAGCCCAGTGTATACCTAGCGACTTCCTTATGTCATCTTCAGTTATTTCCAATGCTGAATGATCCTTAACTTCATTTGGAAGATTTTGTAGTAACTCTGGTTTGTTGCTGGACCATTACCGCAACGTAAATCCTCCTCGTTGAAACATGTTGATAAGTTCGTCTTGTAGTGACAGAGCTTCTTTTATGGTGTCAGCACCTGATAACAAATCGTCGACATAAAAATCTCTCATTGCTGCTTTGGATGCATTTGGAAAGTTGTGTCTCTCATCGTGGGCAAGCTTTTGTAACGTTTTAATAGCTAAGTACGGTGCTGCTGTCGTCCCATAAGTTACAGTCGTTAAGCAATATTCATTTATTGGTGTGTCACTATCAAATCTCCATAAGATTTTCTGATATTTCAGGTCGTCGGTTTCAAGTAACGGTAGCTAACGTACAGTAGACTTTGCGATAGCGGTAACGTTAGGCATGTGCAGTGGTACGCCATTTGAAATTTTGTGAGGTTCAAACTGTTAAAAGGTTTATTTGTTGTGATTCGGTTTAGATTAGAAAACTGTGTTACTTTTTCTCTTTTACTTACAAACAGGTACATTTGGAATTAGTACCTATGTCTCAACCTAGCACCAGTGTTGTGAATTTGCTAAAACGGCCTAGAGTACGTTTTACAGACGAAGACGATCAAATTC
Source organism: Taphrorychus bicolor (assembly GCA_951812265.1). Lineage (NCBI taxonomy): Eukaryota > Metazoa > Arthropoda > Insecta > Coleoptera > Curculionidae > Taphrorychus > Taphrorychus bicolor. Next base: position 6,774,093 of record OX638297.1, on the reverse strand, counting down.
TAATATTCTATTAAATAAAATTTTGTCAAACAAGCCTTACCTTTATGCATCAAAATAGGCAATTGTACAAACCAACTTTTGCAACAGGACAGGAAAAAACATATCTTTGAGAGGACTAAAGGATCATGTACAACATATTATTAAAAATTTTGAAAAAATAGAAGCCCTTAATAGAATTCGGTAAGTTGAGTCTCGGTTGTTAGCTCTGATTCTGATAACAAAGCAAAATCAAAATATACAATTTAAATCTCAATTCTCAAAGCCAGTGGAAGAAACATATTAATTCCCAGTCTCTGTCTAGCATCCTCAATCAGCAGGGATAACTTTTCATTACAGTGCTTAATTTTATTACGTGGATATTTATTTTCTTTGCTTGTTAGTTAATAATGGGATTCTACACATAGATATACTGCATCCAAGATAAAGAAGGACAACATGGAGAACTAGGAAACACTAGTTGCATTTTAATCAGTTTGACTGTTATGAATCTTATGGTACAAACATCTAAATTTTTTTTATTACACAATCAGGAAAATGGTGTCATTGTGATATGGCAGGGTGTGAATAACATTTTTTACTTAAAAACTAGCATACAATCTTGTAAATTGTGTAATCATTTTTTTTTAGCTAAAAAATTTTTGTTTACACTCTGCTATATCAACGTGGCGCCATTTTCCAGATTGCACAATACAAAAAGTGTACATATGTGTTCGAGTGCCTTTACAAGCTGTCTAGAATGCAGTTCAAAGTTAAATCTAATTTATGTACCAAAAGTCACATTTTACTGAATTATATTATGGGAAAGTTCAATAATCATTTGGGATTTGTTAAACTGAGTTCAGGTGACAAATATAGGTACAACTGAACCTAAACTGTTAAGGCTTTTTGTTGAATAAGCTCGTAATAAAACTGGGGTTTAACTAGAGTTAAATTTTAAATCAATACTGAATAAAAATATATTTTGTTATGACTTTGCCTCAATATACTCAAGTCTGTATCTCTTCGACCAGTTACCCACATCTTCATACTGGCTTTAGTTATCTTGGACAAAGTCTCATGTAACAAATGTTAATATAAAAAATTTGCATTACTTATTTTTTTATTGTATTAAGCTTCTACATGAAAGAAATAGGATTTTCAAATAAGTAGGTACTTACTTTTCTCATACATTAGCTTAACACAAAGAGCATTGAAAAGGCTTTTGCTGATTGGCAGTATAAAATTTTAGTGTCTAGTTCTTATATTCAGGTATAGATAATTTTATGTTGTAATTTATTTTTTTCAGCCTTGGAGTTGAAGAACCTTATAATCTTTTGGATAACTTGTTACAAGAGGTGCTAGATCTTATTAACACATTGATTAAATGCAAAGAGAAGATTAAAGCAGAGAGTAAATCTAGTGATAGAGGGAAAATGATAAGAGACAATATTGCTGTAAACATTTTTCAAAGATCAGAACAGAGATCAGACTCAAGCCCACAGGCCTCATTAAATTTTACATGTTATGAAAGAGATGGTTTTTTAACAGAGCATGTTGAGGAGAATCTCTTGGACCATCCCATTGAATATATATTTGATAAATGATGAGAATCTGGAATGTGACTCTTAGTGGTTTCATACTATATTTTATTGCTTGCAGAAGACAGCAAAGTCGAAGAAGCTTCATCATAGCAATTACTAGAGCAGGTAAAATCTGTAGAAAATTATGTAGGAACATCAACAGAAAAAGAAGCGCAGGGTAATATTCAAGGTTAGTAATTAATTTCGAACTAAAATAGTTTTTCTACACGCATTAAAAATTCAACTTTTAACACGCTAATGAACTATTAAAAAAAGTGTTTTAAGGCACTAGTGTTAAAAGTAAACTCCCTACTTTAGGGCACTGGTGAGTGGTGTTAAAGCAAACTACTTTTGACACTAAAAGTTAATACTGTTTAAATTTTAATAGATAGTTTCTTTTAATGCGTTTGTAGAAAAAAAGTAGTGTGTCATTCATGTTAAAAGTGTCTCGCATGAGTTGCAGATCTAGAATTTAATAATTTTTTTCTTTACATTTCCAGGTCTTAGTAGAAAAAGAGCAAAAAGAACAACCCATAGGAACTTAAAAAAAACTACATTACAATACCTTGAGGAAAAAGAATGCTAATAAATTGAAAACAAGAGAGAGAGAATTAAATCTTGAAGAAAACCGGCAAACGCTGGAAATGAAAAAAATGGAACTTGAGAAACAAAAACTGGCATTTGAAAAAGATACATTTGCTGTGGAAAAAGAAGAAAACTCACTTATGGTTTTATTAAAAAATCAAACTCTCTTACTAAATGCTCTGTTAAACAAGAATTCAATCAACCCTTGTTAAAAGTTTTTTTGTAACTAATCATGTATGCGACTTATCTAAATATGTACAGTGCATTCTTTAAAAGGGGTTCATAGAATTTTACGCCTCAAGTTTTTAACCTCATTCATTAGCATCTCTTTCACTTCAGCAAGATTTTTCATTGTACATAAATGATAGGTACTGGAAGTTTTGTCTCTTTCCACATACAACATGTCTACCTTCAAAAGTGATAACACAAAGGTTGACGCTGTACGCGAAAAGTACGATTTACCTGTGTTAGAAACATGCATTTCTACATAATATTTTATAAAACTAAGAGTTTTAACTTTGCACATTCTGTTGTTGAAGTGGAACAAATAGTGTTTACATGGGGTTGAGGATTTGACACGTAAAATCCTATGAACCGCGTTAAAAAAGCATTGTATTTATTATCCTATTGAGGTAATGGCAAATAGATCAGTTTACTCAGTAAATGTTTCCTTTACCATTTAGGTTTCCTATCTGTTGAAAAAAGTTGGTTTATTATAATTTTCTAATTTAGATGTCAAATAAAGACTTGTTTTGTTTATTTGATATTTATGTACTTCATAATTAAAGTATTGAGTTCTAAGTTATAATGCCTACCACATATGTAAATATGTTACTAATGTTTAGGTATTTTTTGGTTACTTATGTGAAATAAAAAACTATTATTGTATTTTTACTCCTATATTATTTTTATATCTCGGCAATTGAAAACATTTAGCTTTCCACCCATTTTTATTTATTTATCAAATATGACTACCTTGGCCGCCATGTGTGTTCACCTTGATTATCGTTTCTATGCGATCCTTCTACTTCGAGTTCTATGGTTAGAAATCATTTGAAAGTTGACTTCTTTTGGACATCGACATGTGCCAATGGGTTGATTAATTATTTTGCTATCTGTGCAGCATTGCTAAATTTCACCAATATTTTTACTTAGATTCCATTATTTTCTTCATGTGCTCTTCTAATACTTTCCCTAAATTTATCTTTTATTTAGCAACAATGGCAAGATTTCATATTTCGCGGTTCATTTTGTAACATTGTGAAATTTATGCACGTACCTTATTTGGGGTAATTATGGTTTCCGCCCATTAGGTCAGAGTTTTATTGTGTACCTAGTTCAGTGATTTCCAATATCACCTTGGTTATCGGCCCTTTTTGACTGAGAATGTATTGCCTTCTATTAAGTTCTGTTTCATGATGCCTGAGTTTACCTTTCTGGGTTGAGAAGAGTGTGGACAGCCCGGCATTAGCTCCCATTGTTTTATAGTGGAAGGTGTCGCCTGTTAGCTGGAATTTCAAGCTGAGTTTTCCCGTTTGGGGACCCTTTCATGATGGTACATACCTCTATTTTTATTGTTTTCCTGGGCTTGGAGGATCTGAGGATTGTGGTGAAATTGCCATGGCCAATCGGCCAGGAGTGTGTGTTTCCATCGTTATTGTAGGTTTTCTGTAAATCTGGATTGGGGATTCGTTTGCTTATGTTTATGTTGCGATGTTTGGAAGTGGGGTTAAGTTAATCACTGGTGCAAAATTGCCAAATAGTGTCACTGTCACTTAGCCATCACTTATTAGTGACAATTGCGGAGTTCGAGCAATTCGACATCCGAGTGCCCCGTACAGAGACCATCTTCCCACATCTTAACGAGCTAGAGCGAGAGAGACTCATATTCCGAGCGATATCGGCGAAGCTCCCGACAGCGTTCCCTTCGATGGATGACGCCGTCTGTCATCGTCCAATTCTCCCATACCGTATTCTGACGTCACCAGAGTACTAAAAGGTACTTATTGTCAGTTTTGATTTCGTGGAGATTGATGTTACTTTCCTTGAGGTTGGACTAATTGGCCATTACTAATGGGATACTTCTTCCTGTTTTGCTGTTCCGCATTTCTTCTGTCTCCTTTTTTTTTCTATTTTCAGCTGTTTGTTTTCGGCTACTCTTCGTGACGTCATATTTGTCTTTGGCATTTTGGGCATCATTGCGGAAGGGTTTTGAAGGTCACTCGTGGGTATAAAAGGGCAGGACATTGACGTTTGAGGTTTTTGATTCTGACTTCTGGTGCGTGAGCCAGAATCCCGTCGTGCTGGCCGTGATTTGCAAGTGTCCTCGTGGTCTACTTTGAGTGATTTTCATCTCAATACTCTTTGGAGGATCAAGACCAGGGCATATTCCAAATGGTAGTTGCTTTTTGAAGTTTTTCCGGATCCTCGTGGAGAGGATTATTGTCGATTTTCGCCGCTCTACCTTTACCTCTTGGAGGGATAAAAAGCAAGCCACGCCGCCAACGTCATCACCTTGCCCCGTTTGTCAACCTTGCAGGTATGTGTAGCTCCATTTAATGGAATATTCTGTAGTTTTCCGCGCTAATTCACGTGTTTCTATAGGGGTTTTACGTACGTCCACGTTTTTTTTGTGACGGGCTTCTGCTACGTCCACGTTTTTTTGGTATTAACGGGCTTCTACGTCTGACGTTCTTCCGCCGTCCACGTGCCTTGTCGGCGCCTTTTTTTGGAACATCCACGCCGTTCCTGGAGGCCTGCTCCTCATCAGAGACCTTCGGATAGCTGCTCTTCCGGACCACCCTGATCCGCGATAAGGGGATAGTTTAGAGTGAGAGCTTTCCAATTTGTTATGTTGTAAATGGGCGACGATAGTGGCTGAGCGTTGAACCGTCTATCGTAACTTTTTTTATCTTATCAATTTGAACTATTAACTTTACTTTTTGCCTCACCATAACCATTTAAAGTAGTATTTTTTTTTGATAGTATCGAGGCCCCAAGTAAGTGATTCTTGTTATTTTTTTTTTGATCAATTTTTATGACAATTTACTGAGTAGTAAGATCTCTCAGATCTTCAATTTGTTTGTGCTTCACACACTTTAATTTATTTATAAAGAATTAACTTTTGCTAGGTATTAGACAGCACTACGTCTGTACAGTTACGAATCTTTTATGTACCGCACCCTTTATGTCTTGTACCGTATTGTGTTGTGTAATTTTGAGGACAGATATTGAGGGCTCGTGATTCCTCACTTTAGTATTTATCGTTATTAAGTAAATTTCAATTTTCAGGTATTTAACGTTAGATTTGATCAGGTATTCAATAATCACTCTAACATTACAGCGTTAGTCATTAGTTGGTAAGCTACGGAAGCTACCCTGTGTAAGTTTATGGCCATAAACCCTGAGCTCCGTCCCTAATTAGTTGATTATTGAGAGCCGTATTGATTTGTAATAATTCATATTCATTAATACATAAAGTTCCTTCACCATATATTCGAGAATATTGCAATTACATTAAATTTTGTGTTTAATTGCTTTATAGCATTTCAAATTTTATTTGAATTGCCTTTCCTTAATTTGTTAACCAATCTATCAATAGAAACAGTGTTATTTGTCCTCAAACAATTTTGCTTTAATTTCATGCGGATTTTGACTGGTGCAGATAATTGAGATTTATAGTTTCTTATTTTCATTTTTTTTTATTAAAAGTAAATTTAAATCAGAGTAGTTAGGAAAGTGGTAGTGAAAGAGGGATATATTTCGTGATTGGTATATTCCTGTACGGCATAACATCCTTCTCAGGACCTGGCGTCTTCCGGAAATCACGTGGCGCCTATCGGGATATAAAATAATACAACTAATATCGTATTGAACCTACCCCATCTTCACTGTTGCTGGCGGCCCGCTAGTGCTCCTGCTCGATTACTTACTATTCACCTCCTTTCGCTCTTTCTGAAGTAAGGTATTAAGAAACGATTTTCTTTTAGTAAGTTCCAGAGATTCCAATTAACAAACAAGAACTAATCAGTGCTTAACATACCCAATAACCCTTGTTAGTAAATTAATATTATAAAATAAAAGCGTCACAATTTCTCCTTCTTTTTATTTTCCCCTTTTGACATTATAATTTCCGTTTTTTCGACCAATTCAGAGCCCAGGTGGTAAAGGTAAAAGCGCTTGATGGTTCCTTTTCCATCTTGACCACTGTCCAGGGCACATCGAACGTCAGCCTGTCCCTAAACGGCTACAGCCTAGCCATGTGGCTATTGTAAAGTTCTCGTATTTTGGGGTCCAATGAGTAGTCCAATGAGTAGTCCAATGTTTGAGTAATAAAACTCAATACCTCCCTTTTCTTCGGATCCTACAAGTGTAACGTTTCATCCTGGACGTGTGCCGATAATAGAGCCGTTAGTGACGGTGATGGCTCCTAGGTTTTAAACCGTCTGGGTTTTGGAGCCCCTTTGCCGAAAATGGAGCCGTTAGTGATGGTGATGGCTCCTAGGTTTTGAACCGTTCAGCATTACCACACATGATGCACTGATCCTCTACTTCAACTAGCAAGAAAGCCCTACAAACTGGCCAAGTATTTCAACCCGTAGGAGTAGATTTATAAACCAAGTGTACCTGCACTAACCTTAGGTAAGAACTAACACCATAATAAATAAATGTGCCTAATTTTAATAATTCCTGTTGGTTTTACTTTGGTTTGATCACCTAAACAATATAAACATCAATAATTGTTATGATAATTTTCTCAATTTTAATATTATAGCTATAACCTGTAACTTAAATTGAGTGACGCCCAATTAACAGGTCTAGCTTATATATGTTGAGCAGAATTTGCGAGTATCGTGATTACCGTCAAGAGAAAATACCCGGAACTATAAAACGTGCCACGCTTGTCTTAAAAGGAAAAGCTTTTTATTTACACATGTTACCGTTACATAGGCTAACAAAGGACTACAACTTCTTTTCTAAAAATGAACGTGACAACTGACTGCTAATGTCATCAGACAAAAGCCAAACACCAATCATCTGAACTCACAACTTATAACTAATTCTCATAGATGGCACTGTTTTCATTAATACCTTTAAATATTCTCAACACCCCCACTTATTAATAAAAACATGACCATCCCTCAAACCAAGTAAGGATATCATATGTCCATGTCGATCTACATTCAGACTTTTGGTTAATATATCAGCCGGCATAATTTCACTTTTAACATACTTAAGACTAATAAGTCCTTTAGCAAAACAATCTCTTATGAAATGATGCCGGATATCTATATGCTTGCTTCGCTTATGATACCCAGGATTCTGAACCAAATTTAATGCCCCTTGGTTATCACAATGCATTGTTACAGCCTCCTCAGCCATGCCCAACAGTTCATTTATTAATGAATTCAAATAAATAGCCTCTTTAGTGGCCTCAGATAGACCCATATATTCGGCCTCTGTTGTAGACAATGCAACTGTTCTTTGCTTTGAACTGTTCCATGACATCGCTGAACCGCTAAGCTTAAAAACATATTCAGTGTAAGACCTACCATCAACCGTACATCCAGCCCAGTCAGCATCAACAAATCCTTGTAAGCTACCACTATTCTGATCACTATCCCTAGTATATACTAAACTTAAATTCAAAGTTCCTTTCAATTATCTTAGTACCCGTTTGGCATACTTCCAGTGTATTGCACTATAATTTGTGTTGAATTGGCTCAAATAGCTAACACTAAAAGATATATCAGGTCGGGTTAATACACTCAAGTACATCAAACTCCCAATTAATTCTTGATAAGGACAATCATTCACTTTTTCATTTTCAAACTTATGACCCCCACTGTCAGGCTTAACCTCCATGGGTGTTTTTACAGGATTAGCATTTAACATGTTAAATTTTTCTAAGAAACGAATAATATAATTTTTCTGGCTCAAAATTATAACATGGTTTTCCCTATCATGAGACACTGTCATACCTAAACATTCCCTCATCGTGCCTAGGTCTTTAATTTGAAACTTAGATCCTAGCTGACGCTTAACAAACCGCGTTTCATTTGGGTCACTTGAAAAAATGAAAAAATCATCTACATATACTGCAATTATAGTCAATTTGTCATCCCTTCGCTTAGTGTACAAGCAAGGTTCATACCTGGACTGAGCAAAGCCCATTTCAATCAAAACATTGTTTATTTCATCATTCCAAACACGAGAGGACTGCTTCAATCCATATATGGCCTTAATTAACCTCAAACATTTATTTTTCCTTGAATTATGACAACCATCAGGAATTTCCATAAATACAGTTTCTCTTAAGGTTCCATTTAAAAATGCTGTCTTCACATCTAAATGATCAATACTAAGCCCCAATTTTACAGCAAGAGCAAAAAGCACTCTTAGGCTTGAATGTCGAATAACAAGTGAAAAGGTTTCAAAATAATCTATGTCATGCTTCTGAGTGAAACCTTTGGCTACTAACCTAGCACGATACCTTACTGCACCATCACAACTGATTTTCTTTTTAAAAACCCACTTTGATTTCACTAAAGTCACTGAAGGGTCTGTAGGACGATCAACTTCCTCCCATGCCTTTGCCTCCTCAGAGCTCCGCAACTCCTCTGCTATCGCTTTCTGCCAATGACCAGCTTCCGGCCCTGCAAGTGCCTCCTGGATTGTAGCTGGATCATAACTGCACTGATCTGCACACATGTATGTCACATAATCATCGAATGACTTGACCTTTGGTTGTCTTTGAGATCTCCTAACTTCCATCATTGGGACATCCTCTTCTGATTGGTCACACACAAAATCCTCATCACTAGTTACATTATCAGCAACCTCTTCTCTTGACGAACTGGACTCTGACCAAACCTCTGGTTCGGAAATCACATCCTCAGCACCACTCGAAGCATCAGTGGTATCTGGTTCCCCCACTGACTCCTCATTTTCCACACTTTTATAGGAAATATGTTGCTCAGAAATATTTTCCATTATGGCTACATCACGCCTTATCACAACGTCATTTGTTTCAGGATCATACAATCTATATCCTTTACTAGTATCACTGTAGCCAACTAGTATCATTTGCTTGGCCTTTTTGTCCCATTTTAGTCTGTTTGCCTTAGGAATGTGCACCATTGCTTGACTGCCAAAGATCCTTAAGTGCTTTACATCTGGTTTACGATTAAACCATATTTCAAAAGGGGTTTTATACTGTAAAACAGCAATACTAGTTCTGTTATATAAATACACGGCACTATTGACAGCCTCAGCCCAGAAGCGCTTGTCTAAATTGGCATCAAACATCAAACATCTGGCTTTCTCGACAATTGTTCGATTTAGGCGTTCAGCACATCCATTCTGCTCAGGACAGTGAGGAGTAGTCTTCTGGTGCAAAATACCTTTCTGTTTCAAATAATTTTCAAAATCAGTTCCACAAAACTCCCCACCATTATCCGTCCTTAATATTTTGATTTTCTTATCAACTTTGTTCTGGACTAAATTCTGGAACTCTCTAAACTTTGATGCAACCTGGTCCTTGGACTTAAGAAAGTAAACAAAAGCCATCTTACTGCAGTCATCTTGCAGAATTAAAAAATACTTGGCCATCCCAAGAGAAACTGTCTCCGTGGGACCACATACGTCTGCATGAATTATTTCAAGCAAGTTATTAGACTTCTGGCTTCTCTCAGTAAATGGTAGCCTTGTTTGTTTGCCTTCCTTACAAGTTTTACAGTTACTTCCAATAACTTCATTTTGGTACTCACATGTCATGCCTTGGACAGCTCCACCAATCATTTTGCATAGATTCTTATCACTCAAAAGTCCCAAACGGCGATGCCAAGTCTGTGAGGCAACAAAACACTTGTCCAATTGAGGTTTAAGTTCCAGCTTAAACATATTGTTGTTTTCACTAGCCACAGCCACTATGTTCCCATTTCGGTTTAAAATTTGACATGAGTTTGCTGCAAAAATCACTTTATTTTTATTTTATGAAAGTTGTCCAACTGACAGCAGATTTGTTGCTAAATTTGGTACATAGTAAACATCCTTGATTAGTATGTTTTCAGTTCCATTGCCCACAACAGTTGAAATCTGAAGGTTGCCCTTACATTCAACTGACAATTTAGTTTCATTAGCAATGATAATTTCACTAAGCTCTAATGAATCACTAACATCAGTTAGCCAATGTCTTTTTGCAGTTAAGTGCACACTAGCTCCAGAGTCCAGATAAAAATCATTTTTATCGAATCCATTACCACCTCCAGAGAACACTGTGGCACAAAAGAGATTTCCTGATTCCGGCGGTTTCAACTTTGGAGAATTATTTCTAAAGTGTCCAATCTGTTTGCATTTAAAACAGCGAATTTGTTGCACTTGCATTTGTTTATGTTTACCATCTGCGTTTTGACTTTGACGTTTATCAGCTGCTTTAAAAATAGATCTGCCACCAAAACTGCCATCTCTCGGATTCTTCTTGTAATTCACAGCAAATGCGCCACTGGCATCGTTACCGACATCTGGCTGCATATCTAGCAACTTTGTTTTGATAGAATCCGTAGTTACCTTGATTCCGGAGTGCTCCACTGCCATTATCATTGGCGAAAACCGGTCTGGTAATCCCGCCAAAAGTAGAGATCCTACCCACTCCTCATCGATGTTGAAACCTGTTCTTCTCAATTTCTGAGACGTTTCAACTACCTGGTTAATATATGCTCCCATTGAAGAATGGTTTTCCAATCTGGCGGATATCAGGGTCCTTAGAAGCCCTATCCTCCTTGTGAAACCAGTGTCATCATACAGGGCTCGGAGGTTTTTCCAAACTTCCTCTGCGGTTGCAGCATCTTTTACATGGGGATACAAAGACGGATCGATTGTCAATACTAACTTGGCCTTGGCCTTAGCTACTAGCGTCGTATCCTGTTCTATTCCCTGAATACATTTGTTAAGTCCTTCCAGTATCAGCAGATTCTCCACTGCAAATGCCCACTCGTCATAGTTTTCCCGACCACGCAAACGGGTCACATTAGCCAAATAATGCGACGACATGTTTGGTAACAACCGCTTGTACACACCGCGTACCGACACAACCGTTTCAAAGTTCCTACTTCTTCAACAATCACATTCACAACTTGGTTATCTGGGTGTCTGGGCCTATAACCTGTTGAGCAGAATTTGCGACTATCGTGATTACCGTCAAGAGAAAATACCCGGAACAATAAAACGTGCCACGCTTGTCTTAAAAGGAAAAGCTTTTTATTTACACATGTTACCGTTACATAGGCTAACAAAGGACTACAACTTCTTTTCTAAAAATGAACGTGACAACTGACTGCTAATGTCATCAGACAAAAGCCAAACACCAATCATCTGAACTCACAACTTATAACTAATTCTCATAGATGGCACTGTTTTCATTAATACCTTTAAATATTCTCAACAATATAACTATACTAGGCTTCAACTCTTTTTATGTCATTTTGAACCATGACCTAGCTCTCCACCTACCCAAAGCTGCCGTTCGAACAGTATGTGACTTTGCTAACTTTTACCTTTTTTAAAATACGTCACACTCCATAAAGGATAAAACTTTCTCCATTTGGAAACCTCACACATTCTTCTAATTGAGCCTCTATCTGCAACTCCCTTAGTATTCCGGCATCATGCTTCCGACCTTCATATCTACCCTTTAAATTCACAATAATACCATCTGGACAAACAACAAACTGGTATTTAACACAATGATGTCTTGTGACCTGAATAATATGCTTCCTGATTTTGTGATGGTCTGCATATGCTTCGAGTTGTACCATCAATAAAACCAAAGCAATTTGGAATGGGTGGACCTTTTTCCCGTACTGCATCAGCATAGAGCTTGAGTCTTTCCAGAGTCAGCCATGGGAGATTTCTTAAGTGTGATAGTAGATGTCCAAAATTATGATATATGTGGTTGGTCACATAGTTAATTACATGTGATAGTGTTGGTGCTGATTTTCCGAATATAGGTTCCAAACCAATTAATTTGTTAGAGTATGTTAATCTCCTTAAAAGAATGCAAAGTCCTTCACATGTGCTTCTATGTCCACTTTCTGTGGTAAATTCATCTGGAATTCTTAACGTCTTAGCCAATCTTGGAATATGGTTTTTGTCAAAACGAAAATAGAGCTTACATTCATTTTCCGCCAAATTGTTTAAATTAAAAACTCCATACATTTCAGCTCGATTTTGACGGTTGATATGATTTTGGTTCAAAACTTCCAACATAAGAGCATCCTCAAGATCGCTATCAGATTCACCAGATGACTCTAAAAGAGCTATAGCTTCATTTATTATATCCGTAATGATAAGTCTATATTAATCACACTTGTATGCCGGCTAGTCACTTGTTATTCAATGAGGAAACAGTAATTCCTTTCTTTAACTTAATTATTAAAAAAAAATGATAAGAGGTCAGTTTTTAATGATTCACTTTTTTTGCTCACATATCGCCTTAATTTTGACGTCACGGAAGTGATCTTAAACAAAAACAAACATACCCGGCCTCCTTAATCGCAACGGTAACCGGAAGACGCTGTAACCTGAAGGAAAAGGTGAATTTTTGAAAACTCTATTTAGTAGTCGAATTATACTTGTGTATTTATGGATAAATAAAAAGTGTTTTCGTGTTAAATCACTACACTGGAATTATTGAAGCCTGAGTTCGCCTCAATATTGTTTCAGCAATTCTATAAAATGTGGCTTAATAGTCACCATTTATAATGGTATTTTTGTAAACACCTTGAAAACAGCTAGAGGTGCAAACTTCATGAAGAATTAATTTATTTCACAAGAGATGTTAGTGGTAGTAGGAAAAGTACTGACAGTTTTCTCAATTAAAATTAGACTTGGGACATCCTGTACTTTTACTTCCCAAGTGTAAACCCTTAAGTACAAAACGGTCCTTTCTTACAAAGTTAAGCTAACAAATTTACAAGTACGTAAAGTCGCTCGCGTGTTTCGTATAGATTACAGAGTCTGGAATATGTTGGCTTTTCTTGCATCCTTTCTTATTACGTGCTCGAAACTGTTGGTAATAAGCAGTATTTGCTTTCTAGCAAATAGCTGCAGCGATGTATTTATTTATAATACTTGGTGGACTACGAGTAATTTGTCTGAAAGCTTATTATTTTAGATAATGAACTGTTTGAATGTCGGACGGGGTTTTGGACACTAACAATTTGTTTAGGGACAAAAACGTGATAGCTATATATTAGTGAAGCACGAACGGTTCAAGGGACTCTAAGAGCATTAACACTGTGTTTGGAAATTCGACCATATTTGCCCGTCGATTTATGGAATTTTAATAGTCGATGATGAGTTAGGCCTAAATTAGCGGAATCCTGTAATGCAATGGGATTTATCCAAATATATGACTCATAGGTGTAGACAAAGCAACAAAGCAGCATGTCGCTTCATATTACTATTATTACGATGTATTATTATGTTGGATTTAGTTCAATTTTGCTTGAAGAAAAGGGTGCGTTAAGTGGTGGTAGTCCTAGTTTATAACGCGAACAAAACAACAAATCCAAGACGCAGTTTTATTGTCAATAAAAAATCACTCACCTCGATGGTCGCACAATGGCCCATTCAGGACACCTGGATTTTTAATCCAGTGAATGAAGAAGGGTGCGATGTGTGTTAGTGTGTACAGGAAACCTTAAGGCTGATTGCTGATGATAATAAGCTTTATTTATGGCGTATGTAGATAGAGTATCGCAACATCTAGAAGGGTTTTGAAACCGGGTTTTTATTGAAACCACTCAATCAGTACAGTTTTGTGATAATATTTTACGCGTAATAAAAACAGTGCTTGCTGATGGAAAAATTGAGGAAAAATAAATACCAATGGATTTGCTCCACATACTATACGCTCTAGCACTTTTAATACTCGAGTTCATCTCAGCTAAACACACATAAAGCACATGCCTCAGCTTAAAAAAAAGGGTTCCCAAGGACACCATTGTAACCTGACAATGTAGGTCACAATGCTTATACCATGTGTGTATCATTTCTTACAGGGTTGGAGAAAATTTTATTTTAATTAAAAAAAATCAAAAGTCTCCGATTTTTTTTTATTTAAAATCATAAAAATTATTATATTTTTGACTTTAATTAAAAATCTCAATTATTTTAAGTGATTTAAAATTATTTCGATACTGGACTAAAATACCAAGGTTGGCGAACGTCCGGAGTCCAAATCGCTAAAAATTGACGATCAAAACCGGTAATTTATTGCGTAAAATTCGGGAAATATAATTTTTCTGGTTTTGCTCACTTATCCAATTTTGAACATATTTTGAACTCATTCTGATTCTTTTTTTTCCATATCTGAAATCCATGGTTCGTCACTTTCACATAATATTTTTTTCTTGAAAAAAAAAACAATATATTTTTGAATGTGTGTTTTTTTGTGATTGAGTCGCTAAAAGATTCCTTAAAAAAAATGCCTTTTAGCATATTTTAAGAAGCAAGTTGAGTTTCTCTAAAAACATCAAGGTCGTCATTTTTAGAGTGTGTGGATTATTTTAAATTTTTGGACTTAATCCTAACACCACTTTGTCAAAAAAACACCAGATTGTTATTTTTAGTCAAAATTTGCATATATTCTGATCCAAAAATGAATTTTTGCGAAACAAGAAATTAGAAGATTTGAGTTTCTCCAAAAACATAAAAATTTGTTTTTCTTCACGATGCACACTGACGAATTTTCGCGATATCTTGAACAAGCGACGCGTAACGAAGTAATATACAGAGTGTCACAAACTACAAGAAATCCGTGTATCAACAAAATATTTTATTTTTGACTATCGCACTGAATTACTCATATGAAATTTAAAAAACTATTCAATTTACACTTTTCCTCTATCTTTTATGAAGTCAGATATAATTGATGGAACATTAAAGCGGGACACCCGGTACAAATTAAAAGCACATATTATTATCCTTATTTCTTTTTGACATATTGTATCCACAAATAATTTGATAATATAACAATAATAATAATAATAACTGGATTTGTACTTTCATTTCGATTTTTAATTCACGTTAATGATTAGTTCTACCATAACACCCTGTAAAAAATGTTATATCATTTTTATTTTATACTTACAGTAAAGCTACACTTAGTATTATTAAACACTAATATGTCTTTTTCACCTTGTTTCATTATCAAAATTAGCTTTATCACTAACTAAGTAATATTGGCCACGAAATCTTGAATCTGCGCCAGTGTGCGATGTGAGTAATTTCTAATTTATTCTAAACCAGAATTTTGCTAAAAACCTCAAATTTGAATTTTTACTCGCTTTAAAACATTTTTTATGATATTTGTCCTAACTTTCTGAGACACTGCTTCCTTAAAAAAACACCAAATTTGCATTTTTAAACGTTTTGAGTAGTTTTAAACGGTTTTGCCGCTTTTTCTTATCTGAATTTCTCAAAGAACTTTAAATTTTCAACAGAAATACGAAATTTGCTCTTTGATGCGTTTCGAGCGTTATTTAATTAATTTTAGTTAGCAAAAATGTAATTTTGCTAAAAAAAAACTAATTAAAAGGTTCGAATCAGTTTTGCTGTCCCTTTTGCAAGATTTCGTTGTAAAATTGAGTTATTTTTAAAACGTCAAAATTTGCTTTTTTGAAACCAAGCGGGTCATTTTTAACTGCTTTTAACACACCAAATAATCGATTTTAGTCTTAATTCTAAGGTGATTTATTTTTTTAAGGTATGTTAGTGAACAAAATGTTTAGATTTTTCAACTTTATACAATCTAAAGTATTTTCTGGGCTTTCTTTCTGACATTTCGTTCACAGCTGCGGTAGACTTTATCAAAGGCGATCAAGCAATGGGCGAAGTGATATCCCGTGCTTCCCGACGATGACTGATTTGACTGTTGTGCAGGGTTGCCAGATCAAATTGGGATTTTACTTGCAAAAATCGTGGGGATTTTTTGACCCTTTCCGATATAGAATGGATTTAATGGCGATGGCCCAATATGTGAGAAATAAAAAAGTATTATTTATAACAAATTATTTTAAATAAAATCACCATCAGTCAACGACAACGAGCTGGTATATTCACTGCCACCTAGACAACCTGTTTCACATTTCCAATTTTGGCTCGTGGCTCCACTTTCTAGTGATGTTCCAATTCCAAAAAAATATCGCGTCACTTCTGGTGAATTGACTTCACGTGACATCTGACGTCACTAATTCGAAATGACATCATCTAATTCGAAAACGCGATTCGTCAATTGATGTGCTCTGTCTATGAAATTGGTCAGGGTCACTTAAATATGGCGGACCGACAAAAAATTTTTTAACGAAGTATGGGCATTTGTTTACTCTGTCCTAGTTCATTTGACCAACGAAGTTAAAAACTCTCAATATCAAGAGTAGGTAAGTAACAATGACAAAAAGACTAGACAACTAGGTGGAACTTCAAATTTCCCATATATAATGCATTGATGTCACTCGATCTGTCACGTACTAAATGTTTTAAAAAAAGGTGTCCAAATGGCCCTTAACTATGTTTATACCAAGCAAATTTAGGTTAACCTAAAGTTAAGGACCCCTAAACCATAGTTATAAGCATGAGTAACCATGGTAGGGCCTTAAGTGGGCCAATAAAGGAAGCCTTAACTAGATGCACTTAAAAATTGCTTGGTGCAAATGGCCCATAAAGCATTATTCTTAAGTAACATAAAGGACACAGACACAATTAAAAACTTAAGCAATAGGTTTTATGTTTCAAGGGTTGTCTTAAACTGATTGGCCAAAATATTACTCTTGACCAACTGAATGAGGAAAAATGCATAAAACCTATTACTTAAGTTTTTAATTCTGTCTATGCCCTTAGTTAACAAAAAGTTGTGTCAAAAAATCGTGACTTTTTGTTATGATGGATTCATCAAGAAAAGATAAAATGATTTGAAATAATTTGTCTATCCAGATTACAAGTAGTCGGTCCATTTTTTAAAAGTTTAAGTAATAACAAATAAAGATATGTTGGTCCTTAAGTTATTGTAGAAGTAGAGTGTTCTACAGCCCATTAAGAATCACTTTTACATCTCAAGGGTAAACTTAAAGTAAAGTAAAGTTAAACGAAAGAAAATTTAAGTATTAGACAAGTCAACAACACACGCGAGTCACTTATAGCCCATGGTGAGATATGGTTTAACCATATTCTGCACCTCCAGAGCTGTACAAGGGTACAGACTCAAACAGAGTAGCGAGACCCAAAACTCTTTAGGGGGATTGAAATCTTCATCAGTCAGGAGCTCCACTTTGAAAACTCTGCACATTCAGCGTCAAACTGCTGGGGATAAACAAAATTATATCAAGTCCTTCCTTGCAGAAAGTCCCATGGACATATTGTGCATAATGGAACATTGGATGAATGAACAGAAAAATAGGCATTGTATAGCTGTTGGGCCATATGATGACTGCTCACTACTGCTGTAGTAACATAGGTAATAAAGTAATAAAGTAAATTGAGGAAGAAACGATGTAATATTTTCGAACTTGACATTGAAGTGTGGCCTTTTAAAAATTTAACAAAGGAGAAACAGAAATTAGACCTCTAACAGAAGTCCTTTTACTTTGGGCATGTTTGTACTGTTTCCAGACCTGGTTAACCACCTGGTAAATAACTGATTTGACATTTGATATACGAAGGTTCCTGAAAACCTGGTTATTTTCGGAACAAAATTAATTATCACCACTACCATCAGTGACTAGCCGTCATACAATCTTAAAGAAAAAGAAAGAAAACAGGATACAGGGTTCTCTTTTCAGCAAATGGTTTATTCTTGGGTTTACTATTTTTATATTTGAGACCTGATATCTAATAAACCATGAAAAACAGTCCAAATTAATTTCATAAACAGTAAAAAAAAACACACAATGTTGACAGATTAACTGAGAAAACCGAAGACTGATGTTTGGTAGCTTCAGAGACACTCTTGACGTACCATTTTCAGAAGCACCATTCCATATATAACTGGTTTTCAGGATTCACAGGATTACCATAAATAACAGAACAGCTAATAACCGAGGTTGCAAATGGTTCACCTATTTTGATTAGGTAAGTCATCATTCTCTGTAAACATTTCAAAGCGTGCTAAATGAAGTTTTATATTGAACACCCCATACATGTGGGAACAATTTTAAAGAGTAGGAATTTTTTTTGTTTTTTAATAAAATTTGCCCCTGTACTTGAAGTTGGGACACAAAAAAGAGGTTTCCTACTTATGTACCTAAACATATTTGACCTTTGTTATTTTTAATTAAAACAAACGTTTTTTTTTGCAAATTTTATAGTATTTGAAGTCAGTCATGTATAATAGGATTACTTTCATATTTCATTAGCTATATGCAATTATGACATAATTTTTAATAGCAATTTTGATTAGAAAAATGAGTGTTGCACTGAGACAACAACAGTGCACTTCCAGTCTCTTCAAATAATAGCCCCAGTACATTCTCCATAAAACATGAGATTGCACTAAGATCAAACTAAAAAAAAATTGCTACTAGAGTTCATGCTGAAAATGTTGCACTGTGCAAAACTCACTGCATCACTTTTCCAATAAAACATACCAAACTGCACAAATGTTACCAATCATCAGACATAAAAATTGCTCTAGTTTTACAATAGGATCTCTAATAATTGAAAAAGCTTAAAGCTAAAATATCACCTTTATGTTCTATAATTATAATTATTTAGAAGTGACTCTGCCCCAAGTCTTAAAAAAATATAGGGAAAAAATACAGCTGCCTCCTAGTTAACTGTTGGGGCAGAGGCAACTCACATTTATTAAACAGGACATTGGAGTAATATACTTTGCCTTATACATTGCAAAAGGAAAAAGGGGGTTCTTTCTTTGAAGGATTAGTATGAGGATTTTGAGTTATTTTAATTACCTAAAAAAGAAGTGTCTCGGGCGCCACCCTCTATGGGTTTATGTGGTAGAGGGGCCACAGAAGAAATGCCTAACGGCTAAGCCTTTAAACAGTGGAGAATGACTCCCAGGATATGTTGTTTTATTCTTAGAGATGAAAGTCACACAACACGCATTCAGTCCACCAACAGATTCAAAGATTTAGTAATCAAGATCGATCATTTATTATCACTGTATTTCCAACTAGGCAGATAAGAAATTCTTGAACTTTATAATAAATCTACAGAAAGTCTAATTCGGAAAGAGAAGGGTATGGGTGAGGAAATCGGAGGAGAATATAAATGATAACGGTACGGAATAGGGCCCTACTATCAAATGGCTAAACTACTAATTTGTAATACTTGAATAACCCGTTAATGCTTCGCTACTTTTAGTTCCGACGGTGTGAGTTTGAGGAGCCCTACTAATGCCAGGCACCTGTGTAATGATTGTATGTGGGGCCCTACTACTGCCAGACACCCGTGTAATGATTGAATGTGTATATGGGGTCCTACTACTGCCAGACACCCATATAGTGAATGTTTTAGGAGCCCTACTAATGCTAGGCACCTGTGTAATGTTTGTATGTGGGGCCCTACTAATGCTAGGCACCTGTGTAATGTTTGTATGTGGGGCCCTACTACTGCCAGACACCCGTGTAGTGATTGTGTGTGTGTGTGTGTGTGTGTGGGGCCCTACTACTGCCAGGCACCCATGTAGTGAATGTTTGAGGAGTCGTACTAATGCCAGCCCCCGTGTAGTGATTGTGTGCTTGAATTTCGGTTAAACGGTTTTCTTTACTTTTAACTCTTTAGAGAGCTCTTTATTTTTCAACTGCTAGCAATGGAATGTGTTTCGGCTGTCATGCTCTCGTCTTTTATATCTGTTCAACAATCCTAACAAGCCTACTGCCTAATTTCTAGAAACTGGTCTTGTATTATCGGGTAAGGTTGCCAAACTATTTTAATCCAACTAGACAGGTTTAGCATTTGACAAATAACTGAAATTTAAAACATTGAAATACTAAATAACCAAAAACTATGAACCTTCTAATCTAAATTTGACATCATATAGGTTACATGTAAACTGAACTAGTTACATTTCCTTATTAAAAACCATTCCTCGGTCTCCTCTTAAAGATAAATTTTAGTAACTTCGTTACAACATGTAAAGCCTAATGAAGAAGCCACAACTTATTATAGAGACAGAGTCAGGGTCCAGGGGCAAAGTTATAGCAAATTTAAATCTCCACATTTGCATTCAAACTGTGGACCTTTTTTCATGCATCTTTTTAATAACTTTATAGACTATAGACTCAGCCTACCACAAAAAAGCATTCCATGTTTTTTTTTAATTAGTTCTCTATGCATGTATAATGTGTACTACTAGGAAAGTAACCAAATTCTCCGAGAAATTGCATGGAAAGTAAGTAGAAATTTCTATTATTAATTGATAAAGTTGCAGTTACTAAAACAAAAAAAAAATCATCTATTGTACTTACTTTAATCTTGCCTCTGGATTTTTGTGAACAGTCCAATCCTTTGAGAAACAGCATGGCAGAGACAACCAAATTTTAAAGTGGACTATACTGTTTGCTATTGACTTATCAATCCATGTTAATTATAGCTTTGCAGTCCCTTCTTGCTTGCAGAGAAGTAGTTCTTTGAATCACAATCACCAATACCTACACAAAACAAAAATGTTTTTTCAAATTACAATTATGCATAGAATTATGCATGAGATTAGCTTTAGTGGTTACTGCTTCAAAGCTACTTACATTGCTACACTGGACATTGCTTTGACGTTTTTTTAATTCTCAAGGAGGATCTGGGTTACTGTGGCGGGATCCCCAGCCAAATTTGATTTTTATGCCTTGTTAAAATCAATGTTTCAATCAACCACGTAACGGCTTCGCTTAGGGCCCCTTATAGACTGTATAGCGGGCCCCCCGCCGTCGCGGGGCTCGGCGGTATGGTTGATAAGCCACTGCCTCTGCCCCTCTTATTTTCTAGGTAGGAACATCACCATTACCCACATATCACACCAAACCACTTAATAACGTGATACACCCGAAAATTTTTTTATTAAATTTATATTTAAAACCAGAAATAAACTAAAAGATTATAATATTCATAAATACAAAAACGACGCCATTTTTGCGATACAAACAAATCGAATCGAGTTCGGCAATTCGGCTGTTTCCGCTTAGAAATCGCCGAAATCGGCCAACACCGGCACTTTTTAGATGGGGTGGGGGCTTGGGAGTTTTTTTTGAAATGTCAAATTTCCTCCTTCAGAGCCCCCTATGTCAGTTTTTCATCTATTTGGATAATCTATGGTCAGACAACGACATTAATTAAGGTTTTATGGTTGATTCCAGGACAACTTGAAATTACCGCTGTAATTTTTTAGAAAATTATCGAATTACCGCTTATTAATACCTGTTTTGCTGGATAGCAATAATATGGATGAGTGAAATAATCAGTAAAACTTCAGTTTGAAGTTAAAACACCAGACATGACGTACATTGCATTGTTTACCTGAAAAACTGAAACAATTCAATGTACGTCATATCTGGTATTTTAACTTCAAAGTGAAGTTTTACTGATAGTTCTAAAAGTCGTCCTAAAACTCTGTCCATATATTGGTATTTATTGCCTCAGCTGCGCGATGAATAATATTTGCTTACTTTTATCGCACATAGCAATAATTAAAGAAATCAACCTTTTCATTTAAAAAATGCAAGATCGATATCCTGCCTTTTTTGCAAAACTAAAATTAATGCTGCAGTACAGGTATAAATAAGATGGTATACCAAGCACCTAATGCCACCATTCCTGACAACTATAAATCATGGTAGTTTTACTGGTTCTTATTACGTTCTTCCATACCAACAATATTAAACAAACAGGTTTTTTACTTTTCTGCACAAGTGCGGAAAAGTACCACTTTCCGCACTCAAATGCGTGCGGACAAGTAAACTTTCGCGCACGCGAGAAGAAAATAATTATTTTCCTAACAAATGCGGACAGTGATACTTTTCCGCACGCGACTGCAGTTGGCTAACAACGCGTAGCGGAGTTCGGCTATAAAGTCGAGTGCGGAAAAAATACTTTCCGCAAGTGTTAGTAACAATATTTTTTCAACGAGTAAAACTCTGTTAATAAAAAATATATATTGATATTTATTGCTTCAGCTGCACGATTAATGATGATGTTTAAATTACTTTTATCGCACATAACAATAATTAAAGAAATCAATTTTTTTATTTAAAAAATGTTGATATCGATATCGTGCCTTTTTTTGCTAAACTAAAATTAGAGATGCAGTAGATATAGGTAAGATGGTTTGCCAGGCACCTAATGCCACCATTCCTGACAACTATAAATCATAGTAGTTTTAATGGTTCTCATTACGTTCTTCCATACCAACCATAGTAAACAATGTTGTATAAAGCAAAATAGCAGCCATTTGGGACTTTTTACTTTTCCGCACTCAAATTCCGCGTGCGGAAAAGTAAACTTTCGGCCACGCGAATATAAAAAATTAATGTTTTTTTTTTAATAAGTATGGAGTAAAATGTTGTACATCATACGTCCGGTAACGTATTACAGTAGCCGTATACTCGGCTATCACCTCGTCCGGAAACATCTTACTCCTACTGTAAAACTATACTTACCGGACTTATAACTAATACTTGACCTCTGCACTACAAATAATTCACATAAAACCAGAAAATAAAAGGTTCCTTTGCCGCTACTGCTGGTGGTACCTACGAACAGGCATTATGCAACCGGGCCCGATATAATCGGAACCAAAAAGTAAAAAAAAAACTAATTCGTTAAGCCCGTAATTCCTGCTATACTGAGCCTATATATCTGCTGGCCTTGGCCTTGGAACTAAATTTGGAAGCAGATGTTTTTGTTTACTGTCCTTTGTGAAAGTCAAAAGCTTCGGGGGCCTCGAGAACCAGATACCGGTATTTTCGGATTCCACGCACATGTCCGATGTTTTGGGGAAGGTGGCTCTTATTTTTACTTTTTTCCTAAATTAGAAAAGGCTTAAAGTGGATCCTCGCGTTATGCAACGATTCGAAAAGTCGCAGGCTGCAACGATATCTTATTAAATAACCCTCATATTGATTGTACCAGATTACACTTTAATTATAAAAGCAGAAGCATTATCGGGAGGAATTTCCGAGCCATTGAAGGCCCTAATAACAATGGGTCGTTTGTACTTATCTAAAAGGCACTCTCTAGCAGCAATTTCGTTAGGAGTTTTAGGCCATAAATTAGGATACCCTTTTTGTATACGACGCCTTAAATTCGAATTAAAACGAAAGAGTTATGTTTTATGATGGCGAAGAGATTATTAAATTCTCCCTTGATTGTTATTTGTGTTATCACCCTAACGCACAAAAAGCTTTGTTTTCTTTTTCCCTGTACATGTAGGTAGGTATATAATTATCTATCAAAAACTAGATACATTTTATGTGTATTTGATGTTTTAGTAGGTGAAAACGGAACAGGACGTGCCGCCATTTAAGACACGCATCGAAAACAAAATGAAGGGGTTCGTCCCGAAATTACGATAAAGCACGCTATAGATTCGGACCGCTGTTTGTTTAAAAGGAAATTTGTTTCTATCAGATTTAGATTCCGCAAAGATTAAAGATTAATTAAAATAATATTGTTTGTACCTACGTTTGTGCTGTTAGAATCATGAAACGACCACACATGAAGGACATGAAATTTAAATAATAAACCACGTTTTTATTAAACCAATCGTCAGATTTATTGAAACACCAAAAGTGAAAAATGGCTCGAACTCTGGTCGTAAAATAAGTCATTTATCTCTATTTTCTTTAAAAATAAAATCCATATTTTAAGGTGGAAGTTTATATCTGCCCTCAAAAAGTGTACAGTTGATAAATCGTTTTCAATAAGCGTTCCATATGCATGTAACCGTTGTATATTTTATAAATAAGCTGTCGAATTTTATTGGACTAATTTTTCACTTTTATTGTGATATCGAGCCAAATCGCACGTTTTAAGGAAACGCGTATTTTGTTTCTTTTTCTAAGGGTCGCAGGATGGCGTCTTTTCAACCGAAGGGTACACTGATTAATAACTGAAAATCGAATATCAAGGCTTTCATACCACGGTAATTTAGATAAATGTCGGTTGTTAACCATTCTTGATTTCAATCTTCATCATTCGATTATGGTGTTATACCCAACCGAAGTAATGTATGTGAGGTACATACGTTTATCGATCGATGAAGCGATTCTTGGTCAGTGTCTGCATTATGTGCAACGTTGTCACGGACTGATTTATATATGTGTACAAATTTCAAATAAAATTGTGTAGCATTGTGCACCAATAAAAAATCAAAGATTTTCAATGATGCTTCTAGCGTTTTCGATTGACAATTTTAGTGCAAAAGTAGGAAATTGCCATACTACTTCACTGACAATAAATAAAAAGAGACAACAATACATTCATTTTGCACTAATTCTGCCAATCGAAAACGCTATCAGTTGTTTGCAATGTTTGCATATACTGGGTGACACTAGATGTATGTACCAGCCCAGCGTTTCCACAATTTTTATTTTAAAAATTTGAAACTTGATGGTGATAAATAAATCATAAATGTGCTTCAGAGTCTGTTTCAAGCACTTACGCATGACTTTCGGTTTAATCGGTAGTCCCGCCATATTTCATTTTTTAAATGGAACACCCTGTATATTTGTTCATTTTCAGATTTTCCCTCGAATTCTCAGTTATTAACATGTAATATAATGTATGTTTATCTCTTACCGTTTTCAAGAAAATCGCACCCAAACTTTCCATATCATCAATAATAAATGTGTTCAAAATATCAATTTTCATAAATCAAAATGTCCATCTTTTTTCCATGACAAGTTTGAAATACTATGAAATCAGGGCTGATCAATGTTTTTTATTTAAAAAATTTGAAATCCAAATTTCAAATTTTTTAAATCAAAATTGTGGAAACGCTGGGTTGTTACATACATCTTGTGTCACCCGGTATACTATACCCGGAGACACAAGGTTTTATTTCAGATTCCTCGTCAAATTCTAAGTTATTAAAATGTGACATAATGTATGTTTATCTCATCATCTTCGAGAAAATCGCACCCGAAATTTCCATATCATCTATAATAAATGTGGATTTTTATGGAAACAAATGAAGAATGATGTCTTCAAAATATCAATTTTCCATCTTTTTTCCATGACAAGTTGAAAATATTTTTTGTTAATGTCTATTGATAGAGAGCTTAAAAAAATTGCAGTTTATGAAATCAGGGCTGATCGATGTTCATTTGTTTCCATAAAAATCCACATTTATTATTGATGATACGGAAAGTTCGTGTGCAATTTTCTCGAAAACGGTAAGAGATAAGCATACATTATGTTAAATGTTAATAACTTAGAATTCGACGGGGAATCCGAAAATGAACAAACATACAGGGAGTTCCAATTAAAAATGAAATAAGGCGGTACTTCCGGTTAAACCGGAAGTCGTGCCTAAGTGCTTAAAACGGGATCTGAAGCACATTTACGACTTATTTATCACCTTCAAATTTAAAATTTTTAAAATAAAAATTGTGGAAACGCTGGTTTGTGACATATATCTTGTGTCACCCGGTATACTACACACGGTGACACAAGGTTTTATTTCAGATTCCTCGTCAAATTCTAAGTTATTAAAATGTGACATAATGTATGTTTATCTCTTATCATTTTTGAGAAAATCGCACCCGAAATTTCCATATCAGCAATAATAAATGTGGATTTTTATGGAAAAAAATCTACAATGATGTCTTCAAAATATCAATTTTCCATCTGTTTTCCATGACAAGTTTGAAATACTTTTTTAATGTCTATTGACAGTGAGCCTAAAAAAATGGCAGTTTATGAAATCAGGGCTGATCGATGTTCATTTGTTTCCATAAAAATCCACATTTATTATTGATGATACGGAAAGTTCGAGTGCAATTTTCTCGAAAACGGTAAGAGATAAGCATACATTTGTTACATGCTAATAACTTAGAATTCGACGGGGAATCCGAAAATGAACAAATATACAGAGTGTTCCAATTAAAAAATGAAATATGGCGGTACTTCTGGTTAAACCGGATGTCGTGCCTAAGTGGTTGAAACGGGATCTGAAGCACATTTACGACTTATTTATCACCTCCAAATTTCAAATTTTTGAAAAAAAAAAATTGTGGAAACGTTGGGCTGTTACATACATTTTGTGTCACCCGGTATACTATATCCGGTGATACAAGGTTTTATTTCAGATTCCTCGTCGAATTCTAAGTTATTAACATATAACATAATGTATGCTTATCTCTTACCGGTTTCGAGAAAATCGCGCCCGAACTTTCCATATCATCAATAATAAATGTGGATTTTTATGGAAACAAATGAACAATGATGTCTTCAAAATATCAATTCTCCATCTTTTTGCCATGACAAGTTGAAAATATTTTTTTGTTAATGTCTATTGATAGAGAGCTTAAAAAAATGACAGTCTATAAAATCAGGGCTGATCGATGTTCATTTGTTTCCATAAAAATCCACATTTATTATTGATGATACGGAAAGTTCGGGTGCGATTTTCTCGAAAACGGTAAGAGATAAGCATACATTATTATATTTTAATAACTAAGAATTCGACGAGAAATCCGAAAATGAACAAATATACAGGGTGTTTCATTTAAAAAGTGAAATATGGCGGTACTTACGAATAAACCGGAAGTCGTGCCTAAGTGCTTGAAACGGGATCTGAAGCTCATTTACGACTTATTTCTCACCTTCAAATTTCAAATTTTTAAAATAAAAATTGTGGAAATGCAGGGCTGATACATACATCTTGTGTCACCCGGTATATCCCTATATATACGGAGAACCTTCCAATAGATTTGAATAGATCGAAAACGAAGCTCCCCAGTTGGCTATGAAAATCTCGTCCATTATACACATATAAATCCACACATACATGTAAATGACATGTTTACATGGATGGAATAGGACGAATCTGTCAATTCCTCAGCCTGTTAGATGAATATTTATTTAAAATGTCCCATAGTTAAATAGCGACATCTGTTGGCACATAGTGTAGACACTAATAATTTATTGTTTCTGCTCCATTCTAACGAGATTATTTAACAGAGTTCTTTTTTAAGGTAAGAGTGAAAAGAGCGAGCAGTTTTTTGATAATGTGCAGTAGAATGGCTTATTCACTATTGGGATGTAGCCGTGCAGTTCGTTAATGCAATGTGTAGCATTTTGCACATTTGTGTAGCTTGTAACAACCCTGATTATGTGCAGCACAAAGTGCCGACTCAGCGAAATAGATGGCGCCAGTAGGACTGGCCTGCCATTGGCCGGATAGACATTTGGCTTTCAACTTTCGATATTTTGAGTTAGTGTTGGGCGATACAACAAAAAATATCGATCCGTATCGGTTTCATAAATATCGATACATGTATACAGGGTGATTCAAAATTCAGATCAAAGATTTTAAGGGCATATTTGTGGGGTCAAAATAAGACGTTTTTTTCCTATAAACATGG
This sequence comes from Taphrorychus bicolor, assembly GCA_951812265.1. Lineage (NCBI taxonomy): Eukaryota > Metazoa > Arthropoda > Insecta > Coleoptera > Curculionidae > Taphrorychus > Taphrorychus bicolor. The sequence continues at coordinate 6,746,357 of OX638297.1, read as the reverse complement.
GTCCTAAAATGGACCCCCTCCCCCCTACGGGCGCTGAAAGTTGGAAAAGGATAAAAAGTTTTTTTTTAATTGTGGCCATATTTATTCACCAAAATTCTTGAACATTTGTACATTCCCGTTTCTCAACGAGCTTTTTTCATTCCATTTCTCAGAAATGGAGAAATTTTAATTATTCGCAGTTTTTTAAGGACTTAATATCATTATTATGACAAATATTTTATGTTTCCCGAGAGTTTTGTTAAATTCATCATCACTATCCAGTAGCCCAAACAAATACCTTTAGTTTTGATTTCTTGAAGTTTTTTGATTAAGCTAACCGTTTTCGAGAAAAACGTCTTTGACTGAACGGCTGCAGTATCATCATCATAATAAGGAAAAACATAGGAGGCTGGGACTTTGTAATTTAACAACTACGTATTACCAATCACAGACGTTTATCGTTGAGAAACGGGGATGTACAAATTTTATATTTTTTCCAATAAAATATTTTTCCTTTCCCAACTTTCAGCGCCCGCCCGTAGGGGGGAGGGGGTTCATTTCAGGATCCATGTTTATAGAAAAAAACCTCTTATTTTGACCCCACAAATATGCCCTTAAAATCTTTGTACTGAATTTTGAATCACCCTGTATATCGCTGCAATAAGTATCAATATATCGATACGCGATATCGAATCTAATTCCAAATACAAAAGAAACTGTAAATGTAAAATATAATTTCTTGGCTTTGGAATTTTGGGGCTTGAAGCCCGTATCCATATCTGCAATAAATCATGATTACAAAAAAAACTGTACATTGTTCTTTTATGTATATTGTTAGTTTTGTTTCAATTATACGTACAGGGATATCATTTTAAGTCGCTCACTCGATTAGCAGCTTTTCTGTTACACTTAAAAATTTGATACATGGGGGATACAGGGCTAGCGAATTTATTGGCTGCTCTGTTTGACAGGTACGACGCCATCTTGATTTTTCTTAAATGGAAACACACTTATATTTACCTACATTCTAATGGAGCTGAAGGAGCAAATTACAGAAATATAAAACTTCGTATATATATCTCTAGGCATTTCGATTATACAGGGTGGCAAACTTGTTGAATTTGGAAAATCATTTTAAATCGTTCACTCGATTACCAGCTTTCCTGTTGCACCTCTTAAAAATTTGATACATGGGGGTCATGTGGCATCTAAGGCCGACCTCGAATCCAGGGCTAGTGAATTTATTGGCTGCTAGGATTGACAGGTTAAAGATATGTTAAATCAGTTTACAGGACCGTCTGAATTAAAAAATATTGACTGAAACGGTGTACCAACCCCCTGAATTTATCTTTAAAATATTTGCATAGTAAGTTAGAGATATGTCAAATCTGACAACAGCCCCATTTTAATTGGAAAAACTTAGCTAAAAATGAGTACCCACTTCATAGTACTATTTGCAAAAGTAAGAAACTTACGTTTTTTTCGGACTGGGTTAGAGATATGTGAAATCTCAAAATAGAACCGCGTTAATGAAAAACTGTTACATAACAATGTATAACCACTTTTTGCTTCTATAAAAATAATAAACTTGCGTTTTTATTTGAGTGGATTAGAGATAGTCAAATTTGACGACATTAACATTTTAACTGGAAATAATTAAGTGAAATAAGTGAAAATAAGTATCATCTTTATAGGTGTATTTTTAAAAGGATTTAATTTACGTAGTTTTCGCACTGAGTTAGAGATATGTTAACTCAGTCCACAGGACCGTCTAAATTAAAAAACATTAGCTGAAAATGCATACCAACCACCTGGATCTATCTTTAAAATTTTTTTAGTAAGTTAGTGATACGTCAAATTTAACAACAGCACCGCTTCAATTGGAGAAATTTAGCTGAAATGAGTACCCACTTCAGAGGACTATTTGCAAAAGCAAGAAACTTACGTTTTTCTCGGACTGGGTTAGAGATATGTGAAATCTCAAAATAGGAACGTGTTAATTAAAAACTATTACCCAAAAATGTATACCCATTTTTTGAATGTATAAAAATAATAAACTTGCGTTTTTCTCGGAGTGAATTAGAGATAATCAAGTTTGACGACATTGCCGTTTTAACTGGAAAAAATTAAGTGAAAATAAGTATCGATATAAGATCGATAATTGAGTACCCCCTTCTAAGTGGCATAATTTGCACTTTCCCCTTGAAGTTGTTTTTATGAAAACGTTCCATACACTATTTTTAGTTCTAGGCATGATTTACTAGGAATAACAAGCTACAAGCAGTAAGCACCGACGTCTTTTTACCTATTATTATTATTATTTGCCATTTGGACTATTTGGAGTATTATATGTATTTTAAATTCAAAAACTTGAAACATTTGTTTCCATTTTTTTCAAGAATATGACTTGACACATTTGACAGTTACGTTCTTTTAAGCATTGTCAAAACCATGTGTGAAATACTTTGCTCTAGATAGCCTTTTGCCGTTGCAAGCCAAGTTTGTTTCAATTGTCTGTAATAATTAACTCTTTTTGGAAACAAAGTGGATTTTCAGAGAAACTACAGAAACTTTTAGCTCTTGGTCTGAAATTACTTTTTCTTCCTCTTTCGAGCTACAACTTGGCATTCCATTTACCAGGCGATAAATATTGTTAATAACTTATCAGAGCTATTCTCACTTAATTAAAGATAGAAAGTTCATTTCAATATCCTATTTTACAAAGACGATCCACACACATGTTTTAATAGTCTTTGTATTTTATTATTTTGAATTAAATTTGGAGAATGTACATTGTTGACATAAACGAGAAAAGCTAAAGTTTATATGCTCTGAAAAAATGTTTTGTTTGACATTCGTCTTTGGCGATGATTGGTCGAATTTGCCTTCCTCCAAGTTTCAAACATCATCACAACGCCCGGTCCTCTCAAAGGAAAATTCGAAAGCTCGAGTCTGTCATTTTGTGACGTGGCCGGTCCATGTGGTTTTTAAGTCCCAATAATTTCCAGTTTTTTAATAGAAAATAAAGGACTTCTTTCCCAAAACTTAGTCAAAAATGAAGTTGAAGGTGTTACACCCAGCCACCGGCTGCCAGAAGTTGTTCGAAGTGGTCGACGAGCACATAATTCGGATCTTCTTCGAGAAGCGCATGGGACAAGAAGTAGAGGCCGACCGAGGAGGTTTTTTTAAAAATAGTCCAAAAATGCCTAAAAATCTACCTCCGAAGGGGTCTATCTCCGAAAATATTGCATTCGATGGCACTTTCGATGGTGCGAGGTGAAATAGGACACCAAGAAGAAGCAAAATCAGTTGGATTTACCCCAATTAGTCAAGGCGTTTTCAAGTTACAGGCGGTCAAAGTTGAGAATTGAGAAAAAAGTCGAAATACCCCCTTTGGATATTTAAAAAAAAATTTATGAAAAATGTTTTTCATTTTCGACTGAAATTAACCTCTAAAGAGGTTTTTTTAAAAATGGTCTAAAAACGCCATTCTAAAAGTGCCTAAAAATCCACTTCCGAAGGGGTCTATCTCCGAAAATATTGCACCTACGGAACTTTCGATGATGGGAGGTTAAACAGGAGGGGGGGGGGGTGAAAGAGGACATCAAGAAGAATAAAAAACACTTAAATTCACTCCAATCGATCGAGGCGTTTTCAAGTTACAGGCGGTTAAAGTTGAGAATTGAGAAAAAAGTCGTAATACCCCCCTTTTCAGCCAAAGTTTAGAATTTTGTATTATGCTTTAGACAAACTTTTCACGTTACTCCATTTGATGTTACTTTCAGATCAATGTAATGGAAGTATTTCTGGTTTCTAAATTAACAATACAGTCGAAATTTTAAAATTTCGTGTTACATTTAGGCTAAAATTTGTTAGTAAAGTCAAAATTTTTTCATTTTATGTGACTTTTAAACTACAATTTCTTGTTAGTAAGTCAAAATTAAATAATTTCGTGTTACGTTTAGACTCACATTTTCAATGTGAGTGTTTCGTTTAGACTACAATTTCGTGTTCCTACAGTCAAAATTCAATAAATTTGTGTTACATTTATGCTAAAATTTCCTGTTATCAAAGTCGAAACTTAAAGATTTGATGTTAACTTCAGAACAAAATTTTTTATTATTAACTGTTTTTTTTTTATGTTACGTTTAGACTACAATTTCGTGTTCCTACAGTCAAAATTCTAAATTTGTGTTACGCTTAGACTAAAATATCCTGTTACTAAAGTCAAATTTTGTAAATTTGTTCCTTTTTTCATGTCTACAATTTCTTGTTACCAAGTCAAAATTAAACAATTTTGTGATACGTCTAGACTAACATTTCAAGTTAAAAATTTTAAGATTTTTTGTGACTTCCAGACCAAAATTTCGTGTTACATTTAACTAAAATTTCCTGTTACCAAAGTCAAAACTTAAAGGTTTGATTGTTTTTCGAAAGAAAATTTCTTGTTACTAACTGTTTTTTTTATGTTGGTGTTACGTTTAGACTACAATTTCGTGCTATAAGTCAAAATTAAAAAAAAAATTACGTCATGTTTAGACTAAAACTTGCTGTTACTAACGTCGAAATTTTTTTATTTGATGTAACTGTTAGAATAAAATTTTTCGTTGCCAAGTGAAATTGAAAAAAATTAGTTATACGTTTAGACTAACATTTACAGTAAAAATTTTGATATTTTACAAAATTTCTCGTTGCTAAGTAAACATCTTTAAATTTCGTGTTGCGCTTTAAAATAAATCGTCGTCTTACTGAAGTCAAAACTTAAAAATTTGATGCTACTTTCGGATAAAAATTTCTTATTAGTTAGTAAACACTTTTTTTTTGTGTTTCGTTTAGACTACAATTTCGTGTTCCTACAGTCAAAATTCAAAAAATTTGTGTTACGTTTAGACTAAAATTTCTCTAAAAGGTCAATTTTTAAAAATGTTCTGTTACTTTTAGACGAAAATGTCTTGTTACGAGATCAAAATTAAAAAAATTCGTGTTATGCTTACATTAACAATTCAAGTAAAATTTTAAGATTTTGTTACTTTCAGACAAAAAGTTCTCATGGCTAAGTGGACTAAAATTTCATGTTACTGCAAAACAAATTTTGGAAGTTTTGTGTTACGTTTGAACTAAAATTTCCTGTTACTAATGTCAAAATTTTGAGTTACTGTTAGACAAAAAGTTTTTGTTACAGCCAGTCAACCATAAAAAATTTCGTGTTACGCTTTAGAATAAATTTCCGTATTACTAAAATTAAAATTAAAAAAAATTTATGTTACTTTCGGATCAAAATTTCTAGTCAGTAAGAAATTTTTTTTATTTTTCTGTTACGTTTAGACTACAATTTGCTGTTACTACATTTAAAGTTAAAAAAAAATTGTTTTACTCTCAGACCAAAAGTGTGTGTCAAAATTTAAACATTTTATGTAAAATTAAAAAATTTCTTGTTATTTTTAGACTACAATTTTCTGTTACTAAAGTTAATTTTTTAAAATTTTGTGTTACTTTTAGATCTTATAATTTCTTGTTACCAAGTCAAAATCAAAAAGGTAATAGAAAATTTGGATTCTAGAAGCTTTTTAACTCTTTGACGTGGCCAAAAATATATACTTCAGAAAAGAAACCGGTCATAGAAAATAACCTAAAATGACGTCATTATCACGTCGCAAAGTGATCCTCTAAGAATGTAACAAACTCATTTCGTATAAAATTAACCTCTAAGGAGTTTTTTTTTTAAAATTGTCCAAAAACGCCATTCTAAAAGTGCCTAAAAATCGACATCCGAAGGGGTCTATCTTTGAGAATATTGCACCTACGGAACTTTTGATGGTGGGAGGTGAAAGAGGACATCGAGAAGTAGAAAAGAGAGTTGGATTCACTCCAATCGGTTAAGGCGTTTTCAAGTTACAGCTGGTCAAAGTTGAGAATTGAGAAAAAGTCGTAATATCGCCCTTTTCAGTCAGAAGTTTTAAATTTTGTATTATGCTTTAGACAAACTTTTCACGTTACTACAGTCACAACTTAAAAATTTGATGTTACTTTCAGATCAATGTAATGGAAGTATTTCTGCTTTCTAAATTACATTTTTTTAATTTTGTGTTACGTTCAGACTACAATTTTATGTTAGTCGAAATTTAAAAATTTTGTGTTACATTTAGGATAAAATTTGTTAGTAAAGTCTAAAATTTTTTTTATTTTTACTTTTAGACCACAATTTCTTGTTACTAAGTCAAAATTAAATAATTTCGTGTTATGTTTAGACTCACATTTCAAGTCAAACTTTTGAGAATTTGTGCAACTTTCAGACCAAATTATCGTGAAACGTTTAGATTAAAATTTCCTGTTACCTAAAGTCAAATTTTGTAAATTTTGTGTTACTTTTAGACCACAAATTGTTGTTACCAAGTCAAAATTAAACAATTTTGTGATATATCTAAACTAACATTTGAAGTCAACATTTTAAAATTTTGTGTTACTTCCAAACCAAAATTTCGTGTTACATTTATGCTAAAATTTCCTGTTATCAAAGTCGAAACTTAAAGATTTGATGTTAACTTCAGAACAAAATTTCTTATTATTAACTGTTTTTTTTATGTTACGTTTAGACTACAATTTCGTGTTCCTACAGTCAAAATTCAATAAATATGTGTTACGCTTAGACTAAAATATCCTGTTACTAAAGTCAAATTTTGTAAATTGTGTTAGTTTTTTCATGTTTACACTTTCTTGTTACCAAGTCAAAATTAAACAATTTTGTGTTACGTCTAGACTAACATTTCAAGTTAAAAATTTAAAGATTTTTTGTGACTTTCAGACCAAAATTTCGTGTTGCATTTAACTGAAATTTCCTGTTACCAAAGTCACAACTTAAAGGTTTGATGTTACTTTCTGAAGAAAATTTCTTGTTACTAACTGTTTTTTTTTATGTTTGTGTTACGTTTAGACTACAATTTCGTGTTATTAAGTCAAAATATAAAAAATGTTACGTTACGTTTAGACTAAAACTTGCTGTTACTAACGTCGAAATTTTTTTATTTGGTGTAACTGTTAGAATAAAATTTTTCGTTTGCCAAGTGAAATTGAAAAAATTTGTTATACGTGTAGACTAACATTTACAGTAAAAATTTTGATATTTTACAAAATTTCTCGATGCTAAGCAAACATCTTTAAATTTCGTGTTACGATTTAAAATAAATTCTCGTCTTACTGAAGTCAAAACTTAAAAATGTGATGCTACTTTCGGATAAAAATTTCTTGTCAGTAAGTAAACAGTTTTTTTTGTGTTTCGTTTAGACTACAATTTCGTGTTCCTACAGTCAAAATTCAATAAATTTGTGTTACGTTTAGACTAAAATTTCCGGTTACCAAGGTCAATTTTTAAAAATTTTCTGTAACTTTTAGACGAAAATGTCTTGTTACGAGATCAAAATTAAAAAAATTCGTGTTACGTTTACATTAACAATTCAAGTAAAATTTTAAGATTTTGTTACTTTCAGACAAAAAGTTCGTAAACTAAAATTTCATGTTACTGCAATCAAATTTTGGAAGTTTTGTGTTACGTTTGAACTAAAATTTCCCTAATGTCAAAATTTTGAGTTACTGTTGGACAAAAAGTTTTTGTTACGGCAGTCAACCATAAAAAAATTTCGTGTTACGCTTTAGAATAAATTTCCGTATTACTAAAGATAAAATTAAATAAAAATTGATGTTTTTTTCGGATCAAAATTTCTAGTCAGTAAGATTTTTTTTTAATTTTTCTGTTACGTTTAGACTACAATTTCCTGTTACTACATTTAAAGTTAAAAAAAAATTGTTTTACGCTCAGACCAAAAGTGTGTGTCAAAATTTAAACATTTTATGTAAAATTAAAAAAATTCTTGTTATTTTTAGACTACAATTTTCTGTTACTAAAGTAAATTTTTTTAAATTTTGTGTTACTTTTAGAGCTTATAATTTCTTGTTACCAAGTCAAAATCAAAAAGGTAGTAGAAAATTTGGATTCTAGAAGCTTTTTAACTATTTGACGTAGCCAAAAATATACACCTTAGAAAAGAAACCGGTCATAGAAAATAACGTAAAATGACGTCATTATCACGGGGATTCACAGGATATAAGGATCACATTCTTAGGGGATCACGTCGCAAAGTGATCCCCTAAGAATGTAACAAACTCAATTCGAACGAAATTAACCTCTAAAGAGGTTTTTTCGCCAGAAACGTCAATCTAAAATTGCCTAAAAATCGACCACTGCAGGGTCTTACTCTCCGGGTACTCTGCGGATCATAACTTCCGATGGTTTTGATGGTGGGAAGTGAAAGAGGACATCAAGAAGAAGAAAAGACAGTTGGATTCACTCCAATCGGTTAAGGCGTTTTCAAGTTACAGCTGGTCAAAGTTGAGAATTGAGAAAAAAGTCGTACGCCCTCCCCTTTGAAAAATTTTGATATTTTACAAAATTTCTCGTTGCTAAGCAAACATCTTTAAATTTCGTGTTACGCTTTAAAATAAATTCTCGTCTTACTGAAGTCGAAACTTAAAAATTTGATGCTACTTTCGGATAAAAATTTCTTATTAGTAAGTAAACACTTTTTTTTGTGTTTCGTTTAGACTACAATTTCGTGTTCCTACAGTCAAAATTCAATAAATTCAAATAAATTCTCGTCTTACTGAAGTTAAAACTTAAAAATTTGATGCTACTTTCGGATAAAAATTTCTTGTCAGTAAGTAATCAGTTTTTTTTGTTTCGTTTTGACTACAATTTCGTGTTCCTACAGTCAAAATTCAATAAATTTGTGTTACGTTTAGACTAAAATTTCCGGTTACCAAGGTCAATTTTTAAAAATTTTCTGTTACTTTTAGACGAAAATGTCTTGTTACGAGATCAAAATTTAAAAAATTCGTGTTACGTTTACATTAACAATTCAAGTAAAATTTTAAGATTTTGTTACTTTCAGACAAAAAGTTCGTAAACTAAAATTTCATGTTACTGCAATCAAATTGTGGAAGTTTTGTGTTACGTTTGAACTAAAATTTCCTGTTACTAATGTCAAAATTTTGAGTTACTGTTAGACAAAAAGTTTTTGTTACGCCAGTCAACCATAAAAAAATTTCGTGTTACGCTTTAGAATAAATTTCCGTATTACTAAAGTTAAAATTAAAAAAATTGATGTTATTTTCGGATCAAAATTTCTAGTCAGTAAGAAATTTTTTGTATTTTTCTGTTACGGGTAGACTACAATTTCCTGTTACTACATTTAAAGTTAAAAAAAAATTGTTTTACTCTCAGACCAAAAGTGTGTGTCAAAATTTAAACATTATATGTAAAATTAAAAAGTTTCTTGTTATTTTTAGACTACAATTTTCTGTTACTAAAGTTAATTTTTTAAAGTTTTGTGTTTAAAATTTGGATTCTAGAAGCTTTTTAACTCTTTGACGTAGCCAAAAATATACACCTCAGAAAAGAAACCGGTCATAGAAAATAACGTAAAATGACGTCATTATCACGTCGCAAAGTGATCCCCTAAGAATATAACAAACTCAATTCGAACGAAATTAACCTCTAAAGAGGTTTTTTCGCCAGAAACGTCAATCTTAAAATGCCTAAAAATCGACCACTGCAGAGGGTACTCCGCGGATCATAACTTCCGTTGGTGGAAAGTGAAAGAGGGCATCAAGAAGAAGAAAAGACAGTTGGATTCACTCCAATCGGTTAAGGCGTTTTCAAGTTACAGCTGGTCAAAATTGAGAATAGAGAAAAAAGTCGTACGCCCTCCCCTTTGGATATTTTCGAAAAAACATCTGGAAAATGTTTTTGCTGTTTTTGATCGGAATGGCACACTGGCGATCCTCTAAGAATGTAACAAACTCATTTCATATAAAATTAACCTCTAAGGAGTTTTTTTTTTAAAATTGTCCAAAAACGCCATTCTAAAAGTGCCTAAAAATCGACATCCGAAGGGGTCTATCTTTGAGAATATTGCACCTACGGAACTTTTGATGGTGGGAAGTGAAAGAGGACATCGAGAAGTAGAAAAGACAGTTGGATTCACTCCATCAGGTTAAGGCGTTTTCAAGTTACAGCTGGTCAAAATTGAGAATTGAGAAAAAAGTCGTAATATCGCCCTTTTCAGTCAGAAGTTTTAAATTTTGTATTATGCTTTAGACAAACTTTTCACGTTACTACAGTCACAACTTAAAAATTTGATGTTACTTTCAGATCAATGTAATGGAAGTATTTCTGGTTTCTAAATTACATTGTTTTAATTTTGTGTTACGTTCAGACTACAATTTTATGTTACAACAGTCGAAATTTTAAAATTTCGTGTTACATTTAGGCTAAAATTTGTTAGTAAAGTCAAAATTTTTAAATTTTATGTGACTTTAGACTACAATTTCTTGTTAGTAAGTCAAAATTAAATAATTTCGTGTTACGTTTAGACTCACATTTCAAGCCAAACTTTTGAGAATTTGTGCAACTTTCAGACCAAATTATCGTGAAACGTTTAGATTAAAAATTCCTGTTACCTAAAGTCAAATTTTGTAAATTTTGTGTTACTTTTAGACCACAAATTGTTATTACCAAGTCAAAATTAAACAATTTTGTGATATATCTAGACTAACATTTGAAGTCAACATTTTAAAATTTTGTGTTACTTCCAAACCAAAATTTCGTGTTACATTTATGCTAAAATTTCCTGTTATCAAAGTCGAAACTTAAAGATTTGATGTTAACTTCAGAACAAAATTTCTTATTATTAACTGCTTTTTTTATATTACGTTTAGACTACAATTTCGTGTTCCTACAGTCAAAATTCTAAATTTGTGTTACGCTTAGACTAAAATATCCTGTTACTAAAGTCAAATTTTGTAAATTGTGTTAGTTTTTTCATGTTTACAATTTCTTGTTACCAAGTCAAAATTAAACAATTTTGTGTTACGTCTAGACTAACATTTCAAGTTAAAAATTTAAAGATTTTTTGTGACTTCCAGACCAAAATTTCGTGTTACATTTAACTAAAATTTCCTGTTACCAAAGTCACAACTTAAAGGTTTGATGTTACTTTCGGAAGAAAATTTCTTGTTACTAACTGTTTTTTTTTATGTTTGTGTTACGTTTAGACTACAATTTCGTGTTATTAAGTCAAAATTTAAAAAATTTTACGTTACGTTTAGACTAAAACTTGCTGTTACTAACGTCGAAATTTTTTTATTTGGTGTAACTGTTAGAATAAAATTTTTCGTTGCCAAGTAAAATTGAAAAAATCAGTTATACGTGTAGACTAACATTTACAGTAAAAATTTTGATATTTTACAAAATTTCTCGTTGCTAAGCAAACATCTTTAAATGTCGTGTTACGCTTTAAAATAAATTCTCGTCTTACTGAAGTTAAAACTTAAAAATTTGATGCTACTTTCGGATAAAAATTTCTTGTCAGTAAGTAATCAGTTTTTTTTTGTGTTTCGTTTAGACTACAATTTCGTGTTCCTACAGTCAAAATTCAATAAATTTGTGTTACGTTTAGACTAAAATTTCCGGTTACCAAGGTCAATTTTTAAAAATTTTCTGTTACTTTTAGACGAAAATTTTTTGTTACGAGATCAAAATTTAAAAAATTCGTGTTACGTTTACATTAACAATTCAAGTAAAATTTTAAGATTTTGTTACTTTCAGACAAAAAGTTCGTAAACTAAAATTTCATGTTACTGCAATCAAATTTTGGAAGTTTTGTGTTACGTTTGAACTAAAATTTCCTGTTACTAATGTCAAAATTTTGAGTTACTGTTAGACAAAAAGTTTTTGTTACGGCAGTCAACCATAAAAGAATTTCGTGTTACGCTTTAAAATAAATTTCCGTATTACTAAAGATAAAATTAAATAAAAATTGATGTTATTTTCGGATCAAAATTTCTAGTCAGTAAGAAATTTTTTGTATTTTTCTGTTACGGGTAGACTACAATTTCCTGTTACTACATTTAAAGTTAAAAAAAAAATGTTTTACGCTCAGACCAAAAGTGTGTGTCAAAATTTAAACATTATATGTAAAATTAAAAAGTTTCTTGTTATTTTTAAACTACAATTTTCTGTTACTAAAGTTAATTTTTTAAAGTTTTGTGTTTAAAATTTGGATTCTAGAAGCTTTTTAACTCTTTGACGTAGCCAAAAATATACACCTCAGAAAAGAAACCGGTCATAGAAAATAACGTAAAATGACGTCATTATCACGTCGCAAAGTGATCCCCTAAGAATATAACAAACTCAATTCGAACGAAATTAACCTCTAAAGAGGTTTTTTCGCCAGAAACGTCAATCTTAAAATGCCTAAAAATCGACCACTGCAAGGTCTTACTCTCCGGGTACTCTGCGGATCATAACTTCCGATGGTGGAAAGTGAAAGAGGACATCAAGAAGAAGAAAAGACAGTTGGATTCACTCCAATCGGTTAAGGCGTTTTCAAGTTACAGCTGGTCAAAATTGAGAATTGAGAAAAAAGTCGTACCGCCTCCCCTTTGGATATTTTCAAAAAAAAATCTGGAAAATGTTTTTGCTTTTTTTGATCGGAATGGCACACTGGCGATCCTCTAAGAATGTAACAAACTCATTTCGTATAAAATTAACCTCTAAGGACTTTTTTTTAGAAATTGTCCAAAAACGCCATTCTAAAAGTGCCGAAAAATCGACATCCGAAGGGGTCTATCTTTGAGAATATTGCACCTACGGAACTTTTGATGGTGGGAGGTGAAAGAGGACATCGTGAAGTAGAAAAGAGAGTTGGATTCACTCCAATCGGTTAAGGCGTTTTCAAGTTACAGCTGGTCAAAGTTGAGAATTGAGAAAAAAGTCGTACGCCCTCCCCTTTGGATATTTTCAAAAAAAAATCTGGAAAATGTTTTTGCTTTTTTTGATCGGAATGGCACACTGGCGATCCTCTAAGAATGTAACAAAATCATTTCGTATAAAATTAACCTCTAAGGAGTTTTTTTTTAAAAATTGTCCAAAAACGCCATTCTAAAAGTGCCTAAAAATCGACATCCGAAGGGGTCTATCTTTGAGGATATTGCACCTACGGAACTTTTGATGGTGGGAGGTGAAAGAGGACATCGAGAAGTAGAAAAGAGAGTTGGATTCACTCCAATCGGTTAAGGCGTTTTCAAGTTACAGCTGGTCAAAGTTGAGAATTGAGAAAAAAGTCGTAATATCGCCCTTTTCAGTCAGAAGTTTTAAATTTTGTATTATGCTTTAGACAAACTTTTCACGTTACTACAGTCACAACTTAAAAATTTGATGTTACTTTCAGATCAATGTAATGGAAGTATTTCTGGTTTCTAAATTACATTTTTTTAATTTTGTGTTACGTTCAGATTACAATTTTATGTTACTACAGTCGAAATTTTAAAATTTCGTGTTACATTTAGGCTAAAAGTTGTTAGTAAAGTCAAAATTTTTTAATTTTATGTGACTTTTAAACTACAATTTCTTGTTAGTAAGTCAAAATTAAATAATTTCGTGTTACGTTTAGACTCACATTTTCAATGTGAGTGTTTCGTTTAGACTACAATTTCGTGTTCCTACAGTCAAAATTCAATAAATTTGTGTTACATTTATGCTAAAATTTCCTGTTATCAAAGTCGAAACTTAAAGATTTGATGTTAACTTCAGAACAAAATTTTTTATTCTTAACTGTTTTTTTTATGTTACGTTTAGACTACAATTTTGTGTTCCTGCACTCAAAATTCTAAATTTGTGTTACGCTTAGACTAAAATATCCTGTTACTAGAGTCAAATTTTGTAAATTTGTTCCTTTTTTCATATCTACAATTTCTTGTTACCAAGTCAAAATTAAACAATTTTGTGATACGTCTAGACTAACATTTCAAGTTAAAAATTTTAAGATTTTTTGTGACTTCCAGACCAAAATTTCGTGTTACATTTAACTAAAATTTCCTGTTACCAAAGTCAAAACTGAAAGGTTTGATTGTTTTTCGAAAGAAAATTTCTTGTTACTAACTGTTTTTTTTTTATGTTTGTGTTACGTTTAGACTACAATTTCGTGCTATAAGTCAAAATTAAAAAAAAAATTACGTCATGTTTAGACTAAAACTTGCTGTTACTAACGTCGAAATTTTTTTATTTGATGTGATGTTAGAATAAAATTTTTCGTTGCCAAGTGAAATTGAAAAAATTAGTTATACGTTTAGACTAACATTTACAGTAAAAATTTTGATATTTTACAAAATTTCTCGTTGCTAAGTAAACATCTTTAAATTTCGTGTTACGCTTTAAAATAAATCGTCGTCTTACTGAAGTCAAAACTTAAAAATTTGATGCTACTTTCGGATAAAAATTTCTTATTAGTAAGTAAACACTTTTTTTTTGTGTTTCGTTTAGACTACAATTTCGTGTTCCTACAGTCAAAATTCAAAAAATTTGTGTTACGTTTAGACTAAAATTTCCTGTTACGAAGGTCAATTTTTAAAAATGTTCTGTTACTTTTAGACGAAAATGTCTTGTTACGAGATCAAAATTAAAAAAATTCGTGTTATGCTTACATTAACAATTCAAGTAAAATTTTAAGATTTTGTTACTTTCAGACAAAAAGTTCTCATGGCTAAGTGGACTAAAATTTCATGTTACTGCAAAACAAATTTTGGAAGTTTTGTGTTACGTTTGAACTAAAATTTCCTGTTACTAATGTCAAAATTTTGAGTTACTGTTAGACAAAAAGTTTTTGTTACAGCCAGTCAACCATAAAAAATTTCGTGTTACGCTTTAGAATAAATTTCCGTATTACTAAAATTAAAATTAAAAAAAATTTATGTTACTTTTGGATCAAAATTTCTAGTCAGTAAGAAATGTTTTTTATTTTTCTTTTACGTTTAGACTACAATTTCCTGTTACTACATTTAAAGTTAAAAAAAATTGTTTTACGCTCAGACCAAAAGTGTGTGTCAAAATTTAAACATTATATGTAAAATTAAAAAGTTTCTTGTTATTTTTAGACTACAATTTTCTGTTACTAAAGTTAACTTTTTAAAGTTTTGTGTTTAAAATTTGGATTCTAGAAGCTTTTTAACTCTTTGACGTAGCCAAAAATATACACCTCAGAAATGAAACCGGTCATAGAAAATAACGTAAAATGACGTCATTATCACGTCGCAAAGTGATCCCCTAAGAATATAACAAACTCAATTCGAACGAAATTAACCTCTAAAGAGGTTTTTTCGCCAGAAACGTCAATCTTAAAATGCCTAAAAATCGACCACTGCAGGGTCTTACTCTCCGGGTACTCTGAGGATCATAACTTCCGATGGTGGGAGGTGAAAGAGGACATCGAGAAGTAGAAAAGAGAGTTGGATTCACTCCAATCGGTTAAGGCGTTTTCAAGTTACAGCTGGTCAAAGTTGAGAATTGAGAAAAAAGTCGTACGCCCTCCCCTTTGGATATTTTCAAAAAAAAATCTGGAAAATGTTTTTGCTTTTTTTGATCGGAATGGCACACTGGCGATCCTCTAAGAATGTAACAAACTCATTTCGTATAAAATTAACCTCTAAGGACTTTTTTTTAAAAATTGTCCAAAAACGCCATTCTAAAAGTGCCTAAAAGTGCCTAAAAGGGTCTATCTTTGAGAATATTGCACCTACGGAACTTTTGATGGTGGGAGGTGAAAGAGGACATCGAGAAGTAGAAAAGATAGTTGGACTCACTCCAATCGGTTAAGGCGTTTTCAAGTGACAGGTGGCCAAAGTTGAGAATTGAGAAAAAGTCGTAATACCGCCCCCTAAGACATTTTAAAAAAAAAAAAATCGTTTTTGTTGTTTTTGATCGGAATGTCACGCTGGCGATCCCCTAAGAATGTAACAAACTCAATTCGACTGAAATTAACCTTTAAAGAGGTTTTTTTAAAAATGGTCTAAAAACGCCATTTTAAAAGTGCCTAAAAGTCGACTTCCGAAGGGGTCTATCTCCAAAAATATTGAACCTACGGAACTTCCGATGGTGGGAGGTTAAACAGGACATCAAGAAGAAGAAAAAACAGTTAGATTCACTCCAATCGGTCAAAATCTCCGGAGAGCAGTGCGGAGGTGTCCCGCGTCTTGCCGAGAAGGTTTTTCGCCCCCCAGGATTCCTCTAGTAACGTTTTTGACTGGTAGCACTAGTGCCGCCGGTGTATTTCTATCCTTTATTAATTCGACCAAAATATAAAGAGAGGTATACTCTCAATACGCACTAGTGCAGTTAAAAACGCTATTATTTCTCAATAATTGAACAAAATAGATGTACCGTTTATGCTATAACGACTAAAGCGGTTCGTAGCTCTGTGCAAACCAATTGCAGTGCAGTGCATTTAATGAGAATTTGATTACTATGGAAAAATGAATGCAGTAGGAAATAGGATGCGAGTTCTCGACCGGCAGCGGTGCATCAGCGTCGACGTCGCGACGCTTTCGCCCCGTCGGTCAGGGCCTCCGAGAGTGAAAAGCGGCGCACGTCTCGGCGCCGCGAAACCGAAAGTGGCCCCCTCCTTTCGCTTTCTCGTTCCCGGTGGCCACGCGGCTTACTTCACGCACAGCATTAAACCAGTAGGCTTCCTCGAGGCCTGGTGGTAAGTGCTAGTATTACGCATTTTTTTGGTAAGCCCCATCACGCTCGCGTCAAGGTCCTTGTGTATCGCGCCCACGCTCATGGCCCCGCGCCGAGCCACCGGGATGGACAGCCTAGTTATTGGTGTCGAGGGTTCGGGGTACACCAGGTGTTGTGTTCCTTCGGGGGACTGTCTCCGGGTGCAGCAAAAGGTGGCCGGTTCGAATCCCGGCGAGGATCCCATGCTTATCGCCCTGGATGATCTGCGCGACACTGTCAGGGTTAGTAGTTCTCCCTCAAGTTCAAGGCCATTTTATTGGGGCTCCAGGGGAGAAAAAGTAGAAGTTTTCGTAGCATTTTACCACAGTGGAAAGGGGTTGTCTTTTGTCCCTTCGTATCCCTTAAGCTTGTAAACACTACCAAAGCTGTACAAAGTCAACCGAACAGCGGCTTACCATTTGGGGGCCACTTACCGCGCCAAAGCCGAAAGCCGGCCGGCGTTTTAGCAATGGAAAGCCGGTGGTATTACACTTGTTAAATGTGCGAAAAGATTGTTTATTATGAACGGAGGCTAAAAATAACCGCTTTTATGGGTTATTGTTATAAAATATCAGGAGTCAGGAAAATAATATAAAATGTTTAATTTATTAGATAATATCTCGGCTATAAACCGTGCCAATCTTTGCATTGAATTTGTGTACTTTTAGACATTTTGTTTGTTATTTTCAATATTGCATTTCTGGCGCGACTTATACCCTTTGTCTAATTAGCTTAGAGGCTTATTATGTCCTTCCCCTGTACAGGGTGTGTTACTATTACTGTTGGGCGATTACGAATGATATAATCGAAACACTTGGATTAGGGTTTAATAATTAGTTTTTTCTTTCACTTCAAAGCCTAACTTTTTCAAAAAACATGAAAACTCATTTTTAGATGCAACAGGTTATTTTAAAACAATTTTAGTTTAATTCTGTTAGAATATATAAACCGTATCAAAGCCATGTCCAAAAACCAATCAATTAACTTTCTTATAGCTTTGTTTATGTTAAGTCAAATATGAGACTTTAAGGGTCCTGTGACTCCAGTCTCTCTGTTTCTGGAAACCCATAAATTAGAAGGGCATAAGAAAATGTATTTACGAATATTCTTAAGTGTTGGATACGATTAGTCAGTTGGGTCGAAAGCGTTCTATTGAATACACTTCGGGCACACCTCTCCTTAGTAATTTTTACTTTGAAATCAAAGCATAAGTTCAAAGTATTAAACACGTGTGTTATTAAAGGCTCGATTAAAGGCCTAACTTCCAATAAACTCTAATCTGAATTTCTCCAAGGTCAACCAATTTTCATTTTTAGACGCTCTGTGAAAGTTTTTAACCACTTTTGATCCTAATCCTAACCAGAATTTGCCCAGAAAATAAGCATTTGTGACGCTTTGAGTAATTTTTAACTGTTTTTGGTCATAATCTAAATTTGGATTTCTCCAAAACCTTCAAATTTGCATTTTGACACGCCTTCAGTCTTTTTTCACCGATCGTGGTGAAAATCTTAATCCTAGACTTCCTCATAAAACATCGAATATTTCATTATTGCATAAATTCTTGAAATTTGTCCAGAGACTGATTCTAGAAAACCTGAATTTGTCCAGAAACTCTTCTTAATCTATTTTAGACCTAATTCTAACCTGAATTTCTCCAAATTTTCATTTTTAGACGCTCAGTGTAACGGTTTAACCATTTTTGACCCTAATCTTAACCTGAATTTGACCAGAAAATTTTAGTCTTCCTTTTTGATGCTTTGAGTAATTTCTAACTAATTTTTGCTGTATATTTAAATTTGGGCTTCTCCAAAACCGAGTCCAATACCCTCTAAATTTGTAATTTTTCAACGATTTTCAAGGATTTTGAGCTTACCTACTCCTTGCCTAATTATCTTAAAACATCGACATTTACTATCTTAGATAAAGTGGTTCATTTCTAATCGTTTTAGTCCTAATTTTCACTTGAATTTCTCCAAATTCACCAACTATGCATTTTTAGACGCTCAGTGTAACGGTGTAACCATTTTTGACCCTAATCTTGACCTGAATTTGACCAGAAACTTTTAATCTTCATTTTTAATGCTTTGAGTAATTTCTAGCTAATTATGGCCATATCTTTAAATTTAGGCTTCTCCAAAACCGAGTCCAAAACCTTCCAAATTTGTATTTTTATTCGTTTTAAGTCATTTTTCAACCATTTCGGGCTTAACTACTCCTTGCCTAATTATATTAAAACATCAAAATTAACTATCTTAGATAAAGTGGTTCATTTCTAATCGATTTTAACTTGAATTTCTCCAAATTTACCAAATACGCATTTTTAGAAGCTCAACGTAACGGTTTATCTATTTTGACCCTAATCTTGACCTGAATTTGACCAGTAACTTTTAATCTTCATTTTTGATGCTTTGAGTAATTTTTAACTAATTTTGGCCATATCTTTAAATCTGGGCATCTCCAAAACCGAGTTCAAAACCCTCTAAATTTGTATTTTTATTCACTTTAACTAATTTTTCAACCATTTCGGGGTTACCTATCTCTTGCCTAATTTTCTTAAAGCATCGAAATTTACCATCTTAGATAAAGTGGTTCATTTCTAATCGATTTTAACTTGAATTTCTCCAAATTCACCAAATACGCATTTTTAGACGCTCAACGTAACGGTTTAACCATTTTTGACTCTAATCTTGACCTGAATTTGACCAGAAACTTTTAATCTTCATGTTTGATGCTTTGAGTAATTTTTAGCTAATTCTGATCATATCTTTAAATCTGGGCATCTCAAAAACCGAGTTCAAAACCCTCTAAATTTTTATTTTTATTCGCTTTAACTCATTTTTCAACCATTTCGGGCTTACCTACTACTTGCCTAATTATATTAAAGCATCGAAATTTGCTATCGTAGATAAAGTGGTTCATTTCTAATCGATTTTCTCTTGAATTTCTCCAAATCCACCAAATACGCATTTTTAGACGCTCAGTGTAACGGTTTAACCATTTTGACCTGAATTTGACCAGTAACTTTTAATCTTAATTTTTGATGCTTTGACTAATTTTTAACTAATTTTGGCCATATCTTTAAATTTGGGCTTCTCCAAAAACCGAGTCCACAGCCCTCTAAATTTGTATTTTTATTCGCTTTAAGTCATTTTTCAACGATTTTGGGCTTACCTACTCCTTGCCTAATTATATTAAAGCATCGAAATTTACTATCTTAGATAAAGTGGTTCATTTCTAATCGATTTTCACTTGAATTTCTCCAAATTCACCAAATACGCATTTTTAGACGCTCAACGTAACGGTTTAACCATTTTTGACCCTAATCTTGACCTGAATTTGATCAGAAACTTTTAATTTTCATGTTTGATGCTTTGAGTAATTTTTAACTAATTCTGGCCATATCTTTAAATCTGGGCATCTCCAAAACCGAGTTCAAAACCCTCTAAATTTGTATTTTTATTCGCTTTAACTCATTTTTCAACCATTTCGGGGTTACCTACTCCTTGCCTAATTATATTAAAGCATCGAAATTTACTATCTTAGATAAAGTGGTTCATTTCTAATCAGTTTTAACTTGAATTTCTCCAAATTCACCAAATACGCATTTTTAGACGCTCAACGTAACGGTTTATCCATTTTGACCCTAATCTTGACCTGAATTTGACCAGTAACTTTTAATCTTCATTTTTGATGCTTTGAGTAATTTTTAACTAATTTTGGCCATATCTTTAATTCTGGGCTTCTCCAAAACCGAGTCCAAAACCCTCTAAATTTGTATTTTTATTCGCTTTAAGTCATTTTTCAACGATTTTGGGCTTACCTACCCCTTGCCTAATTATATTAAAACATCGAAATTTACTATCTTAGATAAAGTGGTTCATTTCTAATCGATTTTAACTTACGCATTTTTAGACGCTCAACGTAACGGTTTATCCATTTTGACCCTAATCTTGACCTGAATTTGACCAGTAACTTTTAATCTTCATTTTTTATTGCTTTGAGTAATTTTTAACTAATTTTGGCCATATCTTTAAATCTGGGCTTCTCTAAAACCGAGTCCAAAATCGTCTAAATGTGTATCTTTATTCGCTTTAAGTCTTTTTTCAACCATTTCGGGCTTACCTACCTCTTGCCTAATTTTCTTAAAGCATCGAAATTTACTATCTTAGATAAAGTGGTTCATTTCTAATCGATTTTAACTTGAATTTCTCCAAATTCACCAAATATGCATTTTTAGACGCTCAACGTAACGGTTTAACCATTTTTGACTCTAATCTTGACCTGAATTTGACCAGAAACTTTTAATCTTCATGTTTGATGCTTTGAGTAATTTTTAGCTAATTCTGGTCATATCTTTAAATCTGTGCATCTCCAAAACCGAGTTCAAAACCCTCTAAATTTGTATTTTTATTCGCTTTAACTCATTTTTCAACCATTTCGGGCTTACTTACTCCTTGCCTAATTATATTAAAGCATCGAAATTTACTATCGTAGATAAAGTGGGTCATTTCTAATCGATTTTTTCTTGAATTTCTCCAAATCCACCAAATACGCATTTTTAGACGCTCAGTGTAACGGTTTAACCATTTTGACCCTAATCTTGACCTGAATTTGACCAGTAACTTTTAATCTTCATTTTTGATGCTTTGAGTAATTTTTAACTAATTTTGGCCATATCTTTAATTCTGGGCTTCTCCAAAACCGAGTCCAAAACCCTCTAAATTTGTATTTTTATTCGCTTTAAGTCATTTTTCAACGATTTTGGGCTTACCTACTCCTTGCCTAATTATATTAAAACATCGAAATTTACTATCTTAGATAAAGTGGTTCATTTCTAATCGATTTTAACTTGAATTTCTCCAAATTCAACCAAATACGCATTTTTAGACGCTCAACGTAACGGTTTATCCATTTTGACCCTAATCTTGACCTGAATTTGACCAGTAACTTTTAATCTTCATTCTTGATGCTTTGAGTAATTTTTAACTAATTTTGGCCATATCTTTAAATCTGGGCTTCTCTGAAACCGAGTCCAAAACCGTCTAAATGTGTATCTTTATTCGCTTTAAGTCTTTTTTCAACCATTTCGGGCTTACCTACCTCTTGCCTAATTTTCTTAAAGCATCGAAATTTACTATCTTAGATAAAGTGGTTCATTTCTAATCGATTTTAACTTGAATTTCTCGAAATTCACCAAATACGCATTTTTAGACGCTCAACGTAACGGTTTAACCATTTTTGACTCTCATCTTGACCTGAATTTGACCAGAAACTTTTAATCTCCATGTTTGATGCTTTGAGTAATTTTTAACTAATTCTGGCCATATCTTTAAATTTGGGCTTCTCCAAAACCGAGTCCACAACCCTCCAAATTTGTATTTTTATTCGTTTTAAGTCATTTTTCAACCATTTCGGGCTTAACTACTCCTTGCCTAATTATATTAAAACATCAAAATTTACTATCTTAGATAAAGTGGTTCATTTCTAATCGATTTTAACTTGAATTTCTCCAAATTCACCAAACACGCATTTTTAGACGCTCAGTGTAACGGTTTAACCATTTTTGACCCTAATCTTAACCTGAATTTGACCAGAAACATTTAATACTCATTTTTGATGTTTTGAGTAATTTTTAGCTAATTCTGGCCATTCTCCAAAACCGAGTCCAAAACCCTTCAAATTTGTATTTTTATTCGCTTTAAGTCATTTTTCAACCATTTCGGACTTACCCACTCCTTGCTTAATTATAATAAAACATCGAAATTTACTCTCTTAGATAAAGTCATAAAGTGGTTAATTTCTAATCGATTTTTGTCCTAATTTTAACTTGAATTTCTCCAAAGTCACCATTTTCAGACACTCTGTGTAATGTTTAACCATTTTGACCCTAATACTAACCTGAATTTGACCAGAAACTTTTAATCCGCATAATTGACGTTGGAGTAATTTTTAATTGGTATTGACTATAATCTGAATTTGGACTTCTCCAAAACCCTCAAAATTTGTATTTTTACACGCTTTGAAACTCAAAATCGGTAATTTTAGATGAAATGGGTAATTTTTAATCGACTTTTAATCTTTGGATTCCTCCAAAGGCTCACAATTTTTACTTTTAGATTCTTTGTGTAAAAGTCTTAATGGTTTTGGTTCTAGGGTTAGAACTTGATCCAACCTGAATTATTTTAGAAACTTTCAGTTTGCCTTTTTAGACTCAGTAATTTTAATCGATTTTGGCCCATGGTAATGTTAGTTTGAATTTCTCCAAACTCTTCAAATTCGTATTTTTACATACTTTCAGTCATTTTCATCGATTTTCAGCTTAATCCTAGCGCGACTTTCTCAAAACACAGTAAATTTTGCATTCCTAGATGAGGTGAGTCATTTTTAGTCCTAATTCTAACCTGAATTTCCCCATAGACTCTAAATACACATTTTTTGGCGCTTTTTGTCATTTCTTAATGAATTTTTAACCTAAATCTCTGCGAAAATTCCAAAAATTGCATTTTTATTTACCTTTTGAAATTTTCTAACTGGTTTTGGTCCAAATTCTAACCGAAATTTTTCTAAAAATTTCAAATATGCATTTCCAGATGCTTTGAGTCAGTTTTTGCCATTAATTATAACCTGAATTTTTTAAGTAGCTCTAAATGTTGCATTTTTAATGTTTTGATTCATGTTTCCTTTCTATAGCCCATGTGTCTATTGCCACGTTTTAGGTGTTTTTTTTTGTAGACGTCTAAAAAAAGAGAAAAACTAATGGTCAAAGAAATTACGACGACAAGAATGACAAAGATTAAAAAGAGCAGATTAAAACTTATTTCCAACTTTAATTTTGAAAGAAGTGAATAATTAATAGTGAGTCACATAAGAATAATTAACTACTTAAAACCTGTGTTCAATAATAAAAAACATCAAGTGAGCTATGACTTTTTGCATGAATAAGATAATTTATTAAAAGTACCATCTACTTTTATCATGCCATCTTGTTGTATCAAAAATTCATAGCCAGTGGCAGCTTAGTGTGACTTTTCATCCTTGAACACCTGGAGGGACTTGTAACTACGCCCCTGGATTAAATGTTTGTTGGCCGAGTTGACATGTTGTGTGAAAAATAATAATGTTTTTGTAGCGTTTTAAGTGCTCGAGTTGTTTTCAAAATGCGATCGACTAGGAGAGGAATAAATTTATTTCAAGTGCTGCAAGTCCGTCCGAGTTGTTAATTTTGTTGTTGCGTTGAACGATTGATATACAGAGCGGTCGCTCAATGGGCGGCTTTTTAAGCGAGTCAGCGACCATCAAAATACAGCCTTGTTTACCTTATTTTAAATGTTATTTATTGCGTTGGTTTTCCTGAATTATACAATAGCGCAAAAATAACTAATAAAAATAAATATACTTCTCTTTGGTTAATGTAAAATTTTCCGTTTTTTATGCTTGGAACAGGACGTTTGCATCCTCTTAAAAAAGTAATAAACTTAATTCAAATAAAATTAGCCTCAAAAGTGTTTTCTTTTCAATAGCAAACACTTGATTCCAAAAGTCCTTCGACAACCGAAATGGCCTATCTTTGAAAATATTGCATCTACAGGGCTTCCGTTGAAAATATTGCATCTACTGGTGAAAGAGGACATGAAGAAGAGGAAAAAACAGTTGGATTCACTCCAATCCGCCGACGTGTTTTCAAGTTATTTCAAAAAAATTTCGGAAACATTTTTTTGCTGTTTTTCATCGGAATGGCATGCTTGCAATACCCTATGAACGTAACAAACTCAATTCGAATGAAATTAATCTCTAAAGAGTTTTTTTTAAATCGTCCAAAAACGCGATTCTAAAAGTGCTTAAAAATCGACCACCGAGGGGGCCTATTTCCAAAAATATTGTACCTACGGTACTTTCGATGGTGGGAGGTGAAAGAGGACAAAACAGTTGGATTCACTTCAATTGGTCCAGGCGTTGTCAAGTTACAGGCGGTCAGAATTGAGAATTGAGAAAAAAGCTGGCCCTTTGGAGATTTTCGAAAAGAAATCGATTTTGTTTTTTGCTGTTTTCGATCGGAATGGCACGCTTGCAATCCCCTAAGAACGTAACAAAGTCAATTCGAATGAAATTTACCTTTAAAGAGGTTTTTTTGACTAGAACGCGTAGATCAATTGGAGTCAGTCCAACGGTTTTTTGTTCTTTTTGATGTCCTGAGATAGAGAGGGGCATATTTTGAGCTTGGTCAGCTGCGGTGAACTCCATAAGCTTATTATTAAATTAAAAAAAAAACTGAAGAAACATTAAAAGAAATACGTTGGAATAAGTTGTCACCATCAAAAACTGCAAAGAAACCCCAACTAAAAACCACAAGAAACTTTAAACAAGCTCACAATGAACTAGAATCGTCAGATAGTGAAATTCTTGGTGAAATCGATTTGAATAGTTCTATCTACAAGAATACTTCCGAGCCAAGCAAATGCCAAACATTGCCATTGAATTGGAAAAATATTATGCAGTGTATTGTGCTCGGTATTATGACTCTGGTTGGTACATCGGCAAATTATAAAGCATGATACAACAAGAAATATACATATACAATCAAGTTTCTAGAAGAATTTTTAGAAACGTTTTCCTTCCCTTGTTTGCCTACGGGCAGTAACAAGCAATACTTGGCAGTATAGCAGAAATTGGCAGTAATTTGCGGCAGTAGGCAATAATGAACTGTAACATGTGAAATTGGCAGTAATTGGCAGTAGGTGTACAAATTTTGCTTCGTGAAATACCCCTTGTGACACACAGTTTGTCTTCAGGAAGGGACTTGGCACCCGAGAGACCTTATTCTCAATACAGGTCCTGATACAACAAGCACGGGACGTTAACGCAGACGTCTTTGCATGCCTTATAGACTTTGGAAAAGCCTTTGATAAAATCCAACATGATAAATTCATCTCAATCCTACGTGAGTTCGGAATTGATGACAGGGATACAAATATAATATCAAAGCTTACTTTACAACAAAAAGCCATTGTTCGAGTCGAAAACGAAACATTAGAAGAGTTTAGCGCAAGAACCTCTTCTATTTAAGGTGTACTCAGAACATCTATGTAAAGAGACATTAGACATCATAGAAGATGGAGTTGTAATAAACGCTAAGATACGCTGATGATACCGTCCTTATAACAGATACTGCTGAAGGACATCAGAGACTTATAGACGGTGTAGAGGCTGCATGCAACAGATATGGTATGAAGATAAACTGTAAGAAGACACACACATTAATTATCAGTAAAACCGCCATCGGCAACCTACAGTTTACTGCTAACAATGTAGCTCTCACAACGGCCGAGACAGTTACATATCTGGGGTGCACCTTGAATAAGGAGTGTCTCTCAATCCTCTTACTTATATGAAGCAGAAGCTTCAATAGAACCTGAACTAACCTGATTCAGGTTAGTTCAGGTTAGCAGAAGCTTCATATAGGAGTTTTTTTTTGTTATCTATAAAATATAATATATAAATTTTATATAATATATATAATTTTTTTATGATTAACTGGGTAACAAAAACAAAACAAAATTTTGACATTAGTAACAGGAAAATTTAGTTCAAACGTAACACAAAACTTCTAAAATTTGATTGCAGTAACATGAAGTTTTAGCCTAAACGAAATTTAAAAATTTCTACTTATCCATGAGAAAGTTTTGTCTGAAAGTATCAAAATCTCAAAATTTTGTCTTGAATTGTTAATGTACATGTAACACAAATTTATTGAATTTTGACTGTAGGAACACGAAATTGTAGTCTAAACGAAACACAAAAAAATTTTTACTTATTAACAAGAAATTTTTATCTGAAAGTAGCATCAAATTTTCAAGTTTTGACTTCAGTAAGACGAGAATTTATTTTAAAGCGTAACACGAAATTTAAAACAACGTTAGCAACGAGAAATTCTGTAAAATATCAAAATTTTTACTTAAAATGTTACTCTAAACAATAGCTTGTCTAAACAATGTTAGTCTAAACAATATCCATATAACAAATTTTTGTAATTTTCCCTTGGCAACGAAAAAATTTTTTTTTTGACAGTTACACCAAAATCTTTAAATTTTACTTGAATTGTTAATGTAAACGTAACACGAATTTTTTTAATTTTGATCTTGTAACAAGACATTTTCGTTTAAAAGTAACAGAAAATTTAAAAAAATTGACCTTGGTAACAGGAAATTTTAGTCTAAACGTAACACAAATTTATTGAATTTTGACTGTAGGAACACGAAATTGTAGTCTAAACAAAACACAAAAAAAACTGTTTACTTACTGAAAAGAAATTTTTATCCGAAAGTAGCATCAAATTTTTCCGTTTTAACTTCAGTAAGACGAGAATTTATTTGAATTTATTGAATTTTGACTGTAGGAACACGAAATTGTAGTCTAAACGAAACACAAAAAAATTTTACTTACTAACAAGAAATTTTTATCTGAAAGTAGCATCAAATTTACAAGTTTTGACTTCAGTAAGACGAGAATTTATTTTAAAGCGTAATACGAAATTTCAAACAACGTTAGCAACGAGAAATTCTGTAAAATATCAAAATTTTTACTTAAAATGTTACTCTAAACAATTGCTTGTCTAAACAATGTTAGTCTAAACAATATCCATATAACAAATTTTTGTAATTTTCCCTTGGCAACAAAAAAATTTTGTTTTCACAGTTACACCAAAATTCTAAAATTTTACTTGAATTGTTAATGTAAACGTAACACGAATTTTTTTAATTTTGATCTCGTAACAAGACATTTTCGTCCAAAAGTAACAGAAAATTTAAAAAAATTGACCTTGGTAACAGGAAATTTTAGTCTAAACGTAACACAAATTTATTGAATTTTGACTGTAGGAACACGAAATTATAGTCTAAACGAAACACAAAAAAATTTTTACTTACTAACAAGAAATTTTTATCTGAAAGTAGCATGAAATTAACAAGTTTTGACTTCAGTAAGACGAGAATTTATTTTAAAGCGTAATACGAAATTTAAAACAACGTTAGCAACGAGAAATTCTGTAAAATATCAAAATTTTTACTTAAAATGTTAGTCTAAACAATAGCTTGTCTAAACAATATCCATATAACAAATTTTTGTAATCTTCCCTTGGCAACGAAAAAAATTTTTTTTTGACAGTTACACCAAAATCTTCAAATTTTACTTGAATTGTTAATGTAAACGTAACACAAATTTTTTTAATTTTGATCTCGTAACAAGACATTTTCTTCTAAAAGTAACAGAAAATTTAAAAAAATTTACCTTGGTAACAGGAAATTTTAGTCTAAACGTAACACACATTTATTGAATTTTGACTGTAGGAACACGAAATTGTAGTCTAAACGAAACACAAAAAAAAAGTGTTTACTTACTAATAAGAATTTTTATCCGAAAGTAGCATCAAATTTTTAAGTTTTGACCTCAGTAAGACGTGAATTTATTTTAAAGCGTAACACGAAATTTAAAACAACGTTAGCAACGAGAAATTCTGTAAGATATCAAAATTTTTACTTAAAATGTTAGTCTAAACAATAGCTTGTCTAAACAATGTTAGTCTAAACAATATCCATATAACACATTTTTGTAATCTTCCCTTGGCAACCAAAAATTTTTTTTTGACAGTTACACCAAAATCTTAAAATTTTACTTGAATTGTTAATGTAAACGTAACACGAATTTTTTTAATTTTGATCTCGTAACAAGACATTTTCGTCTAAAAGTAACAGAAAATTAAAAAAAATTCACCTTGGTAACAGGAAATTTTAGTCTAAACGTAACACACATTTATTCAATTTTGACTGTAGGAACACGAAATTGTAGTCTAAACGAAACACAAAAAAAACTGTTTACTTACTGACAAGAAATTTTTATCCGAAAGTAGCATCAAATTTTTACGTTTTGACTTCAGTAAGACGAGAATTTATTTGAATTTATTGAATTTTGACTGTAGGAACACGAAATTGTAGTCTAAACGAAACACAAAAAAAAGTGTTTACTTACTAATAAGAATTTTTATCCGAAAGTAGCATCAAATTTTTAAGTTTTGACCTCAGTAAGACGAGAATTTATTTTAAAGCGTAACACGAAATTTAAAACAACGTTAGCAACGAGAAATTCTGTAAGATATCAAAATTTTTACTTAAAATGTTAGTCTAAACAATAGCTTGTCTAAACAATATCCATATAACAAATTTTTGTAATCTTCCCTTGGCAACGAAAAAATTTTTTTTTGACAGTTACACCAAAATTTTCAAATTTTACTTGAATTGTTAATGTAAACGTAACACGAATTTTTTTAATTTTGATCTCGTAACAAGACATTTTCTTCTAAAAGTAACAGAAAATTTAAAAAAATTTACCTTGGTAACAGGAAATTTTAGTCTAAACGTAACACACATTTATTGAATTTTGACTGTAGGAACACGAAATTGTAGTCTAAACGAAACACAAAAAAAAAGTGTTTACTCACTAATAAGAATTTTTATCCGAAAGTAGCATCAAATTTTTAAGTTTTGACCTCAGTAAGACGTGAATTTATTTTAAAGCGTAACACGAAATTTAAAACAACGTTAGCAACGAGAAATTCTGTAAAATATCAAAATTTTTACTTAAAATGTTAGTCTAAACAATAGCTTGTCTAAACAATGTTAGTCTAAACAATATCCATATAACAAATTTTTGTAATCTTCCCTTGGCAACGAAAAAGTTTTATTTTGGTAGTTACACCAAAATCTTAAAATTTTACTTGAATTGTTAATGTAAACGTAACACGAATTTTTTTAATTTTGATCTCGTAACAAGACATTTTCGTCTAAATGTAACAGAAAATTTAAAAAAATTCACCTTGGTAACAGGAAATTTTAGTCTAAACGTAACATACATTTATTGAATTTTGACTGTAGGAACACGAAATTTTAGTCTAAACGAAACACAAAAAAAAGTGTTTACTTACTAATAAGAATTTTTATCCGAAAGTAGCATCAAATTTTTAAGTTTTGACTTCAGTAAGGCGAGAATTTATTTTAAAGCGTAACACGAAATTTAAAACAACGTTAGCAACGAGAAATTCTGTAAAATATCAAAATTTTTACTTAAAATGTTAGTCTAAACAATAGCTTGTCTAAACAATGTTAGTCTAAACAATATCCATATAACAAATTTTTGTAATCTTCCCTTGGCAACGAAAAAGTTTTTTTTTTGGTAGTTACACCAAAATATTAAAATTTTACTTGAATTGTTAATGTAAGCGTAACACGAATTTTTTTAATTTTGATCTCGTAACAAGACATTTTCGTCTAAAAGTAACAGAAAATTAAAAAAAATTCACCTTGGTAACAGGAAATTTTAGTCTAAACGTAACATACATTTATTGAATTTTGACTGTAGGAACACGAAATTTTAGTCTAAACGAAACACAAAAAAAAGTGTTTGCTTACTAATAAGAATTTTTATCCGAAAGTAGCATCAAATTTTTAAGTTTTGACTTCAGTAAGGCGAGAATTTATTTTAAAGCGTAACACGAAATTTAAAACAACGTTAGCAACGAGAAATTCTGTAAAATATCAAAATTTTTACTTAAAATGTTAGTCTAAACAATAGCTTGTCTAAACAATGTTAGTCTAAACAATATCCATATAACAAATTTTTGTAATCTTCCCTTGGCAACGAAAAAGTTTTTTTTTTGGTAGTTACACCAAAATATTAAAATTTTACTTGAATTGTTAATGTAAGCGTAACACGAATTTTTTTAATTTTGATCTCGTAACAAGACATTTTCGTCTAAAAGTAACAGAAAATTAAAAAAAATTCACCTTGGTAACAGGAAATTTTAGTCTAAACGTAACACACATTTATTGAATTTTGACTGTAGGAACACGAAATTGTAGTCTAAACGAAACACAAAAAAAAACTGTTTACTTACTGACAAGAAATTTTTATCCGAAAGTAGCATAAAATTTTTACGTTTTGACTTCAGTAAGACGAGAATTTATTTGAATTTATTGAATTTTGACTGTAGGAACACGAAATTGTAGTCTAAACGAAACACAAAAAAAAAGTGTTTACTAACTAATAAGACATTTTTATCCGAAAGTAGCATCAAATTTTTAAGTTTTGACCTCAGTAAGACGAGAATTTATTTTAAAGCGTAACACGAAATTTAAAGATGTTTGCTTAGCAACGAGAAATTTTGTAAAATATCAAAATTTTTACTGTAAATGTTAGTCTAAACATATAACTATTTTTTTCAATTTCACTTGGCAACGAAAAATTTTATTCTAACAGTTACAGCAAATAAAAAAAATTCGACGTTAGTAACAGCAAGTTTTAGTTTAAACGTAACGTAAGATTTTTTTTAATTTTCACTTAATAACACGAAATTTTGGTCTGAGTGAATAACGCAAAATTTTTTCATTTCGACTATATCAACACGAAATTGTTGCCTAAACGTAACACAAACTTAACAATAAACAGTCAGTAACAAGAAATTTTCTTCCGAGAGTAACATCAAATCTTTAAGTTTTGACTTTGGCAACAGGAAATTTTAGTTAAAAGTAACATGAAATGTTGGTCTGGAAGTAACAAAAAATCTTAAAATTTTTAACTTAAAATGTTAGTCTAGACGTAACACAAAATTGTTTAATTTTGACTTGGCAACAAGAAATTGTAAACATGAAAAAGTAACACAAAATTTGATTTTAGTAACAGGATATTTTAGTTTAAGCGTAACACAGATTTATTGAATTTTGACTGTAGGAACACGAAATTGTATTCTAAACGTATCATAAAAAAAGCAGTTAGTAATAAAAAATTTTGTTTTGAAGTAAATCTTTAAGTTTCGGCTTTGATAACAGGAAATTTTATCATAAATGTAACACAAAATGTTTAAATTTTGACTTCAAATGTTAGTCTAGATATATCACAAAATTGTTTAATTTTGACTTGGTAACAACAATTTGTGGTCTAAAACTAACACAAAATTTATATATAAATACCACGGAGCTTACCACAGTCGAAACAGTCAACGTCAGGGAGCACGAGAGATCTCTTTGCCCACAGCCTTAAGGTCAGGAAGAAGTTCCATTGGACCACGGCTTCAAAGCCCAAAAAACACTTGAGAAAAACCTTTTTCTTTCCCAACCTTTGACTATAATTAATGGTCTGGCCTCTTATCACATTTTTTAATTAATTTTTGGCGCTGATAATGGCCTGGATGCCGAAACCGGTCCTTTCTTGTTCACTAACTGAAAAACTATTAATTAGTTTCGTTAGAGGCTATTTGAAAATTCGAATTGCTTGGGACTTGCTAATTATCATGCGCTTATTAAAAAAAATTTAAGCAGGTCATGGAATAAGAACAGTAGGTCTGAGATGACTTCATAAAAGCAATTAAAAGTCGAAAATGTCATAAAATCTCACATAAAATGTTCCGATTTTCATTTTTTTTTATGAACGTATCTAACCAGTAAATCATTGAATTACTTGAATAACGAAGGCTGGAAGGAGAAGAAATCCTATTTTTTAGTGTTGAATGACCTATATCCTTCGAGTTTATTCCTAAAAGACGTTAAACATTATTCAATTACCTATACCTCTTTATTTTAAAGATATTTCCTTTTTGAAGTAGAATAATAATAACTCCTGGACTAAATTCAGTTTTAATAAAAGTTTAACAAAGACAACCTTATACATGTGCATCTTGCAAAAAAGAGAAAACTGGATTTAATGTTTAATATTAATGGCTTTTCATTGATGTGTTAATTTTTTTGGCAACTATGTAATTGTTTTTGGAAAAAATTTGCGGAATTAAAAAGCACTCCTCTCAAAATATGAGTTTGCAGCAGGTTTCATCACTACACTCTGCAATATTAAGTGTTAAAGTTAGCGCATTTAAGTTTCGCAACATTCGCACTGACTCTTGAGTAAAATACCTAAAACAACATGTCCATTGTTTATTTAAACGAGGCATTCTAACAGCATCTTATTAAATAAGTATTGTCAAATAAAAATAAAGTACTCGAGAGATATGGCTTGTGTAAACAAGTTGGTGTATATTCAGCATTATAAACCAATGAATTTTAAGGGAGATAGGAAGCGGGGGGGGGGGGCTATTTGGGAGTAAATGGTCGTTCTAAGATTTTGTACGTGTTGTTTTTAGAACTAAGGCAAGAATACTTTAGTTTAATCAACTACCTATATAACATAAGTAAAATTCTTTTTGCTTTAATAAACTTAAAGTTTAATTAAAATTTTCAAAATGTTATCACAGTTAATCTCCTGAATGGAAAATACAGAGTGTCCCAACAACTACTGACAATAATGTCAAATTTTCAGGGCCAAGTAACTACTCTTAAGTTCTATTTTAGTAAAAAGTAGAGGGTGACTTATTTAAAAATTTATAAAAATTATGTTATACGGCGTCACATTTTCCTGATCCACCCTGTTGTCTTAAGCACAAATATGTCCCTAAAATAGGCTTTTTTTGTACAATATAGGCCACCGTTGGAACATTTTTTTATACTCTTCTAGTTCTTTAAATATCTGGCTGTCTCAAGTTTAAAAGACCACCCTGTATATTTCATTTCAATTCATCAAATTAGTTTCCAGATGATGAATCATGTAATGATATTTTACCTCTTTTCCTCTCTCCCTGTCTGCTGTGTGTCTTGTAGAGAAAAAATTGTATGGTATTCGTGTGAAAAGTGGTTTTAAGGAACTCATGCGAATTGCAGGATGAGCAAAGCGAGTTCTTTCACTGCTTTAAAGTTGCACTTTTAACACTTACATAATAAATAGCTATTTTAAATACCGTACTGTTTTTCTTTACTAAAAAAATCTTGTTTTTAAATTTTCAAAAATGTTGGTGTGGTTTTGAGTTGATCTAGTAAACCTGCATTTTTTTCTCCACCCCGTAACTCGGCTAGTTTCTCAAATTTTTTTAACTAAAAATCGAAAAAAAAATCACCCTTTGTAATAATATCGTTTCTTCTTTTAGCCTTGTTTTGAACACGAAACAGATATTTCTTTGGGGGTTTCCGTTAAAACGTAAATGTTTCTTTTGCAGGTGACTTGCAACAACGAACTCTGCACCGTCGGCAGGTATATGCACCGCGAATGCTTCGACCAATGGGAACAAACCGTCTTGTCCTACCTCAAAACCTGCGGTCGCGCGCGCTCCTGGTCCGAAAGACAACGTCACCAGAATCTGTGGACCAAAAAGGGATACGACTTGGCTTATAAGGCCTGTGGATGCAGGTAAACTCACTTTTGTTTCCTTAGTACATACCGGGTGACACAAGGTGTACGTAACAGCTCAGCGTTTCCACAATTTTTATTTTTTAAGTCTGAAATTTGGAGGCAATAAATAAGTCGCAATGTGCTTCAGATCCTGTTTCAAGCACTTAGGCACGACTTCCCGTTTAACCGGAAGTACCGCCATATTTAATTTTTTAAACAGAACACCCTGTATATTTGTTTGGAGGTAGGCAATGATGGACTATTAAGTGAAACATCTTGGACTTCCATTGTCTTTATTGAGTTTTTTACACTGTGTAAAAAAAACTCAATAAAGACAATGGAAGTCCAAGATGTTTCACCCTGTATATTTGTTCAATTTCGGATTCCCCGTCGAATTCTAAATTAACAATTTGTAACATAATGTATGCTTATGTCTTACCGTTTTCGAGAAAATCGCCCTCCAACTTTCCATATCATCAATAATAATTGTGGATTTTTACGGAAATAAATGAACATCGATCAGCGCTGATTTCATAGACTACCATTGTTTAGGCTCTCTATCAATAAACATTAAAAAAAAAGTTTTTCCAACTTGTCATGGAAAAAATGGAGGATTGATTTTCGAAGACATTTATCTCCATAACTTCCAATTTTTTCAGGTCACGCCTTTTTAAAATAAATCTACACGATACATCTAAATAGTTGACAATCGAGTCGTCAAGGAAAACAATTGAGCCACTGGAGAGGTCAATAAATCCAAGAAATTAGTCAAAATATTGGTGTTAGCAGGAAAACCGCAAAAAGAGTACCTACTGAGAATCAGTACCGATCGATGTTCATTTGTTTCCATAAAAATTCACATTTATTATTGATGAGGTAATAAGAGATACGCATACATTGTGTTAGATGTTAATAACTTATAATTTGACGGGGAATCCGAAAATGAACAAATATACAGGGTGTTCCATTGAAAAATTGAAATATGGCGCTATTTCCGGTTAAACCGGAAGTCGTGCCTTGGTGCTTGAAACGGGATCTGAAGCACGTTTACGACTTATTTGTCACCTCCAAATTTCAAATGTCTAAAACAAGAACTATGGAAACGCTGGTCTGTTACATACATCTTGTGTCACCTGGTATAGTAGTAGTATAAACGAATAGCGCCATCTATGCCTTTACGTATTAGCTAATAACAAAACAAGTAGGCAGGGCGAGGGAGGGGGGGGGGGGCAACCGCTCAGCAGATGTCTGAGAATATCCAATTCCAGGAAAACGGGTCATTTCTGCATAAAATCACATCAGGCAATAATACAACGCTGACTTCAACCTTCAACACATCCATGACGAATACTAACACTTGAATTACACCCCACAAATACAATAAATACGTAATTTATAGTTACAGTAAACAAACCTAAGCCCTAAAATGATATCCACGCACCTTTTACAGCAATTTATCACCTTCTCTCATATCTTATTCACTTATTCTTATTCACTTCTATCATAAACTATATGCAAAATTCGGGTTTATTACGTTCAAATTATTAAAATCATTGATATAGTGGCGATATCACATCGATAAAGTGGCGTATAATTTTTGACTTTTGACAGCACGGGCGGCTAGACAACCGTTTCTACGCCTCAAGACTGTTACAACAGTCCAAGTACGTAATGGGGTTTTTGCACAGATTTTTGATAAAAAATATAACTATCAATCTCGGTTGTCACCAATTAGAAGAGGCCATATACAAAATTTGGATCACCAAAACGCAACAATAAGGAAGAAAATTGAAAATAAAGCTTGCATGTTGCCAGATTCTTGGGTTAACGGCGTGAATGCCAAGAGTATTATCTGTTAATTGTACTGACTACTTACATAACAAAGAGTTTACCAATCTTTAACTTCAGAAAACAAAGAGGTAAGTCTGAAACAAATCATACGATAGGACAGTGTAATTACTGAATTTTAATAAACTTACAGCAGTTGAAGTGGTTCAGGTTTACGAACACGCTCAGAGTACACGCAGTAAGTTTTGTTTCAATTTTTACCATCATTCGTAATAAGTACGAGAAAGATAGACCGCTAGCGATACTGTTCTCGTCGGCAATCACCCAACCAGATACAAATCTGTGCTTTATAACTGGCAACATTGCTCTCTGCCTTGACACTGTAAGAATGCCTCAACTGTACTGTAATAGACTTTTTTTTCAAGCGGACTAAAAGTACGTCATTTGTTTTCTCCATACGCACACCTAAAGTGGGCTTTCAAATCCTGAGACCAAAAAAGTAGCAAAAAAGTCCTAGGCAGTAAAAGTAAAGTCAAAAGTCACCGCTAGTGTCATGGTGGCGCATATATAAACGATTTTCATTCACCAAAATTATTTTAATAATAGATGACACCAAATAAACCGATCTGAGTGTATTGCCATCTTTACATTCTGGTTGAAAAAACAAAGGACCGAAATACTCTCAGAGCACTCAAGAGCACCATCCGAAACCGTTATTAGTCGAAATGGCATAGGTTCTCGAATTCTGAATTCGTCTGTTAAATGTCATGCGCGTCATCATATTTATCTGTCAATGTGACATTTATTAATTTAGTATTGAAAATAATGCTACAAATTCTTAGTTTACCATAATCATTGGTTATTATTTAATACATTAAAACCATTGAACATTGAAAACCACCATTCTAACATATTCTATGTATTTTACAAATAATATACACAATTGGGTAAGTACCTAGACCCGCTTAAAGAGGATGAGAGAAAATTGCAAAACTGAACCACTTTGAAATAGATTTCTTATTTCTTGCATGCTTGAAAAAAAATAGTATATGTTACTCGGAGTAAAAGGTCTTTTAGTGCTTCGCCCAGTTGCAGGCCTCAGCTTCGCTTCGGCCGTCAATCTCTGGGCTCAGCACGAAAAGACCCACTTTTACTCCTAGTGACATAATCTACTATTAATCATACTTATATCAAAATGATTCTCGCAAATATATGAACTACTTTTCATGGAAATGGTATTAGGATCCCTGCCGATAGCTTCAAGTCATGCAAATCTGACCCGTTTATCTGTAGGTAAGAAGATAAATTCCTTGTTTGGCATTAATAAAGAAGTATTTTTGCAGCTTTACACAAGACATCTCTTTGCGTTTTTGGCTCATAGCAAACTCTCAAACGACGAGCAAGGGTTTACAAACAAAAGAAAAAAACTAGAAGTTAACCTAATGGTAAAACTCAGCAAAACTTAAGTTCTAGAAACTCAAAAAAGTCTAGATTATTAATGAAAGTTTTAAAATTTTAATTTTAAGCGGAAAGGAAACTGGCAATTGATAATAAAACAAGTTGTTTATGATGTGCTTTTGTCACACTCGTGCGTCATTTTTATTATTATATATATATATATATATAAATATTTTTTTTTCGTTTTTTAACCCGCGGGGGCGCCTATAGTTAGAAAATATGCGAACGCTATTCTTAAATCATATTCATAATTTGAATAATATAAATATGTCGACTTAGAAAAATAATTATACAGGGTGTCCGTTTTATGAGCTCAACCATGTGGATCTCGGTTATTTAAAGAGATATAAAGTCGGTTGAATTAGAGCAAAGTTGCGCATTTTTTCGAAAAAAATTACAAAATTCCGATTACTTGCAAAAATAACCCGAAGAAAGAAAAATTTCCAGAAAACAGTTTTATTCTTGTCTGGACTTATTTGAAGAGATAATTGAAAATTGCTAGCACGTCGTCACAGACACTTTTTACCTTCTACAACAAGGCGGAATCAAATTTGAAATCCGACGTTTCGATTTTTCGAAATCATCATTAACTTTGTTTTCTCTCTTGGGCGCCATCTTGGATTTTCACATTGTTAAATTCAGCTCTTCTTTCTAAAACAGACCCTTAAAGTTTGCATTCACTTTCAGCTAATTATTTCCAATTAAAACAATGGTTCAGTACCAAGTTTTGTTCTCGGGATATTTACAGATTTTTTTATTTACAAAAATCGATCACGAAGTTTCTGTTTCTTTTTTCCAACAAACATGCTGATGTAATGTATTTTTTTTTTGGAATCACAAGCCGCTTTCAAGATATTTAATAATTTTCTCATAAATTCATTAAGTTTATTTTCATTTTTAGTTAAATTTTCAGTCGTTTATCGAAATCTTGGTAACTCCAACCCGTTCCCAATATATTGAATAATTTTGCTATTTTGCAAAATATACAAACAAACTAACGCAATCATCTAATGAATTTCGTGGGAGCGTTCCCAAGATATCTATTAACGTTTTTGTTTTCCAAAACAAATCCGTAAAGTTAGGTAGTACCAGTTTTAAGCTAACTTTTTCTAAGTAAAGCAATTCAATTTTTTTTTGCTTTTAAATTTGTTTCGTTATATTTACGAATCTTTCGATATAGACTGACAAATTTTCTATTCGTTTTTAACTAGTTTTTCCCAACCAACACGAATGTTTAATGAACTTTCTGAAAAAAAATATCGAACTACGTAGCAACAACAGGACACACTGTATGTTGTATAATTAGTATGTACAACATACAGTGTAGAAAAAGAATATTAAACTTGAAAGAAACACCGCTATTTGTTATGTCGAAAAATTATTTTTTCCTTAAAAAAAAATTCGAAAAAATTTAAAATAAGATTATGGCCAAAATCAACTAACAATTACTAAATGCGTCAAAAATGTAAATTTGAAGTTTTGCAGAAATCTAGATTAGAATTGAAACTAGAACCTAATGAACCTATATTCAATTTAAATCAAAGAAAAAAAATAAAAGAACAAATATTTGTACGAAACATAAAAAAGAATTAATAATCGAAATTTTTAGCTTTTTCGCAGAATACTCTAGTTTAAAATATACAAAAAGGCAATATTTGCTAATTGGAAATTGAAAACTTATCTGCCATCAATATTTCCAAAAATATTGCAGCTGTTGTTTGTTTCAAAGTTCATTTTATAAAGCGAAAAAATATTTTTGTGTGATTATTATAAAGTTTTATTACATCATTAAAAATTAAATTGTCATGAAACTACTAGAGACAGCGAATAGAATCGGTTACTATTGATTTATATAGGAAAAGTCGATAATTCTATGTTAAGCATTTGAGGCTTTCAAACCGGCCCAAAAACCTAAATTTTGAGATCAAAATCGAGAAGTTCAGACCTGTAGAACCCGAACAATAGTTTAGTAATTAAGGCGATTTCGTGACTATCGTTAATTGAAATTAAAATCTTATTCTCTCATTAGAGAGAGCTTTTAATTTCGCATCCTTTGAATGTAAATTCGACCAATTTATGTCTTAATTGACTGGGCCAGAAAATTAACGGTCAATTTGAGTAAAAAGCTTGACGCGGACGGGTTGAGGCTAAGCTCAGATATTGGCGGTGTTGTGCGAAATTCAGTCCTTATTTACATATGAGTTCATCTGTGGCAACACGGCAACTCTGTAAGCAGATTATTGAAGTTTTAAAATTATGGAAATTTTTCTATTTTGTGGTTTTATGAATAGATTTGTCCCATGAGGCCCCAGATACACATGTGGTTGAAATATTTTTATTTTTCAAAGAGCACTTGTTAGTTTTTTTGGCAGGTAATTTCTACATTTCTTGGGAATGTCTGCCATAAAACATGAAACCCTAGAATTGCATTTCTTCCTTAACCGACAAAGGCGCCGCTTAACAGATGTTTATGACACCTTGAAAGAAGTTCGGACCTGTACATGACCTGAACAATAGTTTAGTAATCAAAGCGATTTCGTGAATATCGTTAATTGAAATTCAAATCTTAATCTCTAATTAGAGAGATCTTTTAATTTCGCATCCTTTGAATGTAAATTCGACCAATTTATGTCTTAATTGGCTGGGCTAGGAAATTAACGGTTAATTTGAAAAAAAGCTTTAATTGCCACTTAAACTACGTGAGGTGTCATTTTAAAGGACAGTTTCTACTCTGTCCAAAGATCACATTCATTCCCTTTAATCCCTATTTTGCAACAGATTTACCAGAAAAGGTCATTTTCTAAACCTATGCCCGCGCCGGCCGAAACGCCATATGGTAGCCACTGGCGAGGGTGGAATCGATTTTTTTACCGTACACTTTCGGGGATAAGAAGTACTAAGAGGGTGGTTACGAGGATCTTCGTCGAAAGAGACGCGTTTTGAATTCAGTAGAGTTACGTGCTTTAGAGAGCGACGCACTTTGAACTCTAGAGAGTGACGATCTAACTGAGAAGGCGGAAAAAATTGAATTTTGACGCGAGAAAAAGTCCTGGGCTTTGCCTTTCTAATTTCCGCAGAGTTGGCGTGATAGTCAATTAAAATAAAACATTAAGTAATTTTATACAATTTTAACAGTTTTTCAATTCTCTTGAGACTTGTATTAAACTAACCAATTTTTTGAGACACCCTATACTATCTAAAACGTAAATATATATGCCCTATTTATCATAAAACTACTAGAACCAACGAATAAAATCGATTACTATTGATTTATATGGGAAAAGCACGATATTTTTACAGTAAGCATATGTGGCTCTCAAACCGGCTCAAAAACCTAAATTTGGAAATCAAAATCGTGCATTGCGGCCTTTAACAGCTGATATCTCGTTTCGACGAAGATTTATCCAAAAATCTATAAGAGAAGCTAAGGAAGTAGAAGAATAGAGCTACACGTAGAGATCATTTTCTAAGGTTTGTCTAGAACAGTAACTGAGCACGGGTGGCTCAAAAATAAGATACACATTTAGCACTTTTTTTAAATTTTCTCGAAAACCGTGAAAGGTAGCTTCTTTCTGATTGATATGTCAGATAGCCCTCAATGACCTCTTCATACATCATATTAACCTGCATATCGAAAAACCTTACCGTTTCCAAGATAAACAGGAAAATGTAAACATTTCAACGGGAGTCAAAATTTTCGACCGAAATTCATTGTCATAAATTTTATCGAAAATAGTCTCATATGAAAGAGGAGACAAAAATATGTAAAAAATATGCAATTTTGTAATTTTCAGCAATTTCCTTCCGCTTTAAAATGGCGCCTAAAACTTAATTTTTCCACTTTTTATAGACATTTTAATACTTATATCGATATATTTCCAAAACTAAACATGGTATAACGATACCATTGATACCATTAAATAGAGCATTCAAAACCACAAAATACCTGCTTAATTTGTCGTTCAAGTTTTTTAATTTAGTTGACGTATTGTTAAAGTAGTGTATTGTAAAAGTTGGTCTTTGATTTAGGAGAATTTTTTGGCGTAAATCCGGACACGAAATTTTCAAATCGACCAGTCTTTGTGAAAACGTTCTCGAGGACCGGGCATTTTGCCAATAATCTTCCTAGAAATGTTCAAATTTTCCCCGGAAACACAGTTTTCCACGCTTTTCGGCCGATTTTCCTTAGTCTAAGGCTTTAATGTTTACATTTCGGAAAATCTTAGCTGTCAGTTGATGTTCAGTGGGAGGAGCCTAATTCCGAATGCTTCCGAGACCCTAGTTAAGTGGCGATCTTCGGAATCATTCGGGATTTTTGGTCAAAATTTAAAAAAATCTGCATCTTTTGCTTCGAAATTCAATTAAGGCCATTTCGCGACGTTCCACCGAAAAGAGGTTTCTACGTCCCAAAAAGAAAACACTCCAAGGTATGCCCTGAGATAGAAAGCCATTTGATTAGATGCACGGTCTCGATACAAATGTACCTCAAAGAGGCAGTTTGAAATTTAAAGTTTAAAAATTCGTCAAAATTTCAAATTCAAAGCTAGGCTCTTGATTTTTGTCGTGATTCAAGGCCCATGTGTGTACTAACTCTCTGAATTATTTCAGAATTTTACTGCAAAAATGTGGAATCTATAGGGTGAAATGTGAGAAAATTATACCCAAATTGGCCAAAAATGAAAAAAAAAACTTATCGAAATTAGACTTCAAAAATTTATCATCTACGCATATGGGGAAATGTACCTATGAAGAGCCTCTAACCCCACAGATCCCCGGATCTACGGTAAAACGGTCGTAAATTTGGGTACCGAAAAAACCTAATTTTTGTTTTTGGTACGCCACTGGTCAGGCCCCCCCCCCCCCTCCTGCACATACCATCAAACCGACCACATTTTTGGAAGTCCCGTTCATTTCTGTACCTACGCCCCTGAAACGAAAATCCCCTCAAATAAGCACTTTAAAAGTTAAAAGGGTCGAAATGGAAAAAATACCAAATATCTACAACCAAAATCGAGTTTGTCAGAGCGCTCTATAATCCTCACTAGGGTTCGGATAATAATTTTATTACTCTTATTATACTTCATTACCGCACTATCTTTCTCTTTCTACTTCTTTATTTGTATGGCGTTTTAAACAAAGACAAACATACACGTGACGAATGTCTGCCATAAAACATGAAACCCTAGAATTGCATTTCTTCTTTAACCGACAAAGGCGCCCTTTAACAGATGTTTATGACACCTTGAAAGAAGTTCAGACCTGTACATGATCTGAACAATAGTTTAGTAATCAAAGCGATTTTGTGAATATTGTTAATTGAAATTCAAATCTTAATCTCTAATTAGAGAGTTCTTTTAATTTCGCATCCTTTGAATGTAAATTCGACCAATTTATGTCTTAATTGATTAGGCTAGGAAATTAACGGTTAATTTGAATAAAAAGCTTTAATTGGCAAAACTACGTGAGGTGTCATTTTAAAGGACAGTTTCTACTCTGTCCAACGATCACATTCATTCCCTTTAATCCGTATTTTGCAACAGATTTACCAGAAAAGGTCATTTTCTAAACCTATGCCCGCGCCGTCCGAAACGCCATATGGTAGATTAGAAGTAATGTATTATTAGTAAGTATGGTAGAGAAAAAGTTGGTCTTTGATTTAGGAGAATTTTTTGGCATAAATCCGGACACGAAATTTTTAAATCGACCAGTCTTTGTGAAAACGTTCTCGAGGACCGGGCATTTTTCCAATAATCTTCCTAGAAATGTTCAAATTTTCCCCGGAAACACAGTTTTCCACGCTTTTCGGCCGATTTTCCTTAGTCTAAGGCTTTAAAGTTAATGTTTACATTTCGGAAAATCTTAGTTGTCAGTTAACGTTCAGTGGGAGGTTCAGCCTAATTCCGAATGGTTCCGATACCCTAGTTAAGTGGCGATCTTCGGAATCATTCGGGATTTTTGGCCAAAATTTCAAAAAATCTGCATCTTTCGCTTCGAAATTCAATTAAGGCCATTTCGCGACGTCCCACCGAAAAGAGGTTTCTAAGTCCCAAAAAGAAAACACTCCAAGGTATGCCCTGAGATAGAAAGCCATTTGATTAGATGCACGGTCTCGATACAAATATACCTCAAAGAGGCAGTTTGAAATTTAAAGTTTAAAAATTCGTCAAAATTTCAAATTCAAAGCTAGGCCCTTGATTTTGGCGTGATTAAGCGCCTATGGGTGTACCATCTCTCTGAATTATTTCAAAATTTTACTGAAAACATGTGGAATCTACAGGGTGAAATGTGAGAAAAGTATACCCGAATTGGCAAAAAATGTGGCACAAAAAAACTTTCGTAGCTCGCCCGGTATAAAAACTACAACAAAACTAATAACTGATTTTTTTTTCTCCTCGTCTCTTAAATTTTTGTCTCCAAAAATTTTAAAATGTTGTTTCAACTTTGCGAATTTTTCTAGATTTTCTTGTTTAACTTATGGAAATTAGACTTCAAAAATTTATCATCTACGTATATGGGGATATAGCCCCGGATCTACGGTAAAACCATCGTAAATTTGGGTACCGAAAAAACATTTTTTTTTTGCTTTTGGTACGCCACTGGTCAGCCCCCCCCTCCCCGCACATACCATCAAACCGACCACATTTTTGGACCCCCCCCCCTCCCCCGCACATACCATCAAACAGACCACATTTTTGGAAGGCCCGTTCGTTTCTGTACCTAAGCCCCTGGAACGAAAATCCCGTCAAATGAGCAGTTTAAAAGTTAAAAGGGTCGAAATGGAAAAAATACCAAATATCTACAACCAAAATCGAGTTTGTCAGAGCGCTTTATAATCCTCACTAGGGTTCGGATAATTATTTTATTACTCTTATTATACTTCTTTACCGCATTATCTTTCTCTTTCTACTTCTTTATTTGTATGACGTTTTAAACAAAGACAAACATACACGCGCTTGTT
Source organism: Taphrorychus bicolor (assembly GCA_951812265.1). NCBI lineage: Eukaryota > Metazoa > Arthropoda > Insecta > Coleoptera > Curculionidae > Taphrorychus > Taphrorychus bicolor. Next base: position 6,702,312 of record OX638297.1, on the reverse strand, counting down.
GTACAATTTTTATTTGACAAACGTCAAAGCAAGTACATTTTTTAAACCTCTAACAGTTAAATTTAAAAAGATATTTTGGCAACATCGCCCGGGGGTAAATTTCACGTCACATCTCGCGGGAATTTGAATTCCTTCGCTGTTTTTATGGCATTTTTTCGCTAATGACTTATTTTAAAAAAATAAAAATTTGTAGTTAGGTGTTTAAGGTCAAAATGAATCGAATGACACAATAAAAAAAAAACGTGCAAGAACCCCTTTCTCAAGCGGGAGTCCCATGCATCTGTCTGATGAAAAACGTCCAAAAAGTGATTTTTTATATGCCACGGCTTAATTTACAATTTTTACATAATCAATTAGATAACTCGGTCGTCTTGATCGTCAAAGTCAAAGTGTTACAACCATTATGGCGGCCGCATCACGGCGGCCATAATAGTTGGAACCTTCATTTGTCATTGACATAGCGGTGTATCCATGCAATTTTTATGGAGTGTATAATGAAAAAAAAAAAAAACAAAAGAGGCAGCGTGAATAATGAATATCAAGCAAATGATGACCATATTATTGTACAACCGTGAACAAAATTTTGAAAGCTATTTTTGATCGGATTGGGGTGATTGCAACCACTTAATAGGTAAGAAACTTAACTCGAATGAAATTAGCCCAGCAAGTGAACTTTTTACATCAGGAAAACCGATTCTAGAAGCCTAAAAATCCGATTCAAGAAGCCTAAACTTTTTTTAAATCAATGGGACTTCCGTTTGTTGGAGCAGAAAGATCACATCAAAAAGAGAAAAATAGTTGGATTAACTTTGATCGGTCCATTCGCTTGGCCCTGACCAGTGAGCTCAGTGGATAGAGTATCCGGCCCGCACCACTGAGCTGTGGGGTCAGAGTATCCACCAGACAACTGGAAAGTCTGGGTTGGATTCTGAGCGGAAATTTAACTTTTTTTTGAGTATAAATTAACGCCACTAAAATTATCAATTTCAATTCTTATACCTTAAATATGCGACCAAACGTTTTTTTTTTATTGTAGATGCGGCAGAGGTCATCTGAAAAAAGACTTAGACTGGATGCCTCCACCGCCCACAGCAAACATCTTCGGTCGCATCGAAGAAATCGACACATCCGCCTCGAAAAAGAAGAAACGTCGCAATCGCAACTCCAGGCCTTCCCTGACAATCGCCCCCGTTGGTCCCTTGGTCGACGGTCGGAACCGTGCTGGAAGTTTGTCGTGCTCCAGTTCCGGAAGTAGTTCTCCTCCTGCTTCCGGTTCCGAGCCCAGCGTGTCTCCGGTGCACGGTTGCCATTCGAAGAAGAAGTCAAAAGTCGACGTTCCAGACCGAGTCAGGTGAGTTTATTGTTGCGTTAACTCCTGGAGGTTGATTACGACTGTAAATCCAGACACACAAACGAGACAATAACGTATCGTTAACGAGCTGAGTCGTTAACAAATGGATATTTCGATCCTGATTAGCAATTAAGCCCCGGATTTATCTTCAGGTTACGCTCTCTGGTTTCTTAAGTTTAGGGGGTTGGTTACTAAGGTCTTGCACCGATATCTCTTGTTCTCTCTCTCTCACGTTATAATAATAGACGCTACAAACATATTTTGACGATAGTGAGATGTCAATATTTACAAAAACCAGCTGGATTCGTATCTAAATTTAGAATCAATTGCCTGTATGCAGTAGAAGTTTAAAAACACGGATTACGAAACTTGGCACATAACATCCAATTATTGAATAATATTCTGCGGGTTTTTAAGTCAACAGAGAGGAGATAAGGGGGCCCGTCGGTGTTTACGAATTGTATTTTTCACAAGTTATATGTACGATAAATATTTGATTAGGTTTATTTAATTACTATCTCCTGGGGCAATGCCGTATATACACAATGGTATTCTTTGTCAGGAGGTTTAAAAAAAAATGTGCATTTGATGAATTCAGGCATAACATTGTGAGTTGCTTAATGTTCACGTTGAGCTAATATTATGAAGAGTCTGATAAAAATGTGGCAAACGCATACCATTAACTCGTTAAAAGTAGCGTAACCATGGAAGGAAGAGTATCGGTTTAAACTTATGACAAAGTTGCGCCTCTCATCTTATCACGTAAAAGCAACGTGAAAAGGCAGAATTTATTTTCTTTTTATAATAATGTGATCGATTTTGCAAAAAAAATATGATTTTAGTTTAAAGATCGATTTTTAAAGAAGCAAACTCAGAAAGTAGTACAACAAAGTAAAATAATAAAGATTTCTGTCATGAATAGGAAAGAGCCTCTAAAAAACCAAAAATTCAAAAAATATATAAAGAATAAAAAACCATTAGAATTTATAAAAAAATTATAACCTGAACGAAAAGTGAGACCAATAGGAAACTAACAAAGAAAGGTAGAACTTTTTAGTTATTTTTAGTCAGAAAATTATAAATAGAAAAACTCATTTGTACTGTAAATGGGGGCTTTAACAATACGTTTTTCTTTAACGTTTTTTTGACATATTTTATTTCACTTTACCATTAAATAAAAAAATAATTGTTAAAAAATCTTTTTTTTTAACTTTGCTAACAAAATCATGATTTTAGTTCAAAAATCGATTTTTTAAGAGGAAACTCAAAAAGTGGTAAAATAGGCAGAGATGTAACGGAGTAGTAGTTTTTAGTACCCTGCCATTTTGCTAGAGTCCTTACATTAGTCAAAACGATCGAAAAATAACATGCATATATAGTGTTTTCATTAAAATTCAGTTTTTTGAGAAAAAATTTTATTTTTAGTGTTTTAATTGAATATGAATAGTTTTCCAAAGGCCACTAAAAACGTCTAAAAAATGTACCTTATTTATTTTTGAAAAAATTCTAAAATTTTTATGTCAAAACCGACCAAAAAAATTACTAAAAAAGTATGCATTATTTGATGTTTTCAGTAATTTTAGTTGTTGGACTACCAAAATTGAAAATCTACTCAAAAGATCTTAAAATTTATTTTTAGTGTTTTCGGTGTAGTATTTTCCAAAATCGATCCAAAACATTTAAAAATGTGTCCGTTTATATTTATTTTGGTGAAATTCATTAATTTACTTTACAAATCAAAACCATGGAAAAATAACTTAAATTAAGTGTTTTCAATAAAACTCAGTTTTTCAACTACAAAACTCAAAGTCGACTGAAAAGATCTTAAAATTCATTTTTAGTGTTTTAGGTGATTTTTAATTATTTTTTAAAAGCCACTCAAAATGTCTAAAAAATGTATGTGTTTTAGTATTAGGAAAACTCACAAGTTTACCTTCTATGTGAAAACTGATGAAAAAATAACTAAAAAATCATGGTTATGAAGTATTTTTAGTAATTTCAGGTTTTGGACTATAGAAACTCAAAAATCGACTCTAAAGATCTTAAAATTAATATTTAGCGTTTTCGGTGAATTTGAATTATTTTCCAAAATCATCCTAAAACGTCTAAAACTCTATTTTAGTTTTGGTAAAATCAAATAACTTTCCTTATACGTAAAAACGATCGAAAAATAACTAAAAATCTATGCATATTTGGTGTTTTCAATAAAATAATTCAGCTTTTCAAAAGCACACAAAAATTCAAAAGTTTTTAAAAATCATTTTTAGGGTTTTAGGTGAATTTGAATTGTTTTACAAAAACCTGCATATGAAGTGTTTTTAATAACTTCAAGTTTTGGACCACAGAAACTCAAAATCCACTCAAAAGATCTTTATTTAAGAAAATTAATATTTAGCGTTTTCGGTAACTTTGAATTATTTTCCAAAAATCATCCTAAAACGTCTAAACCTTTACTTTGGTTTTGGTACAATTAAATAATTTTCCTTATATGTAAAAACGATCGAAAAATAACTAAAAATGTATGCATATTTGGTGTTTTCAATAAAATAATTCAGCTTTTCAAAAACACACAAAAATTCAAAAGTTTTTAAAATTCATTTTTAGGGTTTTAGGTGAATTTGAATTGTTTTGCAAAAACCTGCATATGAAGTGTTTTTAAAATTTCAGGTTTTAGACTGCAGAAACTCAAAATCGACTCAAAAGAGCTTAAAATTAATATTTAGCGTTTTTGGTGAATTTGAATTATTTTCCAAAATCGTCCTAAAACGTCTAAAACTGTACTTTAGTTTTGGTAAAATTAAATAATTTTCTTTATAAGTCAAAACGATCGAAAAATAACTAAAAATTCGTGCATAGTTGGTGTTTTCAATAAAATTATTCAGCTTTTCAAGTACAAAAACTCAAAAGTTTTTAAAATTCAATTTTAGGGTTTTAGGTGAATTTGAATTGTTTTACAAACACCTGCATATGAAGTGTTTTTAATAATTTCAGGTTTTGGACTACAGAAACTCAGAATCCACTCAAAGGATCTTTATTTAAGAAAATTAATATTTAGCGTTTTCGGTGAATTTGAATTATTTTCCAAAAATCATCCTAAAACGTCTAAAACTTTACTTTGGTTTTGGTAAAATTAAATAATTTTCCTTATATGTAAAACGATCGAAAAATAACTAAAAATGTATGCATATTTGGTGTTTTCAATAAAATAATTCAGCTTTTCAAAAACACACAAAAATTCAAAAGTTTTTAAAATTCATTTTTAGAGTTTTAGGTGAATTTTAATTGTTTTGCAAAAACCCGCATTTGAAGTGTTTTTAAAATTCCAGGTTTTAGACTGCAGAAACTCAAAGTCGACTCAAAAGAGCTTAAAATTGATATTTAGCGTTTTCGGTGAATTTCCATTATTTTCCAAAATCGTCCTAAAACGTCTACAACTGTACTTTAGTTTTGGTAAAATTAAATTATTTTCCTTATAAGTCAAAACGATCGAAAAATAACTAAAAATTCGTGCATATTTGGTGTTTTCAATAAAATCATTCAGCTTTTCAAGTACGAAAACTCAAAACTTTTTTAAATTAAATTTTTGGGTTTTAGGTGAATTTGAATTGTTTTACAAAAATCTGCATATGAAGTGTTTTTAATAATTTCAGGTTTTGAACTACAGAAACTCAGAATCCACTCAAAAGATCTTTATTTAAGAAAAATTATATTTAGCGTTTTCGGTGAATTTGAATTACTTTCCAAAAATCATCCTAAACCGTCTAAAACTCTACTTTAGTTTTGGTAAAATTAAATAACTTTTATTATATGTAAAAACGATCGAAAAATAACTAAAAATTTTTGCATATTTGGTGTTTTCAATAAAATAATTCAGCATTTCAAAAACACACAAAAATTCAAAAGTTTTTAAAAATCATTTTTAGGGTTTTAGGTGAATTTGAATTGTTTTACAAAAACCTGCATATGAAGTGTTTTTAATAACTTCAAGTTTTGGACCACAGAAACTCAAAATCCACTCAAAAGATCTTTATTTAAGAAAATTAATATTTAGCGTTTTCGGTGAATTTGAATTATTTTCCAAAATCATCCTAAAACGTCTAAAACTCTATTTTAGTTTTGGCAAAATTAAATAACTTTCCTTATATGTAAAAACGATGGAAAAATAATTAAAAATTTATGCATATTTGGTATTTTCAATAAAATAATTCAGCTTTTCAAAAACACACAAAAATTCAAAAGTTTTTAAAAATCATTTTTAGGGTTTTAGGTGAATTTGAATTGTTTAACAAAAACCTGCATATTAAGGTGTTTTTAATAACTTCAAGTTTTGGACCACAGAAACTCAAAATCCACTCAAAAGATCTTTATTTAAGAAAATTAATATTTAGCGTTTTCGGTAACTTTGAATTATTTTCCAAAATCATCCTAAAACGTCTAAAACTCTATTTTAGTTTTGGTAAAATTAAATAACTTTCCTTATATGTAAAAACGATGGAAAAATAATTAAAAATTTATGCATATTTGGTATTTTCAATAAAATAATTCAGCGTTTCAAAAACACACAAAAATTCAAAAGTTTTTAAAATTCATTTATAGGGTTTTAAGTGAATTTGAATTGTTTTGCAAAAACCTGCATATGTAGTGTTTTTAAAATTTCAAGTTTTGGACTGCAGAATTTCAAAATGGACTCAAAAGAGCTTAAAATTAATATTTAGCGTTTTCGGTGGATTTCAATTATTTTCTAAAATCGTCCTAAAACGTCTAAAACTGTACTTTAGTTTTGGTAAAACTAAATAATTTCCTTTATAAGTCAAAACGATCGAAAAATAACTAAAAATTCATGCATAGTTGGTGTTTTCAATAAAATTATTCAGCTTTTCAAGTTTTAGGTGAATTTGAATTGTTTTACAAAAATCTGCATATGAAGTGTTTTTAATAATTTCAGGTTTTGAACTTCAGAAACTCAGAATCCACTCAAAAGATCTTTATGTAAGAAAATTAATTTTTAGCGTTTTCGGTGAATTTGAATTATTTTCCAAAAATCATCCTAAAACGTCTAAAACTCTACTTTAGTTTTGGTAAAATTAAATAACTTTCATTATATGTAAAAACGATCGAAAAGTAACTAAAAATTTATGTATATTTGGTGTTTTCAATAAAATAATTCAGCTTTTCAAAAACACAAAATTTCAAAAGTTTTTAAAATTCAATTTTAGGGTTTTAGATGAATTTGAATTGTTTTGCAAAAACCTGCATATGAAGTGTTTTTAAAATTTCAAGTTTTGGACTTCAGAATCTCAAATGGACTCAAAAGAGCTTAAAATTTATATTTAGCGTTTTCGGTGAATTTCAATTATTTTCTAAAATCGTCCTAAAACGTCTAAAAGTGTACTTTAGTTTTGGTAAAATTAAATAACTTTCATTATATGTAAAAACAATCGAAAAATAACGAAAAATTTATGCATATTTGGTGTTTTCAATAAAATAATTCAGCTTTTTAAAAACACACAAAAATTCAAAAGTTTTTAAAATTCATTTTTAGGGTTTTAGGTGAATTTGAATTGTTTTGAAAAAACCTGCATATGAAGTGTTTTTAAAATTTCAAGTTTTGGACAGCAGAATTTCAAAATGGACTCAAAAGAGCTTAAAATTTATATTTAGCGTTTTCGGTGAATTTCAATTATTCTCTAAAATCATCCTAAAACTTCTAAAACTCTACTTTAGCTTTGGTAAAATTAAATAACTTTCATTATATGTAAAAACGATCGAAAAATAACGAAAAATTTATGCATATTTGGTGTTTTCAATAAAATAATTCAGCTTTTCAAAAACACACAAAAATTCAAAAGTTTTTAAAATTCATTCTTAGGGTTTTAGTTGAATTTGAATTGATTTATAAAAACCACTCAAAACTTTTAAAATATGTACCTTTTTTTGAGAAAATTCAAAAATTTGCCTTGTATGTCAAAAAAAACATGCATTTTTGGTGTTTTCAATTTCTGGTACTACAAAAACTCAAAATTCACTGAAAAGATCTTCAAATGCGTATTTAGTATTTCCGGTAAATTATTTTCCAAAAGCCACTCAAACTGTATAAAAATGTATCAGATTTATTTTTAGAAAAATTCAATAATTTATCTTATAGATCAAAACTGATTGAACTCATCAAATTCATGAATATTTGGTGTTTTCAATAAAATTCAAATTTTGGACTACAAAAAGTCAAAATCGACTCCAAAGATATTAAAATTTATATTTATTGTTTTTGGTGAATTTGATTGATTCTTCAAAAGTTACTCAAAATGTCTAAAAATGTTCCTGCTTTGTTTATGGCGAAATTCAATAATTTACTTAATAAGTCAAAACCGATCGAAAACTAACAACAAACATGTATGCATATTGTTACGGAGAGCGGGTGCTGGGAGGCGGAGCAACATTGGAGGTGGGACCTTCGCGGCCTATCCGGGCGCTGCGGCATGGGAACTGTCACGAGTAATTTATTGCTCTTATCAATTATTTTTCTTCTAAGAATGTTCTAGGTTTTTCTGTATTTTTAGGATTTTGTATAAAAGGCGACTAGCGCCGCCGTAGTAGTAGTTTTATTTGAATCGATCTATAGGTAAGCTAAAGTATCAAACGATAATAAAAGGCTATAATGTGTTACGTAGTGAGTTATTTAGGAGGCAGTCGAATTATACTCGTGTGTATTTGTGGGATAAATAAATAGTGTTTTTATGTTAAATCGCTACACTGCAATTATTGAACCCTGAGTTCGGAACAATATGGTAAAAATTTATTATTTTCTTTCATAAACTCAACTAAAACGACCCGTTATCCTCCACGTATAATCGCCATCCCCCAAGTTTCCCCCAAAGATCAATCTTCTCGATTTGATTGAAAACACGTTCCAGGTAATAAGTCTTAATATGTTTGTGTTCGCTGTTCAAACAACCGCCGCTGTTCCCAGTTTGTTTGTTTTCTCTGTAATCGCCTTAAGCCTGAGGATTTCTTGGTTCTCTCCAACAGAATAAAAAAAAATCGTCATTTCGAACTTCCGCTCGGTTGCAGAGCATATTAAGACATATCTGGCTGATTATTCATTCGCTTACGTGAGGGAGAGTGAGCTCTATATTAAGGATATTAAAAAAGCGATGCTCACACAGTCCATTGGAGCTCAATGCTTAAAGGGCCTGTTCATGTGTAAAGTTCAGCAGAAAGAATATTAAGTATATTGAATATGGAGAGTGGGAGCACTTTATTAAGGAGTGATCTGGCCTAAGAAAAAAAAACTTCCCAGACGAAAAGATACGTAAAAACCTTGTTATTGATGCCACTTTTTGAACTCTTCAAAAATAATATGCTACGCAGATGTTTAAAAGCAAATATTTCTTTTATAAATGGCTAATTACAGCGAAACCAGCGCTTTCGCTTAACATAAACCATTTATTTGTGTTGCAAAATAAGCGTCACGATTTTTTTTTTATTTTTAGAGTTCAGTAGCCCGATGGTTGCTTGCACAGCCACCATTTGCATTTTCGAAAAGAGCATTAAAATTATTTATGCACTGACTGGATTTGACTTTGAATATTAGAGGAATTCTCGAAAACGTATATAAGGGGGTGAAACTTTTCATAAATCCGACCTTTCCTTTCGGATCGTCGTCTGCATGGCTCGCTTGACATTACATTATAAGGGTGCGGAAAAAGGTCGTAATTCTGCCGTCCTTTCCGAAAAACAAGCACATAAACCAACCGCAATTCTTCCTCACTCTGTTCTTTTTTATTACTCTAATACGGTGTTATTGCACCTGTTCGTAATCAGTTTTGTTTCAGCATACTCCAGAAAATCAAAAGTTCATCGGCCAAACTGTGGGGTAATCCATGGACACGCAGACGGTCCCAAACTAAACCCCTTCTCAAAAATAGCATCATAGTTTATTCACGGGGATTTGGCTGATGTTTTACTCTTTTGACTCAGCGCTGATAGAAAATAAAGGGTGGAAAAGCATCGAAGCTAGGCGGGATTTTGGTAATGCGGTCCCAGGTGATATTCTTTGTCTCTTTTTCAACTTTATACCCTCGAGAGTCTGGAGGATCATTCCGGATATTCAGCCTGTGACGTCACTTGCAAAAAAGTTATTCCATTGTTTACTGTATACATATAAGCCATTCAGTTATTATAGTCATCAAGCAGGCGTTGAAAAATTGACTTTGACATTTTTATCGTATCTTCTCAATATGCACTGTTAAAAAGATTTAGTGATTTTACACAAAATAACGTTTTAGTTTTTTTACAAACGTTTTTATATGTAATTTTACAGCTTATCAACTTTGCCCTAGAAATTACATGAGAATACTCTAAATTTACTAATAAATATTACGTCTTATTTCACGTAAAGTAGTAAGTAGCACTTTATGTAAAATCACATGGTGTAGGGTCGGTAATGTAAAATTACATGAATTAAAGCGTTAAAAGCAAGTGATACTAGAATATTTACAATGTGTTTTAATTGTGTTTTTCAATTCTGTTACTTTAATTTTTCTACGTTCTTATAGCATTACGGTATTTTTACCGAAAATGTGTAGTATTTTTCAATAACCAATTGTGTGAATTGTGTGAGTTTACACAGATGTACTTATACCTATATGCCGGGTGGTGCACCGCCAGACTATCCATAGGACATACTATGCAAATAATGATACCCTCAAATATTGGCTCTCCTATTAATTTTACACCAAAATAGTAAGGACTTTCTTAGAGGACTTTGCATGATGGACTTGCACACCAAATTTTATAATTTTGTAATATAAACCAATTAAAAATGATTTAGGAACAGCTATTCGTAAAATCGCTAATAAAAATATAGTCCTGGTACAAACTTAAATGAAACCACCAGTAATTATGATAATGTCATAAACCAATAGAAAATTAAACGCCTTTCAAAATGTGACATGACAATAATTACTGGTGGTTTCATTCAATTTTATATCAGGACTGTGTTTAATTTTTAACGATTTGACGAATAGTTTTTCCTAAATAACTTTTAATTGGATTATTAGAAAATAATAAGATTTGCTGTGCAAGACCATTATGCAAAAACTTTTAAAGAAGTTTTCTCCTGTAAAACTAATAGGGGAGCCTATTACTAACTACCTAATTTGAAGGTACCAAAGTTTACATGGTATTTCCTATGGCTAGTCTAGCGGTGCTCTACCCGGTATATACACTCTTCTAATCGCCTATACAGGGTGATTTTTTAAAAATGTTATAGGCAAGATTTCGAAAACTAGTAGAGATAACTTTATTAAAAATTCAATGATTGTTAAGTACATTGTTATTTAAATAAAATAATTAGATTTTGATTGCTTTTTTTTAGTTTATTTTTCAGTCTTAAAACCTATATGAACATGTGCTTGTGGTAATACTTTAGGTACAAATGTGTATGTATAGTATTCCTTTTGGAATCCAGAACTAATTATTAATTTGGCATAAGCCATGAAAATAATACAAAAATCATTCTATACATAAATATAAAAAAAACATTCAAAAACTCAAATAAAAATATCAATTCCAAAAATTCAAGTAATTTCTTTTTGGAAACCAGAACTAATTACTAATTAGGCATAAGCCATGAAAATAATACAAAAATTATTCTATGCATAAACATAAAAAAACATTCAAAAATTCAAATAAAAAATTCAAGTAATTCCTTTTGGAAACCAGAACTAATTACTAATTAGGCATGAAAATAATACAAAAATCATTCTATACATAAACATAAAAAAAAACATTCAAAAATTCAAATAAAAGAATCAATTGCAAAACAATTCAACAAAGTAAATACTTACACTAACACTAATAGAAAAACAAGGTGATTTTTAATAAACAACAAACATACTCTTTTACAAGTCGCGCTGTTTTTTCATTAATGTAAAGACTCGAGCTGTGGAGTTACCTTTACTTCCTTTTTTTGTCATTTTAGTGCCTGAGTCAGGGTGTATCTTAAATATATACCTTTGCACAAAGTCAAAAGTTAAAGATGCTTTAGCAGGGTATTTCAAATTAAAATTAAAATATAATGAAAATGCCACTGTAAATATATCGTTGAAACCTTCGTTTTCGTGAACACATTTCCCTTCGAATACTAAGTAGAATTTTTCTGACGTTTAAACAACCTTTATTCTAATATTTTTCACAAAACGGATATTAGCTATTACCCATTTTGACAATGACTGGATGCATTTCGGTGAGGTTCTCTAGGATTTCTGCCAAATTACCATCCTTCAAATATAGTTAAAATGAATACATTAGTTTGTTTATTAAGTAAAAGTTAACATCTAGAAACATACCTCAAATGTTTTGTAGAAAGGAGTCACAGTTTCCTTCAACTGATTTGCTGCAACAATTAGAATCCTTAAAAGTTTCGGTTGTTCCATATTTAAATTATATTTCATGATTCGGGCTAGTTTTTCAAATTTATCCCATATGGCAAGTACTTGTGTCACACAACTAGGATGTGAAGATGTCAACTTTTGAAAATGATACAACGCTCCCTTTTTTGTAAAAAGAATGGGCCATGTTCTTTTGATCTCGTCCACACATGGATTTTCCATCATAAATTGGCGTTGCTGAGGATATGCTTTATCCATTTTTTCTACAAAATGTGGATCATCCGGTTGAAAGTCAATATCTTTCGAATTTTCATCATCAATAGCTGCATCTATTTCTGGAGACCATGATGTGCAACCAGCCCTCTGAGATACTCTCTGCTTTTTATTTTTAACAGGATTTTCATCTGAGCTTTCATTACAGTTAGTCAAGCGCTTATGTGAACGATTCAAATAATTGTTGCGATCTTGGATTTTTCTGAAAAGAGTGTGGGACCCGTCTCCAATTACCACACCATCTTCATCCACATCTCTAAACATTTGCGGAAACTTATCCAAAATCTTTTGACAAACAATGTGAATCGCACTAGCCGGTACATGCTTTTTAATCTCTCTCATTTTGTTCACTATTGTCTGAATTACATAAGTTTTGACTTGTATGTCTTTTACTTTCCCTTTTTCACATGCTTCTAATATATTTTGTGGAAAAGAATCCAAGGGTATTTGAAACAATTTCTACATGAAACTGGAATTACAATCAATCTGGTAGGAAATAGTGATATTATTATTTTCGAGGAGAAAGAAATTAGAGCTATATTAACTGTTTCTTGTCTGTGAACTATGGCGTCATTGGTACTCTCGAAGTGATCAGTTTGCCCTGATCCTAGTGTGGCTAATTCATTGTCTGATGTTGAATTTAACGTTTCTGTACTCATGGATGGTGTCGTATGGATAAGGGCTTCGTTTTTGAGTCGCCAAACCTGACCAGGTTCAAGAACAATAAGCACCTCACTTTGCAAATGCTTCAAAATTATATCCTCGTCAATGTCGGTGCCATCACACTCTAGCACAACTTTGGCACCATTAGTATTTAATTTTTCAGACGCTAGAATGGAAGAAAATCGAAATAAATTATTAAAGTTAGATAAGTTAAATTGGCTGTTTTCACCTTTGATAATGAGATTTAATAATAAATTTTCCTGATCAGCTGTTGGAAAATATACCATTGTTTTATCTCCTCTTACATTCCAGATTTTGAAGATCAACATTGTTTATTCTAAAAAACTACCTATTTATAAGTTAAATTATATATTTGGCCTATATATATCAATATATATAGGCCAAAAGACTTAGGAAAAATAATAATAAAAATGTATAATAATAACACCGAGGTACATGGGTGTCCCTAAGGAATAAAAATGTCTTTAATATAAAAAAGGGCGAGGTTCAGGTAAATACACAAAATGTATTTCCTAAGTAAATTCTGGTATAAAATTGGTGGTACATTATGTATTTGAGTGGCACATTGACAAGTTTACGCTTTTTGGCTCTCCGAGAGCCCAATACAAGTAACTACCACCAATTTATAATAATATGGCTCACAGCTCTAGCGGTGCTGAAGTAAAGCTAAACAAATGATTGACATCAATATCATCAGTCTCTAACAAAGGTTCAATTAAAATTAAATCATCGTACAAGTAAGAAATTATTTCTTTTTCATAATTTTCACATTCTAAATATACTCCAAAATCCTCGTCATAATAGATACTCAGTTTATCCCCAAGGAACAAAATAGTTTGTAGATTATCTTCAATTAGCATACATTTTATTCTTAAAAGAATATAGTTTCCCGAAGAAGACTTTTTGCAACACAAAAGCATACCTTTCTTATATGTTACACCTCTGTATAATAATTTAGTAGCAGTAAATTTTAAACTAATATTTTTGTAGCTTTCAAAAATTTCGCAAAATCTTTTTGAAAAAATTTGTGGTTTAAAGATGTCGAGATCTTCTGCCTGAATGTCTGAACTATAAATAAAGGAAGAGTTTATAGAATAGTTTAATGCCTGTAGATACTGGTGCTTCTCTGAAAGAGATTTTAACAAATTTATATAGTTCTGATTATGTTTTATAATGTTTTTAAAATATCTGTGCTTTGACTCAAACCTCAAAATCCACAAGTGACGAAGAGGTCCAAATATTTTTATAAGTTAAGGATAATGACAAATAAAGTGATGTTTAGGCTTAAGTCTGTCATCTGGGAAAGCTAAAATTCTTTCCTGAATATATTCAAACAATAAATTTTGTAAATACGCCACTTGGGGCTCAGAAATTTTAAAGCTTAATACAATGATTACAATTTTTCTTAAAAGTAACAGCACTTTCCAAGCTTTAGTAAAATAAAATTCATTAACTTTTGGAAATAAGGCGATAGGTATAACCGTCAGTAACCACAAATTTTGTGACGCGTTGCCCCCTAGTCTATCAGATTTTTTTAAGACTGGTAAACTTTGCTTACATTTACCTTTAAAAGTTAATGAACTCAATTGCTTGTTAATATAATCAAACGATATGTAGTCAAACGATAAGTAGAGCAGGATTACACACATGAAAATGTTCTAGTTTGTTTAGTATAGAATTACTTTTTATTCCATTGAAACTATTTTCATCTATACTCGATGCCATGTTGACATCTTCTATATAATTTTCCGGCGTTCTTAAAGGTCCTAAAACCACTTGTTTTTCGTCAAATTTAGAAACACTGCAAACTCTGCAAAAACGGGTATCGACATTAAAGGTTTCTACAAAGCCACCAATTTGATGACTTCCTAAATTATCACCTAGAAACGCTATCAAAGAGCCTTTAAAAACTATGTCGTTAATCAAAATGCCCTGACTTTCTAAGATTTTAAGGTCATCAATTAATCTTTTTAAAACACATGAGAATCCGAATAATTTTACATGTTTTTCGTAACAAAGAGCTACAAGGTAAATTTGCTCAACTTGACTTCTATGCCATGGAACTAAGTTAGCCAAAGTCATATATATTCCCACTATTTTACGTTTTGATTTAGCCGACCCCAGTGGATTGCAAGGCTCAAAAGCATCCTGGTAGAGAATCAACTTTATGGTGTTTGGCTGCCGGAAAAATGTCGAATTTTTAAAACTCAAGCCATCACTAATGTCTGTGTAAACATTTGAACATTTTCTGATAGGTGATGATTCCTGACATTTTTGAAAAATGTTTTTCAGTGCAGTGTTTCTCGAAGAAGTGCTTCGAGAGTTTTTAGAATTGGAACATAATAAAAAATATATGTGCAATTTTCACCGGATTGTCCTAATGTGATAGGAATAGGAGTAATAAATTTATGTTCGTTTTTAAAGTACTGCTTCCTAGAGTAAGAGCTTCTCATAACACCTGTTACTTTATTATGCATTTTTTCAAAGAAAAATGAATCTGATACCTTCGTTATAACATTTTCATTAACATTATTACTTCTTAGAATGTCAATTATATAACTGGAATGCAAAGAATTTAAGTCTCTAAAGCTGTCTATTATTTTCTGGATGGATATCTCGGTTAAAAAGTATTTAGCATGCAAAGTAAAGTATAATGAGGCGACAACTTTTTGAGACATTTTTACTACATTTTGAAGACAACTATTATTATCAAGATTATCAATTTTGTCATCTGAACTGTAATAAACACTGTTGCGTCCTTGATCATCATTAAGAGTTTCATGAAAAGTGTCATCTTTTTTTTTCTGAAAAAATTTTTTTGATAACCGATGCCGATTATAAATATGTGATTTGAGAGTAAATAAATTTGAATATTTGAATAAGCAATTTTCGTAGGGGCAGAAAATTATAAGTTTTTCATTTAAATGACCCTTAATGTGACGAAACATAATATTCTTTACATGAAACTTTTCGCCACAACTCTCAACTTTGCAGAAAAATGTATTATTACTTTGCTGAAAATTCAGATTATTTTTCTTTTTCTTACTCGCACGATGAATATGATGCCTATAAACATGCATCTTATATGATGCATATTTAAAAACACTGTGTAAAAATACATAAGAAATACCTATTAAATGGTGTAATTTTAATGCAATTTTTAACAGTGTGTGCTAAAAGGAGATGGTTATAAAAAAAATAAAAGTTTCAAAGGCAACTAGATGAAAAAAATATGTGAATGGGTAACACAAGCGGTGATGAAGGGCTTGGAGGGGTCTAGCAACCGCTGGTGCAGTTATCGATATTATTACATAAAGCTGAGCCTTTATTTGTCACCGATCAGACAATAATAAGATTTCTCCTGCTGAGGCGTGGCCTTCGTACAATCATTCGCGCCAACCTTGAACGAGGTTGGACGGGCTGAGGAAAGTTCAGTATATGCCTGGGCGGCCACGCAAAACTCAAAGGTGCGGCATATCAAATATTATCACATATTAATAGCCTCAAAGTGCATTGCACTTCACCAGTTGATCAATTCGGTTACGTAAAAGTCCAGTTTTGTGTCTCTCTGGGCTTAGCCGCCTAGCAGCATCGATACGTATAATCATGCGAACGATACGAGTGTTCAATGAAATTTCTCTCCCGCTTGTGTGGCAAAAGAAAGGAATTTTCTTCCTTTGACCTCATATTTTCCACTTAAATAAGCTTAAAATAATAATTAGTGGTAAAGCAAATAGAACTCCCTTGAAGATTGCAAAATGCCTACGTTTCTATCTCGTAATTCCAAAAGCACATTTCTAAACTAAATTTGGTTTTTAAGATACCTACAAAATGTAAAAAAAAATGTTTTTTTTTTTCAATATGTCAAAGAATTGTTTTGGAGGCAGGTTCCTTCGATGGTCGATTTTTGGACCTTTTGATAACAGCTTTAAACAAACGGTAAAAAAAAAACACTTACCGCTCAATTTTCACTCAAATTCGGTTTGATATGATTCGGAATGAGTTTGAGTGATTTCAACAGTTTTTTTCTTTTTTTGATGTTCTCTTTTACAAACCGCAAAAGACAGTTTAGCAGTTTTGGAGACAGACCCATTCGATTTTTGAACCCTTTTAAATACACTTTGTAAAAAAACTAACTTGCGGCACAACTTTCACTCAAATTCGCTTTGATACGTTCAAAACGGATCGAAATCGTCTCATATAAATAGATGGAAAACAGAATACAAAAAAATTCAGTTTTCTTTGAATCTACCAAAAAAAATTCTTCCTTTTTATGGTGAAAAAAAAATGGTGCGCTACTGTTTCTTGTAAAATAAAAAAATGTTGAAATTCCTGTTCCATTATAAAAAAAAAATCTTTTACTTGAAAACACCGTTTTCGAGTAAAAAATTAAAAACCGTTTTATTGCATTTTTCTATTTTTTATTTTAATCTTTTTTTCTTCTCCTCTCTTCCTTTTTTTTTAAATGTTAAACACAGATCACAAATAATTTACAACTGTATGTATACGAGACCATTTTTTTAATTTTTCTCCAAGTCCATCTTAGGTAATAGAGTCTCGAAGTCCATCTTGGTAAAAATGGATACCCATATCATATAGGCCTATTTTTAAAAATATGAATGTTCCTTATTTTAGACTGTGTTAGAGATATGTTAAAGCTGACAACAGCACCGTTTTAATTGGAAAAAATTAGCTAAATTCAGCACCCTCTTCATCTTTAAAAATAAGAAACTTTTGTTTTTTCTTGGACTGAGTTAGATATAGGTACGTCAAACATGACATCAACACAATATCAGTACCTACTTCATACGTTTATTTTTAAGAGTAAAAAATTACGGTTTTTTTTTGGACCAAGTTAGAGATTGGTTAAATCTGAAAACAGGACCGTGTTAATTGTAAACTATTAGCTAAAAATGAATACCCATTTTATGTTATTTTATATTAATTTATATTTAACAGTAAAAAACTTGTCTTGTATGTTGTAAAAAAATGTTTTTCTCGAAGTGGATTAGAGATAGTCAAATTTGTCAACATTACAGTCTTAATTAAAAATGATTATGTACTTCATAGGTCTATTTTTAAAATAATTTAATTTACATTTTTTTCGGACTGGGTTAGAGATATGTTAAATCAGTAAACAGGACCGTCTGAATTAAAAAACATTGGCTGAAAATGTGTACCAACCACCTGGATCTATCTTTCGGGGTATATCTCGGGTTAGAGATATGTAAAATCTCAAAATAGGCGCTTGTTCATTGAAAACTATTACCTCAAAATGTATATCCATTTTTTGATTCTATAAAAATAATACACTTGCGTTTTTTTCGTAGTGGATTAGAGATAGTCAATTTGACGACATTAGCGTTTTAACTGGAAGAAATTAAGTGAAAATAAGTATACGCTGTATAGGTCTATTTTTAAAAGAATTTCATTTACGTTTTTTTCGGACTGGGTTAGAGATATGTTAAATCAGTCCAGAGAACCGTCTAAATTAAAAAACATTGGCTGAAAATGTCTACCAAGCACCTGAATCTATCTCTAAAATTTTTGCTTAGTAAGTTGGAAATACGTCGGATCTGACAACATCACACATATGTTAAATTTGACCACAACACCGTCTTAATTGGAAAAAATTAGCTGAAATTGAGTACCCACTTCATAGGCTTATCTTTGAAAATAAAAATCTTACATTTTTCTCAGACTGGGTTAGAGATATGTAAAATCCCAAAATAGGCTCGTGTTCATTGAAAACTATTACCTCAAAATGTATATCCATTTTTTGATTCTACAAAAATAATACACTTGCGTTTTTTTCGCAGTGGATTAGAGATAGTCAATTTGACGACATTAGCGTTTAAGCTGGAAGAAATTAAGTGAAAATAAGTATACGCTGTATAGGTCTATTTTTAAAAGGATTTAATTTACGTTTTTTTCGGACTGGGTTAGAGATATGTTAAATCAGTCCAGAGAACCGTCTAAATTAAAAAACATTGGCTGAAAATGTCTACCAAGCACCTGAATCTATCTCTAAAATTTTTGCTTAGTAAGTTAGAAATACGTCGGATCTGACAACATCACCGTTTAAATTGGAAAAGCTTAGCTGAAAATGAGTACCCACTTCATAGGTCTATTTGCAAAAGTAAGAAACTTACGTTATTCTCTGACTGGGTTAGAGATATGTTAAATCTGACCACAACACCGTCTTAATTGGAAAAAATTAGCTGAAATTGAGTACCCACTTCATAGGCTTATCTGTGAAAATAAAAAACTTACGTTTTTCTCGGACCGGGTTAGAGATATGTAAAATCTCAAAATAGGCGCGTGTTCATTGAAAACTATTACCTCAAAATGTTTATCCATTTTTTGTTTCTATAAAAATAATACACTTGCGTTTTTTTCGTAGTGGATTAGAGATAGTCAATTTGGCGACATTAGCGTTTTAACTGGAAAAAATTAAGTGAAAATAAATATACGCTGTATAGGTCTATTTTTAAAAGAACTTAATTTACGTTTTTTTCGGACTGGGTTAGAGATATGTTAAATCAGTCCAAAGGACCGTCTGAATTAAAAAACATTGGCTGAAAATGTCTACCAAGCACGTGGATCTATTTTTTAAATTTTTGCATAGTAAGTTAAAGGTACGTCAAATCTGCGTTTCGATATGTAAAAACTCAAAAAAGGACCGCGTTAATGGAAAACTGTTACCGAACAATGTATACCCACTTTTTATTGATTCTACAAAAATAATAAACTTGCGTTTAATTGGAAAAAATTAAGTGAAATAAGTGAAAATAAGTATCCTCTTTATAGGTGTATTTTTAAAGAGAATTTAATTTAAGTATTTTTCGGAATGAGTTAGAGATATGTTAAATCAGTCCACAGGACCGTCTGAATTAAAAAATATTGGCTGAAAATGAGTCATGATGAGTCAATGATCAACCACCTAGATCTATCTTTAAAATTTTTGTAGTAAGTTAGAGATACGTCAAATCTGACAACAGCACCGTTTCAATTGGAAAAATTTAGGTGAAATGAGTACCCACTTCATAGGACTATTTGCAAAAGTAAGAAAGTTAGAGATAAATAAATAAATAAATGTTGATTTTGATTTATTTAGCATAATGCTATAAAAAGTAGAAAAAAAACATAAAAATAGTCATAATTAAAAAACAAAATTCACCAATATTAAAAATTACAAAATTCAAAATTTATAAATATAAAAAAAACACTCACAAACCTACTCAACATATTAAAAGTACTTATTCATGCAAATAAAGTTTAAAATAATCATTTAAATGTCCAACCTAAATTAATAAGACCTAATATCCAGTTTAAAATTTTTAACATTGAAATAAAAATTATCAAAGTCATTGCACTCATTACATGTTTAAAATATGTTTTCGCAATATCACTTTAAAATTTTTCAGATCTGTACAGGCTTTTATACTTTGTGGCAACATATTGAATTTCAAAAGTCCGTTGTAAAGAATTGAATTCACAGCTTGTTTTGTTTTTTATTTCTTTTCAACAATGAAGTCTCTACCGTGTCTAGTATTATAAGTGTGCACCTCAGAGAAAAATCTTACCTTGTTGCAAATATAGTTAGGCAATAATTTATTTTTTAGTTTGAAGAGAAACACATGAACATCAAAAACTATCTTCTGTTCCACAGAACGAATATTCAATATGTTAAATCTAACAACAACACCATCTTAATTGAAAAAAATTAGCTGAAATTGAGTAACAATTCACGATTATTCGTTAGAAAAAAATCGACTGAAAATTATTACCATAGCATCTTTAAAAATAAGACACTAGTTTAGTCCCGAGTACAGTTCACGAACTGCCTGTATAAACCATTCACTTATTGTTGACATCAATTAGGCGTTGAAAATCTGACTTTGACATTTTTGGACAACGGTGAAACCCTAACTCCCATGGAGAATGCAAAATGCCTACGTTTATATGCTAAACTACTTTTTTTTCAGGGCTAAAGTACAGAGTATTAATTAATGAAATTGATTGTAATTCCAAAAACGCATTTTAGAACCATACTTAAGCACAAAAAATTCATAAACATGTGTCCTATAAAATCTGGACAATCTGGAAAAATAAATACTCCGCTTTGGTCAGTTGAAAGTTTTTTTTATGCTGTTTTCCAATCAGAATGAGACGATTTCATTTAAATTTATCAAACCGAAATTGAGTGAAACTTTAACCATTATTTAGTTTTTTAAGTGTGTTTAAAGCAGATTTCAAAAGGTCAAAAAATCTACCATCGAAGAGGTCTGTCTCCCAAAACAGGCAGATCATCATGTTATGGGTTTATGGAATTATTATACAAAAGTGATTTCTGACGATACAGACTTCAGGATATAGATGCAGGAAATTTTTTTTAGCAAAGTATTTGAAAATCCTTTCACATAAATTCCCTTCGTGATCCTGCCCTCTTCCAGTTAACCCTAAAATCCTCAACATCGCTAAGCAGAACCCCTCCGAATTGAGTCAAAATTAAACCGTCTCCATTAACGATCATCCACTTTAAAACATCTTTTCGAGATTTTCTCTTCGTGGAAATGGAAACGTTACCGTTATCGCCATTAGGGCTTACTTTAATGGAAATTAATTTGAACTGTCTTAGGTTGTATTTCCATTATTCCTTTGTTAAGGCGTTTTGTAGATATTTATTGCCCGAAATGTCGCGTCATCCCGGGGAACGAGACGATCGCTATCGCATTGTCGACTTAATGGTTTGGACTTCATTTTATGTCGCCGTATGTTCCTTTTCGATTGGCTTAGGAAGAAAAAGGTCCTCTTTTCCTGCTGACTGTTCCCGATTCCAAAATTTAATTCATTTGGCACGCCTGATTAACCGTTTTGTGGGGCTCTTCCACGATTTTGTTTCAGCTTTTAATGCTAATGATTGCTTCCACTTTTTTCTATTGTCTGTGGTCTGGGGGCCATTATTTTCTCGTTAGCGTGTTATCGACTGCTTCTGATGAGCAAAATTTTGTTTAAAAATATATATCATTACAGTTTTTTTTTCGTTTGCGCCACTCTTTCATTACGAGTGCAACTATCCAGCAGTATTTTACAAGGGTCAGGAAACAAAGCGATTTGCTCCAGCAGGAACGTAAAAAATAAAACGGCTTTATAGGTCCGAAACCGCTGTTGTGTCTGGGTCGAGGTCTAATTTATGGTCCTGAACGTTCTCCGGAACGATCCAGCATCAACAATGTCTTTTAGGGGTTTCCGCTCAGAAAACAAATTGTTATTCATTATTGAACACTTTGGCTTCAGCCAGCTTTTTAATGATTATTGGCCTTTAAATTTCCCCGTTTTATTCAAGCAGATTTATTACAAGACGAACAGCGTCTAGAACTAATAGACCCTCATCCTTATTCAAAACGTAAAATACCTAAAACATGGAGTCCAATAACATAGATATGAAAGATTTATGTATTCCATTAGAGTCGTCTACAAATTGATTGTATGCTCGAAAGAATGTCGCAGTGCACCAGACATTGCAGCCATAAAGGAAGATGGCGAGGGATCTCGGGCACATTTAGATTCGTAATAGCCCTTTAGATAAATATTACTACTGCAACCCTACACTTGGAATCTATTAAAACTATATGGAGACGATAAGAATGTCACTCTATTTCTTTCGTGGTGGCTGTTGTTCGCCATATTAGAGGACGTAAGGTTTTATGACTGTGAATTATAATGGTTTCCTTCTGGAAATGTGGCAAAGAGATGTGCTCTACAGTGCCTTACTGATAGACTATGTCTTTGTAAAACTTAACCCCTAAAAGTACGCAATAGCATGTAAACTCTATTGATATTTTGATTTCTTTGTTTCTTATTTTCCATGTTTCTGTATTAAGTAAGTAAGAGGCAGCGGTGTTTTTCTCCAAACAGGCCAACATTTTTTTTTTTTTTTTGTTAAGAGCCACTACCACACTCACACGAAACTTTGCTTTGAGTTGCCATCAGTTTCCGGACACGAGAAAATTAATTTCCGAAATGCTAATGGCATACGTTCCTGTTTCTTTCCAGGAAACTCTTCCAGCAAAAAAATTATCTCCAGGGCGTCTTTATATCTAGAAAGAGCCAGAGGAAACATAAATTTTATTAATAGTCCTCGCACACTCCCCGACAGTTGCCTGTTTCCTTTTGTTTAATGGACCCCACATTACTCTAACAATTTTTTTTTTGGAAAAAAGTAGTAGAATACCTTAGTTTTTGCCATTTTCCAAGCCCTTAGTCAGGGCAAAGTGCTCGGCAGAAGTTTTTACAATTTGAATTATTATCTAGTTAGTGCTTCATTCCAGTGATTAAAACAGCAAATTTCAATAAAATGGCCTGAAGGATCTTTTGGATACAATCTAAAGTGTTTTCCGGGCTTTGAAGCCATGGTGCAATGAACGTTCTTCCTGATATTTCGTCTGCAGCTGCGGCAGACATTATCAAATGCGATAAGGTAATGGGCGAAATAAACCGAAAGTACCAAATATGAATTTTAAGTCAATTTTGAGTTTTTGTAGTCGACAACCAGACTTTTATCGACTATTTTAACTGACAGATTTAACTTTCAAGAGTTGGTCTTCAGTCTTCAGATACCGTCTAAAATCTCAAAGTTTCAGAAGAGTTTTGATACACTAGATACGCATATTTAGACGTTTTGAGTCAGTTTTGGTTTAAAAATCTACTACTTTCGCTGAGACCACAAATATGCATACATTTTTGGTTACTTTTTTTTATTAAATTTGACTTATAAGGTTAATTATTGAATTTCACCATTTTTTTTTATCTCTGGAAAGTCGTCAGATACTGTCTAGTGTCTACACCCTTAGAGGTTCAGGGAAGTTTTGTTACACTAGATGTTCATTTTTTGACGTTTTAAGTCGACTTAGATTGAAAATGTACGTACTTTTACCAATTAATAGCAATTTTTTGATCACTTTTGAACTATAAGGTAAATTATGGAATTTAGACGCTTGGAGTGACTAATCTAAAATAATTCAATAGATTTAATTCTTATAAATAATAATTTAAAGATCTTTTGAGTAGATTTTGAGTTCTATTAGTCGAAAACCATAATTTTATTAAAAACCTCAATTACAATTTTTCTGTACTATTTTCACATTGGTTCGAAATCATTGTTGTATTCTTAGGTAAACTGTTGACTTTTTCCGAAAACAAAACAGGTTTATTTTTAGATGTTTTGAGTGCAGTTTGGAAAATAATTCAAATTTACTGAAAACACTAAATATGAAATTTAAGATCTTTCGAGTCAAATTTGGGTTTTTTTGCCGAAAAACAGAATTTTATTGAAATCCCAAAATATTGTTGCTCATGGTTCAATAATTCCAGTGTAACGATTTAACATGAAAACATTAATTATTTATCGCACAGGTACACACAAGTACAATTCGACTACCAAATAACTCACTACTTAATACTTTATAGCCTTCTATTATAGTTTGGTAATTTAGCTTACCTATAGCTCGATTAAAATAAGACTACTACTAACGGCGGCGCTATTCGCCTTTTATATAAAATCCAAAAAAATACAGAAAAGCCTAGGATATTCTTAGAAGAAAAATAATTGTTAAGAGACACATAAAAAATTTTTAAATCTCAAATCGTTCTCGAGATATTTACTATTATAAAAACCTCAAACCGTTCTCATAATATTAACTAATTTCGCTATTTTTGAAAATAGATCCATGATGTTTGTACTTGTTTTCAGCAAATTTTTCTCAATTAAAACGATAGTTTGGTTCAAATTTTGAAATCTCAACTCGTTCTCGAGATATTTATTATTTTAAAACTTCAATTCGTTCTCGTGATGTTTACTAACTTTGTTATTATTCAAAATAGATGCATGAAATTTGTACTAGTTTTCAGCTAATTTTTCTCAATTAAAACGATGGTTTTGCAATCTCAAATCGTCCTCGAGATATTTATTATTTTAAAACTTCACTTGTTCCCGTGATATTTACTAACTTTGCTATTTTTAAAATTAGAACCATGATGTTTTACTAGTTTTCAGCTAATTTTTCTCAAAACGATGGTCTGCTTCAAATTTTGAAATCTCCAATCGTTCTCGTGATATTTATTAACTTTGCTATTTTTCAAAATAGATGCATGAAGTTTGTACTCGTTTTCAGCTAATTTTTCTCAATTAAAACGAAGGTTTGGTTAAAATTTTGCAATCTCAAATCGTTCTCGAGATATTTATTATTTTAAAACTTCAATTCGTTCTCGTGATATTTATTAACTTTGCTATTTTTCAAAATAGATGCATGAAGTTTGTACTCGTTTTCAGTTAATTTTTCTCAATTAAAACGAAGGTTTGGTTAAAATTTTGCAATCTCAAATCGTTCTCGAGATATTTATTATTTTAAAACTTCAATTGTTCCCGTGATATTTACTAACTTTGCTATTTTTAAAAATAGAACCATGATCTTTGTACTAGTTTTCAGCTAATTTTTCTCAAAACGATTGTATGGTTCAAATTTTGAAATCTCAAATCGTTCACGAGATATTTATTATTTTAAAACTTCAATTTGTTCCTGTGATATTTACTAACTTTACTATTTTTCAAAATAGATGCATGAAGCTTGTACTCGTTTTCAGCTAATTTTTCTCAATTAAAACGATAGTCTGGTTCAAATTTTGAAATCTCAAATCGTTCTCGAGATATTTATTATTTTAAAACTTCAATTCGTTCTCGTGATATTTATTAACTTTGCAATTTTTCAAAATAGATGCATGAAGTTTGTACTCGTTTTCAGCTAATTTTTCTCAATTAAAACGAAGGTTTGGTTAAAATTTTGCAATCTCCCAATCGTTCTCGAGATATTTATTATTTTAAAACTTCAATTGTTCCCGTGATATTTACTAACTTTGCTATTTTTAAAAATAGAACCACGATGTTTGTACTAGTTTTCAGCTAATTTTTCTCAAAACGATGGTCTGCTTCAAATTTTGAAATCTCAAATCGTTCTTGAGATATTTATTATTTTAAAACTTCAATTCGTTCTCGTGATATTTATTAACTTTGCTATTTTTTAAAATAGAACCATGAAGTTTGTACTAGTTTTCAGCTAATTTTTCTCAATTAAAACGATAGTTTGGTTCAAATTTTTAAATCTCAAATCGTTCACGAGATATTTATTATTTTAAAACTTCAATTCGTTCTCGTGATATTTATTAACTTTGCTATTTTTCAAAATAGATGCATGAAGTTTGTACTCGTTTTCAGCTAATTTTTTTCAATTAAAACGAAGGTTTGGTTAAAATTTTGCAATCTCAAATCGTTCTCGAGATATTTATTATTTTAAAACTTCAATTCGTTCTCGTGATATTTATTAACTTTGCTATTTTTCAAAATAGATGCATGAAGTTTGTACTCGTTTTCAGCTAATTTTTCTCAATTAAAACGAAGGTTTGGTTAAAATTTTGCAATCTCAAATCGTTCTCGAGATATTTATTATTTTAAAACTTCAATTCGTTCTCGTGATATTTATTAACTTTGCTATTTTTCAAAATAGATGCATGAAGTTTGTACTCGTTTTCAGTTAATTTTTCTCAATTAAAACGAAGGTTTGGTTAAAATTTTGCAATCTCAAATCGTTCTCGAGATATTTATTATTTTAAAACTTCAATTGTTCCCGTGATATTTACTAACTTTGCTATTTTTAAAAATAGAACCATGATCTTTGTACTAGTTTTCAGCTAATTTTTCTCAAAACGATTGTATGGTTCAAATTTTGAAATCTCAAATCGTTCACGAGATATTTATTATTTTAAAACTTCAATTTGTTCCTGTGATATTTACTAACTTTACTATTTTTCAAAATAGATGCATGAAGCTTGTACTCGTTTTCAGCTAATTTTTCTCAATTAAAACGATAGTCTGGTTCAAATTTTGAAATCTCAAATCGTTCTCGAGATATTTATTATTTTAAAACTTCAATTCGTTCTCGTGATATTTATTAACTTTGCAATTTTTCAAAATAGATGCATGAAGTTTGTACTCGTTTTCAGCTAATTTTTCTCAATTAAAACGAAGGTTTGGTTAAAATTTTGCAATCTCCCAATCGTTCTCGAGATATTTATTATTTTAAAACTTCAATTGTTCCCGTGATATTTACTAACTTTGCTATTTTTAAAAATAGAACCACGATGTTTGTACTAGTTTTCAGCTAATTTTTCTCAAAACGATGGTCTGCTTCAAATTTTGAAATCTCAAATCGTTCTTGAGATATTTATTATTTTAAAACTTCAATTCGTTCTCGTGATATTTATTAACTTTGCTATTTTTTAAAATAGAACCATGAAGTTTGTACTAGTTTTCAGCTAATTTTTCTCAATTAAAACGATAGTTTGGTTCAAATTTTTAAATCTCAAATCGTTCACGAGATATTTATTATTTTAAAACTTCAATTCGTTCTCGTGATATTTATTAACTTTGCTATTTTTCAAAATAGATGCATGAAGTTTGTACTCGTTTTCAGCTAATTTTTTTCAATTAAAACGAAGGTTTGGTTAAAATTTTGCAATCTCAAATCGTTCTCGAGATATTTATTATTTTAAAACTTCAATTCGTTCTCGTGATATTTATTAACTTTGCTATTTTTCAAAATAGATGCATGAAGTTTGTACTCGTTTTCAGCTAATTTTTCTCAATTAAAACGAAGGTTTGGTTAAAATTTTGCAATCTCAAATCGTTCTCGAGATATTTATTATTTTAAAACTTCAATTGTTCCCGTGATATTTACTAACTTTGCTATTTTTAAAAATAGAACCATGATGATTGTACTAGTTTTCAGCTAATTTTTCTCAAAACGATCGTCTGGTTCAAATTTTGAAATCTCACATGGTTCTTGAGATATCTATTATTTTAAAACTTCAATTCGTTCTCGTGATATTTATTAACTTTGCTATTTTTTAAAATAGATGCATGAAGTTTGTAGTACTCGTTTTCAGCTAATTTTTTTCAATTAAAACGATAGTCTGGTTCAAATTTTTAAATCTCAAATCGTTCACGAGATATTTATTATTTTAAAACTTCAATTCGTTCTCGTGATATTTATTAACTTTGCTATTTCTCAAAATAGATGCATGAAGTTTGTACTCGTTTTCAGCTAATTTTTTTCAATTAAAACGAAGGTTTGGTTAAAATTTTGCAATCTCAAATCGTTCTCGAGATATTTATTATTTTAAAACTTCAATTCGTTCTCGTGATATTTATTAACTTTGCTATTTTTCAAAATAGATGCATGAAGTTTGTACTCGTTTTCAGCTAATTTTTCTCAATTAAAACGAAGGTTTGGTTAAAATTTTGCAATCTCAAATCGTTCTCGAGATATTTATTATTTTAAAACTTCAATTGTTCCCGTGATATTTACTAACTTTGCTATTTTTAAAAATAGAACCATGATGATTGTACTAGTTTTCAGCTAATTTTTCTCAAAACGATCGTCTGGTTCAAATTTTGAAATCTCACATGGTTCTTGAGATATCTATTATTTTAAAATTTCAATTCGTTCTCGTGATGTTTACTAACTTTGTTATTTTTCAAAATAGATGCATGAAGTTTGTACTCGTTTTCAGCTAATTTTTCTCAATTAAAACGATATTCTGGTTCAAATTTTGAATTCTCAGCTCGTTTTTGAGATATTTATTATTTTAAAACTTCATTTCGTTCTCGTGGTATTTTTTAACTTTGCTATTTTTCAAAATAGATGCATGAAATCTGTACTCGTTTTCAGCTAATTTTTCTCAATTAAAACGATAGCCTGGTCCAAATTTTGAAATCTCAAATCGTTCACGAGATATTTATTATTTTAAAACTTCAATTCGTGCTCGTGATATTTACTAACTTTACTATTTTTCAAAATATATGCATGAAGTTTGTACTCGTTGTCAGCTAATTTTTCTCAATTAAAACGATTGTATGGTTCAAATTTTGAAATCTCAATTCGTTCACGAGATATTTATTATTTTAAAACTTCAATTTGTTCTCGTGATATTTACTAACTTTGCTATTTTTCAAAATAGATGCATGAAGTTTGTACTCGTTTTCAGCTAATTTTTCTCAAGTAAAACGATTGTCTGGTTCAAATTTTTAAATCTCAAATCGTTCTCGAGATTTTTATTATTTTAAAACTTCAATTCGTTCTCGTGATGTTTACTAACTTTGTTATTTTTCAAAATAGATGCATGAAGTTTGTACTCGTTTTCAGCTAATTTTTCTCAATTAAAACGATAGTCTGGTTCAAATTTTGAATTCTCAGCTCGTTTTTGAGATATTTATTATTTTAAAACTTCATTTCGTTCTCGTGATATTTTTTAACTTTACTATTTTTCAAAATAAATGCATGAAGTTTGTACTCCTTTTCAGCTAATTTTTCTCAATTAAAACAATAGTCTGGTTCAAATTTTGAAATCTCAATTCGTTCTCGTGATATTTATTAACTTTGCTATTTTTTAAAATAGAGCCATGAAGTTTGTACTCGTTTTCAGCTAACTTTTCTCAACTAAATCGGTTTTCTATTCGCATTTTTAAAATCTCAAACTCTGAGATCCTTTACTAATTTCGTTATTTTTCAATATAGACCCTTGCAGTTTGGTTCCTACTCGTTTGCATCCGTCCCGGTGTCCCCCGTTGTGAAAAGCGAAAGAAGATAACATTAACAGTATTCGTTGCTTTTTTGTTGTCCTCTTTTACCTTCCACCAACAACAGCTCGATCGGTTCTGGAGATATGGACATAATTATCTTTGAATCTCTTGGAAAAGGTAGAAATTGAGGAAAAAGATGGAATAAATACGCCTTCTCTGGTCTTTTTTTTTTAATGAATATTTTCTTCTTTTCCAACTGACTATGGACTCAACGAACCAGGGATGGAAAAAAATGGTTTTGATAGCTTGCTTGCGCACTTCCGCGTCATTCTGCAGCCAATTTGCTTATATCCATAAAAAATGTAAACGCGATTTACATTTTTTATGGATATAATCAAATCTTTAGATTTTTTTTTAGGTCTTGCTTAATAAAGATGACCTATAGTAAGAATTATTATTAGGTCATATCTGACAGCACATTAGCATGGCAATTAGACCACTGTTAGACTTGACAGCAATCAAGAACATTAGAATTTCAGATTTTTTTTTAAAGTAGTGTTTTAATAAGTGTTGACGCATAGATAAGAAGTTGATGCGCGAGGAATGCTATTTATACGATTCCTATAAGGTGTGAGTAGATTAAGTAAGATCGAGATAAAGCGTAGCTTTAAGTGTTCTGCCTGCTGCTATTTTTACTTGGCATCGCTGCTGCTAATTAGCATTAAAAAACAACTCTCGCATTTTAAAGCCGAGTGTACCTACTTCTAAGCCTTCAAATAATCTGTTTACTTACATATGTCTCTGTATTATTTACGTCGCCACCTCCTCGCCGTGCCATTATCCCTCGAGACAATAACTGCTGCATATGCATAGGACATTAAAAAAAACGCATTTCTAATAGTAATGGCTTTCATTAATACAAGTATCGGTTGCACAAACGTAGAACGGTTCTCTAATGTCTGATGTGGAGGTTGGCATGATTATACCAGAACCCGAGGAAGGTCGTTAAATCGAAACAATGCCGACCGTATAATAGTCACGGTCTGTTAGGTGCTGAAGTGAAGTCTCGAGTACTTCTTGTAGGTATGCTAATTGAGGTCGGCTGAACATTTTTTTCAATTTTTGGGTGATAACCTCTGATCTCATAATACAGCCTCTAATAGTTTTTTGATATAATAATTTTATGGTTGTTTTGCAATAAAGCCTTTAATACTCTTATCTTATCGCCGATGTCCTTTGCATCTGTTATTTAGGTATTAGTCGACAGGGTATTTTGCAGAAGAGTAGATAGGTCAAGACGTATATTAAAACTTTTGATTGTATTAAAAGCGTGCCTTTACAGATTGTAGTAAAAGTTAAAACAGATACCAAAATCGGTACACAAGATATATCAAAATCACTAGAGTACATCCGTTACCTAATCTTAGCATTGTTGTTAGTAAATATCACGAGAACGAATTGAAGTTTTAAAATAATAAATATCTCGAGAACGATTTGAGATTTCAAAATTTGAACCAGACTATCGTTTTAATTGAGAAAAATTAGCTGAAAACGAGTACCAACAAACTTTTTCTACATGTTTGCTGTTCTAATAAACAATTTCCAAGTTATACAGCTGTGTATTAAAATCTACACCCAAGGCAAAATTTACCTCATTAAAAATTGCGGAAAAATGAGGAAAATACACCACCACAGAATACGTAGAAGAAATATAAGAATAGAAAAAGAAATAAAAAAGAAAAAAGTCACAATATATTGTTACTTGGTCATATGGAATTTCTTCCTGACTATGGGCCGCATTATCAAATACGATGAAACAATGGGCAAAGTAGCTCCTTCCAATGTGAATGAATAGGAATCCCTTTGGACATTTTTAAAAATGGTTCAAAAATGCGATTCTAAAAGTGTCTAAAAATCGACCACTGAAGCAGTCTATCTCGGAAAACATTTCAAGTACGGAACTTCTGATAGGGGGAGGTGAAAGAGGACATCAAGAAGAGGAAAAAACAGTTGGATTCACTCCAATCGGTCGAGGCGTTCTTGATCGGTATGGCACGCTTGCAATCCCCTAAGAACGTAACAAACTCAATTCGAATTAAATTAATCTCCAAAGAGGTTTTTTTTCTAAAAATAGTCCAAAAACGCGATTTTAAAAGTCCCTTAAAATCTTCTACAGAAGGGGTCTGTCTCGGAAAATATTGCACCTACGGAACTTTCGATGGAGGGAGGTGAAAGAGGTCATGAAGAAGAAGAAGAAAAAGCATTTGAGGTGGATTCACTTCAATCTATCGAGGCGTTCTCAAGTTACAGGCGGTCAAAGTTGAGAATTGCGAAAAAAGTCGTAATAACTCTAACAGATTTTGAAAAAAAATCAGGAAATTTTTTTTACTGTTTTTGATCGAAATGCCTCGCTTGCAATTCCCTAAGAACGTAACAAACTTAATTTGAATAAAATTTAAATCTAAAGAAGTTTTTTTACAAATGGTCCAAAAACGCGATTCTAAATGAGTCTAAAAATCGACCACCGAAAGAGTCTATCTCGGAAATTTTTTGACACTTTTACGCTTTTGTTTGGTTACAAAATAATTTTTGTTTCTAGAAACCCTTTCTCTACACCTTTTTTCCTGCCCTTCTTTCTACACTACTTTTATGCTTTTTTTGCACTTTTTTACACCCTTTTTTAAAACAATAAAGTATCAATTTTTTAAACTTTTTTTACTTTTTTGTTTATATCTTTTTAAATTTTTTTTTACCAACACTTTTGGCAATTTTTACACATTTTATGAAGTGATTTTTTTCTCGAGATTTGCGTGAAAATTGCGTTTTAATCGTTACAAAACTTCTTTTGTGTGATTTTGAACCAAAAACCCTATCTTTTGATTTGTGACGGTTTCAACCAATTATGACTATAAAAGAAATGAATAAAAACTGATTTTGTTTTATAACTGTGGCTATTTTGATCAATTTTGACATAAGAAATATTTTTTTTCATTATTTTTAAAGCAAAGTGTTTAAAGCAAAAGTGAATTTTTGTTCTAGTATCGATTTTATTAAAAAAAACGAGATTTTCTCAGTTAATTTTGAAGTAAAACTTGAGATTTTAGTCCACAAATTGAGATTCATTAAAATTTGAGAAAACGTGCGTTTTAATTGTTACAAAACGTTTCTGTGTGATTTTTTTAACTAAAGAAAAATCTAGTTTTTTTGTTTTTAAACCAAAAACTATATCTTTTGATTGAAGTTGAATTGTGACGGTTTTAAACAATTATGACAATGAAAGAGATTAGTAAAAACTGAAAAACTGTGGCTATTTTGATCAATTTTGGCCCAAGAAATTAAATTTTTCAATTATTTTTTCCAAAACGTGAATTTTTGTTCCAGTACTGATTTTCTTAACAGCACGAGGTTTTCTCAGTAGAATTTGGAGCAAAACTTGAGATTTTAGTCCACAAATTGAGTTTCATTAAAATTTAAGAAAAAATGCGTTTTAATCTCTATAAAATATTTTTGTGTGATTTTTTAACCAAAGGAAAA
The DNA here is from genome assembly GCA_951812265.1 of Taphrorychus bicolor. Lineage (NCBI taxonomy): Eukaryota > Metazoa > Arthropoda > Insecta > Coleoptera > Curculionidae > Taphrorychus > Taphrorychus bicolor. The sequence continues at coordinate 6,669,443 of OX638297.1, read as the reverse complement.
TCTAGTTTTTTGATTTTAAACCAAAAACTATATCTTTTGATTGAACGAATTGTGATGGTTTTATTAACCAATTCTGACAATGAAAAAAATTAATAAAAACTGATTTTTTTTATTAACTGTGATTATTTTTTATCAATTTTGGCTCAAGAAATTAAATTTTTTAATAATTTTTTCCAAAAAGTGAATTTTTGTTCCAGTACTGATTTTCTTAACAGCACGAGGTTTTCTCGGTTGATTTTGGAGCAAAACTTGAGATTTTAGTCCACAAATTGAGTTTCATTCACATTTAAGAAAAAATGCGTTTTAATAGCTATAAAATATTTTTGTGTGATTTTTTAACTAAAGGAAAATCTAGTTTTTTTATTTTAAACCAAAAACTATTTCTTTTGATTGAACGAATTGTGACGGTTTTAAACAATTATGACAATGAAAAGAATTAATAAAAACTGATTTTTTTTATTAACTGTGATTATTTTTTATCAATTTTTGGCCCAAGAAATTAAATTTTTCAATTATTTTTTCCAAAAAGTGAATTTTTGTTCCAGTAGGGATTTCCTTAACAGCACGAGGTTTTCTCAGTTGATTTTGGAGCAAAACTTGAGATTTTAGTTCACAAATTGAGTTTCATTAAAATTTAAGAAAAGATGCGTTTTGATCGCTATAAAAAAATTTTGTGTGATTTTTTAACCAAAGGAAAATCTATTTTTTTTATTTTAAACCAAAAACTATATCTTTTGATTGAACGAATTGTTATTAACCAATTATGACAATGAAAAAAATTAATAAAAACTGATTTTTTTTATTAACTGTGGTTATTTTTTATCAATTTTTGCCCAAGAAATTAAATTTTTCAATTAATTTTTCCAAAAAGTGAATTTTTGTTCCAGTACTGATTTTCTTAACAGCACGAGGTTTTCTCAGTTGATTTTGGAGCAAAACTTGAGATTTTAGTCCACAAATTGAGTTTCATTAAAATTTAAGAAAAGATGCGTTTTGATCGCTATAAAATTTTTTTGTGTGATGTTTTAACTAATGGAAAATCTAGTTTTTTGATTTTAAACCAAAAACTATATCTTTTGATCGAACGAATTGTGACGGTTTTAAACAATTATGACAGTGAAAGAAATTAATAAAAACTGATTTTTTTTTATTAACTGCGGCTATTTTGATCAATTTTGGGCGAAGAAATTTTTTAATTATTTTTTCCAAAAAGTGATTTTTTTCCCAACCGATTTTATGAAAAAAAAAACGAGATTTTCGCAGTCGATTTTGGAGCAAAACTTGAGATGTTAGTCCACAAATTGAGTTTCATTAAAATTTGAGAAAAGTGGCCTTAGTTGTTATAAAACGTTTGTTGTGTGTTTTTTTAACTAACCGAAAAAGTAGTTTTTTTCATTTTGAACCAAAACTTTTTTTTTTAATCTTTTGAGAAGGTTTTGATCGTTTTGGCGCAAAAAGTTAATTTTTGAATGATTTTGCAAAAGACCCTGAACGAAAAAGTGATTTTTTCTTTCACCTGACATCTTATGTCAAATTATTCGCCGATGGATGTGCTCTGTCAATAAAATTACGTCACAAATACCTTAAAAATGGCGGACTTCTGGCCAAAAAACGGGACGATTTTTTGGGACAAGCTCGGCATTTGAGCCGACTCTTTCCATATAGCCTAGGTCATTGATTCTCATAATAGCTTCAATGTGATTTCCAATGCCTTATGAAAGTACGCTTAGAGATTTCCATAATTCGATATTCGAGTTATACTTTGTTACTGATAATAAATATTAATATTCATTTTTATTTGCTTTTCGAGTTACTTAAAAATTAAAAAGTTATAATATACATACAATACATTTTGCAGTAACTGAATTATGACAAAATATTTAAAAAAACTGTAGATGTAATATTGAAAACAGTAGAAAAGTAGCTAGGTGATGAAAACAGTAGATCTCCTGTTAAAACAGTAAATCTGGCAACACTATACTGCATCGTGCGGCGGCAGGGCTTTTCTAGTAAACCTTTATATATAGTAATAAAGAACTTTTGTTTTAATTCCCTTTTCTAAGCAGCTCAAAAATAACTCTAGACGAACACACATTCTACCATTCCAGTGTAGAGTGGCAAAGAAAATCGAGCCGAGGGACCGACGTAATAATAATGCTAAGGCTAAGTGGCGTGCATCATAAACTTTTTAACATCTGTCTCTCTGGATGCGAAATAAAGATATGCAAAAGACCGCAGGAAAAGGGCAAAACGTCATAAGATCTGATTAGCGTGTTGCAGGTTGGGGATATCCGTCTGTCTGGCCCGGTGGTGGAGTGAGGCAGCACAAAAGAATAGCTTAATTTAGAGAAATAACGAGAAAACATAATTTAGACGTGGAAAGATCCCGTGTTCATGTTGTGCCTTGCGCAATTTTTTCACGCGTTTCGTTCAAACGGGAATCATCTGGGCTCTCTTTCTGATGCTAATTTTATTTGAGTCTCAAGCGATCCGAACTAATTTAAATTAGCATTCCCGAACAGAGAACTCTTTCATAAGGCGGCCATACAAAAGCGCTCCGTTTAAAAATAACAGAAGTTCCATAAAAAGTTTGATTACTTTGCCAACTTTTTTTCATCGAGAAAACGGCGAATTTTCTACATACAGACAAATGTCTTCGCTAACAGTCCTTTAAAACTTACATAAATCGCGAATTTTAAATTGAATAGTTTCAGCCTCCACCTCTTTTCTTCTGGGCTGAGGTTCAATAACTTTATGTCGTCTAAGAACGTATGTGTTGCAAAATCTTCGCACACGAATATGGTCTCGTTTCCTTTAGGTGTAAAAATTAAGAACACTGAATATGGTATCAAAGTTGCGTGTCTTGCCAATCGTGCCAAGTTTTATGGTTTGACGTTGATTTAGTGCGTCTTTAACATCTATAGTTTAAACTTTAAGCCAGTATTACCCTGAAAGTTTGACTTCAAATAAGGGATGTGAGAAAGAAATTTATTGCTTCAAATGATTCGTATTCTTGGACGTCAATTCTTTGACACCAAATCAAATTTGTTCTGAAAAAAGCTGTTAATTGTCGGCTTAAACATTTAAAAATTTTTTTTGGAGGTTAAAAATACCTTTTCGCGTTTTTTCTTGGATTTAACTTTTGAGTTCAGTGTTTAGATTCTATAAGGCATGTCTATGTCGATGTCGATTACGATACCACGCTTCAAACTTAAACCTATTACAACAATCGATAGTAAATCGAAGACAGTAGGTGTCGAATCAATGCTCGTATTTGACTCTCTGATTGGATGTTACCTGGTTACATTTTTTGTCGGTTTTTATAGAAGTTTTCGGAAGTTTTTTCAAAGCGGTAAATCGTGATCTTTATCGACATTTTTTACAGAATCGCACCACTGGTTTATACTATAAACTGAAACATGTTTTATGCATCGAAAATTGAACATCCTTAAGTACGGGCCGCTAGATTAAAACAGAAAAAAAGGCTCTACCTGTTATGATTATAGCTGCAAGTGCTTTAGTAGTTGAATCAGAAAATTCAAAGGAAGTGGTGGGTGCGGCCCTGGTTGCAGGACAAAGCAAATAAAGCTGAATTAAGAATGTGGAGTGAAGAGTTCGAGGAACATACTGCCCATTTGAAGAAGTTGTTGAGAAATTTTTTGAGAAACTACTGAATTGGGTAGTTGGTTTAATTAAAAAACACTAGGGGGGCCATTGGTGCAAAAGATAAACTGATCATAACATTGAAGATTGGATTGGATCATAACAAAGAAGGCGATGAGTCAATGGGCGAAGTGATCTCCCATGCTTCCCGACATTGACTGATTTGACTGTAGTGTGCTACCTGGTACTCTCTGTTCAGCGAGGGTTCAATATGACGTCACATTCCTCATCTCATTTCATTAGAAAAAGATCGCCAAAAACCAAGTATTATATAAACTGTTCCAGTTTTTTTTGCATCTCGTTAGCCTTGGAAATTTGACATATTTCACCCAGTATATAAAACGGACACTGACAGTGATTGATAAATGGGCTTAAGGTTATGGATATTGTTTGCTCTTAAGGCTACATAGATGCCAGACTCTTCCAATTATTCCAGATTTTAAGGAAACTAATTTATTCATAGTTACTAACTAATTTATGTGATTTTAACGGTTAATTTAATTATTGAACTTTGAAGGTTATTAGCAAGAAATGAATATAGCAGAATTTTCTTCACTTTTCGCTACTTTTCATTCAATTCCAAAACTCTACGCTTATTGTCATTCATCGTCATGTAATAGACACTAAGGCAATAAAAATCGTGAGCCTATTTCTTTTTACGTATATTGAGCGTTCCAAAAAGTGAAATTTTACAGTTTTATAATTTACCATGAGGTTTTAACATTATTTACATAATTGTGACAATTAATAAAGTCACACATTTTAGTCGTCTTTATTCAGTTCTTCAAAAGTGTTATAATTACTGGTCTCATGGTCTGCTTCAACCTTGTCGAGGGCTTGTTCTTATATAATATTTCGTACAGTTCTAGTAGGTACTCACCTAAAAATAAAGATCATGTAAAAGTATGTTGAAAACCCATCTATTTAATAAATAAGATTCTGGATAAGAAGCTCTGGAAATCCAAAAACATAATTTCAGGAAAAATTTATGGTATCATTCGGTAAAAATTGACTCACAAAAATGTCAGATTGGAGTTTCTAGAGAAATTCAGACACAGAGTATTTAAAAATGCAGTTTCCAATAAATTCAGTTCTTATGGCATTTTAAGGGTATGCCCTGAAGTCTAAAAGTAAATGACACATGGAAGAAAGGTGTTAAATTTATATACGAGGTGACCCATCTCTATTCAGTCGTGACAAATCACCCCTTCTGTACAAGCTAGAACAAAAGTTTCAGACCAAAAGTTGATGTTTATGTAAGATAAAGCAACAGTGCCCTTTTTGACATAATTTTTTTTAGCAATTTTAGCAGGGGAGCGCCCTGTTTTTTTTTCTTATTTTTAGACTCGCTTTTGAGTTCTAATAATATTTCATGCATTATACTTCATTCTGTATTTTTTTTATTATAAATCTGTTATGCATTTGAATTATCGTGATTTTATGTTACGTGCCCCATAACATCTAACCAGTTCTAGTTTTTACATTAATATAACAAATTTTCAAAATAAATTCAACTATCTATATCGACACCTTTTTGGTCTTTGGTAGACTTCAAATTAAAGCTGTGAGTTTATCTTAAAAAGTTAAGGCAGAGATGTGAAAACCGTTACACTCTAATTCAAACCTACTTATTATTTCCGATGTTTCAAAGGCGAATCCAAAAATAAGAAAATATACAGGGAAAACATTGAATTTCATGTCAAGAAATACTCTTTTGCATAGGTCTGTTTACATAAACAAACTCCTATAAAGTAGTTTAAAAAATGCAGATTGGGATTAACGGTAAAATCGGTTAGAATTGACTTTAAAAGTTTAAAAATGGCTCAAAGAGTTTAAAAACGCAAATTTGGAGTTTTGTAGAAATTCAGGTTAGAATTATATTATTAATATAATTGTATTTTCTTTACGTAGAATACAAATGCAAAATTCGAGTTTTTAGACAAACTTAAATTAGAATTGGAGGCAAAATCTGTTAAAATTAACCCACAATGTTTTCAAATGCAAATTTGGAGTTTTTGGAAAAACTAGTAGTAAAATTAGGGCCAAAATCTGTGGAAATTCTCTCAAAGCCTTTATAAAAGCCACGTTGAAGCTTTTGAATTAATGCAGGTTGAAATTAACGACGAAATTGGTTAGAATTGACTTAAAAACTTCAAACATGGCTCAAGGAGTTTAAAAATAATTAATAGTTCAAAAATTTGTTAGAGTAGGATTAGGTTAAAATTGACTCAAAACATTCACCAATGAAAATTTTTGTCTTTTTGAAAAAACTCATTTTAAGGACAGACTGACTCAAATCGTCAGATTTGTTGTTGGTAATTTTTTAAGAACTATACAAGGTGTCCTGTATAGTAAAGGTGTTCAGCATAGTAAACGATAAGAGATAGAACTTGAGTTAAATAGGAGAAAAGTTTGGAATTTTGGAGTTTAATAAGATGATGTTTTAAAACTTGCAATATTTTGAGTCGTTCCGAAGTTATGCGAAAAGAACGAAGCTTTTCACTAATAGTCGCTTAATGATGCACAACAAGTTGGTCAGCAGAAATCTTGAGTTGGTTGGTGGGGCGCCCATAGTTTAGGGTGATTTCTAACTTTAATGGTTCTAAAAATGTAGTATTTGCAAATTTTCCCTCTTGCATCTATATCAGTACTCATGGCAATGTCTATGCAAAGTGAATACAACTTACTGGTAAACAAACAATAATTTAAAGTAAAATGTTACAGTATTCTTTGGAACACCCTATACTATGTAAAACACAAATCAACGCTTTCTTTATCATAAAACTGATCGAATTAACGCAATAAATTAATTGATATCAATTTATGTGCTAAAATATTAAAATTCCATTTTACAACATTTTTTGGGACACTCTATACTATCTAAAGCTACTAGAGATAGCGAATAAAATGTATTACTATTGGTTTATATGGGAAAAGTCGATATTTCTATATTAAGCATTTGAGACTCTCAAACCGGCCCAAAAATGTACATTTGGAGATCAAAATCGTGCATTGGGGCCTTTAACAGCTGATATCTCGTTTCCACGAAGATTTATCCGAAAATCTATAAGAAGAGCTAAGGAAGTAGAAGAATAGAGCTACACGTAGTGGCCCGTTTTCGAAGGTCTGCCTAGAACAGTAACTGAGAACGGGTGGCCCAAAAATAAGGTACACATTTTGCACTTTTTTTAAGTTTTCTCGAAAACCGTGAAAGGTAGCTTCTTTCTGATCCATATATCAAATAGTCCTCAATGACCTCTTTATACATCATATTAACCTGCATATCGAAAAACCTTACGGTATCCAAGATAAACAAGAAAATGTAAAAATTTAAAAATTCAAAGGGGTCGTCAAAATTTTCGACCGCATTGTCATAGAATTTATTAAAAATAGTCTCAAATGAAAGAGGAGGCAAAAATATGTAAAATATATGCAATTCTGGAATTTTCAGTCATTTACTTCCCTTTCAAAATGGCGCCTAAAACGTAATTTTTCCACTTTTTATAGACATTTTAATACTTATATCTACATATTTCGAAAACTAAACATGATATTACTATGCCATTGATACCATGAAATAGAGCATTCACGACCACAAAATACCTGCTTAATTTGTCATTCAAGATTTTTAATTTAGTTGACGTAATGTCCGATCAATTAAGAACATTAGGTAACTTTCACACAATTTTCACATTTTTTTATTTCCTGTGGGACTGTTATTAAAGTAACCAAAATGGTAATAAACATTTTGGACAGTATTTGAGACGACTCACACTTAGTTGAGACACTGTTGTTCTATTGTCATAAATGGCTTTGCTATAAAAAGGTAAATGGCACTCTACCCCTATCAATGAGAAATTTAATCAAGTAAATCTCGGAAAGTTAAATCGATAAAACTAAATAATCAGTACCAATAGAAAGGCCTTCGTTAAAGCTATTTTGTCATTCGTATACGAAAACCTGATTGTTTGGACGTGGCACATTTATAAAGCAATAATAAAGAAGAATATCCTGATGATGGCGTACAGTAAGCAAAAAGTTGAAACGTCGGACATTGAAGATTGGCTTGGATCACCATAACAAAGAAGGCGATGCGTCATTTGCGTCAATGAGCGAAGTGATCGCCCGTGCTTCCCGACGTTGACTGATTCGACTGTGGTGAGTTCCGTGGTATTTATTCCCCGCCGTCGCGCTGCAGTGGAAAGACTGCGGAGGGGGGGGGGGGGGGGTAGTGGGGTTGGCGCAGGGTTTTGGCGCACTCGAAGTATGTCGTCTATAAAACCTGAAGTTTAAACTCTAGATTTGACGTATGTCGCATTGTTTCTCTGTCAAAATGTTTTATTTACTTTGAAACTAAAAGATTAAACTGAACTTATAAGAATGAGCTTAAGTAGGTAGGGTTAATTATGTTTTGAGGTTACCTCATAGTTGCTAGCCCTTATATCTGCACCGATATGAGGGTCAGACTTTGTTGCATACCAATTAAAATGTATGCTGTTATATTCGACTAAACCGAAACCAAATATGCAATGTAGATTCGCCATTGTGTTGTAATTTCGCAGAGACAAGATAAACAAGTCTATTTTTATCCGGCGAAATTATTACATACTACTATGTCATTATTATTATTTATATAATGGCAATCGTACGTACATACATACATACAATCGTGGTGATTAACCACTTGTTCATTTGCATTTCAATCCGGTTAGTGTAGGACGTAGGTGATTGCACGTGGTCTAGAACGGTAAACACCCTTCGTAGTCTGGCTTCCTACATGGAAGGAACAATCATTATTTAGGATGAGACACTCTCTAGGGTCTTTGTTTTTCGAATTTCGGACGAAAAACAAGGCAATTCCTAACCAAAAGAACAACTTCTATTGACAAGGTCGGCCTACGCGTGGTGGGAATTTTAATAGTGATACTCAGAGCACCATGGGACCCTTTAGCGAATCCCAAAGCTGCGGGAAAAGCGGGATATTCCGTCGGGTAAATGTTCAAAGGGGCCTTCTCCTGCTGATCGATAAGGCGGCAGTCGGCGGGGGTTGATTCCTGACCTAGCTAAGCATCAGAGTTTGGGGCTAATTTTTTTGTCTGTATATACCTTGCCTGTCTTTCTACATTTTGAAGCCTGATTGAAATGTTTTTCTTTGGGGCAAACATGTCCATAATCATTAATTTTTATCACTCGCTTTTCCTTGTTTTTCCACCCATTCATAGCCATAGCTGATCGGAAAAAAGAGTTTTCATTCAAACTTTTTATTGGGCGCCATCAGCAATAGGAAAATCACTTTTTCTTTTGGATGTTCTCAACAAAGATGGCACAAAGTTTAGTCCGTTTTAGATTGGTATAAGTTATTTTCTATTGAATAATCGATTCGAATTATAGAAATGAAGTAAAAGAGGAGAAAAAGCTGAATAATTAGGAATGAAATGAAAAAAGTTAAGTATGAGTGAAATCAGTTAAGTATTGAATAAGTTTTTGATTTACCCTCGGTATATAAATAAATTGTTATAAAATTACTTCTTTTAATTTCCTGGGCAAGTTTTCAAAAAGTCAAAATTTAGTCTTCTTTAGACATCTTTTCAATGATATGTTTTTTGTAGTAAATATTTTCTGAAATTTTAAAATGTTTCGTTATTGCATTGCTGAGTTAAAGGCAGTTCAAAACGGGCAGACAAAAAGATGTTTAATAATTTTTTGTCAACAATGTAAAAAACAACTTTTTCAGAAGATTCGTAAAAAATATTCCAAAAAGCGGGTTTGAAATAATTACTAAAGAATATTAAAGTCATAAAAGAAGATGAAATAGATCAGGTGTGAGACCCGCTTGTTATATTATAATTTTCAAAATTAAATTGGATTAAGGGGCCAATAAAAAAAAGCAGGAAAGAGTTACAGAACACAGTAATCAGAAAACAATCTAAAATAATTCAAGAACGTAGTACGCATAAGAAGTTTTTAAAGAAATTCAGCTTAAAATTAGGTCTAAATGAAACTAGAAAGTTGTGTCCCAGGTAGACTGGTTTTGGTGGTCAATTGTCGGATAGGGACTAAAGGCAGCAATTATAGAGTAATTTCTTCGCCGACGTTTCGTTTAATCTATTTAAACATCTTCAGGGCTCGAAATTGTTGTACACTACTCGAGTCATAAAAATTGAAATTACCGTGAGCATATCATTTATACTAGGCACAACATGGTGAAACTCAATACATTAAGGCGCAACAAAAAACAGATTAAAATACAACAGGCTTAGGTTTTTTTTTTTTAGTTATTGAACACTGACCGTGTAGCCTATCGAACATTAGGTCTAAAATCGATTAGAAATTGCCGACATCGTCTAAAAATTAATTTTATGGCAATAGTATGCAAAAGTTTTTGAGAAATGCAGTTAAAAGATCCAAATCGGTTAAAAATTATCAACATTTTTGAAAAAATTCGGGATCGAAGTAGGACCATAGAAATGTGGCTAAATACAGGTCAATATTAAGGCCAAAATTGTTTAAAACTTGTACCAATGGTGTAAAATTTAAACATAGTTTTTTTTTAAGTTATTGTAGAATTTAGACAAGAGTTATTCAGAAATGACTCAAAGTATCTAAAATGCAAATTTGGAGATTTTTGAGAAATTCCGGTAAGAATTAGTTACACAATCGGTTAAAATATACCCAAATTTTTGAAAAAATCGCTTCAAATTTAACATTTTAGAATAGAACTAAGTTAGGTATGACAGAAAGCATTTAAAAATGCAAATTTAAAGCTAGGGGATAAATACAAATTAAAATTATGGCCAAAATCGTGTAAGCATTAATACTGTTTCGCCCGACCGTCGGTCCACAGAAATTGGGGCCGATGCGGCAACGCCGAGCGCCGACCGTGACCCCGGGAACCCATCTAGAATAAACGAGAACAGGGAACAGTCCTCTCCGTTCTCGAAAGTAAGAGAGTGTGTTCAGGCCGGGTATATAGACTAGCGAGCCGCGCAAGATGGGATCGAATATCATTTAGATCAAATAGATAAAAATGTAGGTTAAAATTTGGACAAGAATCGTTTAGAAATGACGCAAAACGTCTAAAATGCAAAATTTTATGTTTTTAGAGAAATTCGGTTAAGAATAGCGTCTAAATCGGTGAAAAATTACACAAATTTTCGAAAAAAAAATCAGGATTATGGCCAAAATTGATTAAAAATGAACCAAAATATAAAAAAATGCAAATTAAAAGCTTGTGGATAAATAAAAGTTAAGAATAGGTTGAAATGTGAATAAGAATCATTTAGAAATAACTTAAAGGGTCTAAAATACAAATTTTGAGTTTTTCGAGAAATTCTATTAAAAATGACGTGAAGCATGTAAAAAATGCAAATGTAAGTCTTGGGGAAAATACTTGTTAAGATTAAGACTAAAATCGTTTAAAAATTGTACCAAATATCTAAAAAGACTTTTTTTTTTAATTAGGTTAGAAATTGGTCAAGAATCTTTTATGAATGACTCAAAGCGTCTAAAATGCAAATTTGAAATTTTTCAAGCAGTTGCGGTGAGAATTAGTGGCAAGATCAGTTAAAAATAGCCCAAATTTTTGCAAAAAAAAACAGTAGGTTAGAATTAGTGCTAAAAATGGTTAGAAATGAGTCAAGGCGTCAAATAAAAACTGGATTTTCGACAAATCCAGTGAGGAATAAGTTAAAATTAACAAAATTTTTGAAAAAAAAGCAGGTTAGAGTCTTTGCCAAAGTCGGTATTTTTGAAAAATTGAACATTACAACTAGGCCCCTCATCGGTTAAAAATGACTCAAAGCAACGAAAATGCAAATTTGAAGTTTTTCAAGAAGTTGAGTTGAGAATTAGTGGCAAGATCAGTTAAAAATTGCCTAAATTTTTGAAAAAGAGAAGTTAGAATTGGTACTAAAATTGGTTAGAAATGACTCAATGCGTCAAAAAATAATGAATTTTCGACATCCAGTAAGGAATAAGTTAAAGTTACCAAAATTTTTGAATAAAAAGCAGGTTAGCGTCTTGGCCAAAGTCGGTATTTTTGAAAAATTGCACATTACAACTAGGCCCCTCATCGGTTAAAAATGACTTAAAGCATTTAAAAATGCAAATTTAAGGCTTGTGGGAAAATACTTGTTAAGATTAAGTCTAAAATCGTTTAAAAATTGTATCAAATATCTAAAATGCCATTTTTTTTTCTTTTTTTTTAATAAGTTATAAATCGGACAAGAATCGTTTAGGAATGACTCAAAGCACCGAAAATGCAAATTTGAAGTTTTTCAAGAAGTTGAGTTGAGAATTAGTGGCAAGATCAGTTAAAAATTGCCTAGATTTTTGAAAAGAAAGAGGTTAAAATTAGTACTAAAATTGGTTAGAAATGACTCAATGCGTCAAAAAAATAATGAATTTTCGACATCCAGTAAGGATAAGTTAAAATTACGAAATTTTTTGAATAAAAAGCAGGTTAGCGTCTTGGCCAAAGTCGGTATTTTTGAAAAATTGTACATTACAACTAGGCCCCTCATCGGTTAAAAGTGACGTAAAGCATTTAAAAATGCAAATTTAAGGCTTGCGGGAAAATACTTGTTAAGATTAAGACTAAAATCGTTTAAAAATTGTATCAAACATCTAAAAAAAAAGACATTTCTTTTTTTTTAAGTTATAAATCGGGCAAGAATCGTTTAGGAATTATTCAAAGCACCGAAAATGCAAATTTGAAGTTTTTCAAGAAGTTGAGTTGAGAATTAGTGGCAAGATCAGTTAATAATTGCCCAAATTTTTGAAAAAAAAAGTAGGTTAGAATTAGTACTAAAATAGGTTAGAAATGACTCAATGCGTCAAAAAAAATAATGAATTTTCGACATCCCGTAAGGGTAAGTTAAAATTACCAAAATTTTTGCATAAAAAGCAGATTAGCGTCTTGGCCAAAGTCGGTATTTTTGAAAAATTGCACATTACAACTAGGCCCCTCATCGGTTAAAAGTAACGTAAAGCATTTAAAAATGCAAATTTAAGGCTTGCGGGAAAATACTTGTTAAGATTAAGACTAAAATCGTTTAAAAATTGTATCAAACATCTAAAATGTCATTTCTTTTTTCTTTTTTTTTAATAAGTTATAAATCGGACAAGAATCATTTAGGAATGACTCAAAGCACCAAAAATGCAAATTTGAAGTTTTTCAAGAAGTTGAGTTGAGAATTAGTGGCAAGATCAGTTAATAATTGCCTAAATTTTTGAAAAAAAAAGAGGTTAAAATTAGTACTAAAATTGGTTAGAAATGGCTCAATGCGTCAAAAAAATAATGAATTTTCGACATCCAGTAAGGAATAAGTTAAAATTACCAAAATTTTTTAATAAATAGCAGGTTAGCGTCTTGGCAAAGTCGGCATTTTTGAAAAATTGCACATTACAACTAGGCCCCTCATCGGTTAAAAGTGACGTAAAGCATTTAAAAATGCAAATTTAAGGCTTGTGGAAAAATACTTGTTAAGATTAAGACTAAAATCGTTTAAAAATTGTATCAAACATCCAAAATGCCATTTCTTTTTTCTTTTTTTTTAATAAGTTATAAATCGGACAAGAATCGTTTAGGAATGACTTAAAGCACCGAAAATGCAAATTTGAAGTTTTTCAAGAAGTTGAGTTGAGAATTAGTGGCAAGATCAGTTAAAAATTGCCTAAATTTTTGAAAAGAAAGAGGTTAAAATTAATACTAAAATTGGTTAGAAATGGCTCAATGCGTCAAAAAAATAATGAATTTTCGACATCCAGTAAGGAATAAGTCAAAATTACCAAATTTTTTTAATAAAAAGCAGGCAGTTAGCGTCGTGGCCAAAATCGGTATTTTTGAAAAATTGCACATTACAACTAGGCCCCTCATCGGTTAAAAATGACTTAAAGCATTTAAAAATGCAAATTTAAGGCTTGTGGGAAAATACTTGTTAAAATTAAGACTAAGACTAAAGTCGTTTAAAAATTGTATCAAACATCTAAAAAAAAAGGCATTTTTTTTTTTTTTTTTAGTTATAAATCGTGCAAGAATCGTTTAGGCATGATTCAAAGCCCCGAAAATGCAAAGTTGAAGTTTTTCAAGAAGTTGAGTTGAGAATTAGTGGCAAGATCAGCTAAAAATTGCCTAAATTTTTTAAAAAAAGAGTTTAGAATTAGTACTAAAATTGGTTAGAAATGACTCAATGCGTCAAAAAAAAAATAGTAAAAATTACCAAAATTTTTTTGAAAAAATCAGCAGGTTAGAGAAAAGTTACACATTACAACTACACCCCTAATTAGTTAAAAATGACTTAAAGCATTTAGAAACGCAAATTTTAGGCTTGTGGAAAAATACCTCTTAAGATTAAGGCCAAAATCGTTGAACAATTACACAAACCGTCTAAAAATGCAAATTTTGAGTTGTTTCCTAACTTTTACCGCGGTCTTTGCTTATTGTTTCTACAAAGAATCTGAAGAAGTAGATTTTGTTTTTCAGCTGAAAACTATGTGTCACTTGATGTGCCATTTTGCCTCCAAAATAAAAGAAGGTTTTTTGCCTAATTGTAGGTGTAAAATGGTATATAGTTGTTCTTTACTTAAATTTTACTTTCAGAAGATTTCCTTTGACTATGCAACATCTGAAAGAGTTTTTATGAAATGTTTTTATTATTTCAATTTGTTTTTATCAATTTTTGCTAATTTTTTTTGCGTACAAAAACTAAATAAATAAATTTTATTTTTAACGTTGGACGAATGAGTTTCAACTCATTATTTTAATTATAAAAGAGTTTTTGCCTAATTTTAGAAAAGAAAATAACTGGCTGCGAACATAAGTAAAACTAATAAACTTAGATACTTACGAGCAGTTTGTTCTTAGAGCGCCCTGAGGGTGCCATAATATAAGTTAAGACGTCGTCAAAAATGTAAAAACCTTTACTTTTGTCTGAGAATTACGCAATAAAAGAGAAAGTTTTTTTGGTTAAAATTGTATTATTTTAATTTTTTTTTAGTCCCCTGCTGTTTTCTAATCGACTAGTTTTATACAAATATAAAATTAGTGAATTCCCATGAAAAATAACGGTTAAATATAGACGTTTCCTGACCACCTCAACATACCATTCATTAACCTTGGTCAAACTCGTCGGTACGCGGTACCTCCGGCAATGCAGTACGTACTCGATGCACCAGGAACTATTTTCGCGTTACATCCAATAATAAATTTATTGTTATTTTCGTTCTGGCTCGGTTGCCAATTTGTGGCACTCAAATGCCATGCCGGAAATTTGGCAAGCTAATGAATTACTCGTGTCAGTCCACTGGTGGAGGCCTATTTTAAATGTGAATGATTGACCGACATTTTTTCACTCTAAACGAGACGAAAAAAACGTAAAAACTTTTTTTTATATATACAAGGTGGTTCATGCTTGGTTAGACGTCTTTCATTAAACCATCTCCAATATTTTAAATAAAACGCCTTGTAATGTTTTTTTTTAGTTTTGAAATTCTGTGTTTTATCTTAATAATATCTGCATTTCATTTTTGTATTCCTGTTTCTAGCTGTTTTCGTAAAATTATTGAATTTTATAGATTTTAGCAGTAAAAATTTTGTAAATTTTAAAATGTCATTACGATCGGCGCCCAAATTCGCAACTTTGCCCCAATTTAACCGAATCTGTATCTCTTACTGTTTACGAGATCCCAATGATGAGTGGCGATATACGAAGATTCAAATGATCAATTTCTCTTGATTGTTTTTTGGCTGGATAATAAAACCGGATGGTACTGTACCCGGCTACGTATGCAATTCACTACGAAAGTAACAAACTCAATTTTAATGAAATTAACCCTTAAAGTAATTTGTCAAAAAATTGGCCAAAAACTCGATGTTATAAGTGCCTAAAAATCGTCCACCGAAGGGGTCTGATTTTTAAGATTTAATATCGGACCATCTATTAAGAATCTTTTGACGAATTGCAACTTTTTTACTTTTGCCTCATTTTTCGTTTTTATTGAGTTTTAAATCTTTTTTTGCCTCACACTTCTTTTTAGCCTTCTTTACCTTTTCTCTATATTGTTTTTTACCGTTTACGTAACTGTTCTTTTATGTTTATTGATCAAGCTCCACTCCTTTTAATTCTCGCACTGCTTTTGACCTGCTTTGTTCTTTGTAGGATTAATTTGTATTGCCTCTAATCCGTGATATTTTCCATATTTATAGACATTTGCTTCATTTACTATTTTCTTAAATAGTCATTTTACGTTTTCTATAATTTGAAGAAATTTTATTGAATCATTTTTCAGCCACTTTCCTTTTGATATTTTTTTATTATTTCAACGCATTTTCTTTTCCCAATTACATTCAGTAATATTTTCTGTTTTTTTTTATAGTTATGGTTCAATTGCTCCCCTTTTTAATTCCTGTATCTTTGATCATTTTGTCTCATAATAATTTTTTGCCAATAAAGTTCCCTTCTTCGTTTTTGTTTTTTGTTTTATTAAATTTCTTCTCTCTAGTTGGTTTACGTCAATTTACGTCTAATGAAGTTTTATAATGAACACTCCGTATTGCTGCCACAGTCTCAGTCGGGGCATCGAAATCAGCAACCAGTGCGCCCTTTTCATCTTTCAGTGTACCAGTTTTTTTCTCTCTGACCACATCGGTGACTTTTTTTACGTAGACTTATGTTCTAATTCTTCAATTTCCTTGCACTTTTCAGTCATCCAGACCTCTTTTGCTATTCTTATCTTACTTCTAATTGTGTTCTGTATCTCCTTGTACTTGGTGTTATCCCTGCCTTTGTATCTTCTTCTTTCCTCCAACAGTGTCAAAATTCCCTCTATCATCCATCTCTGCCTAGTTCTGTTCTTGCTCTTATCAATGCCTTCTGCAAAGCAAATAACGCTATCAGTAACTTACGCGCCTATTGTGCTAAACATTAAAAAATAATCTCTAAATTTCTCTTGAAGAGGGAACACAATGTTATGAAGATTATAAGGTGGAAATAGAAACTGTAGATGAACCTCTGGCAACCATTCCTGAATCCACAACTTTCCCTGAATCGGAACCAAACCAGCTAAACAACTGGAGTGATCAGAAAATGGACTTAATGTTATCATTATACTTAAAACTCCTTGATAAGTTCCAAGATCCTTTGATTAGGAAAAAAGATTATTGGAAAAAGATTGCTTCAAGGGTTGGATGTAGTCCTGAATCATGTGATCAAAAATTTAGAATTGCCAAACATCGCTTCCTTCAAATTGCCAGGCAAGGGAATAAACGACAAGTAACAAAGTGGCCTCACTTTCAGAAAATGGTAGAAATTTTTAAAGGTGACCCAACCATCCTTGACGTAGCCAAATTTTCTGTTAAAAAGGAATCTGTATCTGCAAATGCACCACCTGTTGCTATAAAAAGAAAAAGGTATCTAGGGCCAGATGAAGTCAAAGTAAGAAAAATTGATCATGAGAATGAAATCAAAGTAGTGCTAAGGAAACAGGACTTGATAGAAAACATGAATGAAAGGCAAGAAGAGATTTGTCATAAATTGGATGAATTAATTACTAAAGTGCAAGAGTCAAATGTAATCCAAAGAAAGAGAAATGATCTGTTTGAAAATTATATAGAAACATTAGCAAGACAGAAAATGTCTAGTAGAGAAGACTGAACTACATTTGCAAATATTCACAAACTTGCAGTTATAATAAATAATTTATGTTAAGTCCTAGATTAAGTCAAACAAGCAGAATAAATATCCATCTTTTCTTTTTTTATTCAAAAGTTTCATGTAGAAATAGCAAGTGTGTCACATATTAAATTTCTTTTATCGGCAGGTCTGAGACCTTTTCCAAATTGTAGAGTATTTAAATCATCTTCAGTAAATTTCCGTTCTGCTTTTATAACAAAGTTGTGTAGAACACAGGCAGCCAACACAATCTTATTATTATGGCTTGAGACAACTTGAAGATCTGTTAATCTGCGAAATGTACTTATTAGCTTTTTAAAAGCTGCTTTAATGTAGGTCTCGGTAGATTCGTGAATTTTAGTATAATTTTTTATTCAATCCGTTTTATTCTCCTTAGTATAGGGTGTCATCAGGTTTATTTGCAGAGGGTAAGAGGAGCTCCCTAATAGATGGTCTTGATCTTTAATTAAGTCAAATTATGATCACTTACTCCTTGCAGGCTTATTAAAATCTTATTTTTTTGCCTGTTGTAAATTGGGTACCAATCTATAAACCCTACGCAATTTGGAAACCTATGCTTATTGTACACTTCCCTCTTTATAACAGTCTGTTCCTCAAAATCAGGCCACTTAATTAGGTCTTCCTTCAACTCAGCTACAATGCCTTCAATTTGCCTAAATATGTAAAATACTGTTGTAGCATTGAGGCCAAATTTCAGATCAATTTGGCGGAATGTTTCTGTGGTGGTCAGCACATGTACGAGAATGTGAATCTTGTTGGCCAATGATATCTTTGAAGAATTAAAGGCAACTTGGTTTTCTTTTAGTTTTTTTGGAGACATATGATATGAATGCCTAAAAAGAACACCTAGTGAAACAGTTATAAATTAATAGCTGGTGTAATAAAGAAAATTATTTTTTTGGAGATTTAAGGCAATTACAAATAAAATATTGGTTTTACAGCTATTTTACTGCTATATAGTGTATAGGTACCATATTATATTCCATACCTGCATTTTATCTCTACTCATGGCAAATCTCTTTAAATATACTTCATCACTACAATTTGTGATAAAATGGTCACTAGTTCTTGAACTATTTGTATTTGTAAGTCGTTTTAACAGCTGAAGCCTGTGAATTGAAACTTGAGCTTCTACTTAATTTCTTCTGATTATGTACTTTTTGTTTTCCTGATGTATTTTCTTGTGGGTTGGACAGAACAGTTTTCCTTCTCTTGGACACAAAATTGGGATATTTCCAAATTATGTTTTACTAGCAAAGCAGCTATTTGTGTGACTTCTGGGTTTTGGGAACCAGGGTCCATAAAGAGTTCCATAATGTAGGGGTCCAGCATTCTGGCACAAACACTCAAGCAGTGAAAACTGAAAAGGAACAAATAAAACCGATTGAAAAAAGTTAAAGTTTAAAGTTATGAATCAGTCAAATTACATTCACAAAATATTAGGGATTTTCAAAAATGCCAATCTCATTCTGGATCAAATCGATTTGGTAAAAATCAGCTGATTGTGCTGCTACGAAAAGCCCTAAAAAATGACATGTCTGAATTCGGAAGTCCTTAGAAAAGGTAAACCAGAGGAAGGAGGATACGACGCCGGCGTCTGTTACCAGTTTGCTCCAACCTGTCAAATGTGAAAATGCCAGTGACGTAGCATTGGTATTGTAGCACATAAGAAAATATTTTATTAAAAATAATTATGGAACTAAATTACTATTTGTAACATTAGTAATATTATACGTAATATTATTAGCAAACATCAACTTACTATTAAATAAATAAAAATAATTGTTAATTAATAGTCGTTGATATATATATATATAAGCCCAGGGTTGGGCTTATATCTCCTACGCCACTGGAAAAAATGCTCAAAAGTTTAAATAAAATAACTGTCTACAAGTTACAGGATTAGAAAAATATTTCCCTAAATAGCATTATTTACTTCACTGCGGTATATACTAAATGATATTTCGAAGATTTGGACGTAAATTAACTGGTTTTAGAATTATTTGACATAATTTAATTGTTACTGAAAAACGCCATTATCTGTTTACCCGTGAAATGTAACTCCAGGCTCCTTTTTATAGCCTCTGCTCTTACAACCGCAAGCTGCACATCCCACTATTATACACAACACAATTAAATTTAATTTAATTAATATTAAAGTCTTACAAAATGCCATTTATGCAAAAAAACACATAGCCAACGAAACGTTTGGTTTTCGCCTTAAACATGGCGTCTCATCATTTTTAGTAACAACTGTCCATGTACTATCTCCTTCTTTCTTCTATCAGTGCCAAAATTTCCTCTGTCAATCATTTCTGTCTAGTTCTGTTCTTGCCCTTACCAACGCTTTCTTGTTGTGTTGTTATTATTGCTTCTTTAATTTTGGTCCATTTTACCTCTTCACCCAGATCACCAACACTTTCTTCCTAGAGTTTATGGAGTGTATTATTTACGTTATTAGTTACGGCAGTTCGGCCTTCTGATTGAGGTATACTTCGGATATTTAAACTAGTGTTTTCTGCTTGGGACTCTCCTCTTTAACCTCACATACATATTCATTATTATGGGGTTGTGGTCACCTCCAACGTTTTCACTGAATTTATGCTATTTTGGAATCTCTGGTTAACAAGGATGTAGTCAATCTAATTTCTAATTATTCGCTCTGTGTTGTCGCCCGGTGCTATCCACGTGCATAGCCTTCTTTTTGGGAGTTTGAACAATGTGTTACTGATTTCTAATTCCTCTTCGATACAGAACTGCAGCATTCAATCTCTTTGTTCGTTCCTCTCGCCCAATCCAAATTGGACAACATACTCTCCACAGCTGCCCTCTCCAATCTTGGCATTGAAGTCTCCCATTACAATAGTTACCTCTCGGTTTTTTTTTGCTTAAGGATGTTAAGCTCTTATAAAATAACTCTGCGTCTTCGTCACTTTTTCCACCTGTTGGGGCATATATTTGAATTGAGTTCATCTTGCCGTAGTTTGTTTGTATTTGAATCAGCATGAGTCTGTGGAAGTGGGAAAAGAAATTTATCACTGATTTACTTGGGGTCTTATCTGAAAAAATTCCAACTCCATTATAGTGTTCTCGAATCACAATAAATTACCATTACTACTTCCAAAATAAAAAAAAAATACCATAATGCTCGTGTCATACCCCTTAGATATGCTGGTTGGTGTGGCTTGCTCCTACATCTCACCAATCGAGCTTTTATTTTTCATTCCGTTCAGCGATAAACACCAATCATCACTTTCGATTAGGACGACCCATTTCGATAATTGACTTCATCGGAAAGTGCAAAATACGTGAATCTAGCCTAGACCTCATTTTTGCGATGCACAATATTGCTATAATTAGACCTTCCTGTCCTGGTGTTAAGGTTGAATTTATTTGCTAATAAAAGCGGTCGTTATAGCCCTCATGCAGCAGATTTATCGGAGAAATCGAAGGAGAAATGTCTCAATTTTCGTATTACCAACGTCAATAAAAAGGGCTCTTAATAGCTATTAAAGACTCGGTCAGCAGAAACGAAGAGCTTGCCAAACGCAAGCCGAGGCCCATAATTCCAAAAATAACTTGAGCATTTCGGATTCCTTATCTCCAGGAGAAGGGTCTTAGGGAGCGATTTAAGGTATTTTGATTGCTGATGTTAGATTTTCAATTGTTTTCATAACGAGGCCGTCGAAAGATCGATCTTCCTTGAACCCGTCTCCCAGCGGCAAATTGAAATTTTTTTGTTGCCTCCTCGTTTCGCCTATTACAACTTATGTAAAACACTCCCACCTATTATTATCTGCAAACATGTATGTAACTTTTATGCTGTTTGTACGGACCTCCGATTAATCGCCCACGTGTCGTTGTTGTTTTGCTAGTCGACATGGTTAGTTGTTATCTAATGCCAAATAATTGCTATTTACGAGGCTATTTATAGGTAGACGTTTCAGTTGGCCGAGGATGGCCGGAATGCAGTCGCTCTGTCTTTGTGGGTTTAAGTCAGAGATGTGCAAATCTGACCAAAATCACTAAATGTGGAAGGTTTAAGATTAAAGTGGAATAGAATCTTTACAGGGTGGCGCATAAGTAGTAATAACCAAAATGAAATGAAAAATCTTCATTTCTTTTCTGGCCGGTAAGAATTGCTAGAAAGGTGTTGGATTGCAGGTGTAGGCTAAATAGCCATTTAACTTTTTTTTTCATTGCACTTCAATGTTTTGTTTCGTTGGCTCGTGTGTTGGTTGCTTGTCTTTTATGTGCACCATCTGGATTTTAACGACAATTTTGGTTTTATGTACTGTATATGCTTTGGTGACGTTCCTCACTGACTGAATAAAGCACTGAAGAAGACCTAAAAATAAAAGTCGAAACGTTGGCGATTTCGAGAAAGTGAAGTGGCTACTTCTCGGACACCTGCGATCCAACACCTTTCTAGTTATTGATAGGAGGCAAAGCGCAATGTGATGATTAAGTATTGCGGAATTTTAAAATATTTTTGAATTTTGCAATAAAGAGGGCATCAAATTAAGTCTGTATAATATGATCCTTTAACAAGAAAAACAAAATAATAGCTTGGGGGTATGGGAGGATTCAAACATTAATTTCAAAATTAGAAAATTTACCTACTATCACATCCAAATTTGTGAAATTTGTGTGAAATTGCACAAACATGCTCGGGCAACCTCGCAATTCTGTGAATGCGAGGTATGGTGGATAAATGGAGAAATGGCACACACCTCCATTTATCCCATTGTAGTGCAATAAATGGCGTGGGTTGAAAGTATAAGTACAATGTGGCTATCGAGAGGTGACCCTCTAAAATCTATACTAAAATTTCATAATTTAGTAAATAGTTTTTGATTATTTTATTTTTGTATATATAAGTTGTCTCAATTCATTAACAACTTTCTTATTTAAACATTACCCAACATACATTCTTTTTCATGAAATTCTTTCATTCTCAAAATTCTCTATATCTCCGAAAATATTGCACCTACGGGACTTCCGATGGTGGGTGGTGAAATAGAACATCAAGAAGAGGACAAAACAGTTGTGTTCACTCCAATCGGTCGAAGCGTTCTCAAGTTACAGGCAGTCAAAGTTGAGAATTGAGAAAAAAGTAATAATCTCCTCTTTGGACATTTAAAAAAAAAAAAATTCGTCATCATGGCTTGTTTGCAATCCCCTAACAATGTATCAAACTCAATTCGAATGAAACTATCCCCTAATAAAATGCTATCCCCTTAAAAATGGTTAAAAAAAAGCGATTCTAAAAGTACCTAAAAATCGACCTCCGAAGGAGTCTATCTCCGAAAATATCGAACCTACGGAATTTCCGATGGTGGGAGGTCAAAGAGGACATCAAGAAGAGGACAAAATAGGTGGATTCACCCCAATCGGTCCAGGTGTTCTCAAGTTTCAGGCGGCAAAGTTGAGAATTGAAAAAAAAATCACCCTTAAAGAAGATTTTTTAAAAATGGTTCATAAACGCGATTGTAAAAGTGCCTAAAAATCGACATTCGAAGAGATCTACCTCCGAAAATATTGCATCTACAGATTACGATGGTGGGAGGTGAAAGAGGACGTCAAGAAGAGGACAAAACATTTGAACTCATTCCAATCGGTCCAGGCGTTCTCAAGTTACAGGCGGTCGAATTGAAGAAAGAGTCGTAATGCTTCCTTTTTGGACATTTTCAAAAAAAGTCGGACATTTGTTTTGATGTTTTTGATCGGAATGGTACATTTCCAATCCTCTAAGAACGTAACAAACTCAGTTCGAATGAAATTAACCTGTAAAGAGTTTTTCTTTAAAAATGATCAAAAAACGCCATTCTAAAAGTGCCTAAAAATCGACCTACGAAGGAGTCTATCTTCAAAAATATCGACCCTACGGAACTTGCGATGGTGGGAGGTCAAAGAGGACATCAAGAAGAGGACAAAATAGTTGGAATCACTCCAATCGGCCCAGGTGTTCTCAAGTTACAGGCGATCAAAGTTGAGAATTGAGAAAAAAATCGTAATTTTGGACTTTTTCAAAAAAAATCGGGAAAATTTTTTTGCTGTTTTTGATTGGAATTGCACGTTTGCAATCCCCTAAAAAGGTAACAAACTCAATCCGAATGAAATGAACCTCTAAAGAGACTTTTTTAAAAATGGTCCAGAAACACGATTCTAAAAGTGCTTAAAAATTGACCTCTGAAGGGGTCTATCTTCGAAAATATTGCACTTGCGATGGTGGGAGATTAAAAAGGACATCAAGAAGAGTACAAAACAATTTGACTCATTTCAATCGGTTCATGCGTTCTCATGTTACAGGCGGTCAAATTTAAGAATTGAAGAAAAAGTCGTAATGCCTTCTTTTTGGACATTTTCAAAAAAAAATGCTGTTTTTGATCGGAATGGCATAAAGACTTTTTTTTAATGGTCCAAAAACGCATTTCTAAAAGAGCCCTAGAAAATGACCTCCGAAGGAGGTTATTTCCGAAAATATCGAACCTACAGAACTTCCGATGGTGGGAGGTCAAAGGGAACATCAATGGTTGGATTCACTCCAATCGGCCCAGGTGTTCTCAAGTTACAGGCGATCAAAGTTGAGAATTGAGAAAAAATCGTAATACCCCCCCCCCCCGTTTGGACATTTTCAAAAAAAAAATCGGCAACATTTTTTTTGCTGTTTTTAGAGACTTTTTTAAAAATGGTCCAGAAACACGATTCTAAAAGTGCTTAAAAATTGACCTCTGAAGGGGTCTATCTTCGAAAATATTGCACTTGCGATGGTGGGAGATTAAAAAGGACATCAAGAAGAGTACAAAACAATTTGACTCATTTCAATCGGTTCATGCGTTCTCATGTTACAGGCGGTCAAATTTAAGAATTGAAGAAAAAGTCGTAATGCCTTCTTTTTGGACATTTTCAAAAAAAAATGCTGTTTTTGATCGGAATGGCATAAAGACTTTTTTTTAATGGTCCAAAAACGCATTTCTAAAAGAGCCCTAGAAAATGACCTCCGAAGGAGGTTATTTCCGAAAATATCGAACCTACAGAACTTCCGATGGTGGGAGGTCAAAGGGAACATCAATGGTTGGATTCACTCCAATCGGCCCAGGTGTTCTCAAGTTACAGGCGATCAAAGTTGAGAATTGAGAAAAAATCGTAATACCCCCCCCCCCCCGTTTGGACATTTTCAAAAAAAAAATCGGCAACATTTTTTTTGCTGTTTTTAGAGACTTTTTTAAAAATGGTCCAGAAACACGATTCTAAAAGTGCTTAAAAATTGACCTCTGAAGGGGTCTATCTTCGAAAATATTGCACTTGCGATGGTGGGAGATTAAAAAGGACATCAAGAAGAGTACAAAACAATTTGACTCATTTCAATCGGTTCATGCGTTCTCATGTTACAGGCGGTCAAATTTAAGAATTGAAGAAAAAGTCGTAATGCCTTCTTTTTGGACATTTTCAAAAAAAATGCTGTTTTTGATCGGAATGGCATAAAGACTTTTTTTTTAATGGTCCAAAAACGCATTTCTAAAAGAGCCCTAAAAAATGACTTCTGAAGGAGGTTATTTCCGAAAATATCGAACGTACAGAACTTCCGATGGTGGGAGGTCAAAGGGAACATCAATGGTTGGATTCACTCCAATCGGCCCAGGTGTTCTTAAGTTACAGGCGATCAAAGTTGAGAATTGAGAAAAAATCGTAATACCCCCCCCCCCGTTTGGACATTTTCAAAAAAAAATCGGGAACATTTTTTTTGCTGTTTTTAGAGACTTTTTTAAAAATGGTCCAGAAACACGATTCTAAAAGTGCTTAAAAATTGACCTCTGAAGGGGTCTATCTTCGAAAATATTGCACTTGCGATGGTGGGAGATCAAAGAGGATATCAAGAAGAGTACAAAACAATTGAACTCATTCCAATCGGTTCATGCATTCTCAAGTCGCAGGCGGTCAAATTTAAGAATTGAAGAAAAAGTCTTAATGCCTCCTCTTTGGACATTTTCAAAGAAAATTCGGAACTTTTTTTTTGCTGTTTTTGATCGGAATGGCACATTTCCAATCCTCTAAGAACGTAACAAACTCAGTTGTTACGTGAACGTAACAAACTCAAAATTAACCTCTAAAGAATTTTTCTTTAGAAATTATCAAAAAACGCCATTTTAAAAGTGCCTAAAAATCGACCTACGAAGAAGTCTATCTTCAAAAATATCGAACCTACGGAACTTGCGATGGTGGGAGGTCAAAAAGGACATCAATGGTTGGATTCACTTTAATCGGCCCAGGTGTTCTCAAGTGACATGCGATCAAAGTTGAGAATTGAGAAAAAAAATCGTAATACTACCCCCCCCCCTTTGGACATTTAAAAAAAAAAAATTGGGAGCATTTTTTTGCTGCTTTTTGATCGGAATGGCACGTTTGCAATCCCCTAAAAAGGTAACAAACTCAATTCGAATGAAATTTACCTCTAAAGAAACTTTTTTACAAATGGTCCAAAAACACGATTCTAAAAGTGCTTAAAAATTGACCTCTGAATGGGTCTATCTCCGAAAATATTATACCTACGGAACTTCCGATGGTGGGAGATCTAAGAGGACATCAAGAAGAGTACAAAACCATTGGACTCATTCCAATCGGTTCATGCGTTCTCAAGTGACAGGCGGTCAAAGCTTAGTTTGTTTTTTATAGTATTTTAAAAAATCAAGAAAAATTTAGTTTTTACTAGTAGGCCATGGATTGAACTTGACAGTAATATGCGGTTATTATCGTGAATGCTTAACGACAATATAACAATGGCTGTAGAGGTCACAGAGCAATATTTGTTGAATGCAGAGTTCTTAAAATTTAAATTGAAACAGCTGGAAATTACATAAGGTGAGGGAAATTTTGACATCCGCGAATTACTAGGAATACCTAGTAAAATTGAATTGGAAAACTCTCCAGCTTCAAATCTTGCATGAATATGACTGTTATTAAATATTGTCATATCATGTGTAGATCCTGGCCAACGGGCAACAATATCCCTTATATATAATTGGCTGTCGCATATGACTTGGGTATTAAGTGAGAAATACCCTTTTCGGTTCCGAAACACTTCACCATCCTCCCCACCTAAAATTAAATAAAATTGCTTAAAGCCAGATCATATATTGAGTAACATAACTTTCTAATAAGTTTTACCTGGATTCTGAATTTTAATATGAGTGCCATCCAAACAACCGATCACTCTTGGAAATCGAGATTTATTATAAAATTCATTCTGTGTATGAATGAAGTCATTTCTAGAAGGCATTTTGATATAATTAGGTTTTAGCATAGCAATCTGTTGAGACACTTTCAATATAGTTTTGGAAACAGATGACTGATGTATTCCCGTAAAATCCCCTATAGCAGTTTGATGGCTACATGTGGCATAAAATCGAAGAGCCGTTAAAAGCTGGTTTATTGGAGAGCAACTATTATTCCTAAAACATATGCCCTATTTTAATTTCTGTGTACACTGTGCTTATAATTTCCACCTTTAGTATTTACCTATTATCTACTTACGTGTCATTCTCAAATTCACAATTATGCTCAATTTGTTGTAAAACATCAAGCACAGTTTCTTTTTGTAAAACGAAACCTCCTATAAAAAGACATATCGTCCATATCATCAAAATGGTTTTTTCTTTCATAGATTCTTCTTGGAAATCCAAATTCAATAATATATAAAATATCTGCATCATCGTCGATAAAAATTTCATCTTCCATCTCCATCTTTATTGGTATAATATAATAATTTTCTAATTCAAACGTAGAACCAAAGCACAAACAAATAACATAAACAACAAACAAGACTACTTTATTTACTTCGAGTCTTCGGTGAAGCCTTTGTGCTGTTTTGTCACTGCCATTTATATAATTGTATCCACATAAGTTTCCTCATATTGTGTTTTTGTATACATGGCTAACTCACAATCATCAAATTTATTTTTTAATTGAGAGTAATCTAAAGCTTCAGAAATGTTTTCACAAATTTCGATTATCTTTTAAAATAAAGGATTTTTAACAGTTTTTAAAAATACACCAATTTGGTTTTCCCGGAATTTCTCAAAAACCCGATTGGTTACAGCCACCACGTTTTTTGTCATTATATTACTAACATAATTGTCTAGAACTTTCCTCATTTAACTGACTTACATAGAAGATAATATGGAACACACTGTATACATGTTGCATTAAGGCTCCAATCGATGTAGACGGACGTCCACGGATAAGACCGAAAACTTAAAAAGAGACCGAGGATTCGAGCAGAAAGAAACAGGGCTCCTCCATTCAACTCGCAAATGGAGGAGGCGAACCGAAAAATTAAAACAATCGGGATTTTTTTTTGTCTTCCCGCCGGAATAGAGCACAACAATACCATCCTTTTATCTTTCTATCCGTCATTCACGTTTTATTGCCGTTATCCAGTCTTTATCTTCCCGTTCTATTAATCTCTTCAAAGTTTAACGATCTGTCGTTGTATACTCGCGGCTTATCTTCCAGATTATAATATTGTTGCTTCGGCTTCGAGCCTGTGGTTTTGTTGTGCATTCTCTTGTTGTCCGGAAGTTAACGTGAGCCGCTGGTTGTTATACGTGAGTTTCTGCCCGGTAACGTGAAACCGAGTGCTAAATGGCCCATTTATTTATACAAAGTTGAAAACACGATACAGAGAGCCAAGGTCGAAAAATATACATAATATTTTTAAAGCGCTCTTATGTTTTTATTTGCACAAACAATGACGAATTGGGTCCCAGATTCGGATGGAAAAAATTTGCGAATAATTAATAAGTCTGACGACTTGTTTTTGTCACGAATTATTACTTTGGCAGTGCTCGATTTTTCGTTTATAACTTTGTGACTCAACGTAACTATTCTATATGTAATGCACCTCTAAAAGTATTAAATCGCATGCCATTTCTTCCTTCTTCGTTCTCTCAATAACGAAAAGCGTCTTATTATTAATTGCCGTAAGACTAACAAATGGTATTGGCCTCGAAACTGGTCAAATTTGTTTTTCGTCTTTCCACATTGTCACTACAAGGCTATTTACAGCTCCTCTGGCAAAGGGTGTTCATAAAAAAGAACAAAAATCTAAGACATGGAATTAAAACTCTTGTCTGGGATAATTAAGAGTCTGAGATTTTAAAACTCTTAAGTTAAATATTGCGCGCTCTTTCCCCAATATGTTGAAGAAGTGATAATGGATGCACTTTTTTAGTCGACTAAATGGATAAACAAGCCTAAATTATTTCACATGGTTATCTCGTAATTTAATTAGTAGGTCATTGTCGTTCCGCAAAAAGCGGCAGCATAAAATATCTAATTTATCGTCGAGCATTGACAATAACTTAAAAATTCGAATATCAACAGTAAAACGCTCCTTGAATTCAGCCATAATAGCAACAAGATTTCTTAATTAAGCTAAATTACGACTGTTTGCATTAATTATTTTAAAGTAATTAATTATGCATTGAGGTTAAAGTGTCTTGCACAGTAACGAAAAAGCCTGTAAATTCGTAATCTGGAGGGTCGCAAAGTGTAACAAGAAATCGTTGATTACAGGTACAGAAAACACTTGAAATCTTTAACTTTTTTTTGACCGCGTGTAGAGTTAAGAAATTTTTATGCTGTCAGTCGGATGACTTAAATGATAAAACAACATTTTACAATATATATGTAAGAAGTACTAATTTCACAGTAAAATTATATTCCAATATTTAAAAAAAAATGAAGCTTTTAAAAGAAAGAAAGGCCAATGTTATCTTCGACATTGTGCTCAAGAGCCACAAGTGTTTGTTGATGACCGTCTTGACCGTTTATCTAATTTATGAGTTTTTAAGGGCGAGAATCGCCTATGACTTTCTCAGAACGTTAAAATTAACGAGAGGACTCTTCACCTAAACCATGCACCACACCAACAGTTTTGTTAAGACAGTTAGTGAAGTTTGTGTGTGTTCTTTTGTGCCTGGTTCCATATTTGAAGTAATTAGGTGAGTTTAGCTCACAGAGTAACTAATTTTGGCTATTTTATTATTTCACTTAATTATGCACAATATTCTATAATTTCTCAATTAATTATTGCTATAAATTGCAATAGTTTGTTATAAAGATCGTCAGTAAATGACAGACAGATTATCTATCTTGTCTTTTGTTAAAGTTGACAGTTTGACTCTTTTGTTTGAGTGTGTCGCGAGTTGACCCTTCACACTGCTAGTGTTAAAGAGTGGGTACTTCGCGAGTTGACCCTCAGTACCTTAGTTTTATCATTATTATTAGTTTAATCATTTATATATTTTCTTAAATATATTGTAAAATGTTGTTTTATCACTTAAGTCATCCGACCGACAGCACAAATATTTCTTAACTCTACAAAATTTTCAGAAGTGGGATAAAGAATTAAAGATAAAAAATTGAAGATAAAGAATACAAAAAAAGATAAAGCATAAAAGATAAAGAATAAAAAAAAACAAATAATAAGAATAAAATATCAACAATAAAGAATACACTATAGCGTATAAAATTTTCAGATTAATTTTAGAAAAAGATACAAAGTAAACAGTAAAAAAATTAAAGTCAATGTAAAAATGTAGGTCCAGTTTATCGCGATGACACGTAAAAAAAAAACGGAACCATTTTAAAAGCTTGTTTTTTTGACATTAATTAATTTTGGTACAAAACTCACTACCTAACCATCATGAGGACGTTAGCCTCGGACGTAAACGACCTCTTGAGTTAGGAAAGCCATCTGGTAGCCATCATAGTCTCCCGACATCATCTAATGCAAATGTGTCATCAATTGGTCGTTTAGCGGCACCCTGATAGAGTCAAACGCACAACATGAAAGGGCCGGTGTACCTGCTGTGCAGGGGATAATGGTACCTATTCCCTTGTACCGCATTTATGTTTGACCCAAGTAATGTTACCCAAACTGGCTCAGATTGGTGTTGGTAAATTGACGAATTGCGAGGCTTATTTTGTTGGTCTGAAGAAGCAACTAATTATTTGGCTATGTGTAAACTTAAAGGGCTGGCTGAGGTCAAGTATCAAGGGCTAACCAAGATAAAGCTATCGTGGCACGAGTGGAAAAGTTAGTTCAGGTTAGAACAAAGCGCAATGACGAGACTTACTGCGTATTCTATTATGAAAAATCTGTCCTATTGAACCTTTGTGAGATTATTGGAGTTAAAGCTGTTTGGTGTATTATTGGTGCATTGGTGGCATCTACAACAAGGTAGTGGAGACAAGAGCCATGGCTGGAAATCATAAATCACCCGAATCCTTCTAAAATTTATGCAAATTAGCTGTGATGCCATGCACACACACCAGAGAAGACAATTCTTTATCAAAATACTCCGGCAAGGACAAATATTCAAACATTAAAAGCCAAAACAAAAAAAAATATATAAATAGAACACAAAACTAATTTGTTGTAAATGTCAAAAATATTTCAAATAATTGCGAGGAGAAAGGCTATAAGTGGTCCAAAAATCAATGAAAATGATGCAACTTTTATGAACATGCAGGTGACTTAGAAGACTATTGTTTCTTCAAGAAGCGAAAATAAAAAAAAAAGTCAGAAGATTTGACTAGCAACGGATAAACAAAACGAAGAGGGATATCTGTATTAATGGAAAAGCATCTAAAGCATGCATTAATATAGATACTTCATGTACAACTATTCGTGAAAAGAAAGTGGAGAACTTTAGCTTTGAGAATCGATTCCACCAAACAAACATTTCTGCATGGTTATGGCAATGGACGAATATCTACATTAGGTACCACATCCTTCAAAATAAAAGTAAATTATGTGGAGGCACAAATATCAGCTCATGTGGTTTCTAATGTAGCCCGGAGATTCCTATTTTATTAGGAAGGAATTTCAAGAAATGCCCAACATATTAGCTGTTTAGGTGTTATGCCAAAATTTAGTTACAAGGACAATGCAGAAATTTGTAACATAAATTTACAGCAAGATAATAATAAAATTATACTTAGGATTGTAGAGGACACAACACTGTTGCCAAATCATTAGGGGCATGTAAAGGTAGAGAGCGCAGTTAACTTTGCAGGAAGAGCAAGAATATTGTGTACCCCGCACAATCGTATCAGTGGAAGAAAGAAAACCCACACTAGCATCCTGTATAAGTTTAGCAAATAAGGATATATCTTTTAAGAAAAATATACTATGGTTAAGAGCTATTAGATGTACACAAGAAGAGGAAACCGCAAAGACTATCTAGAGGATTCACGAGAGGCCGCTTGCACCTCTACCATTAGAGGACAAAATGGTGGGACCCATAAATAAGGAACAAGGGCTTCAGTTAGATTTACTCAACGAATATCGGGACTGCTGTGCTTCAAAAATGGAACAACTTGGTTACTCCAAGTCTGTTCAAATGGAAATTACTTTTCCAGAGTAAAAACCATTCGCATTCAGATAATATCAAATCTCTTGAAAACGGACAAGAAAATGCTTCTCAAAAATTGAAAAACATTTTGATCAGTTGACCTGTTCTGTGTATATTTAAGAATGGGGCGATCACTGAAGTACATACGGATGCAACTCAGATAGGACTGGGTGGTATTTTGTTTCAGAGACTAAATGATGAACGATTCCACCCAAAAGCGTATTATAGCCGCCAAACATCAGACACTGAGCGTAAATACCATTGTTTTGAGCTAGAAACGCTAGCCATTGCAGAAAGCCTAAGACAGTTCAGAACATAACTACTATACCTCATTCACTTATTTTTGGCATCTCGTTACTTTAAATCTTCATTTGTTTATACCTATCTCTTCGGCACATGCTGAGAAGATACGGTAGAAACGTCAAAGTCAAATTTTCAACGCCTACTTGATGAAAATAATGAGTGAATGATTTAGAGGCATCTGATTCACCGTCGTCACAGATTGTAATTCGCTTAAAGCGACAAATAACAAAGACAATCTCATCCCCAGAAGTACGAAATGGTGGCTTGAACTACAAGAGTTCACTTTTGATGTACCATACCGTTCGGGACAAAGGATGGCACACTTTGACGCATTAAATCGCAACCCTCAAATTATGAGACTTCTAAAGAAAGCCAAGTAGTTTTGCACATGGAGGCCGCAGATTGGGTTCTCTCAGGACAATAGACCGACAAGAAAACGCTGCACAGTCTGTATGAAGACTGCTGGTTCTCGAGGATGAGAAAATGCGTGGAGAGGTGTATTTCGTGTTGCATACCATGCTTATATGCCAAAAGAAATCCTGGAAGGAAGACAGGTTGTCTACATACAATACCCAAAGGAAGAACTCCATTAAATGTTTTTCATGTAGATAATCTTGGGCCATTTCCGAATTAAAAAAAAAGGATCAACCAATATATGGTTGTTGGAATAAACGCCTTTACAAAGTTTGTATTTCAAAGATATCTTTGTAACTTACGGAATTCCAAACATTCGTTGTGATCAAGGATTTCTGCCGACAAAACTGCATAAAACCAGTGTTCAATGCAGTTGCCACACCAAGAGCCAACGGCCAAGTTGAACGCCTAAACAGTACCGTCCTGGAAGCGCTACTACCCTCGATAGCAGAAGAAGAGCTATGGAATGAATAAGTACGATCAGTGCAGTTTTCTATAAATAATGTAATAAATAAGACCACAGGGAAAACACCTAGTCAATTAGTGTTTGGTTTCACACCAAGAAGCAACACCTCAGATATTCCACTTTGAGATGAAATCAAGTCGATCTCAACACTGATTCACGACGTTGTTAGTACCCGAGAAGAAGCTGCAAATAAAATCGCCCAAAGCAAATAAAAATTGTACTTGGACAAACGAAGGAAGAGAGCATAAATTTACAAAGGGGTCTTGGTCATGATCCTAAAACAGACACCTGCTACCGGTATAAGTAGAAGCTCAGATAGTGGTCCGATGGTCGTAGAAGCTGTCTTATCGAAAGATAGATACATCGTCAGAGACATGACCAACTCACTACTCTACCTATGAAAAGGCTGTCGCGGTAGAAAGCATGTGTCCATGGTGTCAACCAGGAGCTATGGCCAACTCCACAAATAGTGATAGTGGAGATGGAGTCGTCTTGTCTTCCGACGAAGGAAGTTTTTATCTTGAGACTTGAGATATCTCGGGACGAGATATTTGCAGGAAGGCCGACTGTAAGAAGTACTAATTTCACAGTAAAATTATATTCCAATATTTAAACAAAAATCAAGCTTTTAAAAGAAAGAAAGGCCAATGTTATCTTCGATATTGTGCTCAAGAGCCACAAGTGTTTATTGATGTTAGCTGGAAAGTGTAACTCGACCGTTTATCTAATTTATGAGTTTTTAAGGGCGAGAGTCGCCTATGACTTTCTCAGAACATTAAAATTAACGAGAGGACTCTTCACCTAAACCATGCACCACACCAACAGTTTTGTTAAGACAGTTAGTGAAGTTTGTGTGTGTTCTTTTGTGCCTGGTTCCATATTTGAAGTAATTAGGTGAGTTTAGCTCACAGAGTAACTAATTTTGGCTATTTTATTATTTCACTTAATTATGCACAATATTCTATAATTTCTCAATTAATTATTGCTATAAATTGCAATAGTTTGTTATAAAGATCGTCAGTAAATGACTGACAGATTATCTATCTTGTCTTTTGTTAAAGTTGACAGTTTGATTATTTTGTTTGAGTGTGTCGCGAGTTGACCCTTCACACTGCTAGTGTTAAAGAGTGGGTACTTCGCGAGTTGACCCTTAGTACCTTAGTGCGCGTAATTTGACTATTTACCATGGTAAAACTCTAGCTAGCTTTCTTCCGGGGAGGCATTTCGCGAGTTGACCCTTAATGCCGAAGAACCGGAAGTGTTTTGTTGTTTGTGCCTCTGTTATGAGCACGTTATGAGTCATTACAGTTGTATAAATAATAGTTTCCTTCTGGTGAGGTGTTTCACGAGTTGACTCTTAATACCAGTGACCCAGAAGTGTTTTGTTATGTCTCAGTTATGAGCATGTTATGAGCCTTTAAAGTTGTAAAGGTAACAGCAGTCTATAGGAATGCTATGTCAGACATTAATATGTCTTCTGTTTCTGAAAAATCTTTCTGCTCTCATTTTCTGATCCTCGCAAATGGGGATAATTTAATAGCATTGTAATGTTAATCTCTTAATTGCTGAATTAGTTGCTCAGGTACGTTTTATTCACTTACAGACGTGTCATCCCGATCAGACCCTTTTAAAAGCTTGATTTTTGTTTGAATATTGGAACATAATTTGACTATAAAATTACTAATTCTTATAGTCAGCCATCCTGCAAATATCTCGTCCCGAGATATCTCAAGCCTCAAGAGAAAACCTTCCTTCGTCGGAAGACAAGGCGACTCCATATTCTCCACTATTACTATCTGTGGAGTCGGACACAGCTCCTGGTTGACACCATGGACGCCGCGACAGCCTGTTTATAGCTAGACTTGCGTGACGTACGGTTTGAGTTTGTCATGTCTCTGACAATGTTCTATGGTTCGATAAAACAGCTTTTACGACCATCGAAGCCCTACAGAGCTTTTACTTATATGTCTGTTTTAGGACCATCACAAATCCTTCTTTGTAAATTCGTGGTCTCTTTCTTCGTTTGTCGAAGTACAATTTTTGTTTCCTTTGGGCGACTTTCATTCTGTTTGCAACTTCCTCTCGGATATTAACAACGTCGTGAATCAGTGTCGAGATCCACTTGATTTTATCTCAAAATGGAATATCTGAGGTGTGAAACCAAACATTAATTGACTAGGTATTTTCCCTGTGGTCTTATTTATTACATTATTTATGGAAAACTGCACTAATCGTATTCGTTCATCACATAGCTCTTTTTCTGCTATCGAGGGTAGTAGCGCTACCAGGACCGTACTGTTTAGATGTTCAACTTGGTCCTTGGCTCTTGGTATGGCAACTGCATTGAACACTTGTTTTGTGCAGTTTTGTCGGCAGAAATCCTTGAAGTATCTAGATGTAAATAAACTCCCTTGATCAGACACGATTATGAAGGGATTATGATTGCAAAGAAATTTAAAATAATCAACTATGTATTTTGCTTTTGTGCTCTTGACAGCACGCAAAAATACAAATTTTGTAAAGGCGTCTATTCTAACAACCATTGGTTGCTTTTTTTGATTTTGGAAATGGTCCAAGATGAACTACATGAAAAACATTTAATGGATATTTTCCTTTGGGTATTTGGAGTAGAAAACCTTCCTTCCTTCCCCGATTTTTTTTTTTGCATATAAGCATGGTATGCAATACCAGATATACTTCTCCACGTACTGTGCAGCGTTTTCTCGTCGGTCAATTGTCCTGAAAGAACCCAATCTGCGGCCTTGATGTGCAAAACTACTTGGCGTTCATTAAAGTTCCCATCATTTGATGTAGGGTTGCGATTTGATGCGTCAACGCGTGCTATCCTCTGTCCCGGACGGTATTGTACATCAAAAGTGAACTCTTGTAGTTCAAGCCACCATTTTGCGATTCTGGGGATGAAATTCTTTTTGTTACTTGCCGGTTTAAGCGAGTTACAATCTGTGACGATGGTGAATGAGATGCCTGTAAATCATTCACTCATTATTTTCATCAAGCAGGCGTTGGAAATCTGACTTTGACGTTTTTATCGTATCTTCTCA
The DNA here is from genome assembly GCA_951812265.1 of Taphrorychus bicolor. Classification (NCBI taxonomy): domain Eukaryota; kingdom Metazoa; phylum Arthropoda; class Insecta; order Coleoptera; family Curculionidae; genus Taphrorychus; species Taphrorychus bicolor. The sequence goes on along the minus strand of OX638297.1, from coordinate 6,633,421 downwards.
ACATGTGCCGAAGAAATACGTATAAACAAATGAAAATTGCAAAAGTAACAAGATGCCAAAAATAAGTGAATGAGGTATAGTAGTTATGTTCTGAACTTCCTTAGGCTTTCTACAACGGCTAGTGTTTCTAGCTCAATAGAGTGGTATTTGCTGTGTGTCTGATGTTTGGGGGCTATAATATGCTATTGGGTGGAGTCGTTCATCATTTTAATCTCTGAAACAAAATACCACCACTCCTATCTGACTTGCATCCGTGTGTAATTCAATAATCGCCTCATTCTTAAATATACCCAGAACAGGTCGACTGATTAAAATATTTTTCAATTTTTGAAAAGCATTTTTTTGTTCCGTTTTCCAGAGATTTGATAAGGTCGGCATGTGAATGGTTTTTCCTCTCGAAGAGTAATTTTAATTTGAACAGACTTAGAACAACCAAGTTCTTCTATTGTTGAAGCAAAACAGTCCCGATTTTCGTTGAGTAACTCTAACTGTTGCCTTGTTCTTTATTGATGGGTCCGAGCATTATGTCCTCTAATGGTAGAGGTGCAAATGGCCCCTCGTGAATCCTCTGAATCGTCTCTGCGGTTTCCTCCTCTTGTGTACATGTTAATTGCTCTTAACCATAGTTTGTTTTTCTTAAAACATATGTCCTTATTGGCTAAACTTATACAGAATACTAGTGTGGGTTTTCCTTTTTCCAATGATACGATTGAGCGGGGTACACAATATTCTTGCCCTTCCTTCAAACGAACACTAGTCTCAACGTATAGGTGGCCCTCATATAGGTAAATAACTCTGTACCTTTACGTGTCCCTAATGATTTGGCAACAATGTTGTGTCCACTACAATCCTAAGTATAATTTTATTATTAGCTTGCTTTAAATTTATGTCACAAATGTCTACATTGTCCTTGTAACTAAATTTTGGCATAACATTCTTAACAGCTAATATATGTTGGACATTTCTGTGAAATTCCTTCCTGACAAAATAGGAATCTTTGGACTGTGCCTCCACATCATCCACTTTCATTTTGAAGGATATGGTACCTAATGTAGGTGTACGTCCATTGCCGTAACCATGCAGAAATGTTTGTTTAGTGGAATCGATTCTCAAAGCTAAGTCCTCCACTTTCTTTTCACGAATAGTTGTACATGAAGTATCTATATCTATGCATGCTTTAGATGCTTTTACATTATTATAGATATTCCTGCAAAACTCTTCGTTTTGTTTATCCGTTGCTAGTCAAATCTACTGATTTAATTTTTCTCTTCGCTTCTTCAAGAAACAATATTTTTCTATGTGACCTGCATGTCCATAAAACTTGCATCATTTTCCTTGATTTTCGGCCCAATTATAGCCTTTTTCCTCGCAATTATTTGAAATATATTTGACATTTACAACATATTAGTTTTGTGTTCTATTTATAATTTTTTTGTTTGTTTTGGCTTTTAATGTTGGAATGTTTGTCCTTGCGGTTTGGGAGTGCTCGGCATCACATCTAATTTGCATAAATTGTATAAGGATTCGGGTGATTTATGATTGCCAGTCATGCCTCCTGTCTTCACTACCTTGTTGTAGATGACACCAATAATACACGAAACTGCTTTTACCCCAATAATCTCACAAAGGTCCAGTAGAACAGATTTTTCGTGATAGAATATGCAGTAACTCTGGTCAATGCGCGTCGTTCTTTTCATAATATCTTGTAAATCCCCATAAAAATCAACCTTGGTCTAACTTCTGTTTCCACTCGTGCCACGATAGCTTTATCTTGGTTATACCAGAACCTCACCCAGCCCGTCTTAAATTAGACATAGCAAAGTAATTAGTTGCTTCTTCAGACGAGCAAAATAAGTCTGCAATCCGTCAATTTATCGACAACAATCTGAGCCAGTTTGGGCAACATAACTTGGGTCAAATATATATGCGGTACAAGGGAATAGGTACCATTATCCCCTGTACAGCAGGTACACCTGCCCTTTCGTGTTGTGCATTTGACTCTATCAGGGTGCCGCTAAACGACCAACTGATGGTCTCTGATCGGGATGACACGTTTGTAAGTGAATGAAACGTACCTGAGCAACAAATTTAGCAATTAATAGATCAATATTAAAAAGTTATTAAATTATCCCTGCTTGCGAGGGTCAGAAAATGAGAGCAGTAAAAAATATCAGAAACAGAAGACATATAAATATCTGATATAATATTCATAAAGATTGCTCTTATCTTTACAACTTTAAAACCATGCTCATAACTAAGGCACAAACAACAAAACACTTCCGGTTCTCCGGCATTAAGGGTCGACTCTCAAAATGCCTTCCCGGAAGAAAGCTAGCTAGAGTTTTACCATGGTAAATAGTAAAAACTGCGCGCACTAAGGTACTAAGGGTCAACTCGCGCAGTACCCACTCTTTAACACTAGCAGTGTGAAGGGTCAACTCGCAACACCCTCAAAAAAAGAGTCAAATAGTTAACTTTAACAAAAGACAATATAGATAATCTGTCAGTCATTTACTGACGATCTTTATAACAAACTATTGCAAAATTTATAGCAATAATTAATTGAGAAATTATAGAATATTGTGCATAATTAAGTGAAATAATAAAACAGCCAAACCAGTTACTCTGTGAGCTAAACTCATATGGACCAGGCACAAAAGAACACACACAAGCTTCAAAGTTGCAACAAAACTGTTGGTGTGGTGCTTGGTTTAGGTAAAGAGCCATCTCGTTAATTTTTATGTTCTGAGAAAGTCATAGGCGATTCTCGCCCTTAAAACCTCATAAATTAGATAAACGGTCGAGTTACACTTTCAGCTAACATCAACAAACACTTATGGCTCTTGAGCACAATGTCGAAGATACATTGGCCTTTCTTTCTTTTAAAAGCTTGATTTTTGTTTGAATATTGGAATATAATAATTTCAAATTTCACTGAAAATGATATTATGCCGATGTTTGTAACAAGTTTTTGCAACACAAGTATGTATTCAAGCCATTTTTGAACCTAAACTTAGCGTTTAGCCATGGTGTAAAAAAAAAGTAAACAAAGCGGTACTTTTAATTACTCAGAACGATAATTATGACGAATACCGCACAATTAGGTGCGCCGGTGTCATGAGTTTCCGAAGGCTATACTCTACTACGTAGTAACCTTGACAGTGAACGCTGACAGGACACTTTATATAGAACATTGAGTATTATATGCAATAGAACATTGTCCAAACTTAAGTGCGAAGCCAAGTGAGTATTCAAAATCAATATTTGCTCTTATTAATTGCATAAGCCGGTTACGGCCATGGTACCAGCGAACTGGTTTTCGGTTACCTAATCCGCTCACCCAGTACATCGCAACCAGATGATGATGGCGAATTTCAAGGTTAACAAGTTTGTTTGGGCAGGATACCCCAGTGTTCCTTCTATTGTAACAGGCTTGAACTTAAGGAAAATCTAGTCAATGAATTAGAACGGATTTTCTTCGAAGCAATATTCCACAGAAGTTGCACTCAAAAGCTGAAAAAATACGTGCGTAATAAGTGTGTGTTTACAAACAATTCCAAACATGATGGAGGCCGAACCAGTTTTGCGCGCAGCCATGGCTGAAGCGAATATTATGCATGGTAAACAATCTGTCTGGCGCCATTATAAAAACCTGACGAATGTAATATGAATGACTCAGGTTTAAATACCATTCTGGGAAAATGTTTCTATTTTTGGAATCAACTTGTTGAGGGTAGGCCTGTTATGCAATATGTTATTGATACAAAGCCGCTAATGGATGGTTCTTGTTCTTTCTCTCCTGCCTTCGATCTGATTGCAATGCGTCAGCTTTATTTGTGAAGTCAAATTCAAACGTTTTCTATTATTTTTGAGACCTTGGCCAGTTTTGTTGCTGAGGAAAATAGAGAAAAAAAACCTTTATCCTCCTATAGTTTCAAGGCCAGTAACATAACCATGCGACTTCCCTCTTCCAAGATCGTTATTTTTGTGTTTGCCTCGGCCATTATCTCTACAAATGCGGGTTTACATAACTTTAGACAAACACTGCCAGTCCTTTAGAAAGAAATGTCTTGTTTGATTTAGCTGAGCCTTGAAACATCAACCAACAAGGTGTTACACCTCGACATTTCAATAGGCTTCGATCATATTTCCTGAGAGGCATTCTTGTGTCGGTTGAGATAGGTTATGGCAGGATGGTTGCGCCGTCTATTTTAAACCATTTTAAGTGCTGAAGAAAAAGTTAATTAAATCTGTGCAACGCCATTGTCTCTCTCTCTCTCTAGAGGTGCAAAATAACGTAAGCAAATCGAAATGGTAACACCATCGCCGGCCCCCGCACAAAAGAAACCCGCGTTTCAGCTCGGAGACTTTTCACAAACAAGTAATTCAATATTTCGAGAACAATATATCGTTAGCAATAAAACGGGAACTAAATACTTGATAAGTACTGGCATAAAATGGTGGACGCATTGTTTCAAGGCGGCAAGAATTATTCGCGTTTAGAACCTGGAGGACATTGACCCCTTTGGAATAGATAAAGGCATGAAAGGAGTGTTAGTCGGTGCATTCAGGGACGTAGCTCTTATCAGCAATTATGGCAAAGCTCTATATATCGAAAGATTACAATAACACTTATTAGTTAACATTTGTTTACCCATAAAAAAAAAGAAAAACATTTGCCAAAGGCAAAAATCTGTCTAGTGTGAAGCATTAAATATATGTTAGTCCTTGGACCGAAAAAACACATTTATGCACAAAAGCTAAATAACAGAACAACTCATATTAACAGAATCTTTTAGGTGGATTAAGATGCTAAGAATTAGAGTATAAATCAGGTTACTGCTCTAATTGCGTGTTAATGTTCAGGTTTGGAGCTTTCGTCTTCTTCAAACTTCTTTAGTTGCGGCCTTTCTTGCTCCCCTTTGGGGGAACAAGAAAAGGGGGTTTGGTTTTGGGTTTCTCTTTCTTAGATATTCCATGCACGATTTCCTTGTCTTCTGGGACTTATTTTTTTTTATACTTTTCAGGCTTGTTCTTTTCCTCTTCACAATTTTTTAATACTTTTTTTGTCTTCTTTATATCCTCAACAGTTAATGGGATGTCTGTGGGTTCAATAAGTTCAGCTTTGAACCTTCGTCTTCTTCTTCTTCTTGAGGTTTTTCGAAATGTTTTAGCTGTGACTTTTCCTGCCTATTTTCGGGTTTAGGTTTCTCTTTCTTAAGTTTTCCAAACATGAAGTCTATGTATTCTGGGGCATCCTCAGACTTAACATTTTCTACATGACAGGAACTTTAACTTTTTCAGGCTTCTCCTTTTCCACCTCAGGGTTTCATTAATATATTTTTTGTTTTCAACATCTTCAACAGGTAATAGTGTCTGTGTGTGTTAAATCAGTTTAGGTTTAGAGCCTTCCTCTTCTTCTTCTTCTTCTGGTTTTTCGAAATATTTTAACTTCGGCTTTTCCTGCTCCTTTTTGAGTTTGGGTTTATTTTTCTTAAGTTTTCCAAGCACGGATTCCTTATCTTCTGGGGGATCTGTAGACTTAACTTTTTTTTCTTCTCAAGAGTAACTTTTACTTTTCCAGGGTTCTGCTTTTCCACCCCAGGGTTTCATTTATACATTTTTTGCCTTCAGCATCCTCAACAGGTAATAGTGTCTGTGTGGGTTAAATAAGTTTAGGTGTAGAGCCTTTCACTTCTTCTTCTTCAGGTTTTTCAAAATATTTTAACTTCGGCTTTTCTTGCTCCTTTTTGAGTTTGGGTTTATTTTTCTTAAGTTTTCCAAGCACGGATTCCTTATCTTCTGGGGGATCTTTAGACTTAACTTTTTTTTCTTCTCAAGAGTGACTTTTACTTTTCCAGGGTTCTGCTTTTCCACCCCAGGGTTTCATTTATACATTTTTTGCCTTCAGCATCCTCAACAGGTAATAGTGTATGTGTGGGTTAAATAAGTTTAGGTGTAGAGCCTTTCTCTTCTTCTTCTTCTTCAGGCTTTTCAAAATATTTTAACTTCGACTTTTCTTGCTCCTCTTTGAGTTTGGATTTCTTTTTCTTAAGTTTTCCAAGCACGGATTCCTTATCTTCTGGGGGATCTTTAGACTTAACTTTTTTTTTTCTTCTCAAGAGGAACTTTTACTTTTCCAGAGTTCTGCTATTCCACCCCAGGGTTTCATTAATACATCTTTTGCCTTCAGCATCCTCAACAGGTAATAGTGTCTGTGTGTGTTAAATAAGTTTAGGTTTAGAGCCTTTTTCTTCTTCTTCTTCTTCTTCAGGTTTTTCGAAATATTTTAACTTCAGCTTTTCCTGCACCTCTTAATTTGAGTTTCTTTTTCCTAAGTTTTCCAAGCACGGATTCCTTATCTTCTAGGGGATCTTTAGACTTAACTTTTTTTTCTTCTCAAGAGTAACTTTTACTTTTCCAGGGTTCTGCTTTTCCACCCCAGGGTTTCATTTATACATTTTTTGCCTTCAGCATCCTCAACAGGTAATAGTGTCTGTGTGGGTTAAATAAGTTTAGGTGTAGAGCCTTTCTCTTCTTCTTCTTCAGGTTTTTCAAAATATTTTAACTTCGACTTTTCTTGCTCTTCTTTGAGTTTGGGTTTCTTTTTCTTAAGTTTTCCAAGCACGGATTCCTTATCTTCTGAAGGATCTGTAGACTTAACTTTTTTTTTCTTCTCAAGAGGACCTTTTACTTTTCCAGGGTTCTGCTTTTCCACCCCAGGGTTTCATTAATACATTTTTTGCCTTCAGCATCCTCAACAGGTAATAGTGTCTGTGTGGGTTAAATAAGTTTAGGTGTAGAGCCTTTCTCTTCTTCTTCTTCAGGTTTTTCAAAATATTTTAACTTCGGCTTTTCCTGCACCTCTTAATTTGAGTTTCTTTTTCTTAAGTTTTCCAAGCACGGATTCCTTGTCTTCTAGGGGATCTTTAGACTTAACTTTTTTTTCTTCTCAAGAATAACTTTTACTTTTCCAGGGTTCTGCTTTTCCACCCCAGGGTTTCATTTATACATTTTTTGCCTTCAGCATCCTCAACAGGTAATAGTGTCTGTGTGGGTTAAATAAGTTTAGGTGTAGAGCCTTTCTCTTCTTCTTCTTCTTCAGGTTTTTCAAAATATTTTAACTTCGGCTTTTCCTGCACCCCTTTAGTTTCGGTTTCTTTTTCTTAAGTTTTCCAAGCACGGATTCCTTATCTTCTGGGGGATTTTTAGACTTAACTTTTTTTTCTTCTCAAGAGAAACTTTTTCTTTTCCAGGTTTCTTCTTTTCCACCCCAGGGTTTCATTAATAAATTTTTTGCCTTCAGCATCCTCAACAGGTAATAGTGTCTGTGTGGGTTAAATAAGTTTAGGTTTAGAGCCTTTTTCTTCTTCTTCTTCAGGTTTTTCGAAATCTTTTAACTTCGGCTTTTCCTGCTCCTCCTTGAGTTCGGGTTTTTTTTCTTAAGTTTTCCAAGCACGGATTCCTTATCTTCTGGGGGATCTTTAGACATAACTTTTTTTCTTCTCAAGAGGAACTTTTTCTTTTCCAAGTTTCTTCTTTTCCACCCCAGCGTTTCTTTAATACATTTTTTGCCTCCAACATCCTTAACAGGTAATAGTGTCTGTGTGGGTTAAATAAGTTTAGGTTTAGAGCCTTTTTCTTCTTCTTCTTCTTCAGGTTTTTCGAAATCTTTTAACTTCGACTTTTCTTGCTCCTCCTTGAGTTCGGGTTTTTTTTCTTAAGTTTTCCAAGCACGGATTCCTTATCTTCTGGGGGATCTTTAGACTTAACTTTTTTTTTCTTCGCAAGGAGAACTTTTACTTTTCCAGGGTTCTCCTTTTCCTCCTCAGGGTTTTTTAATACGTTTTTTTGTCTTCAATATTCTCAACAGGTAATGGTATCTGTGTGGGTTTTAAAAGCTCAGGTTTGAAGCCCTCGTGTTCTTCTTCTTCAGGTTTTTCGAAATGTTTTAGATGCCACTTTGCTTGCTCCTCTTTGAGTTTGGGGTTCTTTTTCTTAAGTTTTCCAAACACTTGTTTCTTGTCTTCTGGAGCATCTTGAGACTTAACGTCCTCTTTCTTCTTGGGAAGAGCTTTCACTTCTTCAGGCTCCTTTCCTCCTCAGGCTGTTTAGGCTTCTAAAATTCAAGTTTCTACGTGTTCAATATGGGTTGATTCCAACAGTGATTCGACTGTGATGAGCTGCATCTTATTTATTCTCTCGTCGTCGCCCTGCAGTGGACGGACTGTGGTGGGGGTAGTGGTGGCGCTGGTTTTGGGGAACTTAAGTATGTCTTAGAACTCGCTTCCAATTTGCATTTAGAAACATGATTTCCTCCTTCATGTGGCATCACACATACATTGGCACCACAAAACGCAGTGTTTTAACACGAGGATTACGGATCACAAGAGGCGTTCTTGTTAAAAACAAAATTAATAATAAAGAAGACAAAAGAAAATCTTGACTTCTGAAACGGACGGAAGCTCTCGAACACCGCCAATCCGTTCCTGTCTCGCGCTCGCTCTCTCCTTCCTATGGCTTGAACTATTGGTGTACCACACTTGCGCAGCGCAACACACTGCTCCGCTCTCACTGGACCGAATTTTAAACTTAAACAAGAGGAGTTGCAGGCTTGGATAAATACGAAAATCAGCTGAGCCAACTCTTTCCGAAGGCCACGACAACCTTTTCTACGAGAGGCCATTTAGATTTTTAAACACGAAAACAATTTAAACAAGAAGGAGGAAATTACGTTTCTAAATGCAGACTGGAAGCGAGTTCTACGACTTACTTCAGGTGCGCCAAAACCTCGCTCTACCACTAGTCCTACTCCAGTCCCTCCACTGCAGCGCGACGACGGGGGAATAAATACCACAGTCGAATCAGTCAACGTCGGGAAGCACGGGAGATCACTTCGCCCATTGCCTCATTTACTGTGATAATGTCTGCCGCAGTTGTAGACGAAACATTAGGAAGAAATTCCATTGAACTACGGCCCGGGAAACACTTTAGAATGTGTCATCTTGTTCACTATTTTCGTATAAACACAGAAAATTCTGTATGTTTGGCTACACCGTTTGTATGCTCCTCAAGCAGTTTGTTACGATCAGCTGTTCTCGAAAGGTAAATTTGCGAAAGGTAGCAAAGAGAGTGACATCTATTGGTATTGATAGCGTTCTTCACCAATCTATATCTATGCTTTGATGTATCAAGTGACATTTAAAGAAGAGAAGTCAACTAGTGCAGCCACTCAACGATTTTTGTCAGTACTGGACTGGAATGCGACGCCGACGTGTTGTCGGCGCCGTTCCAGTCCATTTTAAACTAACAACTTTTTTTCTGAAGGAGAAAAAAAACAAAAAATTGGTTTGATTACAGAAAGAAAAAAAAAACATTCAAATAAAAATTTTTGCATGTGGAATAAAACCCTTTGCCTACCCTTTGCTTATAACGAAAGTCTTTTATCTTCGGCAATAGCCCTGTATATAACCTAAGCTATCTCCGACAGATATAATATTAAAAAGCCGGATTTTCATTATAAACACTCATCAGATATTCCTCAGTGATAAACATGATAATATTATACATGCCGCTGAACACGTAGGATGGTGCTAAGTTTAAACCTCGGTTTATTATTAAAATGCTTCTAAAAATGTCTCACGTTTCTCTATTTTTGCTCTCCTCCGCAACGTAAACGTTCTTTTGACGTAAAAACGTCACGTTTCGAGATTTTGATAAAACATACACACGTACCTTGCACTGGAAATTAATATAATCCATCAGAAGACAGGGCGCAGTGTAAGTTCGTTATCTGACATGAGCGAAACAAACTTTCTTGTGCAAGGAGAGACTGCAAAGTTTGCTTATCGAATCCTGCAAATATCACTCAAAACTTTGCAGATTCGGGCGTAATTCTCAAGTCATAATACACGCGAATATACAGTTCGTTAAATCAGTTAAAGTTAGACGAAAACACGAGTTGTTACCGGCTGCTAATTAAATGTCTGATGCTTCACAGTCGGAAGCCTTTGGCGGGTCGTGGCAAAAAAATGCCAGCAAAATGGTAATTTCCTAAAGGGGTTTAATCCGAATTATTGTTCCCCGGCGATTATAAGTTTAAGGAATAATATTAGCATAACGACGGGATTTTTTGCTGATTTGAAATTCCACTGTTCCCCAGGGCGGGGTGGCGCGGTGCATATTTGTCCTGCGAGAATCGAAACTCTGAGCACAAACTTCGAGGAGGTTCCCGCAGGATAAATTCACTGGCAAGGTCATGCAAAGGTCGGGCAAAATTTAATAACGATACCTTGCTCTTAAGTGAATTCGGGGCTCTGTTAGTTTGCCAAAGTTCCATGGTAATTTTGGTTAATTATTTACGATCGAGCAGCGCTGCCTTGCAGCGGCGCAGCCTACATTGCATAACAAATATTTGAATCTTGTATTATACAGGGTGTCCCATAACTATAATGACACAGGTCACAGACTATGTGAAAATGTAACTTGCACATCAAATTGCATGTATCACATATTGTTAGTGTGGCAAGGAAAAACACTTTTTTTGCAAATTTTATTTACGTTTTTCACTAAAACTTTAAAGTAAAACAAGTGTGCTAGGCTCAAGTAGGCCTCAAAGTTGTCTCAAATGGTACTGAAACTATTTTTGATTTCCGAAATACCATAGTTATTTGGGTACTCTAAAAGAATATTTGATACAGGCAAGTTGATGCTATATGTGTTTTTTTTTACATGAACTGTCCCACTCAGCCTTTTAGTTATGGGACTCTCTGTATATAGGAATTTCTTCCTAATTTGATGAATTTTATTCTTTCAGGATTGCCGGAGGTGCCAACGGAATTTTCACCCGTCGCTTAGACTTTAGTTCGTTCAACTCACTTCCAAAGAATAAATTGAATTCCTATCAAATTAAGGTAAGAGAAGTATGTCTTTTGTTCTGTTTCAAACAATAAGCCCGAGAAGCCGGCTTAATTAAAGGCGCGGTTTAGTGAATTATTGGGAGCTCCTTGTTCGATTTTAATAATACGATGAGGATAATTTTTTTTTAGACAAAGGGATGAATGTTTTAGGTCTTCTTTTATAAACGCCCTTTTTTTCAGAGAACCTAAATAGTATATAAAATACAATCTACAGTGTAATGAGAAGGCCGTACATTTTCAGACTTATCTTGGACAACGAAAACTAAACACTGCTAAATTCTGTATAGAAAATGTGTGGGCACGTTACGTTTACGTGCCCACACATTTTCGGTATGCCTAAAAATGAGAGGGCACGTAGACGTGCCGGTACATTTTCAGACTTATATTGGATATCGAAAACTAAACAATGCTAAATTCTGTACAGAAAATGTGTGGACACGTTAGGTTTACGCGTTTATACATTTTCGGTATGCTTTAAAATGAGAGGGCACGTTACGTTTACGTGCCCACACATTTTCGGTGTACCTAAAAATGAGAGGAAACGTAAACGTGCCCGTATATTTTAAACTTATATTAACCAACGAAAACTAAACACTGCTATATTCTGTACAGAAAACGTGTGGGCGCGTTACGTTTACGTGCCCACACATTTTCGGTATGCCTAAAAATGAGAGGGCACATAGACGTGCCGGTACATTTTCAGACTTATATTGGATATCGAAAACTAAACAATGCTAAATTCTGTACAGAAAATGTGTGGACACGTTAGGTTTACGCGTTTACACATTTTCGGTATGCTTTAAAATGAGAGGGCACGTTACGTTTACGTGCCCACACATTTTCGGTGTACCTAAAAATGAGAGGAAACGTAAACGTGCCCGTACATTTTAAACTTATATTAACCAACGAAAACTAAACACTGCTATATTCTGTACAGAAAACGTGTGGGCGCCTTACGTTTACGTGCCCACACATTTTCGGTATGTCTAAAAATGAGAGGGCACGTAGACGTGCCGGTACATTTTCAGACTTATATTGGATATCGAAAACTAAACAATGCTAAATTCTGTACAGAAAATGTGTGGACACGTTACGTTTACGCGTTTACACATTTTCGGTATGCTTTAAAATGAGAGGGCACGTTACGTTTACGTGCCCACACATTTTCGGTATACCTAAAAATGAGAGGAAACGTAAACGTGCCCGTACATTTTAAACTTATATTAACCAACGAAAACTAAACACTGCTATATTCTGTACAGAAAACGTGTGGGCGCGTTACGTTTACGTGCCCACACATTTTCGGTATGCCTAAAAATGAGAGGGCACGTAGACGTGCCAGTACATTTTCAGACTTATATTGGATATCGAAAACTAAACAATGCTAAATTCTGTACAGAAAATGTGTGGACACGTTACGTTTACGCGTTTACACATTTTCGGTATGCTTTAAAATGAGAGGGCACGTTACGTTTACGTCGGTATACCTAAGAGAGGAAACGTAAACGTGCCCGTACATTTTAAACTTATATTAACCAACGAAAACTAAACACTGCTATATTCTGTACAGAAAACGTGTGGACACGTTAGGTTTACGTGTCTACACATTTTCGGTATGCCTAAAAATGAGAGGGCACCTAGACGTGCCCGTACATTTTCAGACTTACATTGGACAACCAAAACTAAACAATGCTAAATTCTGTACAGAAAATGTGTGGGCACGTTACGTTTACGTGCCCACACATTTTTGGAATGCCTAAAAATGAGAGGGAACGTAAACGTGCCAGTACATTTTCAGACTTATATTGGATAACGAAATCACGTTTTTCTTGTTCCTCTTTTTGTTCTAGATAATGTTTTTTCTGCTCTTCCTTCTGTTCGTTATAACGTTTTTCCTGCTCTTCCCTCTGTTGTTGCAGATGGGTGAGCAGGGTGGCAAGTTGATCCTCCATCACTCCTCAAACACTATTTATTTATCCACAAATACACTCAAATACAATTCGACTAATAAATAACTCACTACTTAGCCTTCCATTATCGTTTGGTTCTTTAGCTTACCTATAGCTCGATTAAATAAGACTACCTTTAACGGCGGCGCTATTCGCCTTTTATACAAAATCCTAAAAGTACAGAAAAGCCTAGAACATTCTTGTCGTCGCAGTCGCAGTCGTAAATAAGTGCGTTCTAAATATACAGAGCGATAAATCACTCGTGACAGTTTCTTTCCCACGCCGCAGTGCCCGGATAGGCTGCGAAGGTCCAGCCACCGATGTTGCTCCGCCTCCCAGCAGCCGCTCTCCGTAACAATATTTTCTTTCTTCAAATGGAATTAACCGTTACACTTTTAGAACTAATTTGCCTAGAATCAACATGCATCCACCGAAAACGTTTCCGATTCACTTACATAAATCATCGTTAACGAACCGTGTACAATACATTAAAGAATAATTAATTTCCATGAGGACTACCCCCCTATTTGAATAAAAAAGGACGCTTAATTGCCACTTCTTAATAATTCAGTCTGCTAATGAATCGCTTCTTTGTGGTTGGGACACAAAAGGGGGGCACAGGTTTGGATAAAATTATCAGGGACTCTGCGCCAAATTGAGGTTTCTGCTGACGAACTAGAGATTACGGTAATTTTTTTTAAAGACGTAAAACCGCTCCCCCCTCTTTTAGTCAATTCATAAAATATATAGAAAATTGTTTTTCCTAGTCTGCTTGCTTTTTCTTCTCAAATGGCATGACAGTATTCGGAAAGAAAGAAATGGAAAGTTAGAATCAGGACCAAAATTCAGAAAGTTGACATGCGTTGTCTAAAAATTCAAATGTGACTTTTTTTCGAACAATTCAGTTTCAGATTAGGGTCAAAATAGGTTACAAATCCATCAACACGTCCAAAAAATTAAACGTGCAATTTTTTAAGAAATTCATAATGGGATTAAGGCGGAAATTGATTAAAAATCCATTTTTTTGAGAAATGTATGTTTAGGATTAGGGCAAAATCGATAAAAATTATTCAAACCTCAAAAAATGGTTCAAAATTAATTAAAATTAACTCAAAATACTCCACCCGAAACCCTTTTTTGCTTGATGTCATATGACAGTATTTGAAAAAATTCTGGTTAGTATCAGTATCAAAAATCAGTTAAAATTCACTTGTCTTATCTAGACATACAAAAGTGATGTTTTTCGCGCAATTCAATTTCAGATTAGGCTTAAAATCGGTTATAAATGGCGCAAAGCGTTCAAGAAGACAAATGTAAAAATTTTTGGAAAAATTCAGGTTAGCATTAGCGCCAAAATGATAAAAAATGCAAATTTGAATTTTTTTTGACAAATACAGGTTAGGGCGAGAGGGCCAAAATTGGTTAAAATTGACTCATAGTATTCTAAAATGCACTTTTAAAGATTTTTAGAATCTCAGTTGAGGAGTAGGACAAAAATCGGTAAAAAATTACTGAAAATTAAAAATTTGGGTTTTTGAGAGTCAGATTAGAATTGGAGCCGTAAACGGTAAATGTAAATTTTTTTGAACAATTCAGGTTAGTAATAGGGCGAAAATTATCAAAAATGTATTTATTTTGAGAAATTCAGGTCAGGACGAGGGGGCCAAAATCGGTTAAAACTGACTCGTAGTACTCTAAAATGAAGTTTTAAAATTTTTTTAGAAAGCTCAGTTGAGGATTAGGACAAAAATCGGTAAAAAATGACTAAAAATTTGAAAATGCCTAAAAAATGACTTAAAAAAAAATTTGGGTTTTTCAGAGTCGGATTAGAAATGGAGCCGTAATCGGTTAAAAGGGGCTTCTATCATCTAACCATGCGGATTTTGAAATATTTAGAGAAATGTAGTTTTAGAGTAAAATTATATATTGATATATATTTGATATTTGCAACTTGATTGCGATTTTAAATTTAATCGATATCTCAAAAACATTCCGATCAAAAACACAAAAAAATATTTCCATAATATTGTTTCCAAATTGAGCTGCAGAGTAGACCGATTGGAGTGAATACAAATGTTTTTTATGTTCTTTTTCACGTCCTCTTTTACCTCCCGCCAAGGAAAGGTAAACAGTTTGGTAGATAGACCCTTCGGAACTCGAGTTTTAGGCACTTTTTTGAAAATTTAACAAAAAACTTTTATGGGACAAATTTAATTCTTATTAAGCTTGTTACAATGACAGGGAATTGAAATCGCCTATCTCGATTAAAAATTACAAAAAATTTTCGAAATTGATTAACAGGGGGGGTGGTATTTCTCTGTTTCTTCACTTTACAATTTTGACGCCTGTAACTTTAGAACGAGTGGACCGATTAAACTGAATTCAACGGTCTCTTCTTCCTTTTGATGTCCTCTTTCATCTCCTACCAAAGAATGTCTCGTAGTTTGGGAGATAGATCCTTTCGTACTTATGGGTCTAATTTCATTCTTATTGTTACGCCCGACCGTCGATCCACAGAGATTTCGGCCGAAGCCGAGCGCCGACCGCGACCCCGGGAACCCATCTAGACTAAACGAGAACCGGGAACAGTCGCCTCCGTTCTCGAAAGTACGAGGTGTGTGCAGGCCGGGTTTATAAACCAGCAAGTCGCGCGAGATGGGACCGAATAGATAGTGCAGTGTAGTAAATAAGCGCGGACAAGCGAACAGTGCAAATTGTTAGTAGAGATTAATTGTGTTGTAATAGTTAAAAGTAAAAAAAAGTGTGTTGTTAATTGACGATAAATTATTGGAATCCGTATCATCATGTTCCGATGAGCGCTTTTCATTTTTATAAAATCTAAAGTGTCAACGGAGGAGTCGAGCCAATCACGTGTGGCCTACCGTCAACTCTTAGGCTAAGAAAAATACGCTAACTCAGAGAAATTATTCAAAAGATCGATGTTTGGCTTTGGCTCTAGGAATATTTTTTTTATTGCAAATATTTCGGTATTTATAACCTTATATGAGACGCCAACATGCCACATGGCAAAATCATCATCAGGTTTTCTAATTGTTTGTTATCATTATATATGACAATATTAAATATTATAAAAGTACAAAATTTCCTCTAGTTGACGACGCATCCTCGAAAAGCATAAGTTATAGACTGGGAGCCAGCGACCGTTTAGTGTTGGTCATTTTAGAAAAACTGAAAATGTTCTCCTCCGCTTAATTTGGTATCACAAATAAGGGAATGGATCTCCAGCTGGCCCACTTTCGGGGGGTGTAGCTGCGGCAGCCTCTTCGACACGTAAAAAAATAATAGAAAAAACTTATTTTAGAAAAGCTGAAACTTTGTTGACATGTTTATTATGTTGTAAACAAATAGAAAAACGTATCCAGCTGACTTGAGAGTGGTGGATTATGCCCCAGCTGGTCACGTTAACAAGTGAAAAATATGCATTCAGTGAACAGAAAAGCTGAAATTTGGTTGGAACTAGTTAACTTAACAAATGAGACAAAAAATATCTAGATTTACGTTAGTGGGGAAAAAGTGTCCAGTTGCTGCCATCAAAGAGACAACGCTGTCCGCGTGGCCAACTTGAGCTGCATCTTTGATTTTATCAGCTAGATACTTGGATTCACTCCTATCGGTCTAGGCGTTCTTAAGTTCTAGGGGGTCAAAATTGAGAAATGTGAAAAAAGTCGTAACACCCCCCCCCCCCTTTGGACATTTTCAAAAAAATATCGGATTTTTTTTGCATATTGCATCTACGGAACTTTCGATGGTGGAAGGTGAAAGAATCAAGAAGAGGACAAAACAGTTGAGTTCACTCCGATCGGTCCAGGCGTTCTCAAGTTACAGGGGGTCAAAGTTGAGAAATGTGAAAAAAGTCGTATTACCTCCCTTGGGACATTTTTAAAAAAGAAATCAGATTTTTTTTGCTGTTTTTGATCGGAATGGCTCGTTTGCAGTAACAAACTCAATTCGAACAAATTTACCCTATAAAGAGGTTTTTAAAAATAGTCCAAAAACGCGATTCTAAATGTGCCTAAAAATCAATTTCCGAAGGGTCTATCGCCGAAGATATTGCACCTACGGAACTTCCGTTGGTGGCAGGTGAAAGATGGCAAAGGACAAAACAGTAGGATTTACTCTAATCGGTCCAAGCGTTCTTAAGTTACAGGCTGTCAAAGTTGAGATATGTGAAAAAAGTCGTGATACCTTCCCCCCTTTGCAAACATTTTCAAAAAAAATTCGGAAATCTTTTTTTGCTGTTTTTTTGATCGGAAGGGCACGCTTGCAATCCCCTAAGAACGTAACAAACTCAATTCGAATGAAATTTCACCAAATGCATATTTTTGACATGTTCACGTGACCAGCTGGGGCATAATCCCCCACTCTGAAGTCAGCTGGATACGTTTTTCTATTTGTGTGCAACATAATAAACATGTCAACAAAGTTTCAGCTTTTCTAAAATAAGTTTTTTTTTATTATTTTTTTACGTGTCGAAGAGGCTGCCGCAGCTACATCCCCCAGAAGTGAGCCAGCTGGAGATCTATTCCCTTATTAGTGATACCAAATTAAGCGGATGAGAACATTTTCAACTTTTCTAAAATGACTAACACTAAACGGTCGCTGGCTCCCAGTCTATTATTGTCCACAAGTATTTAGAATCATCTACTCCCATTTGCGCCACACTGAGTTCGATTTAAACAACTTCTCTCGAAAATCGTTTTGAATATGTAATTCGCTGTCCTCGAAATCTCTCTTCCTTTCTTCGAGCGTTTCTTGCAGGTTGTGACGTCTGAATGGGCCTCATAATTGTGACAAATGACGGTTTTAATGTCCCGGCAGTCTGATTACTTCATTGTTTTTGCGACCCAAGTAGAGTCTGGGTTGGCCGAGTTAATTTAAGAGATGCCGCTGCTTATTGCCCATTGTTTTCGTTCCCATTCGCAATTGCATTTTCGGACCTAATGAAAGTGCTAAGTGTCTGTTTCCTGGACAAAAACCCAAACGAAAACAGACGGCCTTTTGTTACAGTTTGTTGAAATGTCGTGCCAATAAGGGCCGGGATTACGTTTTATTTTGTCGCTTTCGCGCAAATGCACTAATGATTTCTTGGAACAATCCACTCTCTTGAAGGGATGAAAGGTCAGATACTCATTAATCCGGCAAAGCGTTAACTAATTCTCATCGATTTGTTGCAATGCCCTTGATTTTTTTTGTGTGCGCTGCTATGTAACTAAGGGAACGAACCTACCCCAGCTTCGGACTGATTGGGCCTCCCCTCTTTAGATTTACAATCTACATGCAACGTTGCCAATTCACAAAAAACATCGCGTTTCCTTTTTTAACCCATCGTATATTTTCCACGTAACAAGCGTCTACATCACAGACGTACACATGTTTCACGTTGCTCCCATAACTTGTACGTTCTCGTTACGTCTATTTCCATATCGTATATGGTATGACCAATCCTTAACATTAACTCTGGAGAATTAATACTGACAGACTTGTTTACAGTTAAACGGTGTACAGAGAATACCTACTCGCGACTTCTTGCACCAATTACCTTTGCGTATACCAGTCGTTACGATGTGAAAGTCTTGCCGATTTATGTCTTCTTTTAATTGACTCGTTGTCTGAGCAGGAGGCTCTAGAAAACTGCAAAAACTGTACCCAAAAAAAAAACGGATTTTATTGTTGCTTCTCGTCTTTGAAATGAAACTTTTATGGGCGAGCTCCCGGCCAACTTGTAGTAGTAGTAGCTGCTGCGAAAACGCTCGTCTTTTTTTTTACTGTGGCACTTCATTCTTGGCAATTTACTCGAACGGTCTTTATGGACAACATCCTACACTCCGAAGTAAACTAAATCAAGTCGAACGGTTGCGAAGAAAGAACTTTGTACTTTATTGGAATGGTACAAGGAGTAATATTAGGCGAGAATTTATACGTAGTGGCTTTAATATATGATACGGTCGATTATTTCCCAAACGAAGCCACCTAGAAAAGAAAAGCAATGAAGAAAAACTTTTAAAGTTATTTCTCTCCTATTCTCCCAGAGAATTTTTGTTATACAGGATTGGTGAAAAAGTCAAAACAAAGCAAAACACCTTGTGTTTTATTCGATAATTGAATTCTCTTTAAAATGCTAAACAAACACCCTCCATATGCTAAACTTTTAGGTTTCCAAACATAATATGAATGAATTTAGTCTATAGTAGACTCTCTTCTAAATGCCTAAAAAGCAGGTTCTAAAAGTACCTATAAAAATCAACCTACGAAACGCGCGAATCTCCCAAACTACGGGATTTTCTTTGGTAGTCGAATCTTTGGTAAGTGATTTCAATCCCCTTTCATGGTAACAAGCATAATAAGAGTAAAACTTTTTTTCGAAATGCCTCCAAAGCAAAAAAAGAGGACATCAAAAAGACCAAGAAACCTTGTATTCACGCCAATCGGTCTACTCTTTGTAAAGTTACTCTAAGGAAATTAAGAGAAAAAAACCCTTCAGCTCAATCTCCTCAAAACACAGAAAATCAATCTTTTTGTGCTTTTGATAGGAATTTTCAGAATGTTTTTAAGATAGCGATTAAATTTTAAACAGCAATCAAGTTTACTAGTACGCTAAAACTAAATTTCTCTAAAAGTTTCAAAATTCGCATGGCTAAATGATAGGAGCCACTTTTAACCGATTACGGCTCCAATTCTAACCTAACTTTCTCAAAAACCAAATTTTTAATTTTCAGTCAATTTTTTTTCCTAATCAGTGGCGGATGTAGCCTTCTGTGGAGGGGGGGGGGGGAAATATAGCGCGAACATTTTTTGAGGTGCCACGCCCACTTTTTGTTAAATTTTGACGAATATTTCCTTTATGTATAAATTTGCCATAAGAGGAGTGTAATTTAAACGAAAATTCCGATTCCGAATTCGATTAAGTAACAACTTCATTGACTGCCTGTAACTTGAGAACGCCTCGACCGATCGGAATGAATCCAACTATTGTTCCTCTTCTTGGTGTTCTCTTTTACCTTCCAGCATCGGAAGTTACGTAGGTGCAATGTTTTCGGAGATGACCTCTTCGGTGGTGGATTTTTGGCACTTTCAGAATGGCGTTTTTTGACCATTTTTAAAAAAACCTCTTAGAGGTTAAACTCATTCGAAATGAGTTCGTTACGTTCTCAGGGGATTGCAAGTGTGCCATTCCGATCAAAAGCAGCAAAAAAATGTTTCCGAAATAATTTCGAAAATGTCAAAGGGGGGGGGGGGGGTCCAACCTCTTCTTGGTATCCTCTTTCATCTCCTACCATCGTAAATTGCGTAGGTGCAATATTCTCGGAGATAGACCCCTTCGAAGGTCAATTTCAAAAGTCGTCAAAATAAATCTTTTCAGTTGTGCATTTGGGTTTATCAGTTAATCAAACATAAATCTCAAAGAAATCTAAAAATTGTCGAACAAAGGGGGTGCAATTGCACCCCCCTACCGCCGCCCCCTCCCTAGATCATCCGCCATTGGTCCTAATCCTAATTTGCATTTTTGATCATTTTCGCCTCAATACTAACCTGAATTGTTCCAAAAAATTTCACATTTACCTATTACGGCTCCAATTCTAATCTGACTCTGAAAAATCCAAATTTTTCATTTTTAGTCATTTTTTACCGATTTTTGTCCTAATCCTCAACTGAGCTTTCTAAAATATCTTTAAAAGTGCATTTTAGAATACTATGACTCAGTTTTAACCGATTTTGGCCCCTCGTTCTAATCTGAATTTCTCAATAAATTTCGAAATTTGCATTTTTGATAATTTTCTCCCTAATACTAACCTGAATTTTTCCAAAAAATTTCACATTTACCGATTACGGCTCCAATTGTAATCTGACCCTCAAAAACCCAAATTTTTAATTTTTAGTCGTTTTTCACCGATTTGTGTCTTAATTCTTAACTGAGTTTTCTAAAAAATCTTTAAAAGTTTATTTTTGAGTACTATGAGTCAGTTTTAACCGATTTTGGCACCTCGTCCTAATCTGAATTTCTCAAAAAAAATTTCACATTTACCGATTACGGCTCCAATTCTAATCTGACTCACAAAAACCCAAATTTTTAATTTTTAGTCATATTTTAGCGATTTTTGTCCTAATTCTCAACTGAGCTTTCTAAAAAACCTTTAAAGGTTTATTTTAGAGTACTATGAGTCAGTTTTAACCGATTTTGGCCCCTTGTCCTAATCTGAATTCCTCAAAAAAATTTGAAATTTGCATTTTTGATAATTTTCTGCCTAATATTAACATGAATTTTTCCAAAAAATTTTACGTTTACCGATTACGGCTCCAATTCTAATCTGACTCTCAAAAACCCAAATTTTTTATTTTTAGTCATTTTTTAACGATTTTTGCCCTAATCCTCAACTGAGCTTTCTAAACATTCTTTAAAAGTTCATTTTAGAGTTCTATGAGTCAGTTTTAACCGACTTTGGCCCCTCGCCCTAACCTAAATTTCTCAAAAAAAATTGAAATTTGCATTTTTGATAATTTTTGTCCCAATACTAATCTGAATTTCTCAAAAAAATTTCACATTTACCGATTACGGCTCCAATTCTAATCTGGCTCTCAAAAACCCAAATTTTTTATTTTTAGTCATTTTTTTACCGATTTTTGTCCTAATTCTCAACTGAGCTTTCTAAAAAATCTTTTAAAGTTTATTTTAGAGTACTATGAGTCAGTTTTAACCGATTTTGTCCCCTCGTCCTAATCTGAATTTCTCACAAAAATTTGAAATTTGCATTTTTGATAATTTTCGCCCTAATACTACCTGAATTTTTCCAAAAAATTTCTCATTACCGATTACGGCTCCAATTCTAATCAGACTCTCAAAAACCCAAAATTTTTAATTTTTAGTCATTTTTCACCCATTTTTGTCCTTATTCTCAACTGAGTTTTCTAAAAAACCTTTAAAGGTTTATTTTAGAGTACTATGAGTCAGTTTTAACCGATTTTGGCCCCTTGTCCTAATCTGAATTCCTCAAAAAAATTTGAAATTTGCATTTTTGATAATTTTCGGCCCAATACTAACATGAATTTGTCCAAAAAATGTTACGTTTACCGATTACGGCTCCAATTCTAATCTGACTCTCAAAAATCAAAATTTTTAATTTTTAATAATTTTTCACCCAATTTTGCCTTAATTCTCAACTCAGCTTTCCAAAAAATCTTTAAAAGTGCATTATAGATAGAATTGTCGCCCTTTTACTAACCTGAATTTTTCCAAAAAATTTTACGTTTACCGATTACGGCTCCAATTCTAATCTGACTCTCGAAAACCCAAATTTTTAATTTTTAGTCACTTTTTTACCGATTTTTTTCCTAATTCTCAACTGAGCTTTCTAAAAAATCTTTAAAAGTTTATTTTAGAGTACTATGAGTCAGTTTTAACCGATTTTGGCCCCTCGTCCTAATATGAATTTCTCAAAAAAAATTTGAAATTTGCATTTTTGATAATTTTCGCCCTAATACTAACCTGAATTTTTCCAAAAAATTTCGCATTTACCGATTACGGCTCCAATTCTAATAGTCTTTAACTAATCTAACTCTCAAAAACCCAAATTTTTAATTTTTAGTCATTTTTTACCGATTTTTTGTCCTAATTCTCAACTGAGTTTTCTAAAAAATCTTTAAAAGTTTATTTTTGAGTACTATGAGTCAGTTTTAACCGATTTTGGCCCCTCGTCCTAATCTGAATTTCTCAAAAAAATTTGAAGTTTGCATATTTGGTAATTTTTGTCCTAATACTCCACTGAATTTTTCCAAAAAATTTTGCGTTTACCGATTACGGTTCCAATTCTAATCTGACCCTCAAAAACCCAAATTTTTAATTTTTAGTCATCTTTTAGCGATTTTTGTCCTTACTCTCAACTGAGCTTTCTAAAAAACCTTTAAAGGTTTATTTTAGAGTACTATGAGTCAATTTTAACCGATTTTGGCCCCTTGTCCTAATCTAAATTCCTCAAAAAAATTTGAAATTTGCATTTTTGATAATTTTCGGCTTAATACTAACATGAATTTTTCCAAAAATTTTACGTTTACCGATTACGGCTCCAATTCTAATCTGACTCTCAAAAATCCAATTTTTTAATTTTTAGTCATTTTTTTACCGATTTTTGTCCTAATTCTCAACTGAGCTTCCTAAAAAATCTTTAAAAGTTTATTTTAGAGTACTATGGTACTATGAGTTAGCTTTAACCGATTTTGGCCCCTCGTCCTAACCTGAATTTCTCAAAAAAATTTGAAATTTGCATTTTTGATAATTTTTGCCCTAATACTAACTTGAATTTTTCCAAAAAATTTCACATTTACCGATTACGGCTCTAATTCTAATCTGACTCTCAAAAACCCAAATTTTTAATTTTTAGTCATTTTTCACCGATTTTTTGTCCTAATCCTCAACTGAGCTTTCTAAAATATCTTTAAAAGTGCATTTTAGAATACTATGACTCAGTTTTAACCGATTTTGGCCCCTTGTTCTAATGTGAATTTCTCAATCAATTTTAAAATTTGCATTTTTGATAATTTTCGTCCTAATTCTAACCTGAATTTTTCAAAAAAATTCACATTTACCTATTACTGCTCCAATTCTAATCTGACTCTCAAAAACTCAAATTTTATATTTTTAGTCATTTTTCACCGATTTTTGTCCTAATCCTCAACTGAGCTTTCTAAAATATCTTTAAAAGTGCATTTTAGAATACTATGACTCAGTTTTAACCGATTTTGGCCCCTCGTTCTAATCTGAATTTCTCAATAAATTTCGAAATTTGCATTTTTGATAATTTTCGCCCTAATACTAACCTGAATTTTTCCAAAAAATTTCACATTTACCGATTACGGCTTCAATTGTAATCTGACCCTCAAAAACCCAAATTTTTAATTTTTAGTCGTTTTTCACCGATTTTTGTCTTAATTCTTAACTGAGTTTTCTAAAAAATCTTTAAAAGTTTATTTTTGAGTACTATGAGTCAGTTTTAACCGATTTTGGCCCCTCGTCCTAATCTGAATTTATCAAAAAAATTTTACATTTACCGATTACGGCTCCAATTCTAATCTGACTCACAAAAACCCAAATTTTTAATTTTTAGTCATCTTTTAGCGATTTTTGTCCTAATTCTCAACTGAGCTTTCTAAAAAAAACCTTTAAAGGTTTATTTTAGAGTACTATGAGTCAGTTTTAACCGATTTTGGCCCCTTGTCCTAATCTGAATTCCTCAAAAAAATTTGAAATTTGCATTTTTGATAATTTTCGGCCTAATACTAACCTGAATTTTTACCAAAAAATTTTACATTTACCGATTACGGCTCCCATTCTAATCTGACTCTCGAAAACCCAAATTTTTAATTTTTAGTCATTTTTTACCGATTTTTGTCCTAATTCTCAACTGAGTTTTCTAAAAAATCTTTAAAAGTTTTTTTTGAGTAATATGAGTCAGTTTTAACTGATTTTGGCCCCTCGTCCTAATCTGAATTTCTCAAAAAAATTTCACATTTACCGAGTACGGCTCCAATTCTAATCTGACTTTAAAAAAAAACAAATTTTTAATTTTTAGTTATTTTTCACCCATTTTTGTCTTAATTCTCAACTGAGCTTTCCAAATAATCTTTAAAAGTGCATTTTAGGTAGAATTGTCGCCCTTCTACTAACCTGAATTTTTCCAAAAAATTTTGCATTTACCGATTACGGCTCCAGTTCTAATCTGGCTCTCAAAAACCCAAATTTTTTATTTTTAGTCACTTTTTTACCGATTTTTTTCCTAATTCTCAACTGAGCTTTCTAAAAAAATCTTTAAAAGTTTATTTTAGAGTACTATGAGTCAGTTTTAACTGATTTTGGCCCCTCGTCTTAATATGAATTTCTCAAAAAAATTTGAAATTTGCATTTTTGATAATTTTTGCCCTAATACTAACCTGAATTTTTCCAAAAAATTTCATATTTACCGATTACGGCTCCAATTCTAATCTGACTTTAAAAAAAAACCAAATTTTTAATTTTTAGTCATTTTTTACCGATTTTTGTCCTAATCCTCAACTGAGCTTTCTTAAACAATCTTTAAAAGTTCATTTTAGAGTACTATGAGTCAGTTTTAACCGATTTTGGCTCCTCGTCCTAACCTAAATTTCTCAAAAAAATTTGAAGTTTGCATTTTTGATAATTTTCGCCCTAATACTAACCTGAATTTTTCCAAAAAATTTCACATTTACCGATTACGGCTCCAATTCTAATCTGACTTTCAAAAAAACCAAATTTTTAATTTGTAGTCATTTTTCACCCATTTTTGTCTTAATTCTCAACTGAGCTTTCCAAAAAATCTTTAAAAGTGCATTTTAGATAGAATTGTCGCCCTTCTACTAACCTGAATTTTTCCAAAAAATTTTGCATTTACCGATTACGGCTCCAATTCTAATCTGGCTCTCAAAAACCCAAATTTTTAATTTTTAGTCATTTTTTACCGATTTTTGTCCTAATTCTCAACTGAGTTTTCTAAAAAATCTTTAAAAGTTTATTTTTGAGTACTATGAATCAGTTTTAACCGATTTTGGCCCCTCGTCCTAATCTAAATTTCTCAAAAAAATTTGAAGTTTGCATTTTTGGTAATTTTTGCTCTAATACTCCCCTGAATTTTTCCAAAAAATTTCGCATTTACCGATTACGGCTCCAATTCTAATCTAACTCTCAAAAACCAAATTTTTAATTTTTAGTCATTTTTTACCGATTTTTGTCCTAATTCTCAACTGAGTTTTCTAAAAAATCTTTAAAAGTTTATTTTTGAGTACTATGAATCAGTTTTAACCGATTTTGGCCCCTCGTCCTAATCTAAATTTCTCAAAAAAATTTGAAGTTTGCATTTTTGGTAATTTTTGCTCTAATACTCCCCTGAATTTTTCCAAAAAATTTTACGTTTACCGATTACGGTTCCAATTCTAATCTGACTCTCAAAAACCCAAATTTTTTATTTTTAGTCATTTTTTACCGATTTTTGTCCTAATCCTCAACTGAGCTTTCTAAAAAATCTTTAAAAGTTCATTTTAGAGTACTATGAGTCAGTTTTAACCGACTTTGGCCCCTTGTCCTAACCTAAATTTCTCAAAAAAATTTGAAATTTGCATTTTTGATAATTTTTGTCCCAATACTAACCTCTCTTTGTGTTCCGCTCATTTAATTTGGTTTCATTTTACAACTTTTTATGTTTCTTGCTTTAATTTATTTTCCCGTCATATTTCCTAGTATTAGAGTTATTTTTTTTAAATCGTCTTTCTCACCGCTTTGCCCATCTAAAAGTCCTTAAAAATTACGTTTTTGAATTTCGAAAATTCCAACTGGTTTCGGAAATATTCGCAAAAAAAATTTTTTTAATAAAGTTTTTATTTTTCGGATCTTAATTTAAAAAGATAATTAAAAGTAAATGACACTTTTAGCCATTTTTTTGTTTATTGAACGTTTTATTTTCCTTAAAATCCGATTTTTTGTTTTTATGGAACCATTACAAATTCTGAGTTCTGATTCGAAATGCATGCTGAATTGAAATGCAGACTTGCAAGGAAATTCAGAATACAATAAAAAAATACTAGTCTGTATTTAAAAAATAATAATTTGATGATGAATGAAAAACGAAACGTTTGGTTTTAAATATGAAAATACCACATGAAGAGACCAAAAAGTCTAATTTATTTTTAATTATCTGTTTAACGTTTTTTAAATTACCTTTACATACTTTCGTGAGAGGATTATGGAACATTTACAAGGAAGGGGTAAGAGTTCCATAAAAGTTAAACATAGACAAAAAAAATAAAAAAAAATATGTTGACTAATTTTAAGTTTAAAATGGAAAAATCCTGTTTTATTTTTTAGTTAATTTTTTTAAACATTACTAGTGACTCTAAATTTTTTAAAAGGAATTTCTACGTTTTTAAAAAATGTTTCCTAAATTTTTGCAATTGATAACTTTATTTTCATCATTGAAAGTTGAAAAAAAACATTGCAAAGAACTATTGAGTAAAAGAAAAATGTTGACTAATTTTAAATTTATAGTACAGCGGATATCGCGGCCATTTTTCAGGTGTTCAAAACTGACAACAATGACAAGTGACGATGCGTGGAAACGCCACCACGGAGTGTCGGACGTCGAACGAACTAGACGGCTAGTGGAAGCGAATTCTGATTGGCTGGGCACTGGCGGAAATTAATGTATGCTGAAGCACAGGGGTCATAGCTTGTGCCTCACCGAGCTCTAAACTTCTGCTATTTGCAGATGACACTTCGCTTATCGTGAGGGGCGGGAACCTAAAGGAGGTTGAGCGTAGGGTTGATCGAGAGTTCGGTGACTTGAAGCGGTGGTTTCTGGCAAACAGGTTGTGTTGAAATTATGAAAAGACGGCGAATGCTTGCTTTAGTCTTGGAGGTTTGAACCAGAGGAGTGATGTGAGGCTCTTGGGCGTCACACTCGTGCGCCAGCCTGATTTTTTTTTCCAAGGTCGATGGAAGTCCACTGTCAAACGGATAGGGATTTGCTAAGTCGAGAGTAAAAAAATATCTAATTGACAATGCCTTCTATAGCGTGGACGAGTTTCTTCGGAGTTACATTCCTTCTTTGATTGAGTGATGTTCTGTCCTATTATTCTTAAGTTATTACATTGTTATTCTATTTTGTATTCTAGATATTTTCTTTTTTAATTTGTGTAAATTTGACGAGGGTAAAACTCATGTATTTATTGATTGGATAAATTGATTGATTGATTTATCAACAAGGATAAAGACAAGACAAGATGGCCTCGAATAACTTTGAAGCGCAGTGGCAATGATAAATCTGTTTTGATGGCGAGTCAAGTTACGACGTACTTTTATAACTCTCTTTCTTTCTGTCAAAAAATCATAACTGTCTAGATGAAGTTTTCTAATGAACACCCCATATATTTCTAAGACCTTTTTGTTTGGTCTTTGATCGCTGTACGGATTGGATACAATCTATTGACATCTCCTTTAAGTTTCGCGAAAACTTATCGACACGAACAGGCCGCACCATTCAAAACCCCATTCCGTCTCAGCTGCTTAAATATAAATAACAGCAACGAAATCCATAAACATCCGACTCCTTCCTCTAGACATGTTTTTCCTATTGAGAAGTTTGCAGTGTATTTTATTGAAAATCCTTTTTCTTCTGCTTCGCTTGGAAATTCGTCGCGGGTTCCACGTTTTT
The DNA here is from genome assembly GCA_951812265.1 of Taphrorychus bicolor. Classification (NCBI taxonomy): domain Eukaryota; kingdom Metazoa; phylum Arthropoda; class Insecta; order Coleoptera; family Curculionidae; genus Taphrorychus; species Taphrorychus bicolor. Next base: position 6,605,326 of record OX638297.1, on the reverse strand, counting down.
GTCGCCGAACAATAAGCTAATTTCATGCGAGCCCTGTCGTGACTTACCATTCGATTTAGTCCGGCCCTTTTTTTCTGCCGTTTTAAGTTTCGTTCTTTGGGGCCGAGAAGTGGCCGTGACCCAGCTGCGTTTGGAGACCGGTTTTCGGTGCAACGATGGACCGTCTTTTTTTTCAGAGCCCAAACTAAAATACCAATAAGTAAAAGCTCCAAGGTCGCCTCTCTAACAGAAATAAACCGACAAAACACAAATAACTTCCAGTACAAAAATAAACTTTACTACTAGACTCGCGACATATTTGCAATAATGGATTATGTCGGCCCTCCTTGTGGCTCTTTCGGACAATTAGGAGCAACGCTCCGGCTCTCCTTTATCCGACCAGCCAATATCTCTTTCTCAAAAGATTTATTTTTCTATTGACTCCTGAAAAATGCGCCACCACGATGGCCGAAACTTTCCAACTTCAAGAAGAAAATTTATGTCCGACCTGTCTTTTAGTTTCAATGGACCGTGCTCGAGACACGTCGAGATCTATATGTTTGCGGTAATTTAGATAAGTATATGGATGCATATATGGGATTTTCAACTTTATCTGCTACCGCTCCCGTCGGGGTGAGTGAAATATGATCTAAGAAAGACAAAAGCTTTAACATTTCGCCTTCAAGACGCTCTCATTGTGGAAAAACATCAAAGAAAAGATAGGTACTTTGTCTTCGTAAGTTTTCTTTAATCCCTCCTTCTGTTTTAACAAATTTCATATTAGCCCGGGACTAGTAAATAAATGAATTGTTTGTCGACTATTGTTTTAATTGACATCATTAACTTGAAGTGAATCCAACTGCTTTTTGCTCCTTTTAATGTCCTGTTTAGGTGAAGTATTTTCGGAGATAAACCACTTAAAAAAAATCTCTTTTGAGGCTATTTTTATTCTAATTAAATTTGTTTCGTTCTTATATGATTGCAAACGTCCCAGTCAAAAAAACAGATTTTTTTTTTAAAACGACCAACGTGAGGGTGTTAAGTCTTTTTCCTCAATTTTGTCAATATCGATCGATTGAAACTTTAGAACGAGGTACCCGATCGGGGTAAATCCAACTATTTTTTGCTATCTTTGATGTTTTTTTTTCACCTCCCATCAACAAGTCTCCCATCTTCAAGTCCTCTTATCATTCAAGTCTTGTAGGTGCAATATTTTCTTAGATAGATCCCTTTGGTGGTCGATGTATAAGACACTTTCTAATCGAGTTTTTTGCCATTTTTAAAAAAATCTCTTTCGAGGCTAATTATTTCATTCGAATTAAATATGTGTCATTTTTACAGGTGTCATTTTTACAGGCCTGTAAATGTTCCAGTCAGAATAAAAAAACAGTTTTTTTTGTTTTTTTTTAGGTTTTTCTCAATTTTCTTAATTTCGATCGCATGAAACATTAGAATGAGTAAACCGATTCGGGTATATCCAACTATTTTTCGCTCTCTTTGATATCTTCTTTCACCTCCCATCAACGAAGGTCCCGTAGGTGCAATATTTTCTTAAATGGACCCCTTTGGTGGTCGATAAAGTCACTTTTTAATCGAATTTTTGCCATTTTTAAAAAAATCTCTTTCGGGGCTAATTTCATTCGAATTAAATTTGTGTCATTTTTACAGGATTGCAAACGTTCCAGTCAGAATAAAAAAACAGTTTTTTTTTGTTATTTTTTAAATTTTTTTTCTCAATTTTTTTAATTTTGATTGCTTGTAACTTTAGAATGAGTAAACCGATCCTGGTAAATTCAACTATTTTTGCTCTCTTTGATGTCTTCTTTCACCTCCCATCAACGAAAGTCCCGTAGGTGCAATATTTTCTTAAATGGACCCCTTTGGTGGTCGATAAAGTCACTTTTTAATCGAATTCTTGCCATTTTTAAAAAAAATCTTTTTCGGGGCTAATTTCATTCGAATTAAATTTGTATCATTTTCACAGGATTGCAAACGTTCCAGTCAGAATAAAAAAACAGTTTTTTTTTGCTTTTTTTTTATTTTTTTTTCAATTTTCTTAATTTCGATCGCATGAAACTTTAGAATGAGTAAACCGATCCGGGTAAATCCAACTATTTTTTGCTCTCCTTGATGTCTTCTTTCACCTCCCATCAACGAAAGTCCCGTAGGTGCAATATTTTCTTAGATAGACCTCTTTGGTGGTCGATATATAAGAAACTTTTTAATCGAATTCTTGCCATTTTTAAAAAAATCTTTTTCGGGGCTAATTTCATTCGAATTAAATTTGTGTAATTTTTACAAGATTGCAAAGGTTCCAGTCAGAATAAAAAAAAAACAGTTTTTTTTGTTATTTTTTTACATTTTTTTTCTCAATTTTCTTAATTTCGATCGCATGAAACTTTAGAATGAGTAAACCGATCCGGGTAAATCCAACTATTTTTTGCTCTATTTGATGTCTTCTTTCACCTCCCATCAACGAAAGTCCCGTAGGTACAATATTTTCTTAGATAGACCCCTTACCCCTTTGGTGGTCGATATATAAGAAACTTTTTATGCGAGTTTTTTGCCATTTTTTAAAAAAATCTCTTTCGGGGCTAATTTCATTCGAGTTAAATTTGTGTAATTTTTACAAGATTGCAAACTTTCCAGTCAGAATAAAAAAACAGTTTTTTTTTGTTATTTTTTAAATTTTTTTTCTCAATTTTTTTAATTTCGATCGCATGAAACTTTAGAATGAGTAAACAGATCCGGGTAAATCCAACTATTTTTTGCTCTCTTTGATGTCTTTTTTCACCTCCCATCAACGAAAGTCCCGTAGGTGCAATATTTTCTTAGATATATCCCTTTGGTGGTCGATGTATAAGACACTTTTTAATCGAGTTTTTTGCCATTTTAAAAAAATCTCTTTCGGGGCTAATTTCATTCGAATTAAATTTGTGTAATTTTTAAAGGATTGCAAACGTTCCAGTCAGAATAAAAAAACAGTTTTTTTTTGTTATTTTTTAAATTTTTTTACTCAATTTGTTTAATTTTGATCGCATGTAACTTTAGAATGAGTAAACCGATCCGGGTAAATTCAACTATTTTTGCTCTCTTTGATGTCTTCTTTCACCTCCCATCAACGAAAGTCCCGTAGGTGCAATATTTTCTTAGATAGACCTCTTTGGTGGTCGATATATAAGAAACTTTTTAATCGAATTCTTGCCATTTTTAAAAAAATCTTTTTCGGGGCTAATTTCATTCGAATTAAATTTGTGTCATTTTTACAGGATTGCAAAGGTTCCAGTCAGAATAAAACAAAAACAGTTTTTTTTGTTATTTTTTTAAATTTTTTTTCTCAATTTTCTTAATTTTGGTCTCATGAAACTTTAGAATGAGTAAACCGATCCGGGCAAATCTAACTATTTTTTGCTCTCTTTGATGTCTTCTTTCACCTCCCGTCAACGACAGTCCCGTAGGTGCAATATTTTCTTAGATAGACCCCTTTGGTGGTCGATATATAAGAAACTTTTTAATCGAATTCTAGCCATTTTTTTTCTCTTTCGGGGCTAATTTCATTCGAGTTAAATTTGTGTCATTTTTACAGGATCGCAAACGTTCCAGTCAGAATAAAAAAACAGTTTTTTTTGTTATTTTTTACATTTTTTTCTCATTCTTAATTTTCTTAATTTTGATCGCATAAAACTTTAGAATGAGTAAACCGATCCAGGCAAATCCAACTATTTTTTGCTCCCTTTGATGTCTTCTTTCACTTCCCATCAACGAAAGTCCCGTAGGTGCAATATTTTCTTAGATAGATCCCTTTGGTGGTCGATGTATAAGACACTTTTTAATCGAGTTTTTTGCCATTTTAAAAAAATCTCTTTTGGGGCTAATTTCATTCGAATTAAATTTGTGTCATTTTTACAGGATTGCAAACGTTCCAGTCAGAATAAAAAAACAGTTTTTTTTTGTTATTTTTTACATTTTTTTTCTCAATTTTCTTAATTTGGATGGCATGAAACTTTAGAATGAGTAAACCGATCCGGGTAAATCCAACTATTTTTTCCTCTCTTTGATGTCTTCTTTCACCTCCCATCAGCGAAAGTCCCGTAGGTGCAATATTTTCTTTGATAGATCCCTTTGGTGGTCGATGTATAAAACACTTTTTAATCGAGTTTTTTGCCATTTTTAAAAAATCTCTTTCGGGGCTAATTATTTCATTCGAATTAAATTTGTGTCATTTTTACAGGATTGCAAACGTTCCAGTCAGAATAAAAAAACAGTTTTTTTTTTGTTTTTTTTTTACGTTTTTTTTTCTCAATTTTTTTAATTGCGATGGCATGAATCTTTAGAATGAGTAAACCGATCCGGGTAAATCCAACTATTTTTTCCTCTCTTTGATGTCTTCTTTCACCTCCCATCAGCGAAAGTCCCGTAGGTGCAATATTTTCTTTGATAGATCCCTTACTCCTTTGGTGCTCGATATATGAGAAACTTTTTAGGCGAGTTTTTTGCCATTTTTAAAAAAATCTCTTTCGGGACTAATTTTATTCGAATTAAATTTCTGTCATTTTTACAGGATTGCAAACGTTCCAGTCAGAATAAAAAAAAAACATTTTTTTTTTACTAATTTCACGAATTTTAGGCAAATGAAGCTTTTACATAAGAGAGCTTATTACGTCTTTTTTCTCAATTTTCAAATTTCACCGCCTGTGATTTAATAAAGAGTAGACCTGTTAAATTAAATTGAATTGATTTTTGTTCTTCTTAATATCTTCTTTCCCCTCCCATCAACAATTGATTAAAACGGGGATAATTACGTTTTTTTTATCAATCTACAACTTTGGCCTGAAAAATGACTGAATCGATTGGAAATGCAGTTTTCATTCAATAGCATTTAAATATCGAGGCAAATAGAATTGAAAAAAAACTGTAGTTTTTAATGAGTCCAAATCAGACAAAATTAAAATAAGGCATTTTATTGATAAAAAATCAATTTTTTGAGAAAAAGATCCACTCACACTTTTCCCGTTCAATCTGAAAAATAGTACTGAAAATCATCTAAAGCTTGAGAAAAAAAAGAATTTTATATTATGGAGAAATCATGTGTTTTCCTCAAATCGATAAAAAAGATGAATTTCTAAAAAGTACTTAAGATCTGAAGATAAATTGCCCACCGAAGGGGTCTATCACCGAAATTATTGCACCATAGGGACTTTCGTTATAAATTGAAAAAAACGAGAACCACAGCTTCAAAGCCCGGAAAACCGTTTAGGTTGTAATCCTTTAGTTAATAATGCAGATGGCCTCACGGATGTCGTCGAAGGGAAGTAGGTTTTGTTGTTAATTCTTAAACTTTAAAGTTACACAACAATGTACTTTTTACAACTAGATATCTAGAGAAAAACGAAAAGAAAACAAATTTTATTTAAAACTGAGTAGCGCTACACCTTTGCTATTTAAGATTTTTTTTAGCTATATTGTTTAAAAACAAATCCATCGTTCCAATGCAAAAAGCACATAAAAGAAAACCTATGTATTTTGTTGATCAAAATATCTAAGTATATTAGCAACAATGTCAAGTACCGAGTAGTTTTCAAGTCTATTAAAAAATTTCTTAAAATTATCAAGTTACTTGACTACATCCCTAGTAACATCTTTTTTGGAATATGCGACATCACAGTGTACCAGACAGGATTCATTATAAATAAAGTTCGAGCAGCTGTAAACTAAATAATTCACAAAATTGCCTTTCCTTAAGTGCGCTCCCCGATTAGGGCGTCTTGAGCCTTATGGATAAAAATGACGAAATTAATCTTTCATGTCGCTCCACACTGTAAAAACCTTTGCTAATAAGGACCTTAAATCCTGCAGTAATAAGTATAGCAATAGCAACAAGGCCCCGCAGTCAGAGCCTAATCTTTCGTGTAATTTGTATGTAATTACCAGGCGAGATTTACATATCCGTGCAATGAAGAGAGTGGGATAACAAAATGACATTCCGAGTCGCCTCAAAGGGGAGCTTAACGGATCATCCGAAACTCAAATGTCACCTTAAACTAGCTGTAAAAAGAGGGGAAGTTAAGCTCTATATGGAAAAGCCCGTGCGGCCTACTTTTCGGAGATATTATGCGAAATGTGAGAGGCCGTTTATGGGGTTTTTGCAATGGAAAGAGCCGCTTTCGCGGAAGGAAATTTGACTACACGAGATGGGGGATTAAGGTCAGCCATTCAAATTCACTGTCAAAGACGAGGTTTTTATAACAAATGTCGAACTACCTTGAACTAGGCACCTTCCAACTTTAATCTGAAACTTTGGAAGCATCACCTATTTCAACTTATATTAAACTCGTTCTCCTTGCCTTATATATCTTTCGCTCCTGGCTCGGTGTCTGGACCGGACCGGTTAAAACTCACAGTTTCCTTAATATCCTATGTATTATGGTTCTCATTAAGAGTGCAATGTCTGGAACAGCGGTGCACTTTTAGAGGCAACAAATTTCGCAAATGATGTGCTTGCATTTAATAACCTCGGCTTTTTATTTAATAACCCTGGCAATGCGACCTGCATTAAAACGGTCATGACGTTCGTGAGTGGATTCGTAAACTTCCTGGATGGGATTCAAAGGAAACGTCAATAAGGACGAATTTTTAAGAATCAGCCTAAAAGCGGTCTTTTAATATGATTGGGTTTAAATTAAATAACGAATTTTGAACGAAAGATTTTGGAAAAATGGTATTCTTGTCAGCCTTGTACAATACAGGATTGTTGGAATTCGCCATTCATCACTAGAAATCAGTCAAATTTAAGTAAAACTGCACATTTTGGGGCAAATCCAAAACTCCTCCAATACGTGAAAATGACAGTAGTAAATAATAATTTATTAATCCAACTAAACATGTACAGTTTTATCCCAAGAAGTGCGTATGCGACTTCAGTCAGCACGACAGAGAAAACGTTTAAAACTGTATAATACAATCAATTAATTATATAGTGAACTTTAAACAATTGAATTTAATTTTAAAAATATAAGTTCAGGAAAAAAATAAAAAAAAAGGTTGTTAATTTCAGTTGTCTTTGCATATCTTCAGAAGCAGCTAGAATTTGGGAAACTTTAAATTATCATTAGGATTTCCATCTAAACTCTGGTGCAGTATTGCCCCAATTTGCAGAAACCTGAACAGTTTCCGGTGTTGCTTCCTAGATAAAACGGAGGAAGGGGTAATAAAAATCACACCCTTTGTAATGCGTTACAAAGAACCATGCAGGTGAACATAGATCACGTTTGATGTGATCCCAACGATGAGATCACCAGTAATTGATGAGAGACCATAATGAATGGACCAGTGACGATTTGAGATGACCTTGTCTTGAGTGACCAGAAAAGAATCAGGAATGAGAAAGACAGATGGTGAATAGAGATCAATAGAAATGATCTTGACTTGAGTGGTACGGTTTTCTGCAAAATAGATCTTAGAAGTTCTTGGGGGGTTGCTTGGCAAAATAACTAAAATTACGCCTCCTACCCATCGACCTTCAAACTAGATAGACTCAGTGAGTCAATCATATGGACAACAGAGGGCGCGTGTCGCGAGGGGAATGAAAAAATGGCCGCCGAGTCGGGTAATGATACATGCACTTACCTGTGATACGAAAGATTTCTGTCCCACTTTTATAACTAGAAGTCTTACATATGCCACAATATCTCGACATAATGATAAAATCGTTAATAAAACACCAAAAAATTGCATAAAACGTTCGCAAGCACTGTCTCAACTTCAAACACAAAGGAAACACGTTTTGACGTTTTGTGGTTGACATCAGTTCAATGAGGTTGACACACGCATTGAATTGATAGCACTGTTGCCAATTCGTCAATTAGGAATATTTTTTACCTATGTTTTGATCGTGCTGTACGACTACATTTGGCTACACAACATATCAACATAACATATAGGTTGTGTAGTTGGACCCTGAGAGCGGGCAACATCGCACCGAACCTTTAGAAATGATCCCAGACAAAATTTTGTAAATAAAGGACTCGAGTTAATTCTTCCTCTGTGCTCCTACCCATCTACTTAAATAAAATTTAGTAACTAGAATAATAGCGATGTTAGTAATTGAGAGAGGTGAATAGCGGGTGTAGGACATATACCATACATAACGTTTGTGAAACTGACAACGTTTCTTCTTTTATTGAGGCCTTCCTCAGGGTTTATAACATTCTACCCCATCAAAAAAAAAGTTTTCGACTTTCGAAAGGGTCTATCTCCGAAAATATTGCACCTACGTAACTTCCGAATGTGGGAGGGGAAAGAGAACATCAAGAAAAAGAAAAAACAAATGGATTCACTCCAATCAGTCAAGGCGTTTTCAAGTTACAGGCGGTCAAAGTTGAGAATCGAGAAAAAAAGTCGTAATCCCCCCCCCCCCCCTTTTGAACATTTTCAAAAAAACTTCGGATTTTTTTTTGCTGTTTTTGATCGAAATGGAACGCTTACAATATTCTAAGAATGTAACAAACTCAATTTGAACGAAATTAACCTCTAAAGGTTTTTTTTTTTGAAAATGGTCCAAAAACACCATTCTAAAAGTGCCTAAAAATCGACCTCCGAAGGGGTTTATCTCCAAAAATATTTCACCTACGTAACTTTCGATGGTGGGAGGTGAAAGATGACACCAAGAAGAAGAAAAAGCAGTTAGATTCACTCCAATAGGTCATGGCGTTTTCACGTTACAGGCGGTCAAAGTTGAGAATCGAGAGAAAAAAGTCGTAATACCCCACCCGTTGGACATTTTTAAAAAATTTCAGGAACATTTTTTTGCTCTTTTTGATCGGAATGGCTCGCTGGCGATCCCCTAAGAATGTAACAAACTCAATTCAAATGAAATTAACCTCTAAAGAGGTTTTTTAAAAAAAAAATGGTCTAAAAACGCCATTTTGAAGTGCCTAAAAGTCGACCTTCGCACGGGTTTATTTACGAAAATATTCCACTGATGTTGGGAGGTGAAAGAGGACATCAAGAAGAAGAAAAAACAGTTGGATTCACTCCAATCGGTCAAGGCGTTTTCACGTTACAGACGGTCAAAGTTTAGAATCGAGAAAAAGTCGTATAATGTCCCCCCTCATATAATCCCCCCCCCCCCCTTCGCTATTTTTGATCGGAATGGCACGCTGGCGATCCCCTAAGAATGTAGAGGTCTTTTTTTTTTAAATGATACAAAAACGCCATTTTAAAGTGCCTAAAAATCGACTTACGAAGGGGTCTATCCGAAAATATTCCACCTACGTAACTTCCAATTTTTGGTTTTTTTCGCCAAATACGTCAACCTAAAAGTGCCTAAAAGCACCTATATAACTTCCTGGGTGGTGGGATTTTGGGAGGTGAAAGAGGACATCAAGAAGAAGAAAAGACAGTTGGATTCACTCTAATCGGTTAAGGCGTTTTTAAGTTACAGGTGGTCAAAGTTGAGAATTGAGAAAAAAGTCGTAATACCCCCTCCACCCTTTAGACATTTTAAAAAAAAAAATCTGGAAAATGTTTTTACTGTTTTTGATCGGAATGGCTCGCTGGCGATCCCCTAAGAATGTAACAAACCCAATTCGAATGAGATTCACGTCTATTAGTAGATTATGTCACTAGGAGTAAAAGTGGGTCTTTTCGTGCTGAGCCCAAAGATTGACGGCCGAAGCGAAGCTGAGGCCTGCAACTGGGCAGCGGTCTATCTAGTGTTAAAATAATTTTGGTGAATGAAAATCGTTTATCTATGCGCCACCATGACAGTAGCGGTGACTTTTGACTTTACTTTTACTGCCTAGGACTTTTTTGCTACTTTTTTTGGTCTCAGGATTAGAAAGGCCACGTTAGGTGTGCGTATGGAGAAAACAAATGACGTACTTTTAGTCCGCTTGAAAAAAAAGAAGTTTTTTTAAAAATGCTCAAGACCATTCCAAAAGTGTCTAAAATCGACTTCCGAAGGGGTCTATCTCCGAAAATATTGCACTTACATAACTTCCCAGAGAAACTGAACGACGTACCTTCTCGAAGAACGAAGAATATGTTGGAATTCGGTCCATGCATGATTCAGCACGTACTTTTTGTGCACTTTGGTCTAGACATTCAACAATGTACCATGTGCACGTTTATGATGAGAGTGTAGTAACATTACCAAAACACAAGGCCTTAATAATGGGTTTTATCAAAATTTAGTTGGCAAGGAAACAATGTTAAAACCAAAGTGTTAAATTACCAATGTTAAATTACCAAAGACTGACTGTTAGATTACAATCTAAACAGCATTTCGGAATTTTAGCTCCCGAAATAAAGCAAGCGTATACCATATATATATGGTGGGTGGTGAAAGAGGACGTCAAGAAGTAGAAAAATCAGTTGGATTCACTTTAATCGGTCAAGGCGTTTTCAAGTTACAGGCGGTCAAAGTTGAGAATCGAGAAAAAAGTCGTAATCCCCCCCCCCTTGAACATTTTCAAAAAAAAAATGGATTTTTTTTGCTCTTTTTGATCGAAATGCAACGCTTACAATATCCTAAGAATGTAACAAACTCAATTTGATTGAAGGGTTTTTTTTTTGAAAATGGTCCAAAAACGCCATTCTAAAAGTGCCTAAAAATCGACATCCGAAGGGGTTTATCTCCAAAAATATTGCACCTACGTAACTTTCGATGGTGGGTGGTGAAAGATGACACCAAGAAGAAGAAAAATCAGTTGGATTCACTCTAATCGGTCAAGGCATTTTCATGTTACAGGCGGTCAAAGTTGAGAATCGAGAGAAAAAAGTCGTAATACCCCACCCGTTGGACATTTTTAAAAAACTTTTAGGAACATTTTTTTGCTCTTTTTGATCGGAATGGCTCGCTGGCGATCCCCTAAGAATGTAACAAACTCAATTCAAATAAAATTAACCTCTAAAGAGGTTTTTTAAGAAAATGGTCTAAAAACGCCATTTTGAAGTGCCTAAAAGTCGACCTTCGCAAGGGTCTATTTACGAAAATATTCCACTGATGGTGGGAGGTGAAAGAGAACATCAAGAAGAAGAAAAAACAGTTGGATTCACTCCAATCGGTCAAGGCGTTTTCTCGTTACAGACGGTCAAAGTTTAGAATCGAGAAAAAAGTCGTATAATCTCCCCCCTCATATAATCCCCCCCCCTTCGCTATTTTTGATCGGAATGGCACGCTGGCGATCCTCTAAGAATGTAGAGGTCTTTTTTTAAAATGGTGCAAAAACGCCATTTTAAAGTGCCTAAAAATCGACTTACGAAGGGGTCTATCCGAAAAAATTCCACCTACGTAACTTCCGATTTTTGGGTTTTTTCGCCAAATACGTCAACCTAAAAGTGCCTAAAAGCACCTATAGAACTTCCTGGGTGGTGGGATGGTGGGAGGTGAAAGAGGACATCAAGAAGAAGAAAAGACAGTTGGATTCACTCTAATCGGTTAAGGCGTTTTCAAGTTACAGGTGGTCAAAATTGAGAATTGAGAAAAAAATCGTAATACTCCCCTCCACCTTTTGGACATTTTCAAAAAAATTCTGGAAAATGTTTTTACTGTTTTTGATCAGAATGGCACACTGGCGATCCTCTACGAATGTAACAAACTTAATTCGAATGAAATGAACTTCTAAAGAGGTTTTTTTTTAAATGGTGCAAAAACGCCATTTTAAAATGCCTAAAAATCGACTTCCGAAGGGGTCTATCCGAAAATATTCCACCTACGTAACTTCCGATTTTTGGGTTTTTTCGCCAAATACGTCAACCTAAAAGTGCCTAAAAGCACCTATATAACTTTCTGGGTGGGAAGTGAAAGAGGACATCAAGAAGAAGAAAAGACAGTTGGATTCACTCTAATTGGTTAAGGCGTTTTCAAGTTACAGGTGGTCAAAGTTGAGAATTGAGAAAAAAGTCGTAATACCCCCCTCCACCCGTTCATTTTCAAAAAAAAAATCTGGAAAATGTTTTTACTGTTTTTGATCGGAATGGCACACTGGCGATCCTCTAAGAATGTAACAAACTCATTTCGAATAAAATTAAACTCTAGGGAGGTTTTTTTAAAAATTGTCCAAAAACGCCATTCTTCCAAGTGCTTAAAAATCGACTTCCGAAAAGGTCTATTTCCGAAAATATTGCACCTACGGAACTTCCGATGGTGGGAGGTGAAAGAGGACATTAAGAGAAAGAAAAAACTCCAATCGGTCAAGGCATTTTCAAGTTACAGGCGGTCAAAGTTGAGAATTGAGAAAGAAGTCGTTATATCCCCCCTTTGGACATTTTGAAAGAAAATTCGGGAATTTTTGTTTTGCTGTTTTTTGATACGAATAGCATTCTTGCAATATCCTAAGAATGTAACATACTTAATTCGAATGAAATTAACCTCTACAAGGGGTATACAACAAAAAATTAACTGAACTATCCGACATTAGAGCAAACAAAGACCAAACTAATACGACCCTGATGTGTGTGTCGACACACATTCATTGACAATTTCATAAATGTGTTGTTTATGTCCTACGCCCGCTATTCATCTCTTTCAGCTTGGTAAAAGAGCGCAAAACGTATTTGAGATCTTAGTAATAAAATAAAATCGTGATGATGTAAGAAAGTAAACTCTAATAAATATTCTTTCTTGACTTATATAGGACTCCCAAAAATAGTGATTGCACCTCAAAACCGTTTGCTATTATGTAAGACCCGTAAAATGGCGTATTAATCACATAATAGTTTAGTAGGGTGAATAGGTGCCGGGCTTGTTTAACATCCATAGTATTTCCTGCTCATGTTGAAATAAAAAAAAAAACTCGAAATGTGGAGCTTTCTCGCACGAGACGAGATTAGATGCCATTTACCAAATTGTGTTTCTCTTCGAACATCAATGCTCGCCCACATTATACTCTCAACAGTGGTGTTATTTCGATGCGGGATTAAAGATACAAGCTCCAAAGCAACTAGAGATAAGCCGCATTAGATTATTTCTCTACTCTCGTCGCCCTCTTTGTATATTATGTATATTGCAAAGTTTTTCTGTCAATCTTGCTTATTGTATTATTCGGTTCAGTTTCCAGTCTAGCGAGTAGCATTGCGCTTAATGTTATTGAAATATATCGTCGGTTTATCTCTCGAAAAGAAGTCCAAAAATGCCGCAACAGCGGAACACAATTAGACGAGCCATCTAACCGGATCAATGGCAATTAAATTCGTCCGCTAGGAAAGTTAATTTCTTTGGTTGTCGAAGTGCAGTGTCAGTTTTCAGGTTTCCACGTCTATTTTGCTGGTAATTTGCTTAGAGAGCAAAGTTTCCAGCTAAATATTTTAGAGTCTGTCTGGAATTGACTTTGTCGCTGCGGGAATGGAAATGAGAGAAGTAATAATAGAGTTTGACTTTGTCTTGGCGGTCAGAAAACTAGAGATGACGAATTGGCTCCTGAGGGCATGCAGATGGCATTTTTCCCCGATAGCTATCAATATTATAGAGCTTAAAATCGAGCACCTAATACGAAAAGAAGAAATGAGGCCTGTATAAGACAAGTAAATGAAGCTCGCTTATCGCCGTACCGTCTGGGATGGTTTACACATTTAATAACCTGCAATATGTTGCAGACCCGTCTCTTTTCAGTTTTGGAGAGGCGGCGTTGTCATTTCGCTCATTCACCCCATTAACCCTCGCGCTTTTCTTCGATAAACTTCGAGTTGCCAAATTAACTGGAAACATCTTTTATTTGTTTAGGTATGGCGTTAATTTATTATAACGTCAAAGCTGGGATGTGCGCTAGCTGAGGCTGTTTCGTTTCAGCGAAAAGAAAGTCCCTAATCGAGCGGCCATAATTCTTCGTGATAACGGAATTCTTCGGCGATTATGGCTTTTAAAAACGCTGCCGTCTTCGGAAGTAAATTATTTCCCCTTATCACGCTCCGAAACTGCCCTTGGATTTGTTGTATTTCAGTTACGCAAATAAAGAAAAATTCTTTTTTTTTGCAACCTTCAACCCGCATCGGTGCACCATTAACATAGCAATTTAGATTTTACGATTTTTCGTCACCGATAAACACCGCCGCGCTTGTTAACACCTAAATTATCTCATTCCCACACGAATAAATTACTATCAACCTTTTTTTTTGTTTGTATACATCTAGCGCGGCCTCCATTTGTTTCAAGGTTTCGAAAATTGTTCTCTTTGTTATGCATGCAAACTCCGTAGATTTGCCTAATTTTTGATCATTTTTCGTGAACGCTCAACTTGTGATTTTTATCTTCTTTTGTTTACATCTTGACGTCATCTTTTATTATGAAAATTACGAATTTGCTGTTTAATGGTTGCTTGTTTAAATCGTTATGTTTCAGCTATCTGTTATTGATCCTTAATATCTTAGAAATGAAAAAAAAATTAGTCATAATCGATCAATAAATGAATCGATATGAACATTGTTAATATCGATTTAAATAACCGATTAATCAAAAATTACTTGTTTGAATGTTTAGATATTGTGTAGTAGGGAGTGTTGCTGCAAAATAGGGCAATGCCATATAGAACTTACTTTTGTCTTGTGTCTGAAATCAAGATAAAAAATCGTCAAAACAAGACAAGACATTGCCAAAAGAACGTTACACCTTGTCTCGAGTCTTGTCTCGCTCATGCGCCAAGTATTTGTCAACTCAAAAAATGCAAATTAAAAGTGGTCGGAAAAATTCACTGTAGGATTAGTGTCAAAAATAATAAAAAAAAAAATACGCAAAGCGTCTAAAAATATATATTTAAAGATTCTGGCAACTAAAATTGATTAAAAATAACTCATCGCATCAAAAAATGCACAATTTGATTTTTTTTTGAGCAAATGACGGTAGGGTTAAGGCCAAAATCGGTTAAAAATTACTCAAAGCGTCTGAAAATGCCAATTAGAAGTTTCTGGAAAAACTCAGGTTAGGATTAGGGCCAAAAATTTACAGAAAGCGTCTAAAAGTGCAAATTTGGAGTGTTTTGACAAACTCTGATTAAAATTAGAACTAAAGTCGATTAAAAGTTTTGATGTTTTTTGGCTAAAATTCCCTAGGAATGTAACAAACTCAATTCGAATGAAATTAACCTAAAGAGGTTTTTTAAAAATGGTCCAAAAACGCGATTCTAAAAGTGCCTAAAAATTGACCTCCGAAGGGGTCTATCTCCGAAAATTATGCACCTACGTAACTTCCGATGGTGAAAGGTGAAAGAGGACATCAAGAAGAAGAAAAAACAGTTGAATTAGTTGAGATCGGTCAAGGCGTTTTCAAGTTGAGAATCGAGAAAAAAGTGGTAACCCCCCCCCCCCCCCTTTAAACATTTAAAAAACAAATTCGGGAAAATTTTTTGATCGAAATGGCACGCTTGCAATAACCTAAGAATGTAACAAACTCAATTCGAATGAAACGAACCTCTAAAGAGGTTTTTTTAGAAAAATGGTCCAAAACGCCGTTTTAAACGTGCCTAAAAATCGACCTCCGAAGGGGTCTATCTTCAAGACTATTGCACCTACGAAACTTTCGATAGTGGGTGGTGAAAGAGGACACCGAGAAGAAGAAAAAACAGTTGGATTCACTCGAAACGGTCAAGGCGTTTTTAAGTTACAGGCGGTCAAAGTTGAGAATCGAGAAAAAAGTCGTAATATCCACCCCCCCCTTTTGAACATTTTCAAAAAAAATTTCGGGAAATTTTTTTTGCTGTTTTTGATCGGAATGGCACGCTGGCGATCACCTAAAAATGTAACAAACTCAATTTGAATAAAATTAACCGCTAAAGAGGTTTTTTAAAAATCGTCCAAAAAAGCGATTCTAAAAATGCCTAAAAATCGACCACCGAAGGGGTCTATCTCCGAAAGTAATGCACCTACGGAACTTTCGATAGTCGGTGGTGAAAGAGGATATCAAGGAGAAGAAAAAACAGTTGGATTCACTCCAATCGGTGGAGGCGTTTTCAAGTTACAGGTGGTCAAAGCTGAGAATCGAGAAAAAAGTCGTAATACTCCCCCTTTGGACATTTTCAAAAAAATTTCGGGAACATTTTTTTTCTGTTTTTGATCGGACTGACACGCTTGCAATATCCTAAGAATGTAGCAAACTTAATTCGAATGAAATTAACCTCTAAAGAGGTTTTTTTAGAAAAATGGTCCAAAAACGCCGTTTTAAAAGTGCCTAAAAATCGACCTCCGAAGGGGTCTATCTTCAAGACTATTGCACCTACGAAACTTTCGATAGTGGGTGGTGAAAGAGGATATCAAGAAGAAGAAAAAACAGTTGGATTCACTCCAATCAGTCGAGGCGTTTTCAAGTTACAGGCGGTCAAAGCTGAGAATCGAGAAAAAAGTCGTAATGCTCCCCCCCCCCCCTTTGGACATTTTAAAAAAAATTTCGGGAACATTTTTTTTCTGTTTTTGATCGGACTGACACGCTTGCAATATCCTAAGAATGTAACAAACTCAATTCGAATGAAAGTAACCTTTAAAGAGGTTTTTTTTAGAAAAATGGTTCAAATACGCCGTTTTAAAAGTGCCTAAAAATCGACCTCCGAAGGGGTCTATCTTCAAGACTATTGCACCTACGAAACTTTCGGTAGTGGGTGGTGAAATAGGACACCAAGAAGAAGAAAAAACAGTTGGAGTCACTCGAAACGGTCAAGGCGTTTTTAAGTTACAGGCGGTCAAAGTTGAGAAGCGAGAAAAAAGTCGTAATATCCCCCCCCCCCCCCCCCTTTTGAACATTTTCAATAAAATTTCGGGAAAATTTTTTTGCGCTTTTTGATCGGAATGGCACGCTGGCGATCCCCTAAAAATGTAACAAACTCAATTTGAATAAAATTAACCGCTAAAGAGGTTTTTTTAAAAATCGTCCAAAAACGCAATTCTAAAAATGCTTAAAAATCGACCATCGAAGGGGTCTATCTCTGAAAGTAATGCACCTACGGAACTTTCGATAGTCGGTGGTGAAAGAGGATATCAAGGAGAAGAAAAAACGGTTGGATTCACTCCAATCGGTCGAGGCGTTTTCAAGTTACAGGTGGTCAAAGCTGAGAATCGAGAAAAAAGTCGTAATACCCCCTCCCCCTTTGGACATTTTCAAAAAAATTTCGGGAACATTTTTTTTCTGTTTTTGATCGGACTGACACGCTTGCAATATCCTAAGAATGTAACAAACTCAATTCGAATGAAATTAACCTCTAAAGAGGTTTTTTTAAAAAATTGTCCAAAAACGCAATTCTAAAAGTGCCTAAAAATCGACCTCCGAAGGGGTCTATCTCCGACAATATTGCACCTACAAAACTTTCACGATAGTGGGATGTGAAAGAGGATATCAAAAAGAAGAAAAAACTGTTGGATTAATTGCAATCGGTAAAGGCGTTCTCAAGTTACAGGCGGCCAAAATTGAGAATCGAGAAAAAAATTGTAATTTTTTTCGGAGGTTTTAAAAAAAAAATCTGGACGCTAGGATTAAGGCATAAATCGGTCAAAAATTACTCAAAGTAGTCTGAAGGTGCAAAATAAAAGTTTCTGAAAAAATCAGGTTAGCTCAGAGCCTTTGGAGAATTTTAAGTTAGGATTGTGGCCAAAAGTAGTTAAAAATGTTCGCAAACATCTGCAAATTTGGAGTCATCAGAAAATTTTAAGTTATAATTGGCACTAAATTAGATTAAAAATGACAAATTTCACCTCAAAATGGCAGTTTACGTTTTTTTTTTGGCTAAAATTAAGTTAAAGCGGTGAAAAATAATTCAAAGTTGATAAAAATGCAAATTAAGGGTTTCTGGACAAATTCAGGTTAGAATTAGTGGAGTCAAAATGGTTTAAAATATGGCACAGCGTGTCGAAAAATGTAAATATTAATTCCTTGGGGAAGTTCAAGTGATTCTAATCCTAAATCCAAAAGTAATTAAAAATGTACAAAAAGTCTAAAAGGGCAAATCTGAAGTCTTTGGAGAAAGTTAGATTAGAATTAGGACTAAAATCAATTAAAAATGACTTATTTCTTTTAAAAACTAGAATTTTAATGCTTTTTGGCTAAAATTAAGGTCATAATTGGTGAAAAATGACAGTGTGTAAAAATGCAAATTTAGAGTTTCTGAACAAATCAGGTTTGGCGTTAAAATGAGTCAAAACATGACACTATGAATATGTCAAATAATGGAAATATGGAGTCTTTGGAAAAGTTTAGGTTAGGACTAGAACCAAAAGTGGTTAGAAATTTATAAAAGATGTTAAAAAGTGCAAATTTGGAGTCTCTTGAGAAATTCAAATTTGAATTGGGACTCGAGTCGAGAAGTCGATTAAAAATTATTGAATTTTCTAAAAATGACAGTTTTAATGCTTTTTTTTAGCAAAAATTAAGGTCATAATTGGTGAAAAAAGACAGTGTGTAAAAATACAAATATTGAGTTTCAGTTTCAAAAATGGAAATTTTGAGTTTTTGGAGAAGTTCTGGTTCGGACTAGAACCAAAAGTAAACTAAAAAGGCTTTTGAGAAATTCAAATTTGATTTAGGATTCGAGTCGAGAAGTCGACTACAAATGATTAAATTTTCTAAAAATGACAATTTTAATGCTTTTTTGGCTAAAATTAAGGTCATAATTGGTGAAAAATGACAGAGTGTAAAAACACAAATTTAGAATTTGTGGACAAATCTGGTTAGGATTGGGGTTAAAATAGCTTAAAACATGACACAAGGTGTCAAAAAATGGAAATTTGGAGTCTTTAGAGAGGTTCAGGTTAGGACTGGGGCCAACAGTGGTTAGAAATTTACATAAGGCGTCTAAAAGTGCAACTTTTGAGTTTTGAAAAAATCAGGCTAAAATTAAGACTAAGATTAAATTAAAAATAAACCACTTTATTTTAAAAAATGTGACCTTTGATATTTTATGAGATAGTCATGCTAGGATTCAGGCAAAGTTCCAGACACGGCGACGACGGCAACACAGTAGCAGCTGCGACCACATCCGGCCACACGCAACGACCGATTATTATTAACGGAGGGGGGGACACGGCGCGACATGGCATCCCTGGCGGGGACCTCAAGTAATTTAGATTACTCACTGATGGAGAACTCTAGTATTTTAAATTTCCCTCGCAGTGAAGCGATTATGGAATATGAGAGAACGAGCCCCACATCTACAGAAAATAGATCGCCTCCTTAAAGGATCCACCAATTCAATTCGCGAAAGAGTGATGAACTCACAATAACTCTTCTATCAGGAAACAAGAAAATCATATAGATGATAGTGCTAGCGTTACACAAATAATAGAAATTGTCTCTAACGCTATGAGCCAAATTTTACAGCAAATGGCAGACAATAAACCAGTTCCATTTAGTCGGACATTTAGCGGAAAACCTCATGAGTGGGGTCAAAGGGTGCAAAAATGCAAGTTTAAAGGGTTTGAACAAATTCAGGTTGAGATTAGGATCAGAATGGGTTAAAACAAGACACGAGGTGTCTAAAAATGAAAGTTTGGAGTCTTTGGAGAAGTTTAGGTAAAGTATTTACAAAAAAAAGTGCTTAAAAAATGTACACAAAGTGTAATCAAAAAGTGCAAGCTATCTTTGGAGCAACTCAGGTTAGAATTAAGATTAAATTGAATTAAAAATGACTAATTTCATTTCAAAATGTTAATTTTAATGCTTTTTGCTGAAACCATTCAACTTAAGAGTTTCTGGACAAATTCACGTCGTCTAAAAAGGCAGCTTTGAGTTTTTTTTTAATTCAATTAGAATTAGGACTAAAATCGATTAAAAATTATTCAGCTTATCAAAAAATGCAGGATTTAATGTTTCTTGGTTTTAAAATTTTAACTTCTTGGTTTTAGAAAAACTACTTGGCTTAATATTTACTCTCTTAAGCTTGACTTTAAATCAAGTCAAATCAAGTCAATTAGCTTGAAAATCAAGTCAAGTGTCTCTTTAACTTTAACTTTAACTAAGACTTTAACTGCTTTACCAGAAAATCTTTGCTTAAGATCACAAAATAACAACAAAAAATGGTTAATTTTATTTAACCAAGTAATCGACTCTTTCGGCCAAAAAAAATCGTACATGCAGAAATAAATGTACTAAAGATGTTCTGACAATACAAATGGGCATATTATGCAAATATTCTGGGTTAGTATGACATAACCGTACGAGTGTTGACATTGAAGTGGAAAAACAACTTACTTTGTTCGTTAGTGGCATTACTAATGCAGGGTGATGTCTGTACGACGACTAATTATTACTGACGTGACCGAAATGTCGATCGTTCCCAAAATTTTGAGCCTCTTGATACGAGTGTCACGTACGAGTATTACGTTACTACTGCTTGGTGGATTAGCACCTGGAAAGCTGGTCTCTAGACACAAAAATGCAGACTCTTTTTGGGATGTTATTTATTCATGAAAAAGCCAAAAAGGCAGACACCCCGAACACGATTAGCCTTTTGTTTCACTTTTAAAATTGCTCGTATACGTGTGTGCGGCTGGGGATTATTGCGCACTCTACACGTGTGCATTTCAGAATACACACAGGACTTCCATTTGCTGATTTTTTTTTCAGGTACAATTTGAGGAAAAAAGCATTATCTCGACATCCCAACATGTCTGTCTCTCTAGCAGATTCCACGTTACAAAACCGTGATTAATTAATTGTATGCTTTTCGGTGTGAAAACTTGGCGTATCTGAGTACCGCAGTTTTTAGGAAGTTTTATTAAAAAATCGCATCGTTAGGAGATGTATTGTGCATCCAGATAGCTGGAATGGGCAAAACTTGTTTTAAAAGAACTTTTTGTTACATGGACAAAATACTCTGCCACTTCACTTTACATACGTTCGAAATTAATTATTTTTGATAATTTCGACAGTCTTTTATTTACAATTTTGGAGCAAAATTTTACTTGTGTAGAAAGAAATCATTTCGTCGCAACAAAAAAAAAACATTAGATGGATGATTTCTTGAGTGGTGGTCCTTTACACTGACGTATTTCAACTTTATTTGTTGCTTGAGAGTGTACTATGTTGTGAGAAATTTTTAAACCATTTTGGCACTAATTCTAACCTGAATTTTTCCACGATCTCTAAATTTGCGTTTTTAGACGATTTGAGTAATTTTTAAACAATTTTGTCGATCTACTTAATCTGAATTTCTCCAAACGTTTAAATTTTTATTTTTACACTATTTGAGTAATTTTTCACCGATATTGGCCCTAATCCTAACCTGACTGTCACGAAAACCACCAAATTTGCATTTTGCGGAATCTTTGAGTCAAATTTCACTGATTTTGGTCAAAAAATATGATCATTTATATCATTTATTCGAATTAGTTTTGCCTGAAATTTGTTATAAAATTAGAAAACATCAAATTTTCCATTTTTAGCCGAGATGGGTTACTTGAAATCGATTTTAGTCCTAAATCTGAGCTCAATTTCTCCAAAGATTTCACATTTGTACATTTTAGATGCTTTGAAATTCTTTTAGCCAATTTTGGCCTCAGTACTTTTTACAGTCCCCCGATCCACCCATCCCTACTCTGCCTGACTCCCTCCTCATTATGAAGGAGAGTATCCCGTCCCATCTCAGAATCGGAAACTCCTCTAGATAGAGGAAGGCGGCTCATAGTGTCCTGTGACGCAGTCGCCGAAAGTGGTATAACTACTGTTCCCCTGCTCCACAGTGGGTGCAGACTGAAGTGTCCACCATTTTTAGGAGGTGGATGTGGCTGTTTAGTTTGCAGTGACCAATGAGGATTCATATAACGTCTCCCAGGCACCGCCAAGTAGAGACGAAGCCTTGGATCTATCTGGTTAGGGTAGATTTCCTTGATCTGTCTACATATTCCTGACTGTGTCCAGTTTGTCCTTAAATTCTCCAATGCCCACTCATTTAGAGAGTGAGAGACATATCTATTGCTTAGTCCTAGACATGGCTCTGGTCCAGTAAAGCACGTCTGATAACTACGCTTGGCTGATTCATCGGCGCACTCGTTTCCCTCAATGCCCCTGTGTCCAGGAACCCATCTCAGAGTTACCTTTTTTGTTTCTGCCAGTGACTCTAGAGCATCCTTGCAGTGCTGAATGAGCTCTGAACTCGTCCTGTTCCTGCAGATGGCTCACAAGGCCGCCTCACTGTCGGAGTAGATGAAGATGTTCTGTTCTACTTCTGGGCCACTTCGAGTATTGCAAACACCTCCGCCTGGAGTGGTATGACTTCCCAAGGGAAAGCTCTCGGCCTCTTCATGGCCTGCTTTGTATATTCCGGCTCCTGACGACTGTGCATCAGCTATTCTTGATCCGTCTCTATACTATACCTGATTATTTTCAGAAGAAATGTTTTCGTTTTCGTTGTCTAATATAAGCCTGAAAATGTACGGGCACGCCTACGTGCCCTCTCATTTTTAGTTATGCCAAAAATGTGTGGGCACGTAAACGTAACGTGCCCACACATTTTCTGTAGAGAATTTAAAAGTGTTTAGTTTTCATTGTATAATATAAGTCTGAAAATGTACGGGTACGCCTACGTGCCCTCTCATTTTTGGGCATACTCAAAATGTGGGGGCACGTAAACGTAATGTGTCCACACATTTTCTGTACAGAATTTAGCAGTGTTTAGTTTTCGTTGTCTAATATAAGTCTGAAAAGGTACGAGCATAAACGGATAAAAATACGGACAAAAAAGGTACGAGCGTAAGCGTAACGTGCCCACACATTTTTTGTACAGAATTTAGCAGTGTTTAGTTTTCGTTGTCTAATATAAGTCTGAAAATGTATGGGTACGCGTACGTGCCCTCTCATTTCTGGGCAGACTGAAAATGTGGGGGCACGTAAACGTAACGTGCCCACACATTTTCTGTACAGTGTTTAGTTTTCGTTGTCTAATGTAAGTCTGAAAATGTACAGGCACGTAGACGGTGTCCTCATTTTTAGGCATACCAAAAATTTGTGGGCACGTAAACGTAACGTGCCCACACATTTTCTGTACAGAATTTAGCTGTGTTTAGCTTTCGTTGTCGAATATATGTCTGAAAAGGTACGGGCACGTCCACGTGCCCTCTCATTTTTGGTCATGCTGAAAATGTGTGGGCACGGAAACGTAAGGTGGCGACACATTTTCTGTACAGAATTTAGCAGTGTTTAGTTTTCGTTGTCTCATGTAAGTCTGAAAATGTACGAGCACGTCTACGTGCCCTCTCATTTTTAGGCATACCGAAATTGTGTGGGCACGTAAACGTAACGTGCCCACACATTTTTTGTACAGAATTTAGCAGTGTTTAGTTTTCGTTGTCTCATGTAAGTCTAAAAATGTATCGGCACGCCTACGTGCCCTCTCATTTTTAGGCATATTGAAAATGTGGGGGCACGTAAACGTAACGTGCCCACACATTTTCTGTACAGACTTTAGCAGTGTTTAGTTTTCGTTGTCTAAGATAAGTCGGAAAATGTACGGGCACGCCTACGTGACCTATCATTTTTAGGCATCCCGAAAGTAAAGTGCCCGCACATTTTCTTTTCAAAAAAAAATTTCAAATCGACCAGTCTTTGGGAAAACGTTCCCGAAGACTGGGCATTTTGCCAACGATCTTCCTAGAAATGTTCAAATTTTCACCTGTCATACTTTTTTCCACGCTTTTCCACTTAGTTTCCTTGGTCTAAGTGTTTAAGGTTGGTTCTGTCAAATGAGATATTCCCGGATATAAATAATGCGACTGCAGCGCACAGTTTACCCGAAAACGGTTGCGTCAATTTCAAGAACTACCAAAATTTAAAAAATTTGCTTATTTTGATGCGAAATTCAATTAGGACCTTTTCACGACGTGGTGCCGAATAGAAAATATTCCAAGGTATCCCTAGGGATAGAAAACCATTCGATTGGATGCACGGTCTCGATACAAATAGACCTCAAAATGGCAGTTTGAAATTTAAAGTTTAAAAATTCGTCAACATTTCAACTTCATAGCTAGTACCTTGATTTTTGGAGAGATCGAAGGCACATATGTGTACTACCTCACTAAATTATTTCAGACTTTTTGCTGCAAAAATGTGGAATTTATAGGGTGTAATTTGAGAAAGGTACACTCAAATTGGCAAAAAATGTCACACAAAAAAACTTTCGTAGCTCGCCCGGTATAAGAGCTAGGCAAAAAGTAATAACTGATTTTTTTATATTCTCATCGTATGCTTTTTCCAATTTAACCAAGAATATTGGTGGCATCCAGATCTCATCGTATCAGTTTGTTTTGCCCAACAACCATGGTCCTAATACATACAGCAAGAATATTAAAGTGTTACAAACATCATCATTTCTTCAAGGTATTCTATCCTCTTTTTGTGTATGTTATACAATAATTAGAGCCTGCCTAATCGAATTAACCGAGTCTGGTAGGCTATTATTAGTTTTTTCTAAAGCCGATAATAAAACCGCTAACTGTTTACCGACCACAGAGAACCAACCGATTCATGACCACTCGATCTCCGAGTAAACACAATTAGAGGCAGAAATTCTAATAGCGCAATACGTTACGTCCATGTTTTAATATGTTTATACATTGTATAAGTTTTTTGTACTATAAAAATCCACTTTAAGTGTTGTGACTTAAACGCACGCGTGCGGTTATTACAGGTGTTTTGGTCAAAATTGCTTCCTGTTTTCTGTTAACCACCTTTTAAAATAAATTGTTTTTGTAAATAAAAAGCTGTGTTAAAAAAGAAAGAAAAAAACGCATTTCTCTGATGTATAAAAGTTATTGGCGTGTTTGGTCGGTTTTATTGTTATTTTGCGAGATCCAAAGGCCATTCGTTAGCAATAACCAATAATTGCACAGGAATCTAATATTCATATGTGCATTAATTTACGTAGGAGCCTTGGCTTTTAGTGCTTTGTTTTCGAACTTTCGATTGTTTATTGCTGCAGCAACCTTCCTCGTTTATTAATTTCCAACATTTTTGTCCCAATAATACAAATTTTTAGAGAACAAAATGAGGTTACAGCGCACAGCACTTAAATGGACTCATTTATTATTAAGCTTCGTAAAACCTGAAGATCGCGTGATTCTAATCGATGCATACTGTGATGATAATGGTTCATTTAAGTGCATGCACATTGTACGTAGGAGGCAGAATTGTCATTTACAGTTATCCGGCAACATGGCTTTATTAATCATCGTTCCTTAGATTCAGTTCAAATAAAACGGTGTGTTTAAGACATACTACTTTAGTCACCTCCATTAGTTATCTTCGTAAAAACAATTGCAAAAATATATATGACATTGTTTACCATATTATACATCAACATGTCATGTTGTAAATAAAAAGCACAAAGGAACTAACTCTTACAGGTCTTGTGTCACAAAAATACAATAAAAGCACGTTACACCTTCTACGCATCCAGTTGCAACACGGAGAGTTGTGTCGATGGTTAGGGAAGGCCTTTCTCATTGTCGAGGGGAGCCCTGGGATCAATATCGGGATCTCCAGTGACTAACTGCGTCAGCTTTGAGCTTAACAATTTACAAGTTTTCCGTGTTGGCAACCTGATGAGTCACTGGAGGTAGAATGTTGCGCAACAGCTTTATAAAACGCATATAATAGGGCGTTCTTTTGGGTATGAGGCGCCGCTTGTGTTATATAGAAATGTTAATATTTTAAAAACATACATTCTATTGTAGAGTTCGGCCTTTTCTGGCTATTTTAGCCCTGGAGCATGTGACCGATTAATAGTATAAACAGCAAGTGATTTCAATAAAAATCATAACAAACACGATAAACTTACGCTTTGATGCTTTTGTGAGTCATAACTATGCCATCAATCGGTGGTTTTGGTATAATTCAAATACAGACGTCACTAGAGAATGCTCGGGAAATATGCACATGAAAATAACGAAACAGCTACTGTTCTGTATCAAAATAACAATAAATCATACTATTCACAAGGGGTCCAAAAAACCCCTGCGTCGGGCCTCTCTTGCCCTACTAACTCCATTAATCCATGTACCGTCTAGTACTAATATACACTCGTAATCTGGACCAGGGGAATGTAAAAGTAAATAATATAAATGCTCTCAATATAAATCATCAATTACTTTGTTACCTTCTGATTTTCGACAACTAGTTAGTGCCCCCTAAAATTGACTCGTAAACGAGTTGAGGCTCGCCGAGAACTCAGAAGCCGCTAAACAATAAGTATCTCTAACCAGCAGGTACGGTCTTCCGGCTAGACACACATACCCGCTAGTGTCGACTGGGGAGCACAAGAGGTACCCCCAAAAACTCTTATTTATCCGCAACCGCAGAAGCATAGTACCATCCCCACCACTCGAGGGTGTCGCCAGGGTTTTTCCTCATCAATATATGCATATACAATATCAACAACAAAAATAACTTTGCCTAGGTCTTATCACCCCCTTAACACCCCCTTCAGTTGGGCCTCCAACCGCTTATCACACACCCTTACTTTCACAGAACCACTCCCTTTCCATGCCGGCACCATTCTCTTTTTTTTCGCTCAATCTCGCACACATCAAACATTCACCCTCTCTTCCCTCCTACATTCCAGAGCCCCCCTGTATTCTAGGAAGGTGTCCCTTCGATTTTTGGCCTGAAAAAAATCAAGTATACCGACGGTATCATTTTGTATGCGCGGCCACAAAACCAGCTGCTGACCATCGATAGAAAATGAAAAAAAAAAAAAATAAAAAAGGGTGACAAAGTAGCCCCGTGTTTGGGGCTACTTTGTCATCTTATGCTTGTAAAATACAGAGAAATGGTTAGAGCGACAAAGTAATGGAATCTCCGGACAAAAATATATATTAGCACCGATTTGTTTTTCAATTAAATTGCTAAAACAAACAAATAATTGTAGAAAAAACTTTATTTCCAACAGGAAAATAACATTATTAATCGTAATAAACCTAAAAAACATTCTGTAACATTAATAAGGAATAGGTTTACGGGTATAGGACTGAATAAAACCAGCTCTCGTTAAAAAATTGCCGACGTTTCGATTGTATATTACAATCTTCTTCAGGGCTACAAATATAAAAAAAAAAATTGCACAGCAGGCTTACAAGGCAATTTCTTTTTAAAATTTGTACAAATCCATTTGTGGCACTTGCAGCATTTTAGCCAGTTCACACGCCCTCTATAGTTTGTCCACATCACTCTACAAATTTTGCATTTATCTTCTGCCCTTTTATTCGTTTGGAAGCCCTTTTCTTGACGCTTGCTGCAGCTTCTCCTGTTGTATTTTCTTTTAAAGACTTCCTTCCTTCTTTCTTGTCCTTGTTGGTCTTTCCAGTCTTTTGAAGACTAGATGTTGACGGTGTCTGATCGTCAGATGGGTTTTTCGGGATGTCTTCTGAACAATCTGCAGTCACAGATGAAGGTAAAATTCTCGTACCAGCTTCAACCTTTTTCCTACGCTTGCGTTTAGTGGACGGATCTTTAGCAACACCTCTGTGTTCTTGCAATAGTTCAATAAGGCTTGTGTCCAATAGACGTCCCACTTCTTCCTGCTGGACTACAGCATTCGGCAACCTTTTCAAAACTTCCTGTTGATTGCATGGGAATAGTCCGGTGGCTCTAAAGCCAGACATAAAATTTCTTTTTAAAGTTCAGTTGAATCTACGACCACAGTCTGTTCAACAGCAGGGAAAATGGTTCCTTAGGAATAGAACCAGGATAGCGGTTTCTTTTCTCATCACCCGCCACGTTCTCTTTGTTGGCGCAAAAGCTGCCACGTCCAAAGGCTGCATCAAGTGCGTGGCATTTGGTGGAAAGGGTGTCAAATAGATATCCTGTTCTTGTGCAATCGCAATGACGTTTGGAGCAAAATGACTAGCTAGATTATCGCCCAGTACGATGACTCTCTTCCCTGGTTGCCTAGTCCGTTGAACGTGCGGCACTAAAACTTGAATTTGAGAGATTGGCATCGAACCGACCACTTGGGCTATTTTTATAGACAGTCCCAGTAGGCCCACCGACACATCATTTTTCGTAAAGGTTGGAGGCCTTATAAACAACCATGAATGATAAAAGTTCACCACTTGCAGTTCAGCAGACCATCATGCTGATTGCTGTTCTCGAGAAATTCTGAACCCGTTCTACTCTTTTGCAATTCCAAGGAACAATGACGATTCGTGCGCCAGGGTCATCTGTAATATTTGTCTCGTCGTAATTATAAATATGGTCACCTGTAGTTTCTAACAAAGCCGGTGCTATAGTTTTGAAGAACTTATTAACCTCATCTTGATCAACATAAGCGCGGGATCTTTTTATGTTGGATGCCATCCTCACGGATGGATTGTTCCTCTGTATAAATAACGCCCCCGGTATATTGTCTTTTAGGACAGGAATAGTAACACCTTTTTTGTTCAAAAATTTTTTCACTACTTGCTTGATATCGAGTTTAGTGATCGGGAATCCCCAATCTGCAACGACGCCAAGGGTTCTTGCAAAGATGGCTTCTTCTTCCGGACTCAGGATGATTGGATGACCTCTAGGTTTTGTATGCCTACCAAGGCATCTGTTAGTAAGAGTACTGCGTGGAATTTGATAAACTCTGGACCCCTGTTTTTTGCTCATACCATCTTGCACCGCGCGCACCGCTTCCGCCACCTGATCTTCAGTAAAATTGTGGTAGGTCCGGCTACCCGGGGTTTTGTGATACGTCCGCATTTTTTTTCTATTCAATTAGAACCTGAAAAAGAAACTAGACTTACTAGAAGCAGCAAATTAAAAAAAAAAAAAAATCAAAAGTGACAAAGTAGCCCCGGTTTATGGTATTGATTATAAGCCAATTGGATTATAGAAACTATATTTAAATGTATTAATGAAAATATAAAAGTAGTAATTAAGTTTATAAAAAAGAGAAATATTGAAATATATAAAAGATACGTAAATAAAAAAAAATTGGCTTTACACTATAATTTATATTTTGGTTTTCTTAATATTGAGCTATTCTTAAATCATTGACTTCGAAAAATAAATATGTTTACAAAAATGAAATAAATTAGGAACTTGAAAACCAACAAACTAATATATTACATCTGGAAAGACCCTCCTGTTTTACAGTTTTGGTCCCCTTTTTAGCACTGAGTACCTTTAAAATGGCGGCGATATCCGCTTGAATTGATGTCACTTGACGGCTTGCGTCAAATTATTCGAAATCGCGATTCGCCAGTTGATGTGCGGAAATAGCGGATTTCTAGCCAAAAAAACGTAAAACCAATTTATAAGTTAGGCTTCGCATGTGATCCACCAGGGGTCGTAGCAGCGCTAAATTAAGTAAAAATTGTTATGGTCCATTTCAAATAGATATTCATCTAGCAGGCTGACGAATTGACAGATTCTTCCCATTCCGTTCATGAAAATGTGTCATTTATATGTCAATTTCTCGATGAATATGTATTTGAAATGGACTCTAACAAGACTCTTTACTGGTGATGTGTGTTTCTCAACGAGCTAGAGTGTATAGAGTAACCCTCGAATTTAAGATTGGTGTTCATTTTTAGTTTATAACTAAAAATCATTTGGCATCTTACGTTTACGATGACATTCCGCCAAAAACCGAACAAGTTATGGAGAATGCCTGCCATTATAATTGCCGCATGTCATTTCCATAGTCTTCCTAATCTTAATTGCCTTTCACGTAATTTGTGTTTAATTAAATTATGATTCAACCATTTATGTTAATAATTGAAAACACATACAATCTAAAGCGTTTTCCGGGGTTTGGAGCCGTGGTCCAATGGAATTTCTTCCTGACGTTTCGTCTACAGCTGCGGCAGACATTATCAAAGGCGATGACGCAATGAGCGCAATGGTCTACAGTGCTTCCCGACGTTGACTGATTCAACTGTCGGGAGCTCTGTGGTATTTATTCCCCCGTCGTCGTGTTGCAATGGAAGGATTGGGGTGAATTCAATTCACTATGGAGATAGAAAAGGAAGGACACTTACCATTTTGGGATGTTTTAGTATCAAGGACGCCGAATGAGAAGCTTGCGCTCACCGTTTATGGAAAACCAACACACACTGATCGATACCTCAATGACGGATTAAATCATCATCCAAGATAGAAAAGGAGAGTTATAGAGAATTGAAATGAGAAATGTAGCATTTGGAAAGAGCCTTTGGTTGGAATGAATACAAGCAAGACTTCGATATAGGGCCATCCGTACAAGGAATGTAGAGCGCCGGGAAGTAACAATGGGAGAAGATGAAGAAAAGCGCGATTGGACTAGTCTACCATACATCCACAAAGTAACGGACAGGATTGACAGGCTACTGAAAAAGCTTCTTCTTCTTCTTGTTCTTCTTGGAGTTCTGTCGATCTGTTAAGTCTGAAGCTGTCTCTGCATCTTTTCCTGAGAGGTGGATTGCCAACTAACCTTCCATATTTTAGATGGCCTCCCGGCAGGGATTGATCCGGCTGGGTTGTTTTCTAGGACTATTTTCAGAAGTCTGTTCTCGTCCATCCGTCTCACATGGTTGTACCACTGCCTCTTACGTTGTCTTCCCCATCTCACAAAATGTTGTATTCCGCATAGTTCTCTGATCTGTCTCTTCTTGTTTTCCCCACTATTGTTCTCAGTTTTTTTTTTTCGTTTCAGCCACCCTTAGCATGTGTTTCGTCTTGTTGGTGTGTTCACGGACTTCTGCAGCTTTCATCATGATCGGTCTGATACAAGTCTTGTGGAGTGTGTGCGGATGCTTTGTTAATCTGGCTCCTCAGATCTTTAACTGGGTCGTGAGTGCTTGATATGTCTACCCTCAGATATGTGAATTGCATCACCTGTTCTATGGGATTGTCTTCCACCACTAGCTTACATCTGAACGGATCTTTCGCGATTGTCATACATTTGTTGGTAGAAATGTTCATGTTGAGTGGGTGGGTTACTTGGAAGAACTGGAAGAGTTGTCTCTACAGGTCGTTTTCTGATTTGGCAATAATTGCTACATCATTAGCGTACTAATTTTTTTGCTGCCCAGTCTGTATCCAAGGTTAAGATCTGTTACTTTATTTATCATTTTATCCATGAAAAAATTAAACAAAAAGAGATTTAGGCTGTCACCCTGTCTAATTCCTCCTGGTGTTGGGATGTTTTCAGTGAATTGATCTTCTGCTTTAACCTTTGTTACGTTATTGTTATTTAGGTTGTGGATGATCTTTGTTACGTTCGCCGGACCTCAATATATGTAGAATGTCTCCCGAACGAACCTGTCAAACGCCTTTGTTGACTCAATGAAGCAAATATACGCTGTCATATTGAACTCTATTGCCCTTTCTTTTATTTGTTTTATTATGAATTTGTTATTGACCTTATTGATTATTGCGAAGCCCCATGGTTCTTCCTCATTCTTAATTTGCGTTTCTAGTTTGTCCTTGAGAATAATCGTGAATAGTTTCATTGCTGTATTTAAGAGGGTTATTCCTCTATAGTTTTCTGGGCAGGTTTTTAGTCTTTTTTTTATAAATATGGGTATGGTGAATTAGAGCTTCACGAGACCACGAGATAAGTCTCGGTCTCGGTCTCGTACGAGATCGAGACCAAGACTTTAATATCGACTTCGAAACCAAGACCGAGGGTGTCTAGGTCTCGATCTCGGTCTCGGTCTTCGAAACCGAGACCGAGACCGATCTTTACATTAAACTAACCTGAACTTACCTGGATTCTACATTGGAAATTGGAACCATCAATAATTTCAAATTTTGATTTTTAAGTAAACATTTATACATAAAAAGAACATTTCTCTGAAAACTGTGCGTTATAACTCAATAATGCAGAAGAAAATTGAATATGCAATTCAAACATAATAAGATTTTTTGAGATACTACCTTTTTTTCAAGACCGAGACTCGAGTTGCTACTACAAGACCAAGACCGAGACCCAGACTCAATTATAAATTTGAGACTATACACAGAGAGTATGTAAGTCTCGGTCTCCGTTTTTGGTCTCGTGAAGCTCTATAAGAAATAGTCCGATATCAAAAATCAGGAAATAATATAAAAACTTAGGTCATTTTTCCATGTAAATTCTCATAAGAGAATCTAAAGTCTATTTTCAAAAAAAAAATGATACCACAACTCTTGACGCGATGGTGAATGCGCGGCTGTTATGGTCTTGGTCGCACAAATGGCTGTACCAATTGTGGTACCTGGGCTTCCTGGTTTCCTCTTGCGCAACAAATTCAGTTTGGGCTTGTAAACCTTTCCCATAAGAGGATCTAAGGGCCATTTTGCAAAAAACCGTACCACAGCTCTTGACTCGATGGTGACTCGAGGCCGCGAGGGACAAGCGCCTGGTCACACAAGCCGTACCCATTGTTATACTGTGGTTTTCTAACTTCCTCCTGCGCAAAAACGAATCATTGTGTTCTACTTTTGCAACAATAACTATGCAGCAGTGTGTTTGGGTTAAGCAAATTGGTAATCTAACCTCAATTTGCTCAGTTATTATCTGAATTGGACAGTTCAGGTTTCTGAGGAGTGACTATCTTAGTTCAATCCTGAGAACAAAAATTGTCTGTATTAGGTGAAAACTTAAGCATGAATTTAGTAGTTCAAGATTTAATCTCTGAGTTCACTTCGAAAGTAAAACGAAATTTATAGTTTTTGGGATAGAAGTTTCACCAGTTACTACCTGATTTTAATTCTGAGAAACAATATTTAAATTTGTCTCTATTGGGTGGCCAGCTACCAGTTGATATCCATTTAAGGGTCCAATTCCGGTCCAAATCCGAAAAAAAAATATGGTTTCTAGTTCAGCAGTTACTCTCTGAGTATAGTTCTGAAGAAACACAAAAGTTTGACTCTTTGGGTGACAGAAAAATAAAAAAAAAATAAATAATATGCAAAGAATACTAACCAGAACATTTCAAAGCAGTAACAAGCAAAGAATAGAATAAAACTTTACAAAAAAAAAAACAGAACATAAACTGATATATATGGAATAACTGTTAAATAAAGCAGTCTAAACATTTCACAATTAGTATGAAATAAATTAGAAGAATATCTGGTAAATATTGTCAAGTAAGACAGGTAGCAAACCAATTCACACTGAAGAGAAAACAGAAAGGGAAATTAAAATATTAAATTTAGGAAAAGGAGGAAAAATAGGTCAAAGGTAGTATGGAAAGAAGTAGAGAATATAAAAGTAGAGAAAAAATTATGGATATTACAAATAGTGAATAGGTGCTTGAAAAACCGAAAGAGGGCCAATTACATTTAAGAACATAAAAATACGACAATTGAGAGAAAAAGCAGATGAGCTAGAATTTAAAAATTTAATAACTAGCAGAAATTTATTCAAAGAAAAAACAGTATAGGACGCTCAAAAACAAAGTAAGAAGTAATAGAAAAAATAGTAAAAGATCTAAAATAGAAAGGAGTAAAAATTTTGCCAATGGAAGAATAGGCGTAAACCAACTAGAGAGAAGAAATTTAATAAAAAAAAAACAAAAACGAAGAAGGGAACTTTATTTTCAGAAAATTATTATGAGGCAAAATGATCAAAGATACAGGAATTAAAAAGTGGAGCAATTGAGCCATAATTATAAAAAAAAAACAGAAAATATTACAGAATGTAATTAGGAACAGAAAATGAGTTGAAATAATAAAAATATATCAAAAGAAAAGTGGCTGAAAAATGATTCAATAAAATTTCTTCAAATTATAGAAAACGTAACATGACTCTTTAATTAAATAGTATATGAAGCAACTGTCTTATAAATATGGAAAATATCACGGAGCAGAAACAATACAAATTAATCATACAAAGAACAAAACAGGTCAAAAGCAGTGCGAGAATTCAAAGAAGTGGAGCTTGATTTGTAAACGGTGAAAAGATGTATGAAAAACCAAAAAAGGAAAAATAATAAGAACTTGGAAAAGAACAATATAGAAAAATGGTAAAAGCGTTAAAAATGCAGAAGAAGACTAAAAATGAGTGTGAGGCAAAAAAGGATTTAAAACTGAATAAAAACGAAAAATGAGGCAAAATTAAAAAAGTTGCAATTTGTCAAAAAGTTCTTAATAGATGGTCAGATATTAAATCGTAAAAATCCGACCCCTTCGGTGGACGATTTTAACATCGAGTTTCTGGCCAATTTTTTGAAAAATTACTTTAAGGGTCAATTTCATTAAAATTAAGTTCGTTACGTTCTTAGTGAATTGCAGACGTGCCAGTCGTGAACTTGACCTAAGGGGAGGGGGCTATAACGCCTTTTTTTCTCAATTTTCAAGTTTGACCGCCTGTAAGTTTAGAACGACTTCACCGATGGGAGTGAAGCCACCTGTTTTTTGCTCTTCTTGATGTCCTCTTTTACCTCCCACGAAAACAACTCCCGTAGATGCAACATTTTCGGAGAGCCACGATTTTTAGGCACTTTTAAAATCGAGCTTTTGGTTAATTTAAAAAAAAACTGCTTTAAGGGTAAAGTTTATTCGAATTGAGTTTTTTTACATTCTTCGGGACTTGCAGACGTGCCTGTCCGATCAAAAATACAAAAAAAATTTCCCAATTTTTTTTTAAATTGACCAAAGGGGGGGGGATATTACGACTTTTTTCTCAATTTTCAACTTGGACTACCTGTAACTTTAGGACGAGTTGACCGTTTGGAGTGTATCCACCTGTTTTTTTGCTCTTCTTGATGTCCCCTTTCCTTCATCAGAAGTCCCGTAGGTACAATATTTTTTGGCCATTCGGTGGCCGATTTTTGGGCACTTTTAAATCGAGTTTATCGCAAATAAAAAAAAAAAAACTACTCGAAGCATTAATATCATTCGAATTGAGTTTGTTAGATTCTTAGGGAATTGCAGACGTGCCTTCCAATCAAAAATAGCAAAGAAAAGTTTCCTAAATTTTAATTCTTTTTTTAAATTGATCGAAGAATCTTACGACTTTTTTTTTGAATTTTCAAATTTGACCTTCTGTAACTTTGGAACGACTGGACCGTTTGTAGTGAATCCACCTATTTTTTGCTCTGCTTGATGTCCCCTTTCACCTCCCTCCACAACAAAAGTCCCATAGGTGCAATATTTTCGGAGTGAGGCCCCTTCGGTGGCCGATTTTTGGGCACTTTTAAATCGAGTTTATCGCAAATAAAAAAAAAACTACTTCAAGCATTAATTTCATTCGAATTGAGTTTGTTACATTCTTAGGGAATTGCAGACGTGCCTTCCAAACAAAAACAGCAAAGAAAAGTTTCCTAAATTTTAGTTCTTTTTTTAAATTGATCGAAGAAATGTTACGACTTTTTTTTTAATTTTCAAATTTGACCTTCTGTAACTTTAGAACGACTGGACCGTTTGTAGTGAATCCACCTATTTTTTGCTCTGCTTGATGTCCCCTTTCACCTCCCTCCACAACAAAAGTCCCATAGGTGCAATATTTTCGGAGTGAGGCCCCTTCGGTGGCCGATTTTTGGGCACTTTTAAATCGAGTTTATCGCAAATAAAAAAAAAAACTACTTCAAGCATTAATTTCATTCGAATTGAGTTTGTTACATTCTTAGGGAATTGCAGACGTGCCTTCCAAACAAAAACAGCAAAGAAAAGTTTCCTAAATTTTAGTTCTTTTTTTAAATTGATCGAAGAAATGTTACGACTTTTTTTTTAATTTTCAAATTTGACCTTCTGTAACTTTAGAACGACTGGACCGTTTGTAGTGAATCCACCTATTTTTTGCTCTGCTTGATGTCCCCTTTCACCTCCCTCCACAACAAAAGTCCCATAGGTGCAATATTTTCGGAGTGAGGCCCCTTCGGTGGCCGATTTTTGGGCACTTTTAAATCGAGTTTATCGCAAATAAAAAAAAAAACTACTTCAAGCATTAATTTCATTCGAATTGAGTTTGTTACATTCTTAGGGAATTGCAGACGTGCCTTCCAAACAAAAACAGCAAAGAAAAGTTTCCTAAATTTTAGTTCTTTTTTTAAATTAATCGAAGAAATGTTACGACTTTTTTTTTAATTTTCAAATTTGACCTTCTGTAACTTTAGAACGACTGGACCGTTTGTAGTGAATCCACCTATTTTTTGCTCTGCTTGATGTCCCCTTTCACCTCCCTCCACAACAAAAGTCCCATAGGTGCAATATTTTCGGAGTGAGGCCCCTTCGGTGGCCGATTTTTGGGCACTTTTAAATCGAGTTTATCGCAAATAAAAAAAAAACTACTTCAAGCATTAATTTCATTCGAATTGAGTTTGTTACATTCTTAGGGAATTGCAGACGTGCCTTCCAAACAAAAACAGCAAAGAAAAGTTTCCTAAATTTTAGTTCTTTTTTTAAATTAATCGAAGAAATGTTACGACTTTTTTTTTAATTTTCAAATTTGACCTTCTGTAACTTTAGAACGACTGGACCGTTTGTAGTGAATCCACCTATTTTTTGCTCTGCTTGATGTCCCCTTTCACCTCCCTCCACAACAAAAGTCCCATAGGTGCAATATTTTCGGAGTGAGGCCCCTTCGGTGGCCGATTTTTGGGCACTTTTAAATCGAGTTTATCGCAAATAAAAAAAAAACTACTTCAAGCATTAATTTCATTCGAATTGAGTTTGTTACATTCTTAGGGAATTGCAGACGTGCCTTCCAATCAAAAACAGCAAAGAAAAGTTTATTAAATTTTAATTCTTTTTTTAAATTGATCGAAGAATGTTACGACTTTTTTTTTGAATTTTCAAATTTGACTCTCTGTAACTTTAGAACGACTGGACCGTTTGTAGTGAACCCACCTGTTTTTTGCTCTGGTTGATGTCCCCTTTCACCTCCCCCTACAACAAAAGTTCCATAGGTGCATTATTTTCGGAGTTAAGCCCCTTCGGTGGCCGATTTTTGGGCACTTTTAAACCGAGTTTATCGCAAATAAAAAAAAAAACTACTTCAAGCATTAATATAATTCGAATTGAGTTTGTTACATTCTTAGGGAATTGCAGACGTGCCTTCCAATCAAAAACAGCAAAGAAAAGTTTCCTAAATTTTTGTTCTTTTTTTAAATTGATCGAAGAATGTTACGACTTTGTTTTTGAATTTTCAAATTTGACTCTCTGTAACTTTAGAACGACTAGACCGTTTGTAGTGAATCCACCTGTTTTTTGCTCTGCTTGATGTCCCCTTTCACCTCCCTCCACAACAAAAGTCCCATAGGTGCAACATTTTCGGAGTTAAACCTTTTCGGTGATCGATTTTTAGGCACTTTTAAAATCGAGTTTTTGACCAATTTTTTTAAAATTTACTTTAATTGTTAATTACATTAAAATGGAGTTTGTTACCTTTCTAGTAAATTGCAGACGTGCAATTCCCATCAAATAGAGCAAAAAAATTTCTGAAATTTTTCTGAATAGGGGGGAGGGGACTATAACGACTTTTTTCTTAATTTTCAAGTTTGATCGCCTGTAACTTTAGAACAAGTGCACCGATGGGAGTGAATCCACCTGTTTTTGCTCTTCTTGATGTCCTCTTTTACCTCCCATCAACAGAAGTCTAAGCACAGTAAAACTGTGCGTTATAACTCAATAATTATTCAAACATAATAAGATTTTTTGAGATACTACCTTTTTTCGAGACCGAGACCGAGACTCGAGTTGCTACTACGAGACCAAGACCGAGATTACGCGATTCTCGGTCTCAAGCTCGATGCACAAAACCGAGACGGCGATTCAATTATAAATTCGAGACCGAGACCGAGAGTGTGAAAGTCTCGGTCTCCGTCTCGTGAAGCTCTAATGGTGATGCTATTATGTTTACCTACTGGAAAAGCACAATGTTAAAACTATCTTTAAAGACTGCAAAGATTCCCTATCAGTATCCGGAGTTTTCCGAGTTCCATGCAGCTGTGGCTCGGTATACATTGGCACCACAAAACGCAGTGTCAACACGAGGATTACGGAACACAAGAGGTGTTGCAGGCTAGAACAAACACAAAATTCAGCAGTGGCAGAGCACGCTCTCTCCTCTCTCCAGAAGCGAGTTCTTCGATGTACCTACTTCCAGTGCGCCGAAACCCCGCTCAACCACTACCCCCACCCCATTCCCTCCACTGCAGCGCGACGGCTGGGGAATAAATACCACAGAGCTCACCACAGTCGATTCAGTCAACATCGGGAAGCACATGAGATCATTTCGCCCATTGCCTCATGGCCTTTAATAATGTTTGCCGCAGCTGTAGATGAAATGTGAGGAACAAATTCCATTGGACCACGGCTTCAAAGCTCGAAAAACATTTTAGATTGCCTTTAGAATAGATTTCGTTGATCAGAAACCATGTTTGATTATTTCTATCAATCAGTGACTTTATTTACATTTTAACTCAATTTAAATTAAACTTTTTATTAGGCTCACAGTTTTTTTTTTTGAAGTAGAACAATGCGGTTTCCGATCATTTTTGTTCAACTATTCTAGTCTACACGGCCACATGGTAACGTTTTGGCCATTTTTAATGTCGTTTTGTCTTGTCGAATGTATTTTCAGGAGGTTCTAGGAACACTTGCTTTTAAAAATAGAAATAATAAACATCATCTGTGCTTAGCTCCCTTTTATAACTAGTATAAACGTTTGAATAGCAGGTGTAGGACAATAAAGCTACTTCACTTTTTTGAAATCGCCAAAGTTTCGAACTTTAATTGAGGTCTTCCTCAGGTCTTTTTCAATGAGTGAAGCCTGCCATGCAAAACAAAACCAAAATTAAAATAAAGTACCATATCGGTACTTGTACATCTACGGACTTTCGGACAAAAGGCCACAGGACAACAAGACGGCTTGAGAAGGACTCAATAACTTTTTTTGATTTATTGTTTTTTAAGTTTTTTTGGATTTGTTATAAAACTAAATGTCTCATTGGTCTTTACTCTTGGCAAATACAGTTTTATACTAAAACTCAAGTATTTCACCAATCACTATGGCGACATTGGCCTCTCCGTCTCTCCGTTTATAGGGCAAGACTGATTTTTATGTCTTAACTATTCCATAAATTTAATTAATTTGGTCTTACAATGATCCAGTTTGCTCCTGT
This sequence comes from Taphrorychus bicolor, assembly GCA_951812265.1. Classification (NCBI taxonomy): domain Eukaryota; kingdom Metazoa; phylum Arthropoda; class Insecta; order Coleoptera; family Curculionidae; genus Taphrorychus; species Taphrorychus bicolor. The sequence goes on along the minus strand of OX638297.1, from coordinate 6,566,368 downwards.
ATGGATGGTGATTCCGTTTCTCTGTTGCTTAACACGTTCGTTTACTACATAAAGATGTAAACTCGAAACTGAACCATTATTTGGTTGAAAAAAACCGTAAAGAAACATATTTAAAAAAAAATTTAAATAAAAGGCATTAAACGGCGTGGAAATGATTTGTCATCGCCGTTTCGGCACCTCCTGGTAATTAAGATAAACCGATAAAAATGTATAATTTCTCCGTTAACGACTTGTCGGGCCAAAGGGGTCGGAAAGTTAATCTTGTGCCTCGCGAAATTACATCCAGGGGGGCGGTTTATCGCGAATTTCCCAAATAACTCGACCTTCGTTCTCGTATCGAATCAGGTCGAATTAGAAACACTTTCCCATTTCCTCGGGAAATCAGCTCTTGAGGGCAACTTGAAGAAAATTCAATAATCGGTTCTTTCGGGGAGGGACGGAAGACGTCTCTTAATTGCACAATTATTTTAAATTTGTATTAAATTAATAATTATTTGTGTTAGAAATACAGTGTTTATGATTTCTTTTTAACCTATATCCCCTATAAAAATCAAGTCAAATTTCAAACGCTCTCACGATGGTAATAATAATCGAATGATAGATACTAATTCAATTTGTTGTAAGTAGTCGACTAACAGTAAGTAAATTAATAAAAAAAACACAAACATAGATGGCTTTCTACAAATTGTTGAATTTGCTAGTTCATAAATCCATCACTAGTATTGTAATTAATTAATTCAAAAAACGTTATCTTTTATGGTGCTCATTAGCGTTTGAGTCAAAATTCTTCGGCTGGATTCTGTCGCTCATATGCATATCTTAACGTTAAATTCTTAGACATTTATTATTCTAGTAAAACTCAAAAAAGGTGACTCTAAACTAGTCGAATAGGTGATTTTAAGTCAAGTTAATGTGGACAAGTGCATTATGAAATATACATGTCCAAATGGGTGGTAATTAATCTCTTGCAACTAGCTCCAGCTCGTTGGCTTTTTCTATTTTAAGCCCCGGTAATTGGGCAAGGCTGATGTTTATTTACCCGCAGACAAACAGGAGTATTATTTATTGCAATTATACATTCGCAGTTGAACGATTAAACTATCAAACTTACTTATACTTCTTCGATGTATAAACATAATACAATTATCGCATTAGCTAGTCGAGGCCATGATACATGAAAGTTGTCGCCGAAGCTACGCTCCAGGGACTTATCTGCGAATAAATTTATATTCCATTTAGCAGGAAGCGCAGACCTAAACAAAGTCATTGACATGGAAATAAAAACGCACCATTGTAAATTACGATTTAATTCCGGCCACCAACTCCAGAACGCGCTAACCACGGGGGATAAAAATATATTGGCGCAGCTTCTCGCCCCTGGAGTAGGTTTAATCATCCCCTTATGAGATATTATACTCAGATAAGCGTCTCAGCGGGGGATCTCGGGTTTATGTACGGGGGTTTTTGGAGAATATACTGTAATTTTTTATTTGCGTCCTGAACACAAAGTCTTTTCGAAAATGGTGATCCTAGATCTAAGCTGGTTTTCAAGCAATCCGATCGATGACCGGTAACAAGCCAGTCTATCCGATTGGTTAAGAAGCAACTGATACTAATCCACCCAAGCCAAAGAACCACCAGCTAGCTTCACCTGCAGAGCATTACAATCTCTACAACGCCCTTAGTACATAAATAGCTATTAAATCTATGTAAACAAGGTTAAAAGTAAATAAAATCATGCACTAGTCACATGATTAATGAAATAATAAAATTGTTGATACTTACAAGTCTATAAGAATGACTTCTTGAAGTTTCGAAAATTCAGGCTGATTTCGGAAATCGGAAAATTTTGAAAAAAGTTTTTATTTTTTTTAGTATTAATTTAAAGAAATAATAAAAAAATAATTGATACATCTTCATAGCCAGTTTCTGCTCTCTTCAACGTGGGGTTTTTAAATTTTAAATCCGACTTTTCGTTTTCATGCAACCATCATCAATTTCAGTTTTCTTAAATACGGTCCTGGATTCTAAATCTTTTAATTGTATCAACTACTTTTACTTTTATAAAGCATAGAAAATAAGAATAATGACAAATTTTAACAATAAAAAAGCAATAAAAAATAAATAGGTAAGTTGATAAAAAAAATTACAAAAAGTACCGAAAGTAAAAAAATCTGGAATAGTCAAAAATATGTCTAAAAGTGGCATAGAGTTAGAGGCAATATTTTTAATTGGGAGCCAAAATGTTTTGAACTTAATAAAATTTTGTAATTTAAACTTTTTTTTTTATAAATTTTTTTCTAAATATTTCGAAAACCACTCAAAATTTGGCAATAGTGTAGCTGTTTTCTAAAAAAAGTCCCCATAAAAGGCAACTAAAGCCGTTTTGGAGGTAGCAATACTGCACGCCCTTAACACCCTGTTCAGCCCTGTGAGTATATTTCCGCTTCCTCCAACTATGGAGAAGCAAGATTACTAGTTAGGCGAAAGTCGTTCCCTTGGCCCTTACCATACACATATAAACGTTTATCTCTTCGAGTACATTAGGACACATTAAGAGAAATGGGGTCCAGGTATGGCGTTTAAATAAATGGGGGGAAATTGCGCGTGATCCTGGAGTATCTGATTAGGGGTAAGATGCGTAAACTGCGGCCGGCCGCAGTAAGAGGTGGCGATATCTTCGGGGGAGAGTTATAATATATTATGTGGGCTATAATATATATAATGCTGGAAGTTTTAGATAAGAAAAAAATCACCAGATAAAAGTTATTTCTTAAATATTTGATACTCTATAAACACGTGAAAATCAACTAAGAAAAAATTAATATTCTTCCAAACATCTTTCTCACAGATGATATTCGTCTTTTTCTATTACATTTTAGAGTAGAGAAAAACACTAAAATATAGCCGAAAGTTAGTATTCTTCAATAGAAAACATATGTAGAGCTTTTTGTTGCTTGACTCCAAACAATTTTATTAAAACAGACAATTAATAAATGTGTCGCATTTATTTTCAAAAACAGACTTCTCCCTCAAAACATAGAAAAATCAAGTGTAACACGATCTCAATTCCTCGTCGTCTTGCACTCGCGCGCCCTCTCTGGTGGAATTCACAAAAAGCGCGGTTGCCACGTGCAGCACTTTAATCTAATATCTTTTTTTTCAGAATGATGCTTAACAACATATTGTAGCTTTTAATCTGCCAGCTATTGATAAATTGACTTTGTCACCTTTGTGACAGTAATAGGAAGACGTTCAACGAAACAAAATCATTTATATTAAAAAAAAGAGCATAAAAAAACAGTTGAACCATCTTACCCTTTTTTTAAATGTTCTGATAAATTTACTAATAAAAATAGTCATATAAAAATTAAGCATTACATACAATCCCGAGGGGCATATCGCTGAGGTATTTTGGTGTACAATCTCAAGGTATTCCGAGGTAACGCGAGGTATTTTGATGTATTTCAGAGGTATTTCGAAGTAATTTAGAGGCATTTTGAGAATTTCAGGATATTCTCAAATTCAACAGTCCAGACTTGATAGTAATGGATTTTGGTAGACGTGTCCGTACATTTTCACACTTATATTAGGCAACGAAAACTAAACACTGCGAATTTCTGTACAGAAAATTTGTGGGCACGTTACGTTTACGTGCCCACACATTTTCGGTATTCCTAAAAATAAGAGAGTACGTAGACGTGCGCGTACATTTTCAGACTTATATGAGACAACGAAAACTAAACACTGCCAAATTCTGTTCAGAAAATGTGTGGGCACGTTACGTTTACGTGCCCACACATTTTTGTTATGCCTAAAAATGAGGGCACGTAGACGTGCCCGTACATTTTTAGATTAATATTAGACAACGAAAACTAAATACTGGTAAATTCTGTACAGAAAATATGTGGGCACGTTACACTTACGTGCCCACACATTTTCGGTATTCCTAAAAATGAGAGAGTACGTAGACGTGCGCATACATTTTCAGACTTATATTAGACAACGAAAACTAAACACTTCCCAATTCTATACAGAAAATATGTGGGCACGTTACGCTTACGTGCCCACACATTTGTGTTATGTCCAAAAATGAGGGCATGTAGACGTGCCCGTACATTTTTAGATTTATATTTGACAACGAAAACTAAACACTGCTAAATTCTGTACAGAAAATATGTGGGCACGTTACGTTTACGTGCCCACACATTTTCGGTATTCCTAACAATGAGAGGGTACGTAGACGTGCGCGTACATTTTCAGACTTATATTAGGCAACGAAAACTAAACACTGCCAAATTCTGTACAGAAAATGTGTAGGCACGTTACGTTTACGTGCCCACACATTTTTGTTATGCCTAAAAATGTGGGCACGTAGACGTGCCCGTACATTTTTAGATTAATATTAGACAACGAAAAATAAACACTGCTAAATTCTGTACAGAAAATATGTGGGCACGTTACGTTTACGTGCCCACACATTTTCGGTATTCCTAAAAATGATAGGGTACGTAGACGTGCGCGTATATTTTCAGACTTATATTAGACAACGAAAACTAAACACTGCCAAATTCTGTACAGAAAATGTGTGGGCACGTTACGTTTACGTGCCCACATATTTTCGGTATGCCTAAAAATGAGAGGGCACCTAGACGTGTCCGTACATTTTCAGAGTTATATTAGACAACGAAAACTAAACACTGCCAAATTCTGTACAGAAAATGTGTGGGCACGTTACGTTTACGTGCCCACACATTTTGTTATGCCTAAAAATGAGGGCACGTAGACGTGCCCGTACATTTTTAGATTAATATTAGACAACGAAAACTAAACACTGCCAAATTCTGTACAGAAAATGTGTGGGCACGTTACGTTTACGTGCCCACATATTTTCGGTATGCCTAAAAATGAGAGGGCACCTAGACGTGTCCGTATATTTTCAGAGTTATATTAGACAACGAAAACTAAACACTGCCAAATTCTGTACAGAAAATGTGTGGGCACGTTACGTTTACGTGCCCACACATTTTGTTATGCCTAAAAATGAGGGCACGTAGACGTGCCCGTACATTTTTAGATTAATATTAGACAACGAAAACTAAATACTGCTAAATTCTGTACAGAAAGTATGTGGGCACGTTAGGTTTACGTGCCCCCACATTTTCGGTACTCCTAAAAATAAGAGAGTACGTAGACGTGCGCGTACATTTTCATACTTATATTAGACAACGAAAACTAAACATTGCCAAATTCTGTACAGAAAATGTGTGGGCACGTTACGTTTACGTGCCCACACATTTTCGGTATTCCTAAAAATAAGAGAGTACGTAGACGTGCGCGTACATTTTCAGACTTATATGAGACAACGAAAACTAAACACTGCCAAATTCTGTTCAGAAAATGTGTGGGCACGTTACGTTTACGTGCCCACACATTTTTGTTATGCCTAAAAATGAGGGCACGTAGACGTGCCCGTACATTTTTAGATTAATATTAGACAACGAAAACTAAATACTGGTAAATTCTGTACAGAAAATATGTGGGCACGTTACACTTACGTGCCCACACATTTTCGGTATTCCTAAAAATGAGAGAGTACGTAGACGTGCGCATACATTTTCAGACTTATATTAGACAACGAAAACTAAACACTTCCCAATTCTATACAGAAAATATGTGGGCACGTTACGCTTACGTGCCCACACATTTGTGTTATGTCCAAAAATGAGGGCATGTAGACGTGCCCGTACATTTTTAGATTTATATTTGACAACGAAAACTAAACACTGCTAAATTCTGTACAGAAAATATGTGGGCACGTTACGTTTACGTGCCCACACATTTTCGGTATTCCTAACAATGAGAGGGTACGTAGACGTGCGCGTACATTTTCAGACTTATATTAGGCAACGAAAACTAAACACTGCCAAATTCTGTACAGAAAATGTGTAGGCACGTTACGTTTACGTGCCCACACATTTTTGTTATGCCTAAAAATGTGGGCACGTAGACGTGCCCGTACATTTTTAGATTAATATTAGACAACGAAAAATAAACACTGCTAAATTCTGTACAGAAAATATGTGGGCACGTTACGTTTACGTGCCCACACATTTTCGGTATTCCTAAAAATGATAGGGTACGTAGACGTGCGCGTATATTTTCAGACTTATATTAGACAACGAAAACTAAACACTGCCAAATTCTGTACAGAAAATGTGTGGGCACGTTACGTTTACGTGCCCACATATTTTCGGTATGCCTAAAAATGAGAGGGCACCTAGACGTGTCCGTACATTTTCAGAGTTATATTAGACAACGAAAACTAAACACTGCCAAATTCTGTACAGAAAATGTGTGGGCACGTTACGTTTACGTGCCCACACATTTTGTTATGCCTAAAAATGAGGGCACGTAGACGTGCCCGTACATTTTTAGATTAATATTAGACAACGAAAACTAAACACTGCCAAATTCTGTACAGAAAATGTGTGGGCACGTTACGTTTACGTGCCCACATATTTTCGGTATGCCTAAAAATGAGAGGGCACCTAGACGTGTCCGTATATTTTCAGAGTTATATTAGACAACGAAAACTAAACACTGCCAAATTCTGTACAGAAAATGTGTGGGCACGTTACGTTTACGTGCCCACACATTTTGTTATGCCTAAAAATGAGGGCACGTAGACGTGCCCGTACATTTTTAGATTAATATTAGACAACGAAAACTAAATACTGCTAAATTCTGTACAGAAAGTATGTGGGCACGTTAGGTTTACGTGCCCCCACATTTTCGGTACTCCTAAAAATAAGAGAGTACGTAGACGTGCGCGTACATTTTCATACTTATATTAGACAACGAAAACTAAACATTGCCAAATTCTGTACAGAAAATGTGTGGGCACGTTACGTTTACGTGCCCACACATTTTTGTTATGCCTAAAAATGAGATCACGTAGAAGTGCCCGTACATTTTTAGATTTATATTAGACAACGAAAACTAAACACTGCTAAATTCTGTACAGAAAATGTGTGGGCACGTTACGTTTACGTGCCCACACATTTTTGTTATGCCTAAAAATGAGGGAACGTAGACGTGCCCGTATATTTTTAGATTAATATTAGAGAACGAAAACTAAATACTGCTAAATTCTGTACAGAAAATATGTGGGCACGTTACGTTTACGTGCCCACACATTTTCGGTATTCCTAAAAATAAGAGAGTACGTAGACGTGCGCGTACATTTTCAGACCTATATAAGACAACGAAAACTAAACACTGCCAAATTCTGTACAGAAAATGTGTGGGCACGTTACGTTTACGTGCCCACACATTTTTGTTATGCCTAAAAATGAGGGCACGTAGACGTGCCCGTACATTTTTAGATTAATATTAGACAACGAAAACTAAATACGCTAAATTCTGTACAGAAAATATGTGGGCACGTTACGTTTACGTGCCCACGCATTTTCGGTATTCCTAAAAATAAGAGAGTACGTAGACGTGCGCATACATTTTCAGACTTATATTAGACAACGAAAACTAAACACTGCCAAATTCTGTACATAAAATGTGTAGGCACGTTACGTTTACGTGCCCACACATTTTTGTTATGCCTAAAAGTGAGGGCACGTAGACGTGCCCGTACATTTTTAGATTTATATTAGACAACGAAAACTAAACACTGCTAAATTCTGTACAGAAAGTATGTGGTCACGTTACGTTTACGTGGCCACACATTTTCGGTATGATTTGAGGTTGTTTCGAAAATTACGTTTTGCTGTTTGTTTGCAGGTGGCTATGCTTACTGTTTGTTTTGATTTATGGGCCAATCTAATTATTGGAGACTGGAACATTCCAGATCAAAAGAACTGATCAAAATAATATAACAAAATTATATATAAATTTTTGAAAAAAACATTGCACTAAAATGATAAAAGTGTTTTATTGTACCAAGAAACCCACAGTAAGTTGTCAAATTATGGAAAATCACCCTGTTTACTAACTAAATAATTTCATACTAATAATATTAATTAAATTTTTTCTTTTTGTTGCAGGTATGTTGCACCCTTCCTAGGAAAGATAGAGCTGAAAAGGTAATATACAACGCCATTAGAGACGCTCTTATGTCTCTCTAAACTCTAAGCTTATAAGTTTGTAGCATTTATCATAGTTCACAAGAGTAACGTAAATGATTTCCGAGACTTGGAATCAGTCGACATTCACGTATAAAAATTTTTTCACACCCATAATACTCAACAGGAATACAGCAAAACTCAAAAAACCTACAGGATGTTCTATTTAAAAAAAAATAAAACTGACATTAAAATGGCATTTAAACAGTTTAAAGATAAAAAAGTCATAACCATATGATTTTTTTTCATTTAAATATAAACTAAGAAGCAATTGAAACGGTGCACTCCAAATTTGGAATGAAACTTTTTAAAGCCATCCCTCCGATTTTCGTGTGCGATGCCCTTTTTGGTAAGATCCATGTATAGGCTTCTTTAAGTGGTTATTTACTGGTTCATATGTTTTGTAGGTTTGCTAATACAGGATTCAACAAAATTTACGTATTTTTGTTAGAGCTAAACAGACAAACAGAGTAAACTACAAAAAACTTTTTTTAAAGAAAAAAAATTAATTTGGATTTTATTGACCTGAAATTTTACTCATTTGCTTTCTAAATTCTTGACCATCATCAGTTGTTGTTGAGGTTACTAATTAATGAGTTTTTTTGCAATTTCAAAGAGAGTTTTGACGTTTAGTATCTACTTAACTTGACGTCAAAGGAAATTAGACTTAAGATGTAACGTGAAAGCTATTTCGAGTGCGGACTAAAACATCGGGCAAACCGCGCTAATCGAAATTTCATGCAAAGTTTGGCTGGCGAGTTTTTGCTCCCTTTTTTGCATGTCTGCGGCAAATATTCTATCCATTTAATAACGTCGCTTAATTAAGCTCCTTAATATTTTAAGTGCTAATAGCTTCGACGAAAACTCAGGAATTTTCTGCTTGTTCCAATTTGCCGCTCGTAATTTAAATATCTCCCTCTATATAACGTATATTCCGCCATCAGACACTTCATTATTCCATAGACCGTAATTACTCGTTAAAACCCCTAGACAAATCCTCGTTTTATGAAGATTCCGGCGCGGCTTTAATCCGAAGAGTATTCGGAACAACTAACAAAGGAAAGTCGCAAAGTCAGTCACGTCGCGTGCCCGACTTAATTTCATAACGTTCGGGATTAATAATTTATCAAATTTCGATCACGGGTCAAATTCATTACTCCGGAATTTGTCAGATATCTCCGTTGTGATTGATTAATGGCCGCCTTACGTCCGCCCGAAACTAATCGTGCTCTCGTTTTCAAGAAATCCGTCCGAATTGGGCATGACAAGAAGTGTTGCGTTGCCTCGTCTGGATGGAAATCGATCTTTCTCGCATTCTCGTGGTAGGTCAGGAAAGCTCTCTTTCCCGTAGTCGTTTGTTTTGCGTTTAAGTCATCATAAATCTGCGTCATCTGGAGAGTGACTTGGTGCGCCAGGTTCAATGCCGGACCGAATTCCTGACCGACACTGTCACACAATAATGTTATTCAAAAGGGCCGTGATTTACACAGACATTACACCCATCTCTTCCATGATGGGCGCGCCCGTATAATATACGAGGCCGAGGTTCGATAAGTATATGCATGCATAAAATGCCACACGTTGCTCTTATTGTTAGTATAATTAATTTAACCGTTTCGTATGGAAATTGCTTATATTACACTCAACTACCACGCTGTCGTTTTTCACTCTTTTCAATTGCCTTTCGTGGGTTGGTGCTTTAATAAACAGTAGCTCTTGCGTTTTTAAGCTAGTGGGATTGGCTGCATTTTAGATACCAAATACAGAGATGATTTAGATACCAAATACAAAAATATATCTAAGCTTTTTAAGTATATACCGGGTGACACAATATGTATGTAACAGCCCGGTTTAACCGTAGTAAGTACTGCCATATTTTATTTTTTAAATGGAACACCCTGTATATTTGTTCATTTTCGGATTCCCCGTCGAATTCTAAGTTATTAACACGTAACATAATGTATGCTTATCTCTTACCGTTTTTGAGAAAATTGCTCTCGAACTTTCCATATCATCAATAATAAATGTGGATTTTAACCTGATCAGTGTTGATTTGTTTCCATAAAAATCCATATTTAATACTGATGATATGGAAAGTTCGGGCGCGATTTTCTCGAAAACGGTAAGAGACAAGCATACATTATGTTGCATGTTAATAACTTAGAATTCGACGGGGAATCTGAAAATGAACAAAGCTACAGGGTGTTCCATTTAATAAAATATGGCAGTACTTACTACGGTTAAACCGGGCTGTTACATACATATTGTGTCACCCGGTATATACTTAAAAAGCTTAGATATATTTTTGTATTTGGTATCTAAAATGTAGCCAATCCCACTAGCTTAAAAACGCAAGAGCTACTGTTTATTAAAGCACCAACCCACGAAAGGCAATTGAAAAGAGTGAAAGCTACAGGGTGTTCCATTTAAAAAATGAAATATGGCAGTACTTCCTAAGTCGTTCCTAAGTGCTTGAAATGAAATCTGAAGCACATTTACGACTTATTTATCACCTCCAAATTTCACATTTTTAAAATTAAAGTTATGGAAACGGTAGGCTGTTACATACATCTTGTGTCACCCGGTATACAATATTCAACAATTGAAACGGCAAAATTTGAGGTCACATTCAAATTCAAATATCTCGTGAACCCCTGCATTAATTTCGGTGCCTTTTGAAGGGTTGGAGTGGGCAGAGATTTCTCTTCATGGCTGGCTATGAGTAGCCGCAAAATAACGATTTACGATTCAACATACTTTTTTGTGGTGTAACATTTTAAAATTTACATTCTTCTGCCGTTCTTAGAAAAAATATTTTTTTTTTCAAGCGGACTAAAAGTACGTCATTTGTTTTCTCCATACGTACACCTAAAGTGGGCTTTCAAATCCAGAGACCAAAAAAGTAGCAAAAAAGTCCTAGGCAGTAAAAGTAAAGTCAAAAGTCACCGCTACTGTCATGGTGGCGCATATATAAACGATTTTCATTCACCAAAATTATTTGAATACTAGATGACACCAGATAAACCGATCTGAGTGTATTGCCATCTTTACATTCTTATTGAAAAAACAAAGGATAGGAATACTCTCAGAGCATCATCCAAAACCGTTATTAGTCGAAATCGCATAGGTTCCCGAATTTTGAAATCGTCTGTTAAATGTCATGCGCGTCATCATATTTATCTGTCAATGTGACTTATATTAATTTAGCATTGAAAATATTGGTACAAATTCTTAGTTTACCATAACCATTGGTTATGATTTAATATCATTGAAACCATGGACCATCATTAAAACCATTGAACATTGAAAACCACCATTCTAACACATTCTATGTATTTTACAAATAATATACACCACTAATTGGGTAAGTACCTAGACCCGCTTAAAGAAGATGAGAGAAAATTGCAAAACTGAATCACTCTGAAATAGATTTATTATATCCTGCATGCTCGAAAAAAAAATAGTATATGTTACTCGGAGTAAAAGGTCTTTTTGTGCTTCGCCCAGTTGTAGGCCTCAGCTTCGCTTCGGCCGTCAATCTCTGGGCTCAGCACGAAAAGACCCACTTTTACTCCTAGTGACATAATCTACTATTTTTTAACGGGCTAAAAGTACGTTATTTGTTTTCCTAAAGTGGGCTTTCTAATACTGAGACCAAAAAAGTAGCAAAAAAGTCCTAGGTAGTAAAAGTAAAGTCAAAAGTCACCGATACTGTCCTGGTGGCGCATATATAAACGATTTTCATTCACCAAAATTATTTGAACACTAGATGACACCAAATAGACCGATCTGAGTGTATTGCCATCTTTACAATCTTATTGAAAAAACAAAGGATAAGAATACTCTAAGAGCGCTCAAGAGCACCACCCGAAACCGTTATTAGTCGAAATCGCATAGGTCCTCGAATTCTGTTAATTGTCATTGGTTATTAAATGTCAGGCGCGTCATCAGATTTATCTGTCAATATGACTTTTATTAATTTAGTATTGATAATAATGCTACAAATTTTTAGTTTACCATAATTTTCATAAACCACCTAAACCATTGGCTATAATTTAATGCCATTAGAACCATTGGACATTGAAAACCGTTCTAACACATTCCATTTATTTTACAAATAATTTACACCACTAATTGGGTAGAGAAGTACCTACCCCCACTTAAAGAGGATGAGAGAAAATTGCAAAACTGAATCACTCTGAAATAGACTTCTTATTTCCTGCATGCTTGAAAAAAAAAGTATATGTTACTCGGAGTAAAAGGTCTTTTTGTGCTTCGCCCAGTTGCAGGCCTCAGCTTCGCTTCTGCCGTCAATCTCTGGGCTCAGCACAAAAAGACCCACTTTTACTCCTAGTGACATAATCTACTATTAAAGGAATTTTTTCACCTTCTAAGATGTGTTTTACTGTGTATGAGGTGTTTTTAGACATTGGCCGTTTACATTATATACCTAGTTAATCATTATATAGTTTAATAGTGACTTCTGTAAATATTTTAAAGTGTTTCTTGAAAGCAGTTGAAAGTTTCCATCCAAAATTTTTTAGTTTTTAACGAACTAAAAATTTTTGGATGGATGGAAAGATTCGTAAATAGCGAACATGAGATGGTCTAAAATGTGAGATTCTTCGCCCCCCAGTTGCAGGCCTCAGCTTCGCTTCGGCCATCAATCTCTGGGCTCAGCACGAAAAGATCCACTTTTACTCCTAGTGACATAATCTACTATTTATACTTTTTGTCAATCGATATGTCAAGGAGCATAATATCTAGACCATTTTGGATTTTTTTAAAAATTTTCACTATTAACCGAACTAAGACTGTTTTTCTGAATTTAGGTTACTTAAGGTTTGTTAATGCTATAATGGAAAATTTACCAGAACCTAGAGTTTCTCCTAGCTCTACATCTAAAAAAGAGGGTCTTTGATTTAGGTGAATTTTTTGACATAAATCCGAACATGAAATTTTGAAATCGACCAGGTTTTGCAGTGAAAACGTTCTCGAGAACCGGTCATTTTGCCAATAATATTTTTAGAAATGTTCAAATTTTTTCCTGCCGCGCAGTTTTTCACGCTTTTCGGCCGATTTTCCTTGATCGAAGCCTTTAAAGCCAACATTTCGAAAAACCTCAGCTGTCAGTGGCAGCCGCCGAATGCTTCCAACACCAATTTTCCGAACACCGATTTTCTACTAAAATTTTGTAAAATTTGCATCTTTCGCTTCGAAATTCAGTTAAGACATTTCACGAGGTCCCAACGAAAAGTGGGTTTTAAGTCCCAAAAAAGAAAAGATTCCAAGGAGGTATCCCCTGGGATAGAAAGACATTCGATTAGATGCACAGATATACCTCAAAGTGGCAGTTTGAAATTTAAAGTTTAAAAATTCGTCAAAATTTCAAATTCAAAGCTAGGCCCTAGATTTTTGGTCAGGTTAGTTCAGGTTAGTGTGTGTACTACTCATATGTGTACTACCTCTATGAATTATTTCAGATTTTTTGTTGCAAAAATATGGAATCTACAGGGTGGAATGTGAAAAAAGTACACTCTAATTGCCAAGAAAATGTGGCACAGAAAAACTTTTGTAGCTCGCCCGGTATAAGAGCTAGACCAAAACTAAAACCTGATTTTTTTTATCTCTGGGGGTTTATTTTAATCTGGAGGTTATATTTCTCCACTTGGAATCTTATAGCTAAGATTAGAGTTATATTGGTGTTTTATCTTTAAGTTTGATGGTCAATGTGGCCACTTCAACTAAAGTTCTTAGTTGGAGTAATCCTACACGAAAAGCAAAAGCTCCTGACAACCGTTTATTATTACGACGACCCACGAATTTATAAACTTTTATTTCGTCACAAGAACCATAATTGCTTCTGAAAGTTCTTTAATTATTCCGTTGTTTTTGCTGACACCAGTCTCCATGTCGAAAAAACAACATAATCCTCCGATTACGTGCTTAATATCGAGCTGACATACACGACTCTCCCTATAAGGAGGCATTTTCGAGGAGCTGCATCGTTACGACCCGGGCTCGGAACGCCTTCATCCGAAACTCGAACGTCGTAAAGTGTTTTCACTTGACAACGACGCGACGTATAAGGGATTGTAATTATAACTTTGGTACACTGCGTAGGTTGCAAATTGAATTAATTTCTTAACAAACATGGGATATAATCTACAATTATGCAATAATTTTGTTTATTGGAAATCCTGACACTAAGTTTATGTGTGCATATAGCTATTTACCAAGGAAAGTATTAGGCAAGACGTCTTATTAGCCTGATAGGCGGGGGTCCCATAAAGTTCCCGCGACTATATAATTTTCGGCCATTACCGAATTAACTTCATAAATCATAACCATTTAAATTGATCGAAATTGATTGGCTTAATTACAGTGACTCTCCTTAGTTCCCCAAATTTCATAATTATTTAATCGTTGCGGGCCTGTGTACAAAAACATTCGGCTAAATTGGCTTAGCCGGAATCTGCGATTTGATTATCGGCCAAGGCCGAAGCGATGACAGGGTTTTTGGTCATCAACGGGTTAGATTGCGTTGATTTGATCGTTGATATCCTGCCTTTGTTCTTCTTGCTGAGGAAATTGCATGAGGAATCCTTTATCCTGACTAAAATGGAAAAAACAAATCACATTTCGGGTTTACTGAGCTTATTAATAGTCAAACACTGTCACAACATTTGAATGAAGGTATAAAAAAAATAGAAGGAACGGCAACATCGCAGCCAGTTTATTAAACATGAAGAGCCTATTTGTTTTGCTCTTTGAGGATTTTCCTCAGCACTTCAGTTACAAAACTATAAACTCTGCCTTGGAGCTTTTGCCTAAAAGAGGCAATTTAGGAATATACTACACATATATCTCAAATCATACATATGAAACATACTGATCATAACATGAAACATAATGATTAAGATCAGGTTTTAAGTTTCCTCTGATATTTAAATTAGTTGGTTTGCCATATTCCCTTGGGGAGCATACATGTCAAATGACATAGTTATGGAGGGGACAATTGCCGAATCCCAATAGTAATGTTAAAAAGGGCTTTCTGCAGCACTTGTCCGAACCAATCAGGAACGTCCTACCCCCACCCTGCTACCTCTGCAGGCTTTTACGCCCCGCCCCCGACCAATCAGAATCGTTAAACCCTAACTACGGCCCTGTAACAGCTGCCCTTTCTCTCACTACTATTTAGGGCTTTCATCATGGGTTAGAGATTTTTAGTACCTGCCTTTTATTAATCTAAAGAGGCTAGCGGTACTTTGACGTTCGCTATACCTTTTTTGTTGTTTGTTCTCTTATTCTGGATTCCGAGGCAGAACGACTGAGTACCGCTCCGGACAGATTTCGGAGAAGGGTGGAATTAAGATTTTGAAATAATTTGCGTCTTTCTATTGGCTGGTTAGGTCGCTTCTGATTGGTTGAGGATGGGGTTTAAGAGCCTGTACAGGTACCAGATTGAGGTTTAACGATTTTGATTGGTCGAGGGCGGGGCTTAAAAGCCTGCAGAGCTAGTAGGGTGGGGTAGGACATTCCCGATTGGTTCGGACAAGTGCTGCAGAAAGCCCTTTCTATCACTACTCCCAATTTCAAATTATTCGAAATTGGTCAAGGGACGACTTACGACATCAATCAAATAAAAAAATGCAAGAAAAGTGATCTGTGTTAGATGTTAGAAGCATACGTAGAAGTCGTAGAGTTTAAGACGAACAAAATGAAGTGAACATACTTGAATTTTTTTAGGTATTACTACATAACACTACATACAATTACTAAATGCTCTCTGGAACTTCCGGTCTCACGCAGTTCAGTTCACAGAATTTTGAAAACATAACAATATAAAGCACATAACTTTCGGAAAACCCAGAAATTAAGCGACAAGCAGTGCCAGAGAAGCCTTATTTTGTGACGAATTCCTAAACAAATGTTACCACAACCCTAATTATAGTCAAAATCGGCTGTAATAGCCAAGACACACGACACTGGTCTACGATTGATCCATCAAATAAAATGTCAAGGATATCAGTCTGGTAACGTTTGGTGTGGTGTGATAGACCCATATATATTAGGATGGGATTGGCAAGGATGATGTGGCAGCAAGATGGTGCTCTGCCTCACAGCGTAAATTCAAGTTCAAAACTACCTTAATGTGGAATATCCAATTGGTTGGATAGGAAAATGAGAAACATTTTCGTGGGCACCAAACAATCCAGAATTGATAGTATTGAACTTTTTTCTTTTGGAGTCACGTTTTTTCGGTATGCCTAAAAAAGAGAGGGCACGTAATCGTGCCCGTACACAATTTCAGACTTATATTAGACAACGAAAACTAAACACTGTTGAATTTTGTACAGAAAATGTGTGGGCACGTAAACGTGCCCGTACATTTTCAAACTTAGACAACGAAAACAACACTGCTGAATCTTCAACTTTGACTCTCGGTAACTTTAGAATCATTGAGCCGTTTGGAGTGAACTTAACTGCCGTTTGCTCTCTTTGATGTCCTTTTTTACCTCCCAAGAACGGAATTCTAGTGGGTGCGAATTTCTGGAGATAGACCCATTATAAGTAAATTTTTTCAAGTACTTTTAGAGTCGAGGTTTTAGAGGCTTGTCAACGTCCAAATAAATAAAAACAAGATTTTTTTTTAATTTTGGTCTTGTTTTTGATATTTTTTCAAAGGTTTTCAAACTTGGCGGGGGGGGGATAAGTGTTTTTCCTCGATTTTGAAATTTGTCAACCTGTAACTTTTCAATTCAACTATTTTTACGCTCCTTGACGTATTCTTTCACCTCCCATAAATGAAAATCTCCGGTTGCTAATTTTTAAATAATTTTGAAATAGACATTTTTGCCTAAATTTACTTTTAGAACTAATTTAATTCAAATTAAGTTTGTTACGTTCTTACTTACTTTTCTCAATTTTCAACTTTGTCAACTGTTTTTTTTTACCAACGGAGATGTTTTATATGTTTTATATTCGGAAGGATAAAAATTAAAAGAAAAGTTAGGTACGCCTAAATAAATCAAACTAATTACTTCATACAACACCAGATGTTTTTTCTTTTTACGGCTCGTTATTTGTGGCAACGTGCCGTAAAGTTAGAATAACGCCCGCTATTTTTCTTTTTATTTGAGAGCAACCCTTTCTAATCTAATTGCATGTAGAAGATTAATAATATAATTTGTGATTTCGCTCTTGACCAAATCAAGAACATCCCTTTAGCGTTGAGCCTCAAACGTTGTCCACAACTGATTTGGGACGAAACTCAAGGAATGGAAGCAATTCGCCAAGTGAAGATAAATTTAGGAATCAAAATTTTTTTATTGATTTTTTGTAAGTTTTTTTTTAATTTTTATGAATGTATTTCTCTTTTTTTATTCGTTTTGACACTGTATCGCATATAAAACTATAAAAAATTATCAAACAATCGTAAAAATTCGTGATTGTTTTGTTAAAATAATGCAGAATTTTGAAAAAAATTTCAAAAAAAGAGCCGAAAGTTGGAAGTTGATGGCATGTTGAATTGGCGGAAGGACACATGGCAGGCTTACATACATGTATTAATGAGTAAAGTAGAAAAATAAAAATTTATATTTTGGAAGTTTTCTGAATTAATGTAGAAAACATTTCCAAATTTCAAAATCAAAATTTATATTTTTCGAATACTGTCGAAAATAGTCAAAATTTTATAAAATTTGAAACTCCAGATTATGGATGGCAAATGACTTTTCTGTAAGGAATATTTCACCTTAAAGGTCAAAGTTGAAGAGGGCACGTAGACGTGCCCGTACATTTTCAGACTTATATTAGACAACGAAAACTAAACACTGCTAAATTCTGTACAGAAAATGTGTGGGCACGTTACGTTTACATGCCCACACATTTTCGGCATGCCTAAAAATGAGAAGGGCGTAGACGTGCTCGTACATTTTCAGAGTTACATTAGACAACGAAAATTAAACACTGCTAAATTCTGCACAGAAAATGGGTGGGCACGTTACGTTTACGTGCCCACACATTTTCGGCATGCCTAAAAATGAGAAGGGACGTAGACGTGCCCGTACATTTTCAGAGTTACATTAGACAACGAAAATTAAACACTGCTAAATTCTGTACAGAAAATGTGTGGGCACATTACGTTTACGTGCCCACACATTTTTGGTATGCCTAAAAATGAGAGGGCACGTAGACGTGCCCGTACATTTTCAGACTTACATTAGACAACGAAAACTAAACACTGCTAAATTCGGTACAGAAAATGGGTGGGCACGTTACGTTTACGTGCCCACACATTTTCGGCATGCCTAAAAATGAGAAGGGACGTAGACGTGCCCGTACATTTTCAGAGTTACATTAGACAACGAAAATTAAACACTGCTAAATTCTGTACAGAAAATGTGTGGGCACGTTACGTTTACGTGCCCACACATTTTTGGTATGCCTAAAAATTAGAGGGCACGTAGACGTGCCCGTACATTTTCAGAGTTACATTGGACAACGAAAACTAAACACTGCTAAATTCTGTACAGAAAATGTGTGGGCACGTTATACAACGAAAACTAAACACTGCTCAATTCTGTACAGAAAATGGGTGGGCACGTTACGTTTACGTGCCCACAGATTTTCGGCATGCCTAAAAATTAGAAGGGACGTAGACGTGCCCGTATATTTTCAGACTTACATTAGGCAACGAAAACCTAACACTACTAAATTCTAGACAGAAAATGTGTGGGCACGTAACGTGCCCACCCATTTTTGGTATGCCTAGAAATGAGGACACCGTCTACGTGCCTGTATATTTTCAGACTTACATTAGACAACGAAAACTAAACACTGCTAAATTCTGTACAGAAAATGTGTGGGCACGTTAGGTTTACGTGCCCACACATTTTTGGTATGCCTAAAAATGAAGGCACCGTCTACGTGCCTGTACATTTTCAGACTTACATTAGACAACGAAAACTAAACACTGCTAAATTCTGTCCAGAAAACATGTGGGCACGTTACGTTTACGTGCCCACACATTTTCGATATGCCTAAAAATGAGAAGGCACGTAGAGGTGCCCGTACACTTTCAGGCTTACATTAGACATCGAAAACTAAACACTGCCAAATTCTGTCCAGAAAATATGGGGGCACGTTACGTTTACGTGCCCACACATTTTCGGTATGCCTAAAAATGAGAAGGCACGTAGACGTGCCCGTACACCTTCAGGCTTACATTAGACATCGAAAACTAAACACTGCTAAATTCTGTCCAGAAAATATGTGGGTACGTTACGTTTAAATGCCCACACATTTTCGGTATGCCTAAAAATGAGAAGGCACGTAGACGTGCCCGTACATTTTCGGGCTTACATTAGACATCGAAAACTAAACACTGCTAAATTCTGTCCAGAAAATATGTGGGCACGTTACGTTTACGTGCCCACACATTTTCCGTATGCTTAAAAATGAGAGGGCACGTAGACGTGCCCGTACCTTTTCAGACTTACATTAGACAACGAAAACTAAACATTGCTAAATTCTGTACAGAAAATGGGAGGGCACGTTACGTTTACGTGCCCACACATTTTTGGTATACCTAAAAATGAAGGCACCGTCTACGTGCCTGTACATTTTCAGACTTACATTAGACAACGAAAACTAAACACTGCTAAATTCTGTACAAAAAAATGTGTGGGCACGTTACGTTTACGTGACCACACATTTTCGGTATGCCTAAAAAAGAGAGGGCACGTAGACGTGCCCGTACATTTTCAGACCTACATTAGACAACGAAAACTAAACACTGCTAAATTCTGTACAGAAAATATTTGGGCACATTACGTTTACGCGCCCACACATTTTTGGTATGCCTAAAAATGAGGACACCGTCTACGTGCCTGTACATTTTCAGGCTTACATTAGACAACGAAAACTAAACTGCTAAATTCTGTACAGAAAATGTGTGGGCACGTTACTAAATGTGAGGGTATGTTTAAAAATATAGTGTATAAAGAATCATCGTTGCAAGTAAGGAGATGAAGGAAAATTCAGAGATGTTACTAAACGCAGTAAATCATACAATTAGAGTGTATGAAAAAATTGTTGAGGAAAATGGAAGACAAGTAGAGCAATTCTTATGATAATTTGATATGTTTAATTTACTATTTGTTTACTACCACCACTCAAATTTACTTTGCTTTGTATTTATTGTTTCATGTTTATGTCAGGTACTTTGTAGTTATTACTAGACCAAAGTATGGCTATACGTCGCTGAAATACGTCGCTGAAATTTCCAAGACCTCCAACATTTTTTTTTCTGATCATCTCTTTCTACATTACGGTATCTGCGTTAAGCTTACCTCTCTTGTGGCACGCTTTGTTGTCAAAACAACGATCCAAGCACCGACGTATGCATTACGTTTCCTGATTTTCTGACTTTCCTTTATTATAGTTGAGTTCGGCAATTACATCCCGAGCGCTCGGGATATCAGTCTATCTCACTCTAGCTTGTTAAGATTTTGGGAGATGGTCTGTGTCAGGAGTGGTCGGATGGAATTACCGAACTCGGCTTACAATAATTAGCGTTTTCGGGAGACCGCTCTGAGAAAATTGCTATCCTTACATTCTAATTAAGAAACCAAAGGATGGGAATAGTCAATTTTTAGCTTCGTATGTCATTGTTGGTGTAACTAATTGTGCCGATTCCGCGACCATGACAAAATATTGGGAGTTTTGTTACGACGAAAGAGACAGACAAAATAAATGGACTTTTTTTCTCCATCCTTTTCTTTTGACATTTCACAGCCAACTAGATGAAGTTTTATAATGAACACCCCGTATTTACAACAAGTGGTGTCCTCATGCCCGTTTCTAGTAGTACAAAGTCAGTGGTTTATGCATATGACCGACTTATACGGACGCCATTTTCTCAGAAACAGTTGAAGATAGGTTTAGGGTATGCTTTATAAAATATACTTGGAATTTTGAGTAGAATCAAAATATCCAACAATATACAGGGCGTTTCATTTAAAAAGTTAAGATGTTTCGAAATCATTGGTCTATTGTTTTTTTCTTCCAATGGGAGAAAACTTGCTAGTCAACTATACAATATGGTTTTTGCTTCATTCCGATATATTTAAAAACAAAAAGGTACAGTTGATCAAAGTGTTATCAAAGTTAATGAAACGCACTGTAGATGTGTATGCAAATAAGCAATTACTTATATATATTTATTACAAAAAAAAGTATAATAATTTTAGAGCAATAAAAGGTCTTCTCTCAAACGAAAATAGGTGCAAAATCTAGATAGTTTTTTGTATGTTTGTATATATTTAGGTAGATAATGTCGAAAGTCAACCGGAACTTTAAGAATTTCCTAAAACCAGTTAATTCTTTTAGTTGTACGGGTTGCAACCCGTAATTACCAGGCCATTACGTTATGCGTTAACGTCCCTGCTATACCCTATAATTAGAAGAAATATAATTATAATAGCCCATTAGATCCGTAAAAATTCGGACGTATTATGGTACGATAGGTGTTTCCCAAATGGCCCATTGTTAGTGCGGTTTATGAGCCATGCTGAGATGTGGTTAATAGACCTTTAGATTTTTTGTTAGATAAAGCTGACGTACACACCTCTGTATTATGCCCACTTTTCGGGCGGCGTAATTATTATGTATACTATTGCAGCTTCTGCACACTAGAGTCGTAAATAGCACTTAACGACTCGATGACTACAAAAATGTAGAGGGAATGTCTGAACTTAAAAGACTGCTCAGTCATTCATTTGAGCAGCAAAACTAATCGAGTAGCTACGAAAAATAATTAAATTTTATGCTAATGCTGCTTAATGGTGCATATCAAGCTTTGATTTTGTACCTGATAAGCAAATCAGCGCGAAATGTTATGTGGGACATGTTATTTATCACGAAATAAGTCTATCAGTAAATGGTTGTTTAATATGCGTATGTGTAAGGTGTGGTGATTTTTTAGTTCACCACGAACATAGACGGGAAAGTTCAATTAACCCAAAACTTTACCCCAAAAGTAATTTCCCGCATCTGCACCTAGGCGGTGTTGTCATTAGTGTTGGATAAACTATAATATTGCCACCCGAAATTGCTTCCTAGCAGAATATTCAAATTAAACGGTTACTGTTATTAGAGGTTGTTTTTGGGGATTAAGTGTCTCAATAAAAACCGAAAATACGGCAGGAAGCTAAATCATGTGGTATAATTATAGCGATTCGTGAGATATTTACGTGCATACATTAGCATATTTTAGCCGTCAACTTTGAAAGTTCGGCTAGTAACAAATAGACAGTTCCAGGACCATCTAAAACCAGTATAATTCGCTTTTTATTCATTTTCATAGATGTTATTTATTGAAGCATTTTTTTATATGCAACATATTTTCTTCAAGTGAACCGAATTGAGCATAAATCTGTATAGTAATGGTATCATGCAATAAACGAAAACATTGCAAACGCTCCACATTTGACTTAAAAAAAAACCACGTCGAGTGACATTTGAAACTAGGTTTCGTAAAATATTGATAATTAAGAAATTGCTAATATCGTGAATTCAGTTGTAAAGTTCCTAAAGTTTAATGTTTTTGAGATTAAAAATCTCTTATGCTGTGCCGTGGCCTCAGTGGTAGTTTTTTAATTTTCCAATCCAACTTCCCGGACATGGTTCGTGATTTATGGCTTGATGAAGGAAAACATACTTAACTTTCTTGCTAAAGCCAAAGTCGACTTTCTTGAACAAAGGGACTAACATCCAAATAATTAAGCCAATTATTTTCAGTTCGTTCTACCTTCTGACTCTCTTATTATTAAATATTTTCGGTTAAGATTATTTTTCCTTGTTGAGTTTGATAACAAGCAAAAGGCTTTGTAAGTCGAAAACAATCATTTATATATATACTATTTATAAATTTATATTTATATATTTACATATATACCTTACAATTTGGTCGATTATAAAATTTTGAAAGTAAATTTAGGAATTCAAATGTGCTTCACATGTATGTCATCAGTAGATTATGTGCTTCAAATGGGTTAGAAAGAAGACATTGCAGACAGATTTGGTGCTGATAATCTCAAAGCCTACACTTGTTTCAAAAGATTTTATTAAATCTTTGTCCTTATGCGCACGCGGAAGAAATCTCATCGAAAAATTTTGACTCTTAGATTCTCTTCAAAATATGGCTTCGAGGGAGCTGAGATCGAATTTTTAATCAGTTTTGACCTAAGACCTCAAAATATACGATTGTTTCCGATTTTTTTTGTAGTCGCTAAATAGACGATTGTAGACCTTCGTAGTTTTCGATTAGAGAATCTGTAGAGAAAGGGTTCATCAACATCGTCTACTATTTTTAAAGCCCCAGATCATCAGGATCATTTTTGGTAATTTTTTTCAATTTTTTCTGTAGTCATAAAATAGCTGATTAAAAAAAAATTCAGAAGCGTTTCACAACTTAATCCACTGGAGAATCTGTAGAAAAAGGATTCGTCAACATCGTTTACTATTTTTGCAAAGCCCCAGGTCATCAGAACAATTCTTGACCATATTTTTCCAATTTCTTTGTTGACGCAAAATAGCTGATTGTACCTTCGGGAAAAAAATCCTCACAGCTTTGTCTATTGGGGAATCTATCGAGAAAGAGTTCGTCAACATCATCTACTATTTTCAAAACCCTGCGTCATCAGGATATTTTTAAATATTTTTTTTTCACTTTTTTGGAATCGTAAATTAGCCGATTGTAGACCTTCAGGAAAAAATCGTAAAAAAATCCAGGAGCTCCTCACCGCTTTGTCCATTGGAGAATCTATAGAAAAAGAGTTTATCAACATTATGTACTATTTTCAAAACCCTGGGTCATTAGGGTATTTTTTAACTTTTTTTTTCCAATTTCTTTATTGACGCCAAATAGCTGATTATACCTTCGGGAAAAAATCGTTAAAAATACCAGGAACTTCTCACCGCTTTGTACATTATAGAATCTGTAGAGAAACAGTTCATCAACATCATCTATTTTAAAAACCCTGGCACATCAGGGTATTTTTTAACCTTTTTTTGCATTTTTTTTTTTGGAATTGTAAATTAGCCGATTTTCGGGAAAAAATCGTAAAAAAATCCAGGAGCTTCTAACAGCGTCTTCGATTAGAGAATCTGTAGAGAAAGGGTTCATCAGCATCGTCTACTATTTTCCCAGATCATCAGGATAAAATTTGATAATTTTTTTCAATTTTTTTCTGTAGTCACAAATCTTGTTCAGGTTAGTTCAAATTCATCAATTCAAGTTAGTACAGGTTAGTTCAGGCAGCAGAAGCTTGACGTTTTTTTTAATATAAATTATTATGCCCGAAACGCCACTAAAAATATCAATTACTCGTACATTAATTAGTGTTCATAATAAAAAGGAAATTAATTATTAATCTCTAAACAAATTTTTTTTAATTTGACAGAGTAATTCAAATTTCGGTTAAATTGTGTATTTAACATCACGTTTAAATCGTGGATGTTTTAAGGTGATGATCTAAACGTCACAATACCATGAATTTTTCGAGAAAAAGGAAGTTTTCAAAGGTAACAAGATATCAAAAATAAGTGAATGAAATTCAGATGGCTCAACAATTAATTATATTTTTTTAAATGCAGTTTTTTCTAGCCTCTTTTAGGTTAAAGTTTGTGAAACTGACCTCCATATGATGGCAGAATTCAGTGAATAATCCTCCAGATTTGGTCTTTAAATATGGCCTTGACGTCTTACTTTCGTCATTAAGACGTCCAATTGTTGTTGGCTCAATGACGTCTTAAAGAGGGAACGTGTTAAAGAATCTGAATATTTTGGCTGTTAATGGGAAGAAGCAAAAATGACAGGAATAATTTCAGGAAATTTTACGAAATTTAACCTGGAGGGATTAATTGTAAGGCACTTTAAAACCGCGACAATGTTGCAAAGTTTACGTTAAAGGTATTTTTGGGTTTCGCCCAGTTACAAGCTTCAGCTTCGCTTCGGCTGTCAATCTCTAGGGTTAAAACAAATAAAATCAGATTTTCACTGCTAGTGACAAAATTTATTAATATGTTACTCGGAGTGAACCGTCTTTTTGAGTTTCGTCCAGTTGCAAGCCTCAGCTTCGCTTCGGTGTTAATCTCTTGGGTCAAAACAAATAAAATCTGACTTTCACTCCTAGCGACAAAGTCTATTAATATGTTACTCGGAGTGAACGGCCTTTTTGGGTTTTGTCT
The DNA here is from genome assembly GCA_951812265.1 of Taphrorychus bicolor. Classification (NCBI taxonomy): domain Eukaryota; kingdom Metazoa; phylum Arthropoda; class Insecta; order Coleoptera; family Curculionidae; genus Taphrorychus; species Taphrorychus bicolor. The sequence goes on along the minus strand of OX638297.1, from coordinate 6,540,974 downwards.
AGTTGCAGGCCTCAGGTTCATTTTGGTCGTCAATCTCTGAAGATAAAACAAAAAAACACACTTTCATTCCTAGGTACAAAATTCACTAATATGTTATTCAGATTGAAAGGTCTTTTTGAGTTTCGTCCAGTTGCAGGCCTCAGCTTCATTTTGGTCGTCAATCTCTGAAGGTAAAACAAAAAAACACACTTTCATTCCTAGGTACAAAATCCACTAATATGTTATTCAGATTGAAGGGTCTTTTTGGGTTTCGTCTAGTTGCAGGCCTCAGCTTCATTTTGGTCGTCAATCTCTGAAGATAAAACAAAAAAACACACTTTCATTCCTAGGTACAAAATTCACTAATATGTTATTCAGATTGAAAGGTCTTTTTGAGTTTCGTCCAGTTGCAGGCCTCAGCTTCGCTTCGGCTGTCAATCTCTGGGGTTAAAACAAATAAAATCAGACTTTCACTGCTACTGACAACATCTATTAATATGTAACTCGGAGTGAACAGTCTTTTTGGGTTTCGTCTAGCTGCAGGCTTCAGCTTCATTTTGGTCGTCAATCTCTAGGGTTATAACAAAGAAACACACTTTCATTCCTACAAAATTCACTAATATGTTATTCAGATTGAAAAGGCATATTTGGGTTTCGTCCAGTTGCAGGCCTCAGCTTCGCTTCGGTGTTAATCTCTTGGCTCAAAACAAATAAAATCAGACTTTCACTCTTAGCGACAAAGTCTTTTAATATGTCACTCGGAGTGAACGGCCTTTTTGGGTTTTGTCTAGTTGCAGGCCTCAGCTTCACTTTGGTCGTCAATCTCTGAAGGTAAAACAAAAAAACACACATTCATTCCTAGGTACAAAATTCACTAATATGTTATTCAGATTGAAAGGTCTTTTTGAGTTTCGTCCAGTTGCAGGCCTCAGCTTCGCTTCGGTGTTAATCTCTTGGGTCAAAACAAATAAAATCAGACTTTCACTCCTAACGACAAAGCCTATTAATATGTTACTCGGAGTGAACGGCCTTTTTGGGTTTTGTCTAGTTGCAGGCCTCAGCTTCACTTTGGTCGTCAATCTCTGAAGGTAAAACAAAAAAACACACTTTCATTCCTAGGTACAAAATTCACTAATATGTTATTCAGATTGAAAGGTCTTTTTGAGTTTCGTCCAGTTGCAGGCCTCAGCTTCATTTTGGTCGTCAATCTCTGAAGGTAAAACAAAAAAACACACTTTCATTCCTAGGTACAAAATTCACTAATATGTTATTCAGATTGAAAGGTCTTTTTGAGTTTCGTCCAGTTGCAGGCCTCAGCTTCATTTTGGTCGTCAATCTCTGAAGGTAAAACAAAAAAACACACTTTCATTCCTAGGTACAAAATCCACTAATATGTTATTCAGATTGAAAGGTCTTTTTGGGTTTCGTCTAGTTGCAGGCCTCAGCTTCATTTTGGTCGTCAATCTCTGAAGATAAAACAAAAAAAACACACTTTCATTCCTAGGTACAAAATTCACTAATATGTTATTCAGATTGAAAGGTCTTTTTGAGTTTCGTCCAGTTGCAGGCCTCAGCTTCGCTTCGGCTGTCAATCTCTGGGGTTAAAACAAATAAAATCAGACTTTCACTGCTACTGACAACATCTATTAATATGTAACTCGGAGTGAACAGTCTTTTTGGGTTTCGTCTAGCTGCAGGCTTCAGCTTCATTTTGGTCGTCAATCTCTAGGGTTATAACAAAGAAACACACTTTCATTCCTACAAAATTCACTAATATGTTATTCAGATTGAAAAGGCATATTTGGGTTTCGTCCAGTTGCAGGCCTCAGCTTCGCTTCGGTGTTAATCTCTTGGCTCAAAACAAATAAAATCAGACTTTCACTCTTAGCGACAAAGTCTTTTAATATGTAACTCGGAGTGAACGGCCTTTTTGGGTTTTGTCTAGTTGCAGGCCTCAGCTTCACTTTGGTCGTCAATCTCTGAAGGTAAAACAAAAAAACACACTTTCATTCCTAGGTACAAAATTCACTAATATGTTGTTCAGATTGAAAGGTCTTTTTGAGTTTCGTCCAGTTGCAGGCCTCAGCTTCGCTTCGGTGTTAATCTCTTGGGTCAAAACAAATAAAATCAGACTTTCACTCCTAGCGACAAAGTCTATTAATATGTTACTCGGAGTGAACGGCCTTTTTGGGTTTTGTCTAGTTGCAGGCCTCAGCTTCACTTTGGTCGTCAATCTCTGAAGGTAAAACAAAAAAACACACTTTCATTCCTAGGTACAAAATTCACTAATATGTTATTCAGATTGAAAGGTCTTTTTGGGTTTCGTCTAGTTGCAGGCCTCAGCTTCACTTTGGTCGTCAATCTCTAGGGTTATAACAAAAAAACACACTTTCATTCCTAGGTACAAAATCCACTAATATGTTATTCAGATTGAAGGTCTTTTTGAGTTTCGTCCAGTTGCAGGCCTCAGCTTCACTTTGGTCGTCAATCTCTAGGGTTATAACAAAAAAACACACTTTCATTCCTAGGTACAAAATTCACTAATATGTTATTCAGATTGAAAGGTCTTTTTGAGTTTCGTCCAGTTGCAGGCCTCAGCTTCGCTTCTGCTGTCAATCTCTGGGGTTAAAACAAATAAAATCAGACTTTCATTCCTAGTGACCATGTCTATTAATATGTTACTCGGAGTGAACGGTCTTTTTCTGTTTCATCTAGTTGCAGGCCTTAGCTTCACTTTGGTCGTCAATCTCTAGGGTTATAACAAAAAAACACACTTTCATTCCTAGGTAGAAAATTCACTAATATGTTATTCAGATTGAAAAGGTCTTCTTAAGTTTCGTCCAGTTGCAGGCCTCAGCTTCGCTTCGGCTGTCAATCTCTGGGGTTAAAACAAATAACATCAGACTTTCACTCCTAGTGACAAAATCTATTAATATGTAACTCGGATTGAAAGGTCTTTTTGGGTTTCGTCCAGTTGCATGCCTCAGCTTCACTTTGGTCGTCAATCTCTAGGGTTATAACAAAAAAACACACTTTCATTCCTAGGTACAAAATCCACTAATATGTTTTTCATATTGAAAAGTCTTTTTGGGTTTCGTCTAGTTGCAGGCCTCAGCTTCATTTTGGTCGTCAATCTCTAGAGGTATAACAAAAAACCAACTTTCATTCCTAGGTACAAAATTCACTAATATGTTATTCAGATTGAAAGGTCTTTTTGAGTTTCGTCCAGTTGCAGGCCTCAGCTTCGCTTCGGCTGTCAATCTCTGGGGTTAAAACAAATAAAATCAGACTTTCACTGCTAGTGACAAAATCTATTAATATGTAACTCGGATTGAAAGGTCTTTTTGGGTTTCGTCGAGTTACAGGCCTCAGCTGGGCTTGGGCCGTCAATCTCCGGGTTGTATTGCAGGTTAGTCCTCGTTTTCTATGTGCCTATGTTTCGATTGTATATTGCAATTTTCCTTAGAAAATGAAAAAAAAGAAAGAAAACCAAAAGTATTGCTCCATTTCAATGTTATAGTTAAAATTAGAATAGAGGAAACAGGGCCTTGCTTCAATAGTTCAATTTTATCCGTTTCTAAAAAATTGACGAAGAAAACCCCAATATGTTTACAGAGGCTGCTCAAAAACTATTCTCATATAAAGCTAGTGCCTCAAAACTCCATCAATTCTCTGAGTTAAACACTGACTACGTCTATTCGACAAAGGCAATATAGACAGCGGTAAACAAAAGGTGTCTATAGATATAGCCAGACGCCTTCGTCTCGAGTTCAGGATGTGGCATGGCTGTGTCTAAACAGTAAATACACCGCCGTTTAGTATTATTTGTATGCGAAGCTCTGCATTAATAGTTTAATCTTGCATTGATGTAGATAAAACAAATAATTGGAGTCTATATACGTGTGCATATGAAGATTGAATGCCAAGTCACGAATGGTGTGCCGAGGATCCCGGCTCCTTAATGGAAATTGATTAGCACCAGCACTTAAGTCCTCCGTGCACGTTTGTCTGACACCCATCAGGAGATATGAGACATTGACTCGCCGAAATTGAAATGTCCAATAATAGACAAGCGAAATGGATATTTATTAGTGATAACAGCTTTTCCTAATCTCGTCGTTAATCTACCGTGAATACGTCTTACCTTAACGCTAACAAGAAAATTGCTTAAATTATAGAGACAGACGTCGTCGCATTACTCAGTGGTTTCCTTTGTAATCCGCAATAAACTACGCTCATTTAACATGGGCATTCGATATTGCGAGAATTATCTTGATTAGAGACGACTAATTCAATAGCAATGACTGCTTCAAAGCAGCTGCTTGTGTATACCACGAGTACGTACAGTATAATAGAGGAGAAATGCCATTGTGCGAATTTGAATTGTTAAATAGTCATGGATGATGAAAAGATTCGTTGCTAAGGTTTGTAAGAAGTACATACTTCGTTCTTAGAAAGAGAGAGAGAGAAGAGAGAGCGAGCGAAAATATTTCAATTGATTTTTTATTTTAATTTTTTTGCAAGTTTGACGCCTCTTTTAGAAAAATTCCGGTAATTTGCACACTATAACTACATTTAAATTTATTTTTTCTACATAATTAGATCTGCCAATGGGAAAAATTTTTCCTCGAAAACATTTCAAGAATTTGTAAGATCATGGAATATTCTACACATTACTCCCTGTCCAACTCATGCACAATCAAGCGAGATGGTTCAATATTCGAAAATGTAATGAAAAAATCTGAGTTTGATAACAATATTTTTTATAGAAATGGATAGAGGTTAATTCCAAAATTCCTTGCAAATTTTGGAGAAAAAACTCAAATGTCTTTTAACTCTTTCAAAAATAGGCAACCTACACAAAAAATGTTTTAGGGATACGAGTGCTAAGCTAAATACTTTAATATCGAGGATAATTTTGAGCTACAACAAGGGGATAAAAAGACTAAGCTATAGAAATGTTTAATAGTTTTGATAGGAAACTAAATTCTGCATCTAATGATACTATAAAATGCAGGGTGTCTAATTTAAATTAAACGAGTTATTACTGTTTGAAGTGTGCAATAATTTGGTGTTCATTTATTGACATTCGGTGCACAGTAGTTAATATTTAATACACACCGCAAAAAATCCAATGTAGTATTAGCCTACCAGCCAATTTTGGTAGTTGAAGAAGAAAGTGCTGAGATTTTTAACATTTAATTTGATGCTGCATTTTCACAAAATCTGAAGAACGGTACGGTTTAGATGCCATAAACCTTAATAAAACTACCTTTACCTTTGACCATAGATACCGAAAATACATTAATATACTAGGTGTTTCATTTAAAAAAATACAACTTTAATCAATTTTGTACTTTTGGGACCACCTGTATACAATGACAATAATTTTAAAATGTACTTCCAATAGACCCCCATCCATTCCATATACAAAACTTTTTTAAAATATAAAAGTTTAGCCATAATCTTCCGTGTCGAGTAACGTGAATCACCCTGTATAATAATTATTTCCTCTCACAGTGACACCTGCTCCGACTGTTCGTCGTGCTACTGAATCGTGCTCCATTCCAAGTTTATTGATAGTACTGTGTTTTGGCCAATTTTACTTCTGTATTCTCATATACCAAAATGTGCGTTTTTGCGGTACTAAAGTAAAGAAAAAAAAAACGTTAGAATCGCTCAAATCGGTCTAAGATTTCTTAAGTTATAGTGGTTCAAAATTGGAAATCGCAAAAAAACCCTCTGGTCAATTAAAAGAAAACTTTCAATTTTTTTATGCTATTTTACATCAGAATGGAATGATTTCGATGCCTTCTGAACGTAGCAAACTGAATTTGAAAAAACCGTTGGATTCACTCAAATTGATTTCACAGGTTAAAGAGAGAGAAAGGTGCCCCTTTGATCAAATCGAAGAAAATTTTGATTTTTTTTTATGTAAACGTAGCAAACCGAATTTGATTAAAAGTCGTACTGTAAGTTAGTTTTTTAACGATGTGTGTTTAAAACGAACTCATAACAAGCATCGAACTCTTCAGTACACTTCTCACAAGTCATTATTTCTAGCACTAAGAGATTTGTTTTCCTAGACATGCATTCGCATATTTCAGACATGTAAGTAATAGAATAGAATATCGTGTTGCTTACGTGCACAAAGCGCAAAACGAATAAGAACAAATTCCATCTCTTGCCTCGCTCATATTCTTTCCATCGAGCTTCTCTTCCATGATGGCGGTAAATTTAACGTAAATTTCCAACTGTTCAATCTAAAATGTCAGACAGACAGTCCGCGTTTCCCCCTTTATCAGTTATGCCCTATACGTGCTGTTCGGATACGAAATTGTGTGGCGGTTTTCGGGAAATTTGAGATAACGTAAATAAAATATAAGTTAGGTATGTCAAGCAAGTTTAAATGCAACGAAATTGCTTTCGAAAGTTCTCGCACCACCTACACGTGAGTGAATGATAAACCTCCAAACTCCCTTCGAATTTGGCAACCTGCTTTGTGTATTCACTTTGCAAGAAGTTGGCAGACGGTTTTTTCTTTCAAAATCGTTAACAAGGATATTGGTGTTATTAAGATTTTTCGATAAACATCGGCCTTCATATATCATCATCTTTATCGAACGTTTTCGAGACGAGCCAGACTTCGAAACAAGTTAGTCTGCGATATAAAAGTGAATAAAGATTAGGAAACTTCGGACGGAGTTTGCGAACACGTTTTAAAAACACCACTCTCGTTATCGTCTCTCGTGTGTTTATAAATGGTTTATTAAAACTCCGTTAAAAAAGGAACGAGCAGTTTTTGCAGGAAACGCGGAATTTGGACCTATCCAAGATTTAATTATACCCCAGGAGGCAATTAAAGTGTTAGAAAAACAAAATCCAAAGCTTGTTCGCAAATAATTGGATAAGCTGCTCCTGAAAGTATCTCCTGGCGATACCGGAGCAAACATTTCTCTCGTTGTTTTGTATCGTTCACTCCGAGACGGAACTCAACAAGCGTCAAAACGTGGAAATTGTATCTTCAGTTGTTGCTGCCCACACGGTTCTCCTGAGGCGCTTACCGTTTTACCGTCGTCTAATAGAAAAAAACGATGATTTTGTGTTTTTGTGAAAAAAAACAAAACCTCCACTGTAACAACCTTAGATCAGTTTCACTATCGTCAATGTTTGTGAAAAAAAATATTAATTCTTAACTTAAACAGGTACGTTTCCTGATCTCATGAGAATAATAAGATAACAAAATTGCTATGTTCGAGATCAATCTCCAAGAATTGAAAAACCTACTACGAACGGCAGATTGGAGGGCTTAAAGCCGTCTATAACCGCAAAACTAAAATACAAAACACGTTCAACTCTTATTCCGACGAAATTGATTTGGAAAGCACTGCGATGCAGAAAAAACGTGATTTGAGTAAAGAAATTATGTTGCCTCAAAATCTGTTAAAGTTTTTTTTTTGTTTCCCCAAGCCATAAATTCCGTTCGATGTCCGGGGAAGTTAGATTGGAAAACTAAAAAACTACCATCCCGTACGGCATTAGCACAAAAGGCTTTTGATCCAAAAAAGCAATTACTACAGAGGTGAACATTTTATAATTTAATCCACAATGTTAGCAGTTCCATAATTATTTGAAACGTTATTGTGGGGGTATCCTATAATTCTGAGGGGCAAACTAAAGTATTTTACAAGCTTTCAAGCCGTAGTCCATTCAAATTTCTTGCTGATATTTTATCTACAGCTGCGGCAGACATTATCAATCTCCGTGGTATTTATTCCCTCGCGTCGCGCGTCAGTTTGGGGTGGGGCTAAAATCTCAAGCCCTTTTGTATTGTATGTGGTATGAGTAGGTTTTTGTCATTTTTGAGGAAACAGGGGATTTTAATTTAAATTTTTTTTTTTAATATTTTAAAATAATTAATTTAGGTTTAAAAACAGTTTTGCTTCAAATTGAAGACTTAAGTCGTGTAAAAAAGTATACCTTATTGGGATGCCTCAGCACACATGCTTGTAAAGTGTGTCTGATTTTACTAATTAGACCATCCAAAAACCACAGAGACTGACTAATTAGTAAGCAGATTGCATTACATCGCCACAACAATTCAAGGTATGACTCTAGAGGCACAGTTCCCCGCTGACAGTGTACCACAGAAATTTCTGTCATTGGAATCCCGATCATAATTCAATATTACTCGATTGAAATGTCTGGAATGGCTTTTGCAAGGGAAGCCTTAATAACAACCGGTAAAAACCTTCACCTCGTTCTGGTCCAAGAACAGCCTGCGATATACATAACCGATGATGAATGGGACACTGTGCATCGTTGGGATGTAGCGAGATTAATTCGATTCACTCGAAACTGGATTGCATCGACACAATTTGTCGGACGTCGACCTCGCATGTCGCCAACTTGCGACCATTTTTAGCCACTCGGGCAGACGGTTAATTAATCTGACACACCGATAGAGATGTGGTCGTACCCCAGTACGTTAACACACCGCATCAATGGTCTAGGAGATATAAACAGAGCCTTTCCCTCAAAATGGTTTATTTTTTTAAGTCCGCCATCTTTAAGGTACCCATGACACGTAATTTCTTCGTCAGAGCACACCACAAGACAAGTGACGTCAATTGGAGACGTACACAAGGTGGCGTAAAACTGTGAAACCGGAGTACTAGCTGGTTGGTTTGTGTATCGATAATGAAGAACATGCCTTCGAGGCCTACCTGATACAGTCGCAGACTGGAGAGTTCATGGGTGCAGTTCTTCAAGTCGATACATGGCCTGACCCAGTTTCGCCGAGCTGCGGTTTTTTATCTTTTCTAACGCCTCTTCGTTTTGTAAATGCAGGCCTTATTTACGACGTACACAATGGATTTTGCCGGTCATAATTTCGCCAAATGTGGCCCGACAGATGCCAAGGAGCTTGTGACGCGTTTATGCATCTTTCCACGTAACTGACAATCGGACAAATCGATTTTCATTTGTTCTTTCAAAACACACAACCCACTTGATTGAAGTGCAAAGGGATTCGTGATTAATGAATCACGCATAAAACACGACAGCCTCGGCATTAATTAAAAGGATCTTAATGTTCCCGTAGATCAAAACAAGTTCTTCAAACAAAAGCGCGTAAATAAAACAAAAGATCGACTAAAACAATCGTAAAAAACGACGTTGTTTTGACTTCCAAGACGCCACGTTTATGCGCTACAAGATTAATTAAATTTAAAACAAAATTAATCTCAGTCCGGATCTACTCTCTTTCTCTCTGTCTCTCTTTCTCTGTAATCTGGTTAGCTAGACAAAGGAACTAAGAAAAAGTAACTATGAATCTTTAACAACATTTTTGTTTTTGTCGGTTCCCCCTTTTCTTTTTGGGACGGAATCGATATGGTCGTGACTTCGGGGAGACAAAGAGCAGGGATCGAATGTAGTTTTCTTATTTCCGAACGTTCGAAACCGTTTATAAAACAATACGATGACAAGATACAAACGGCCATATTGCGGTAATGGCGCCAAGAGACAAACATTGTGACCACTAGACCGTGCGATGATGGCTAAAGTTTCGGCGAAATATTAAGTCGGCAGGCAGTTTTGAAGGGTCGCTTTACTCAAAAACAGTGGTGTAGAAAACCTGACATTATCGTCATCGGCAAAGTGGGCAAACTGTAATTTTTGTTTTATGTTATCTTTATGTTAAGGCTGTGTTCATTCAAAAGTCACGTCTTGGTTCAGTTTATAAGTCACGTACCATGAAATAATTATTTTCATAATTTGTAGATGTATGATTCACACTTTGTGTTTCATCTAAAAATTAAGGGCCTAAAAGACCTTGGAAGCGGTAACAGCTAATTGAGCCGGATAAAAGTGTCTTATAACAGAACCTGATAAGAAATTTAAAAACTCATAATAAACGGTGTAGGGGAAATAGGCGGAATTGGGGCAAAGCAGCAAAATTTCTACCACCTCTTCGTCGACGTTTCGATAATTTCATTTGAACATCATCAGGAATAAAAGGATTAGGATTTAAAAAATCTTATTCCGATCAAAAACACAGCAAAACAAATTTTTTTCATCAATTTCGAAAAATGTTGAAAAATTTTTTTTTGCTCTTTTTGCAATGTAGTCCTCCAAAGGTTTTTTCTTCTAATATATTCTATAGACCATGAGCTACTATATGTAAAGAACAAAAAATAATATCGAAATGACGTAAAAATTACAACTACCTTTTTTTTGTTCTACAAAAAGCTATTATTCGATTTGCAGCGTTTCGACTTTACTTAACTTCTAATGTAAAAATTGGAAACCCTCTTTGTGACGAATTCAGTGGTATGTAACCCTTCATATTTTCATTAGAATTTATGTCATAACGATTTACATATTCACTTTTACTCAGAGTTATTGAAAAAATTTTTCATCAATGAATCATTCAATTAAAAATCATCAATTAGGTTGAATGTGCCCATTTAAAAATTCAACAAAATGGTGTTTTTTAAATTTACAAAAATGCAATCACTTCCGATCACCAATATTTTAAAAAAATCAAAATTTGCTTTAATTGGTTTTAACTTTTTTCTGAACTTGAAAAGGTTTCGAAAAATAAGTTTCATTTTCTTGTTCGTACTTTTTATTTTCTACCAGATCACCAATTAAGAAAAATAAAAAGTTCTAACGATATTATAAAAAGATAGTAGGTGTCCCTATTAGATAATATAAACGCACAGTTTTTTTTTAAAAGGCGATGTAGAAAAACTCGTTTTATTTAACTTACTTGGTAGCACCATTAAAATTCCTGTGAAGTGAAACCAAGCCAGTTTTCTGCCGAAGTTTTCGCTTCCCACAGACAGATAGCCGAGATCCGTACCTATATTGTTTGGGGACGACGTTCAGCAGACAGTTCATTTCTCTATGACAGACAACTTATTTTTGAATCAGGCAGAGGAACCATAGACCGGTTTCGCTCTTATTAGAGCTCATCAGTATGATATACCTCAAACCTGACAGAAATACGAGTTCGACAAATACGTGTTCTCCTCTCTTGCTCAAGGCACTGTGTATCTAAGCAAGTGGCGCCATCGGACGACGGCAGGTGCTTCCACTGAAGAGTTATCGCTTCCCACAGACAGATGGCCGACATTCGGACCTATTTTGTGTAGGAGCGACGTTCAGCAGAGTATAAAACTGCCGTCGTCCGATGGCGCCACTTGCATGCATAAACAGTGCCTTGAGCAAGAGAGGAGACCAAGTATTTTTCGAACTATTTCGAAAGAAACCGGTCTATGGTTCCTCTGCCTGATAGAGAAATGAGTTTAAAACTCTGCTGAATGTCGTCTCCGGCCAAACACTATATCTTTTGATTGAACGAATTGTGACGATTTTAACCAATTATGACAATAAAAGAAATTAATAAGAACTGATTTTTTTTATTAACTGTGGCTATTTTGATCAATTTTGGCCCAAGAAATTAAATTTTTCAATTATTTTTTCCAAAAAGTGAATTTGTGTTCCAGTACTGATTTTATTAACAGAACGAAGTTTTCTGAGTTGATTTTGGAGCAAAACTTGAGATTTTAGTAAACAAATTGAGTTTCATTAAAATTTCAAAAAAAAAATGGATTTTAATCGTTACAAAACATTTTTGTGTGATTTTTTTAAACAAAGAAAAATCTAGTTTTTTTGATTTTAAACCAAAAACTATATCTTTTGATTGAACGAATTGTGATGGTTTTAACCGAATATGACAATAAAAGAAATTAATAACAACTGATTTATTTTATTAACTGTGGCCATTTTGATGAATTTTGGCCCAAGAAAGTAAATTTTTCAATTATTTTTTCCAAAAAGTGAACTTTTGTTCCAGTACTGATTTTATTAAAAAAAACAAGACTTTCTCAGTTAATTTTGGTTCCAGTACTGATTTTATTAACAGAACGAGGTTTTCTCAGTTGATTTTGGAGCAAAACTAGAGATTTTAGGCCACAAATTAAGTTTCGTTAAAATTTAAGAAAAAAATGAATTTTACTCGTTACAAAACGTTTTTGTGTGATTTTTTTAACCAAAGGAAAATCTAGTTTTTTCTTTATTTTAAACCAAAGACTATATCTTTTGATTGAACGATTGTGACGGTTTTAACCAATTATTACAATAAAAGAAATTAATAAAATCTGATTTTTTTTTATTAACTGTGGCTATTTTGATCAATTTTGGCCCACGAAAATAAATTTTTCAATTATTTTTTCCAAAAAGTGAATTGTTGTTCCAGTACCGATTTTATTAACATAATGAAGTTTTTTCAGTTGATTTTGAAGCAAAACTTGAGATTTCAGTCCACAAATTGAGTGTCATTAAAATATGAGAAAAAATGGCATTTTAATTGTATAAAACGTTTTTGGTGTGTTTTTATTAACTAAACAAAAAAGTAGTTTTTTTTACACTTTTTTACACTTTTGTTTTGTTACAAAACAATTTTCTACACTTTTTTTTTACACATTTTTAACATTTTTTTCCCTTTTTTTTACAATTTTTCTTACACTTTGTACACCTTTTTAATAATTTTTTTCTACTCTCTTTTCTACCCATTTTTTACAATTTTTTTTGCACTTTTTTTAGAGTTTTTTTTTATTTTTTTTTACACAAACCTTGGTTTGGTTACAAAATAATTTTTGTTTCTAAACACTCTTTTTTACACTTATTTTTTTTATAATTTTTCCTACGCATTTTCCTACACCTTTTCTTTCCTACCCTTTATTCTACACTACTTTTACGTTTTTTTTTTGCACTTTTGTACACTCTTTTCAAACAAAATTTTGACGCTTTTTAAAACTTTTTTTTACTTTTTTGTTGATATCTTTTTTTATCAATATTTTTGACACTTTTTACACATTTTATGAAGTGATTTTTTTCTCGAGTTTTGCGAGAAAATTGCGTTTTAATCGTTACAAAACGTCTTTTGTGTTATTTTGAACCAAAAACCGACAGAACGAAGTTTTCTCAGTTGATTTTGGAACAAAACTTGAGATTTTAGTAAACAAATTGCGTTTGATTAAAATAAAAAAAAAATGGGTTTTAATCGTTACAAAACATTTTTGTGTGTTTTTTTTTAAACAAAGGAAAATCTAGTTTTTTTGATTTTAAACCAAAAACTATATCTTTTGATTCAACGAATTGTGACGGTTTTAACCAATTATGACGATAAAAGAAATGAATAAAAACTGATTTTGTTTTATTAACTGTGGCTATTTTGATTAGTTTTGCCCTAAGAAATCAATTTTTTTAATTATTTTTAAAGCAAAGTGTTTAAAGCAAAAGTGAGTTTTTATCCTGGTATAGATTTTATTAAAAAAACGAGATCATCTCAGTTGATATTGGAGCAAAACTTGAGATTTTAGTCCACAAATTGAATTTCATTAAAATTAAAAAAAAAATGCGTTTTAATCGTTACAAAACGTTTTTGTGTGATTTTTTTAACCAAAGGAAAATCTATTTTTTTTTATTTTAAACCAAAAATTATATCTTTTGATTGAACGAATTGTGACGGTTTTAAACAATTATGACAATGAAAGAAATTAATAAAAACTGATTTTTTTTTATTAACTGTGGCTATTTTGATCAATTTTGACCTAAGAAATTAAAGTTTTCAATTATTTTTTCCAAAAAGTGAATTTTTGTTCCAGTACCGATTTTATTAACAGAACGAGGTTTTTTCAGTTAATTTTGGAGCAAAACTTGAGATTTTAGTCCACATATTGAGTTTCATTAAAATTTCAGAAAAAATGCGTTTTAATCGTTACAAAACGTCTTCGTGTGACTTTTAACCAAATGAAAATCTAGTTTTCTTATTTTAAACCAAAAACTATATCTTTTGATTGAACGAATTATGACGGTTTTAAACAATTATGACAATGAAAAGAATTAATAAAAACTGATTTATTTCATTAACTGTGGCTATTTTGATCAATTTTGGCCCAATAAATTAAATTTTTCAATTATTTTTTCCAAAAAGTTAATTTTTGTTCCAGTACTGATTTTATTAACAGAACGAGGTTTTCTCAGTTGATTTTCGAGCAAAACTTGAGATTTTAGTCCACAAATTGAATTTCATTAAAATTTAAGAAAAATGCGTTTTAATCGTTACAAAACGTTTTTGTGTGATTTTTTTAACCGAAGGAAAATCTAGTTTTTTTTTATTTTAAACCAAAAACTATATCTTTTGATTGAACGAATTGTGACGGTTTTAACCAATTATGGCAATAAATGAAGTTAATAAAAACTGTTTTTTTTTTAATTGTGGCTGTTTTGATCAATTTTTGGCCAAAGAAATTAATTGTTTTAATTATTTTTTCCGAAAAGTGTATTTTTCTTCCAGTACTGATTTTGGAGAACGAGGATTTCTCAGTTGATTTTGGAGCAAAACTTGAGATTTTAGTCCACAAGTTTAGTTTCATTAAAATTTAAGGAAAATTGCGTTTTAATCGTTACAAAACGTTTTTGTGTCATTTTTTTAACCAAAGGAAAATCTAGTTCTTTTTGATTTTAAACCAAAAACTATATCTTTTGATTGTGACGGTTATAACCATTTATGACAATAAAAGAAATAAATAAAAACAGATTGTTTTTATTAACTTTGGCTGTTTTGATCAATTTTGGCCCAAGAAATTAATTTTTTTAATTATTTTTTCCAAACCGATTTTATTAAAAAAAAAAAACGATATTTTCTCTGTTGATTTTGGAGCAAAACTTGAGATTTGAGTCCCCAAATTGAGTTTCATTATAATTTGAGAAAAAATGGCGTTTTAGTTGTTATAAAACATTTTTTGTGTGTCTTTTTCACTAAACGAAAAAGTTTTTTTTTTCATTTTGAACCAATTTTTTTTTTTAATTCTTTGAGAGTGTTTTGATTGTTTTGGCGCAAAAAGTTAATTTTTGAATGATTTTGCAAAAGCCCCTAAACGAAAAAGTTAATTTTTCTTTCACCTGACATCCTACGTCAAGTGATTCGTCACGGATACTTGGCGGACTTCTGGCCAAAAAACGGCACGATTTTTCGGTATTTGTTTGCTCTCTCCATATATCCTAAGTCATTGATTGACATAATAGCTTCACGCGATTTCCAATGCCTTATGGAAGTGCGCTTAGAGCTTTCTATAATTCGATATTCGAGTTACACTTTGTTACTGACAATAAATATAAATATAGATTTTTATTTGCTTTTCGAGTTACTTAAAAATACAAAAAGTTATAATATACATACAATATATTTTGCAATAACTGAAGTATGACAAAATTTAAGAAAAAAACAGTAGAAGTAATACGGGGCCACGAAAAAAAAAATTAAACCATCTGGATTTTAACGACAATTTTGGTTTTATGTGTGAAGGGGTTTTAAATGACACTGGAAATCCATTTTTATAAACATTACTATTCTCTTTTGTAAACATTGTAAAAACGTCGGTTTTCGATAATGGCAAAAAATTCGATTTTTGAAAAGATCGTTTTACATTAAATTGATGCAAATTGCAAAAATAATCGATTTTCGATAAATATCGACTCGAATCGTACATCCCTAGTCCAAAATAATTTCCAAGCCCGAAGAAACATCTCGCTTGCTCTCGGACATAAAAAAGACCAATTAGTAGCGGGATTCACCTCGTCTCGTGGTAAGCTCAAAGTTTCTTCCTTCGTAGTTTTGCCAGATTTAATAAATAAGAAATGCATCCGAATTCAGCTCGGCGAGAAGATTGGACGTTAATTCCACGTCTGAATTATATACGTGGCAAGACACGAAAGGACTCGTTTAGAGTTTCCATGGGCAACGCGGTTTTCGCCTTTTAAATAAAATATGCAGCTAATTCGGCCCTGGGTACTTTTCGCCTATTTTAAAGCCGAGTTAATTGCGCCACTGACGGCTGCACAAGAACGTGATTGAACCAAGAAAGGGTGGAACCGTTTTGAAATCCAAAATTTATCGCCGGCGACTAAAAAGTTTTTAAATTAGCCATAGCCGGGGCCAGAGCATAATTACGAGATTTCGACGCAGATATCTCGCGACAAGCTTGAAGCATAATTCCCCATTTCGTATTCTATTTTTCGCCGAAATTAAGCTTTACTCTGAAAGTTTAAAGTGGCGCATCGAATGAATAGAAATGCCTACTAATGCACTCAGTCCTTCATTAAAATTCGACTTTTACAACCCTTTGCCTTTCGCCGAAAGTCGTTTTCTGCTTTATGACCACAGCATCACAGGGTTGGCATTTTTACCCCCTAAACGTTCATTTCGCGAGGTTTAATTTTACCGTTCCAGGGAATTAGCCTAATGATTCCCTTGCAAATCCTGCGACACAGGCGTTCAAATGAGGTGTCGTCACTTATTTGGAATCGTAAACTTTTACAGGGAGGCATAAATTTTTCCATCAGAAATTTATGGCACAATTTTCGTAACTGAAGCAACACCTGATCAGAATATTAAATAAATTGAAAGGTTTCGCCAATATACTGATTGGTGCCCAATTATTGCACTTTACCGCTCTATAAATCCAAGCAAAATGGTCAGGTTTACGAGACTTCGTGCACATCCGAGTGCAAATTTAAATCCGACTTATATTGGGGCATAAAATTGCTCTTAACACGGCTTGGCATTTGAATTCTAAATGAAATTACCGTCTTCCTAGGCTCGAAAGATCGATAACAAGGGCAGTGTCCTCGATGGCAGAAGAGAAAAAAAAATTAAAATCCGTGCCCATATATCACATTTCAATTTGCAGCCAGAGATTGGACTGAAATGATTTGCGAGTTCAATATTGGGGAACAAAAGGAAATTTACACAGTCTAGCTGGATATATAAAAACGAAAAGCGGTGCCAGAATGGAAATTCCGATTTAATGAGTGTTTTTTTGTGAATTTTTGTCAATGGGAGGAGCAAGCCCTGGTGGCGATCGCGAAAGTCGTTATTGCAAAAGTTTTTTTTGCTTTGTCCCTAGGACCAAATGAATTTTTAATGTGTATAAGTTTAGTTTTGACTAATCAGCATCTTAATTTTTATGCAAGTGTGTAAAATGATTAAGAATTTCAGCTTGCTGAATTCAACCGTTCTCAAGCTATTGGTCCTTAACGATTGAGTTCCTGTAGCGAAATGACAATAAGTTTTTGTTCTCAAACGTCTCATTTTCTGACTGAAATTAACAATAAACCTTGCCACTTTCATGCTGGTCTCAGCCACCAAGCCTGCTTCACCAGAAACTGAAACCAAATCCTTCCAGGGCTCTTATTCTTAAGCAAACCATAAGTTTCTCACAGGTCAGATGTGATAAGGACGTTCAGTGAAGTTAGTCCGCCATCTTGCCTTGAGGGGCATACATGTCAACTGACCTAATTCTGGAATCGTAGAAAAAGTTAATTTTTTCTCTAAGAGACTGGTAGAAATTCAAGTTTAAAATTAGCGAACTCCAGGTCAACAGTCTCAATTTCAAGTTCTTTGGCTACATGTTTGGTCTAAAAAGGCATCATAGAAATCATAGGTGGTGAGTACTAAAGTACACACGTATCAGTTATCGTTGTAAACTTCGCTTTAATTCCTGTTAACCCGCGATTCAAACATTGAATTTAGTATTAAAGTGTGACCAATGAAAGGGGAAATCTGATACGCATATTGGTTTCCACTGGCTATTTAATTTAACGTCTTAGAAATTAAAATAAATTGGGGTAAGTCATGCTCATAATCGTAAAGAGACCGTAGATACTCTCCTAAGGGATCAGCAATTTTTCCTTTCTGATGTATCCCAAACAAAAGCACAGATGGGGCATTTCCAGTAGCTCTACTGAAAGTATTATTAAATGCGAATTCCACTTCAGGGAGGACTCGATCCCATTTATTCAATTCTGGAGTCAATTTGGCAATCATGGGTCTCAAGTCGCGGTTCACTCTTTCTGTCTGCCCATTGGCACGCGGAGTACCAGCAGCAACCAAGACAAGCTTGACATTATTCCTTTCCAGAAAACTCTTAAATTCCTCTGACCAAAAGTTCGATCCACGATCCGAGACAATCCTACTAGGTCGACTATAGTTAGTAAAGTAAGTAAGGAGATGATTTATAGTTTCGGCGGCATTGGTGGTGCGACAAGGGTATAATTTGACAAATTTGGAGAATTCATCAATGACCTCAAACACATACTTATAATTGCGGCCAGTTTTCTCCAGGGGACCATAATGGTCACAATGTTTTGTGTCGAGTGGTAAATCTCCCTTAGCAATTGGATGAAGGAAACCCTCAGATTTTCCAGATGATGCTGAATAAAATATACAATCCAAACCATTGGCAATATGTTCCCTAACAGACTGTTTCATAGATGGAAATCAATAAGTTCGAAGAATAATCTCACAAGTTTTATCAGTGCCAACGTGTCCGATGTCATCATGACAAGTTCGGATAATATTAGTTCGCAAAGACCTTGGTACATAAAGAAGTTTAGAACCATTTTTGCGATAAATTAAATCACGAATCTCATAAAATGGTGATCTCGCATGAGCAAAGAATCACGAACCTTAACAATTTCAGGGTCCTTATCCTGCAGAACACTCAGATTCTTTTCCAGAGGACCTTCCACAACACAAATGTCTTACACCACAAAGCATCGGCTCAGTGCGTCAACATGTCGCATACGTTCTGCTTTTCGGTGTTCCAAGAAGTAGTCGAATTCCTGAAAAATTAAAGTCCACCTTAAAATTCTAGGGTTGACGTCCTTCTTTTCCAATGTTTGTTTGAGGCTATTGCAATCGGTGACAATTTTAAACTTAATGCCACTTAAATAAATTCTGAAACTCCGTAAAGAATATGCCATTCACAAAGCTTCCAGTTCAAAACTATGATATTTTGCCTCGTCTGCTGTGGTCCGTTTACTAAAATAGAACACAGGGTGGAATTGTCCATCTGACTGCTTTTGCATGAGAATTGAAGCAAGTCCAATTGCGCTTGCATCGCAGTGCAGCTGTGTTTCTAAATATGGAGAGTATATGGATCATACAGGAGAAGATATCAGAGCCATCCTAATAGTCTCAAAACAAGAAAACTCTTTTTCTCAAAACGTCATTAAATTGCTACTTTATTTGACACAACAGACGAAGGTAAAACACTTCATTTCCTTACTGTCATCCCGGCGGCAGGTAAAGTTTTTTCCAGCCGCTCGTCGCCGGAAGGTAAAGTCTTTTACTGCCGCTCAAGAACATTGCGATGCAATATGCGAAATAAATTTATTATATTTATTGGATATACATTAGATATGAAATTAAGCTATTCAAAAATATTAATGATTTTTCGTAAACCTGATTTTTTCTTTGACAAATTAAATAAGCCGGACTATAATGTTGTAATTTGTAATTACCTATATATAGTTTTTAAGAAAACAAATTATCAACGTATTTTTTATTAATTTGAATTATAATAATAGGAATAGTGACGCACCTATTAACTATAGAACAGCTTACGTACTAGTATTATTAATTATTGTTTGGTAAAGATAACACATTTACTTTTGTGAGGTTAATTGATGTTAAAGGTACAGTGTGAAATTGTTGCACCTTGAAGATGCAGACCTAAACTTAATTAGAATTTTCAATTTGTCTTGATACTATGGAGGTTTCAGTGGAATTTTTGTTATTGGATATGATGTTATTTGCTGTGTGTGAACAGCTAGGCTGGATATTATTGCTACTTGTAACAGCAAAAACAGAAGAAGTTTTACAGGTTGGTATTTGGCGACTATCAGGAGTCGTCTGGTTTGTAGCTAATTCGAAACTAGTGGAAGTAAATATTTCTTTGGAAGGTCCTTCTAAAGAATCAAAAATCTTTTTAGCGATATCTTTCTTATTTCTTAGAGAATCTCCAACATAACTTTCCGCCACACTGAAGGACTTCCAGCCTCCATGTCGTTTAAGAGTCGTGTATATTATTATGAAAATAAGTATTGTAGTAGCAATTTAATATCGAAACGCAATGTATGGTACCTATGGGTATTACCATACGTTTTCGATGATTGAAAGAGGATTGGACATTGGTGGCTGTCACTTTACCTGCCGGCGACGGGCGGCAGGAAAAGACTTTACCTGCCGGCGATGGACGGCAGTTAAATTCTTTACCTGTCGCTGGTAAGATTGTCTACATGTCTATTAGTACTAATTACCATACAATTCAAAGGTTTGGAGAAAAAATAATATGTTTTATTCGGAGCTAAAGTTACTTTCCTGGCTCGCCCGTGTTGGCGGACTCACTACGTTCGTCTGCCAAAGTGCACACCCTCGCCAGAAAAGTGACACTTTCACTCCTTATGAAACAATATACTATTCTTACCAAAAACAAAGTCTTTTCCTGACTTTTCTGCCTTCAGAAAGTCATTAAGCGGTTTGGCAGTTATAGCAAAATCCTGAATAAATCTTGGAAAATAGGAACACATACCCAAGAAACTATGCACCACCTTGCATAACTTTGAGGAATTGGAAATTGCTCAACAGAACTGACATTCTCGGGGCTTGGTCTGACACCTGTTTCTTCTATGAGGTAACCCAAAAAAACTATTTCTTGCATGGCAAAACTACATTTATCAAGGCGCAAAGTTAGTAGGTTATTGACTAACATAGTATAAACACAGAATAAAATATACAAAAGCCTCGCTCTCTCAAGGTCGCAAAATAAGGCATAACCTAAAGTTTGGATACCTTGGTATAGCGTCATTCTGACATTTTGCAGTGGCGGAGTGAAAATAATTTAACTTTAATTATGTTTATTGTTGGTAGGTAATTTCTGGTAAAAGGTGAGCATACTGTCCAATTTGCTAGATGTCTGTCAGTAAAACAAAAGTTTAGTATCTTATTCCGTAAAAATTTTTTTTCCGAAAATAGCAATATGGGTATTGCAATATATGAAAAAATGGCAGGAAGTTTTACCAAGTTAATGGTTAATTTCTGGAAATCGGGAAAATTTGCTTCGAAATTTGGATTCGCTTTATGGCAGCACTCTGCTTTGTGGGTCTCATTTTGAAGACAGCATGTTCATCGTTGGCACTCACCGCAGAAGGTTGCATATGGAGCAGTTGCAACGATTTTTCCTCAAATGGAAGGGATATAAAATCTTAAAGGTGAAATAAACAACAAAAAGAGACGTTCATCTTCTGCAGATTTAGGTGAACCATCAAAGAAAATGTGTCGTATGGAACATCAATTAGGTATTTTACTCTCAAAAATAGATGTGGCGCAAATAATTAAAAATTACTAAATTGTTTCAGAACCAGTTTCAAAACGTTGGTTGTGTGCCGAAGATCCAAGCGTAGAGATCTCAGTATATTGCCCAGTTACTGCATCAAATATAAAACCTTCAGAAAACGTATTATTATATTAATATAAGAAAAATTCGTGTTCTAGAACAGTTTATTGTTTCACCATCAGGTAGGTAATATATTGGTACCATAACATAAAACTAGGTAAACTGCTTTATTTTAGGTCAAATTACAAGCATTACAAGAATTTCTCCATCTTTACCAGCATCCTATCTCGAAGGCTATGCCATGCCCCACAATACATGTGTGTCTTTCGTATTGGTGGTAGAACATCTCTTTAATATACATTTTAAAAAATTTGCCCAGCAGAAGTGATGATGAGAATATATAGTGTTTGCAGAAATACTTCTTTATAACATCCTTATGTTAGTTTCCCATATGAAAGTCGTCTAGGTAAAAAAAGAAAGGTGCACTACCAGCTGCATTTTTAAAACAGTGGCAGGATTTTGTGGACGTTCAGGCATAACGTAATTTTTTATTAAATTCTGTTTAATAATCTCTTGTGTTTGTTGAGTTAATTTATCATTAACCTCTACATTCACTGAAAGAGTAGTTAAATTAGTATCGGATAAGTAAATTTTTAGAACCTCATTCTCATCCAAAACTACCATTGGATCTGATTTTTCAATTTTAACAACACCCTGTTCAATAATTACTTTCATTTCTGGGTTGCATAAAACATCTCGCCCTAGTAAACAAATACCATTCATAGCTGTTGTTGGAATAATGTAAAATTTGACACTTAAAGAAATATCATGAATTTCAATGAGGGTCTGAAAACATCATAAAACTTCAAGTTGGCTATTATTCATGCCAGTAAATCGCTCATTAGAATATACCTACAGGTGTAACCAAATTATCACTGATACAATCATTACGCAGGAATGATACTGGACTACCTAATTCAAGAAAAGCTTGTATAATTTTATACTCATCTGTGTCAAATTTCAGTTTGATGGGCGTTCGGCAGGCAGCTATCAAGGCAGGCTTCTCAATCAGGTGTGTGGTCGAAGCAGCAGGAAAATGTTCAGGTTTCTTCCTCCTAGGACAGTCTCTCAACTGATGATCCTAGAAAGCACACTCAAAGCATGACCCAGCTGGTCGTCGAGGCTTGAGACAAGTTGAAGCACGATGATCCATCAGATTACAGTTGAAAGAACGAAGTGTGTCACTCATTCCAGCTCCTGTGATTGAATGTGGAGGATTTCTCGAACCACCAGCATATGAGGTTTTGTCGTAGAGTATGTTGAGTATGAACGCAATGTACCACTAGTACTGGCAAAACTTCTATCCTCAGCAGTGACAGTCTTCAAGATTGATAGCAATTCATTTAGTGAAGTAAAGCCCTTCATTCGTGCTTGGGACTGCAACTTCATATCATTAAAGCCGTCAATTACGTACTTGATAATTTCTTGCTCAGGCACGGCCCACTTTACTGCACATCATCACTTTGTCAGTATAGTAGATAGAAAATGTTTCAGTCTTTTTCCACTTACGGGCTTCTATAGCTCTCATCAAGGCTATTCGACTAGGCCTGGCATCAAAAATTGAAATCAGTTCGTCTTTAAGGTCTGTCCAGGACATCTGAATGTAATCACTTCTCGAGTGGTACCATAGTTTGGCACGTTCACTCAATTTGCCCACAGAAATTAGTTGCATCACTATCTGGTACCCCATAAGTAGTCTGGATTGCATCAGTTCTTCTCAACCAGCAGTTTATATCATCATCATGTCCCTTAAACTCAGGCAACAGGGCTGAAATCTCGCTATTTTTATGTGTCCCAATTGAAGTATCATCCACGGTACTCTCTGTTGTAATGTTTTGCACACTTCCATTATTATTAGCGGGAGTCGTAACTGGAATAGTATTAGAAAGCACCTGAGATGGGCAATCCTTGAAAAGCTCTTGTTCGGTATCGGTAGCCATGTTAGGCTGTTTGAAATTGTGTTTCTCGTTGAACATTTCAATACACTTGGTAATCCGGATAATCCCTCGGTAATCCCACTTCTGAAACTGTAGGAAATTGGTCTGGGGCACTAGTAACACAAGCTCACGTAATCTTAAGTGTGTTTTATTGCGTAAAATTCTAATACAACGGAAATATCCGTAAACATTGTTCAACCGACAGCCATTCTTATCTCTCTACCCGGCACGTCGATGTCGTCAATGTTGCCAATACAACTTTAGAACGGCGGGAAATTCAAATTCAAAAACTAAATGCTTACAGGTGGAAAAAAAACGGCAACATCAGACATTTTGTTCTTTGCCAAATAATAACTTTCACAAAGTTCGTTTCTATGTATAAGCTATAGACTGTACAATATAAGACCTGTTTTTCTTGCCAATTTACGTCCAGAATAAAAAGACAACAAAATGCTTAGAATGCAGGAAACACGCCTCATTCAACTACCACATAAATTTTTTGTTTACATAACAAGACGGCTGAGCTGCACGCTGAACGACGCACAGACACAGATCTTAGATGTCCGAAATAGATTTAGACCGTTCGCTTGGCATAGCGCCATTTTGATGATTATCTATGGATGCTCGTATTTGTTTTTAACTTATTAAATTCAACGAGTGAAAAATGCTGATTAAACTCTTCTTCTTATTGATCCTCTTTTTCTTTTGTTGTTCCATAGCAGACGTTCATTGCAGTAAAATATTTTATTACGAGCTGCAAGTTTTCAGTTACCCTGTACCTTTCATTTTGCATAGAACTGCCATTTGTATTCATGAAATAAAATACAAAAACCTAATCCGACGTTGCGCGGGATAACGCGCTTATATTGCGGAAGATGTGATGTTTAGATGAGTCGAGTCTAGCAATTTGGAAACAACATTGTAAAATTTTGCATTTTAAATGTACTCTAATAAGCGTAAGAAGATTTCCTTGGGCGACAAGAAAGTTGGAAATAATCGACGAGGCAACGCGAAAAACAAAAATCTATCAGTGGGAAAACACGGGAGACGCTTCCCCGGAAATTTCCTCTAATAGGTTCTGGCGAAGAGCAGATACGACAAAGACGGCTGTCGGCCGTTTTCGCGTCGAAAAACTATCGAAAACGGCTGTAAAAAAGACGAGCATTAAAAGCAAAGTTAGGTCGACACCGAACAATTCCATCAAATGGGGGAAAGACGCCCCCTGACAAGGGGGGGAAACTAGATTCGGAAGTCGTCGACGTGAAAAATATAACTGACAGCGTTTCACTCGGATTGGTTTTAGTGAAATTAGATTGTCTGTCTCTCTTTTCTCGTGCGGCCTTAGGCGAAAGTGATTTTGGCATATGCATCTGGGTTCACTACCGATAGCTTTTATCGGGCCTTTATAGTTTTCCGGGAGTCAGAGGGAAAGGAATTAGTCGCGAGACTTGTCATGGAGTTTCAGTGTCCTCACCATACGAGCAACATCACTGTTGTCTTCATCTTATTATTTTTTTCTCCGGTTGTAAATTTAATTGTTATTTGAGAGATTCTGAAAACATTTAAAAAATAAATTGGTCAACTTAAAGGTCAATACAAGCAATTTTTTGTGTCATTTTCAATCAGTTGTAGTAGCAGTAGTGGACTTGAGGAGGGCGAAGCTTTAAAGGCCCTTTTCACAGTCCCCTGATCCATCCACCCCTACTCTGCTTGAGCCCTCATTCCCTCCACTAGTAGTATCCCGTCCCATCTCAGAGTCAGAAGCTCTTTTCGATAGAGGAAAGCGGCTCCCAGTGTTTTGTGGCGCAGCCGCGCCCACCTACAACACACTCCCAGAAAGTGGTATGACGAGTCGTCCCCTGCTCCACAGTGGGTACAGAGTGGACTACCATTCGTAGAAGGTACTTGTAACGTTTAGTCTGCAGTGCTTAATGAGGAAGGTCTCCTCTAAGGTCTCCTAGGCACTGCCGACTTCTCCTAAGTAGCCACGAGGCTTTAGATCTATCCGGGTTGGGGTAAATTTACTTGGTATGTCTACATATTCCTGACTGCATCCAGTTTTTCCTTGTACTCTCCCATGCCCAATAATTTAGAGTGTGAGACATGTACTTTTGCTTACTCCTAGATATGGTTCGGGTCCAGCAAAGCATGTCTGAGAACCACGCTTGACCTCGTTTTCCTCATTGCCTCTATGTCTAGGAACCCATCCCAGAGTTACCCTTTTTGTTTCCGCCAGTGACTCTAGAACATCTCTGCAGCCCTGAACGAGCTTTGAACTTGTCCTGTTGATGTAGAGATGGCTCGCAGGGCCGCCTGACTGTCGGAGCAGATGTAGATATCATGCTCTGCTTGGAAAACCGTCGTGTGGCGTCCCAAGGCGAAGCCCTCGCCCTCTACATGGTCTGCTTTGTATATTCCGGCCCTTGACGACTGTGTACTAGACATTGTCGATCCCTCTGTATACCGTACGTAATTATTTTCAGAAGGTTGCTGAAGCAGCTCTTCTTTGAATGTTTTTTTTGTTGAGATGTTTATCCCAAATGACTGTTTTAGTCTGAACCAATCGCAAGGGCGCCCCTCTTGAGACAGAGATGAGACTGGCGATCTGCGTGTAACCGCAGATCGTTAGATGCTCAGAAGAATGCAAAAAAAAAATGTTGGAGATAATAAATAGAATTATTCCTCATCGTAAGCCTTTTGCTACTTTTAAAGTATGGTGTCCCTGAAGGGTTCTTTCTCGGACAATATCACGTCATCATTGGAAAGAAATTAAGATAGTTAAAAGAGTTCCAAAAATGAATAGATCTCTATTATACAGATGAAATCATTTAATTGTTCCTATAAGTATTGTAAAAACTCTGAAAGATGCACATAATGGTCATGGGCTTTGATCTACAAGGTGGAATGGATGGTTTTGTTTCATTAAATTACTTCTCTAGAGTATAAAGTTGTTAAGATTGAAAAGACATAGGCTTGAATAATAGCTACGGCAGATTCAAGGGTTAAAAGTAAAATTTGGGCAAAAATTAAAATAGTTAAAATAGGTGTATTTAATCTTGGTCCTGAGTTTCCTATTAAGGTTAATAATAGATGCCCAGCAATTATATTAGCTGTTAGTCGAATAGCTAGAGTTCCTGGTCCACCTTGGGGAACAAGCTGGGCAAATATATGAATTGTATTATTAATTCATCCAAATAAGATAAATCTGAGTCATAGGGGTAGTCTTAATGAGAGAGTGAAAGTTATGTGTCTAGATTTAGTAAAAATATAGGGAAATAGGCCTAGAAAGTTATTTAGTATAATAAAAGAAAATAGTCTTGCAAAAAAGAGAGTTCTTCCTTTAAATCTAGGGGTTTTAATTAAAATTTTAAATTCATTGTGTATAATTGTAATTAGTTTTATTCAAATTATTCTTCAGCGGGAAGGAATTAATCAAAAAGTTGATAGAATAATAATAAGTATAATAGATCTAATTTAATTTATTGAAAAGGATGGGAAAGTTGAGGGGTCAAAAGAAGAAAATAAGTTTGCTATCATTTTCAGTTAATTTTTAGGGTTTTACTAAATTTTATTTTATCTTTTGGTGAATAGATGAATGAGTAAAAATTTAAAATGTTTGAGAGGATGAGTAGTCTTGAAAACAAAATTAATAAGATTGTTCAGCTAAGTGGTGCTATTTGAGGAATTAAGAATTATTATATTAATAATAATTTTAGCTTGACAAGCTAACGTTATAGTTTAACTAAATTCTTCATTAGAAGTAGGTGCTATTCTACTATAGAAAGGTTTAAGAGACCATTACTTGCTTTCAGCCATCTAATGAGTTTTGTGATTGAATTCAGTTTAGAAAAGATTTAGGACTAATTCTTTCAATAACAATGGGTGTAAATCTATGGTTTGCTCCACAAATTTCTGAACATTGACCATATAAGATTCTTGATCGATTAATAAAGAAGTTGGATTGATTTAAGCGGCCTGGAGTTCTATCAATTTTAACTCCTAGAGATGGCATAGCTCAGGAATGAATTACATCTGTTGATGTAGTTAAAATTCGAATTTGGGTATTGAAAGGTACAACTAATCGATTGTCAACATCAAGAAGGCGAAAATTAAATGGGTTTAAATTATTAGAGAGGATTATATAAGAGTCAAATTCAATATTTTTATAGTCCGAGTATTCGTATGATCAGTATCACTGATGTCCAATTCTTTTAATAGAAATTATAGGATTTAAATTTTTATCTAAAATATAAAGTAGACGAAGGGAAGGTAGTGCAATAATAATTAGAATTAAAGCGGGCAGAATAGTCCAGATTATTTCGATTGGTTGGCCTTGAAGAAGAAATCGATGAGTAAATTTATTAAATAATATGGAAAATAATATTTGTCCAACTAGGATAGTAATAATAATTAAAATTAGAAGTGTATGATCATGAAAGAAGGTTAATTGTTCTATTAATGGGGAAGCTCTATCTTGAAGCAAAAGAGTTTTTCATGTTGCAATTTCTAAAAAAAGATTTAATCTTTATGGTTGGAGTTTAAACCCAAAGCACTATTCTGCCATATTAGAAGTTTATTAGTGCTGGAAGTTCATTGTATCTATGTTCTGCTGGGGGTAATTTTTGTAGTCATTCAATTGAAGAGGCTAAATTAAGTGGAGTTAATGAGTGTCGTTTAACTACAAATCTTTCTCATAAAATAAAAACAAAGTAAAATACTCTAACTAGAGAAATTAGTCTACCAATTGATGAAATAATATTTCACAAAATATAGGCATCAGGATAGTCAGAGTATCGCCGGGGTATACCTCTTAATCCTAGAAAATGTTGTGGAAAAAACGTTAAGTTTACCCCTAAA
This sequence comes from Taphrorychus bicolor, assembly GCA_951812265.1. Classification (NCBI taxonomy): domain Eukaryota; kingdom Metazoa; phylum Arthropoda; class Insecta; order Coleoptera; family Curculionidae; genus Taphrorychus; species Taphrorychus bicolor. The sequence continues at coordinate 6,512,890 of OX638297.1, read as the reverse complement.
AATATTGATAAAAGCTGAATTTTTAAGTATTTATTATTTAGGGTAAGACCAGTAAACAAGGGAAGTCATTGTACAAGTCCAGCTATGATAGCAAAAAACAGCCCCTAGTGATAAAACGTAGTGAAAATGGGCTACTACATAACTCGTGTAAGTCCTCCTATAGTAAATAGGAATAAGAATCCTAAGGATCAAAGAGATCTAGGTCTAAAGGAAATTTGTGCTCCATGATAGGTTGCTATTCATCTAAAAATTTTGATTACTGTTGGCACAGCAATAATTATAGTAGCTGAAGTGAAATATGCTCGGGTATTTACATCTATACCGACAGTACATATATGATGGGCTCATACTACAAAACCTAGTAGACCAATTGCTATTATGGCATAAATTATTCCTAAAACTCCAAAAGCTTCTTTTTTACCTCTTTCTTGGCTAATAATATGGGAGATTATTCCAAATCCGGGAAGAATTAAAATATAAACTTCTGGATGTCTGAAGAATCAAAATAAATGTTGATAAAGAATTGGATCACTTCCACCTGCAGGATCAAAAAATGAGGTATTAATATTTCGATCTGTTAATAATATGGTGATTCCCCCAGCTAATACTGGAAGTGATAAAAGAAGAACTGCAGTAATTTTAACTGCTCATGTAAATAGAGATAGTTGTTCAGGTTTTATTCCTACAGGATGTATATTAATAATGGTAGAAATAAAATTAATGGCACCTAAAATAGAAGATACCCCTGCTATATGAAGGCTTAAGATAGCAAGATCAACAGAAGCACCTTCATGGGCAATGTTTCTTGCTAGGGGGGGGGGGGTACACCGTTCATCCAGTCCCTGCTCCCTTGTCAATAATTTTTCTTATTAAGAGGAAAGTTAGGGAGGGTGGGAGCAGTCAAAATCTTATATTATTAAGACGAGGAAAAGCTATATTTGGTGCACCTAATATAAGAGGTACAAGTCAATTTCCAAATCCTCCAATTAAAATAGCTATAACTATGAAGAAAATTATAATAAAAGCGTGAGCTGTAACAATAGTATTAAAAATTTGATCATCACCAATTAATCTTCCTGGAGTTCCTAGTTCTGTTCCAATTAAGACTCTTAAAGAGGTTCCTACTATACCTGATCAGGCTCCAAAAATAAAATATAATGTTCCAATATCTTTATGATTAGTAGAGTAAAGTCACTTGTTCGGTAGAATGGCTGAGTAAAAGGCAGTAAATTGTAAATTTACCAACAGAATTGAATTCTTTTTACCATTTGGATTATATAGTCAAAAAAATGATTTTAAATTGCAAATTTAAAGGTGAGTAATTCTTCTATAATCTTGTAAGAAGTAGATATTTATCCATTTTTGACTTTGAAGGTCAATAGTTTTTTTAACTTAAATTCTTAAAGAATAAAATTTATAAATAGAATTATAGTGGGAATTCTTGAGGTGGAAATAATATTTATTATTGAATTATAAAAGTTTATTTTTGAAAAATTAGTTGAAGATAAATCAGAGTGTAAAGTAATTCTTGAGAAAGAGATGCGAAGATAAAAATATAAGGCTACTAGAGACTTAAAAAAAAAGAATGAGGAATTACTTAGCTGGTTAATGGTAATTCATTTAGGAAGGAATCCAAGAAATGGGGGTAACCCTCCTAGTGAGAATATATTTATGGATCATAGGATTTTTATTGGTTTATTATAAAATTTATTAATTTAAGAAATATAAAAAATTTTATAGGGCCTTATTGTTATGATTAGAATAATATTAATAATTGAATAGATTAAGAAGTATAATAATCAGGTGTTTAAAGAACATAATAAGGAGTAAAATCTTCATCTAATATGATTAATTGATGAGGAAGCAAGGATTTTACGTAGAGAAATTTGATTTAAGCCTAAAATTCTTCCGATGATAGCTGAGGAAATAATAAAGATAATTAGAAGATTAGTTAATATATTTAAATATGAAATAAGAATTATAGGTGCAATTTTTTATCAGGTGAATAATAATATGTTAGAGTTTCAAGAGATTCCTCTTGCTACTTCAGCAAATCAGAAATGAAGGGGGGCAGCTCCTATTTTTATTAAAAGGAAAATTCTTATTAGGGCAGAAGAAATGTTGTTAAGTTCATAATTGAAAAATTTGAATACGGAAAAAAGGATAATTGAGAATAATAGTAAAAATGAAGCTATAGCTTGAATTATAAAGTATTTAGAGATTCTTTCTGAAGAAAATTTGTTTTTTGGGGTTTTTATAGTAACGATAAATCTTAATAAATTAATTTCTGGGCCTATTCCGCACGGGATTCAGGATAGGGATGAAATTGAAATTATAGTTCCTAGAGTTAGGGTCGATAAAAAGATAAGTTTAAAAAAATTAGTGATTAAAAAGAAAAGGATTTTGCCTTTATAAATGAGGTATGAGCCCATTAGCTTGATTTTAGCTTATCTTTTTCACGTAATGAGGTATTTTTGATTTTTTCATATGAATAAAATTACATAGTCATATATTTTAGTATAGGATGTATAAAAGTTTTTGATACTTTTGGTGATAGTTTGAATCTATCAGATATAGGTCCTAAAATATTTTATTTATAAGGAAAAGTAAAAGTGTTAAAGCTTAACAGAGGTGAAATTCACATGATTTATTCTATCAAAATAACCCTTTTTTCAGGCACTCTATTTTTTAGATTTTTGTAGTTTTGGCTCAGCATGACATGGAGAATCGTAAAAAATCATCAAAAATCGTGAAAATTCGTGATTTTTTTATCAAAATTTTGCGATTTGGCTGAAATTTTACCAGTGATTTTTTGAAAAAAAAAATTTTCAATTCTCGAGAGAGGCAGTGAAGGACGTGTGCCTTTAGACTCCACCTCCTACCCACTGCCCTTCGCAGTTGCCATACCAGTGTTGTTGCTTTATTGCATGCATTTTCCAGGTCAGCCTGCTATCGATGATCACCCCCAGGTATCAGAGGCCTCAGGCTTCTGCATCAGAGGCTCCGCATACAGCGTGGGTGGCGGGAGTCTTGTAGATTTCCTCCTTTTGGTGTAGGGCACAAGCTCTGTTTTGCATGCCCTTTGCATTCGATCACAAACGCTGCCGGCAAACTCTCCTACCACCCTACGGTTGCGAAGCGCCAATCTGTCCCAGCTTACCAACTGTGTTGGAGTGTCCCGGGCACTAAAGGCCTCGCAGATGTTGTTTGTTCTGGCTTTGTCGAATGCTCTCTCAATATGGAAAATGAGCGCCAGCAGCACTTTTTTATTCGAGTGCTTTCGCTATTTTACGCACTACAGAGTGGAGAATCGTGTCTGTCGACTTCGCTTTACTGTAGGCATATTGATCTTTGTTCAATGGATTGTCTTGCCAAAATTACTTCTGTAAGGTACCTATCGACTATTTTTTTACATTTTAATTAGAAATAATGAATGTTTGCCAAGCACAGATGATGTCTATTAGAAAGGATGTCAAACTTGGATGGATCTAAACGATTTTCCGACATTGGCTGAATTCGAATACTCACCAGTGAGTCTACTGGTTTAGTCAGTCATCTGCTTAATCCATTGAATTGCACGATCCTATGACCGTCCTCACCGGTAGGAGTTTCGAAATTTGGCTATTGTAGTCACTTTTCCCAGCTTTTGATATGAAGGCCGCGTTCGCGGTTCTCCCCGCCTTTGGGACGTGTCTCAGTGCTACGCTCGTCATGAACACTGTCCTGCGACGGGAGCACATTGTCCAGTCCCTCCTGCAGCATTACTGGAAGTATACCGTCTGTTCCCGCTGCCTGAGGGTACGTGCACAACGGAGCTTTGATTATAGCTTATAGCTTAGATGATAGATGCAAGCTATCATCGATGATAAGAATTGTACCGTTGTTTTAAATGTGAGCGTGCACATTGGAGCAGAGAGCATAGCCGGGATGATCGCATATTGCATACTAGAATGATTTTCACCATTCTTTGTGCGAGCAGAAAACATCAAGCGACCCGCGCCGGCGCGTTCTTTTATCAGTTGGGGGGGGGGGGGTGAATGTGTACGTTTTTATCCTTCTTTTCTTTAACTATATTTAAAATATATTGAAAAGTAGATGGTTCCATCCTTAAATACTGATAAAAACGATCAGGGTATCCTTTTAGCTCCTGATATAGATGATAAAATTCTCCCATGTCCAACAGTTTTTGATTTATTGGGTGAGTATGGTACTCCCTATAGGATAAACCCCGAAGGATGTATTGCTTTGTAGGAAACGAACAAAAATAATCGTCTTCACTGTCCGACATTGCGACCAGAAATGCGAAGTTGACATAATTCCCTTTCAGTTATAATCCACAAGACTCAAAGCTCCGTTGTGCACACCTATAAGCGATTATAATTTCAGCTATGATCTATCATCTAAGCTATAAGCTATGATCAAAGTTCCGTTGTGCACGTACCCTTAAATGGACTGAATTCGCTCACCACCCATCTAATAACTTCGCCGTTCACTACTTCCCTTGCAAGTATCCAGTTGTTCGTTTTGCTGAAGCTGCCACAAGAATAAGGCTCAACATTGGAGTAATTAAGCTTTTTGTGCTTTTGCTTCAAATTTGTTCAATTTTCTACAATTTTTACAATTTGCGAAATTATTTAATTATAACAAACACAGTGGTAACGATAACAGAAAGAGAAACACCATTAGCGATAGATTCTCCTTTCTTTCATTCCCCGCCATCATTTATTCCTAAGGAAGAGTGAGATTGATTGATGCTCGTTCCGTCTTGCAGAAATTGTCAATAAATTGGCATTGACATTAATCGCTTGATCTTTGACACATTGTTAAAAATACCCTATCTTAATCATTTTTGTTTCACAGCGGTTTTGGTTCTGGTTGACATAAAAATGGCAGAACGCCTGATTTTCCCCAAAGCTAATTGGTTGAAAATCAGCTAGTCTGTCATTTTTATGTCGACCATAGAAAGAATTTTTTTTTTATAAAGGTGACGTAAGCGGTCTCAAACCCCCCATATTTGATTTACCTCTATGACTTGATAACTTAAAGACTACCTACTAGTATTTTGGTGTTACTTTGGCTTTGGCTACATCACTGATGGTAAGATAGCAAACTAAGTGATAGCCAGTAATAGCGTTCTTCACGAGAGTATTTCTACCCTTTAACAATTCAAGCGCAACTGAAAGGATAGAAATGAACTAGTGCATCCTGTAAAAATAAGAATTTGTAAAGTAAGGGTGAACAATAATTGACTCATTATCCCGTGCTTTTGATCACTCTCATTTTTACAATGAGGCTATCGACATCAGACTAGACTGTGTAATATTATTGATATAAGTAAGTATCCGATTACATCAGGGCAGTTTCAAAAAGGGACAAGAATGGCTAGTACTTTTGACTTTTCTTCGTGACTTGGGTCGGAATCGCTCTTAAGAGAAATATATAGAAGGCGGCTTGTTCTCCCAGACGGGGGGGCAAAAAAGCTGGCAAAAAACAACCCTTTTCACCGGAAAGTCGTAAAGAAAATTTATATTTTGGGCATTAATTTTTTCCCGGGCAATTCGGCAGCATAAAAACGTTTTATGCGGGGTTTTCTCAAATTTCAAGCGCCGTTGACGCAAACCCAGTATCCATAATCCCTCTCCACGGAATAAGTTAGCTCCAAGATTAGATTGCCTCATGGCCGTGCTACGAAAGAGGGTTTTTGCTAGGCAAAACCAGTGCTTTCCTAGGTGAATTTGAATCCTTTGGGAACATCTAACAATTAATTGTAAAAAACAACTACAACGTCCGTTGGTATCAGGTCGTTAATTGTCTTGTTTTTAAAGCTAGTGACAGGGTCGAGGGAAGGAATTTTCCTTTCCTCTAAGGTGCATGTGGTTAAAATTCACTAATTTTGTGGAATTTATTGAGCCATACTCGGTCTATCTAATTTAATCCACGATTTTGGATTAACTTCTCGGAAGTTTCTGTCAAAAAAAATCTCCGTTCTGGACATGAAAAGACCTAAAATTCCCTGCCCGAGCGTATTGTATCTAGAAAGTTCAGAGATTGATCGGAAAAAAGGGAGATTAATTGAAAAGATATCTTGTGAGCGGGCAGCTAATAACGCGTATCGTGATAATTCTCTGGATATAGCCCCAGGAGGGATACCATATAACAGTTATTCTTAAAAAAAAAATGCAAGTGGCCTCGTGGTTACCTTAAAATCAACCCAAATATTCGGTAAAGCACATTACTCAGCTACACGTGTCGCTAGTAGTACTATCTGAAAGTAATTATGCGGTGCATACTTGGCAATCGATCAAAGCATTAACATAGTACGTACACCTTAGCAAATAATATAAACAAGTTTTGTCTCTAGAATACATTTTACATTTATTCGCTGATTGTTGTGCCCACAAATAGGATGGTTTTAATTTTACATTTGAAAACACAAACTCCGTTAAACGAATGTATCGACTGTACTACGGTTTTTTTATTACAACATTTTTTATTACAATAATAATATATTTACGAACGAAGGCACTAATCTTATTTTATTTTTTTTCGAAGTTACTATTGTCCTATAGATGACAATTACGATAAAACGCCGACCTATACAATACAACCCCTAAACCCTACCATTAGGCAACCCAGAATACACATGGTTCATTAGAAAGACGAATCTATAAAAATCTTTTTGTAATTCTAATGTTACGAGGTCTACGTGTAGCACTCACTAACGTTTCGGGTGCTGTGCTCAACACTTCCGCACTATCCCGCTTCATTATTATGGGGTCAAGTCGTGGGTCAGGTTGGACCGTATCTTCTCTGTACAGGCCTCAAAAGAATTCCCTTAGTCGTATACACTCTGACTAACCGAACTTGCCCATCCTTCCCATTGGCCAATCGATGCGTTTGCCTTTATCGTTACCAATCAAGACAACTTCATCCAGAGAAGCTGATCTACTAGTTCCGTTGATATGCCAAGTCCTTAACTGATCCAGGCATTCAGACCGAAATCGACAACGTAGATCATCTCTTAGTTTCTGCAAATGCTGAGTCTTCCTACACAGTGAGTGTCGGTCAATGAGGTCACAATCAGGAACACCTAACTTGACTTGTTCAGTCAAATCCTCTGGGCTGCTCGATACATAAGTAAGTGGCCTAGAGTTTATCATTGCCTCACAATCACATAACAGTTCCTAACACGATCCAGAGATAGTGGTGATATTTTTGTTGTAAAGGGTTTCAGTTTTTTGTCTCTTGCAAACAGTGCATTTTGCTATAATTGAGGTAATATTTCTCCTTCCACCAAGAATCCAATAATTTTCTCTGAGGGTACTCATAAGCCCCTGGGTTCCAGTATAGCAAGATCTACAATGCACATCATATATTACACTGTTAATCAAAAAATGCTTGGCTAGCAACAGAATGGGATAGGGAAACGGTGTCAGATCTTTTCTCGAACTCACTCTGGTCCTTAATCGAATTATTCCATGTTCATCCTTGAACGGACTTAACGTCTTTCATCTAGGATCCGTTGCCCCAGCGAAACAATCCGCTTGTACCAGCTTGAACAAATGAATCTCCGCATCTTTCAAATCTTCTACTTGAGTGAGTAAACACTGCTAAATTCTGTACAGAAAATGTGTGGGCACGTTAAGTTTATATGCCAACACATTTTCGGTATGCCTAAAAATGAGAGGGCACGTAGACGTGCCCGTACATTTTCAGACCTATATTAGACAACGAAAACTAATCATTGCTAAATTCTGTACAGAAAATGTGTGGGCACGTTACGTTTACATGCCCACACATTTTCGGCATAACAAAAAATGAGAGGGCACGTAAATGTGCCCGTACATTTTCAGACTAATATTAGACAACGAAAACTAAACACTGCTAAAGTCTGTACAGAAAATGTGTGGACACGCTACGTTTACGTGCCCACACATTTTGGGTAAGACTAAAAATCAGAGGGCACGTAAACGTGCCCGTACATCTTGAGACTTATATTACACAACGGAAACTAAACACTGCTAAATTCTGCACAGAAAATGTGTGGGCACATTAAGTTTATATGCCCACACATTTTCGGTACGCCTAAAAATGAGAAGTGACGTAGACGTGCCCGTACATTTTCAGACTTATATTAGACAACAAAAACTAAACACAGCTAAATTCTGTACAGAAAATGTGTGGGCACGTTAGGTTTATATGCCCACACATTTTCGGTACGCCTAAAAATGAGAGGTCACGTAAACGTGCCCGTACATTTTGCGACTAATATTAGACAACGAAAACTAAACACAGCTAAATTCTGTACAGAAAATGTGTGGGCACGTTACGTTTATATGCCCACACATTTTCGGTAAGCCTAAAAATCAGAGGGCACGTAAACGTGCCCGTACATTTTGAGACTTATATTAGACAACGAAAACTAAATGCTGCTAAATTCTGTGCAGAAAATGTATGGGAAAACTACGTTTATATGCCCACATTTTCGGTATGCCTAAAAATGAGAGGGCACGTAGACGTGCCCGTACATTTTGAGACTTATATTAGACAACGGAAACTAAATGCAGCTAAATTCTGTGCAGAAAATGTATGGGCAAACTACGTTTATATGCCCACATTTTCGGTATGCCTAAAAATGAGAGGGCACGTAGAAGTGCCCGTACATTTTGAGACTTATATTAGACAACGAAAACTAAGCACAGCTAAATTCTGTACAGAAAATGTGTAGGCACATTAGGTGCCCACACATTTTCGGCACGCCTTAAAATGAGAGGTCACGTAGACGTGCCCGTACATTTTGAGACTTATATTAGACAACGAAAACTAAACACAGCTAAATTCTGTACAGAAAATGTGTGGGCATGTTACGTTTATATGCCCACACATTTTCGGTAAGCCTCAAAATCAGAGGGCACGTAAACGTGCCCGTACATTTTGAGACTTATATTAGACAACCGAAACTAAATACTGCTAAATTCTGTACAGAAAATGTATGGGCAAACTACGTTTATATGCCCACATTTTCGGTATGCCTAAAAATGAGAGGGCACGTAGACGTGCCCGTACATTTTCAGACTTATATTAGACAACGAAAACTAATCATTGCTAAATTCCGTACAGCAAATGTGTGGGCTTGTTACGTTTACGTGCCCACACATTTTCGGTAAGCCTAAAAATCAGAGGGCACGTAAACGTGCCCGTACATTTTGAGACTTATATTAGACAACGGAAACTAAATACTGCTAAATTCTGTGCAGAAAATGTTTGGGCAAGCTACGTTTATATGCCCACATTTTCGGTATGCCTAAAAATGAGAAAGCACGTAGACGTACCCGTACATTTTCAGACTTATATTAGACAACGAAAACTAATCATTGCTAAATTCCGTACAGCAAATGTGTGGGCTTGTTACGATTACGTGCCCGTACATTTTGAGACTTATATTAGACAACGGAAACTAAATACTGCTAAATTCTGTACAGAAAATGTATGGGCAAGCTACGTTTATATGCCCACATTTTCGGTATGCCTAAAAATGAGAGGGCACGTAGACGTGCCCGTACATTTTCAGACTTATATTAGGCAACGAAAACTAATCATTGCTAAATTCCGTACAGCAAATGTGTGAGCTTGTTACGATTACGTGCCCACACATTTTCGGTAAACCTAAAAATCAGAAGGCACGTAAACGTGCCCGTATATTTTGAGACTTATATTAGACAATGAAAACTAAACACTGCTAAATTCTGTACAGAAAATGTGTGGGCATGTTACGTTTACGTGCCCACACATTTTCGGTAAGCCTAAAAATCAGAGGGCACGTAAACGTGCCCGTACATTTTGAGACTTATATTAGACAACGAAAACTAAATACTGCTAAATTCTGTACAGAAAATGTGTGGGCACATTACATTTATATGTCCACACATTTTCGGTATGCCTAAAAATGAGAGGGCACGTAGACGTGCCCGTACATTTTCAGACTTATACTAGACAATGAAAACTAAACAGTGCTAAATTCTGTACAGAAAATGTGTGGGCAAGTTACGATAAATTATTTGCTTTCCGTTTGGATCTATCCAGATAAACCTCAGAAAATCGCGATCAGGCTCAGCAATGCTAATCTGCAGAAATGCCCTTTTGATGTCAGCAATAACCCCAATTTTTCCTACATGAATCCAGTATCTAGCAATGCTCTCACTGCCATTGTTCCAGCAGCTGTATTAAGGATAACCTTTAGAGTTTGCAGAAATACCTGTCTGCGTGCTCGGTTTGTACAAGCTAGTGCCTTACTCTCAGCTTCTTCAACCTTCTCTAAGGTTTTTTGATGGAGAGGTGTCTCTAAAGATAATCTATCTTCCTTTTTATTTGTGGGTAAACTTGGACACATCAGAACTACATGTGGTTGTCCACATACCATGCATTTGAGACGAGCTGTACACTTTCTTGACTGATGCCCCAACTTTAAGCAGCAAAAACAAGCTCGTTTTTCAGTTAGTACAGCTCTTTTCTTCTCCAATGAATATGTCTGGGCCTTGAAGCATTTCAAGCAATATTCAATTTTGTCCTCCACATCAATATTAGGATCCTCATGCAATTTTCTAAACTGTGCCCAAAACGGAAGCCAATTTTTAATATCTCCATCAAATACTTATACAATAGAACCACTAAACCCTACCATTAGGCAACCCACAATACACATGGTTTATTATGGGGCCTCAACACTAATAAAATTTGAGTGGTGTTGATAGTGATGTTATTCTATGGTCTTGTATAACTGCGTATCCTCCTAATGCGATATAGCAAATCCATCATACAAAAGCCTCTCAAATCTTACGGTTGGCGAGACATATCCTTCGCAAAGACCCTCTTCGAAAGAAATCCTTTGTGTGTACAACAACCTGTCGCAAATCCCGCGACAAACTGGCCAATATCTCCCTGAAAAGTGGACAACACCGTGAAAATATTTCTATTTGCAAAACTGCTGCTGTGTCCCTTCGAGGCATTTACACATGAAAGCGTCGAAAAACCGGTTGTAGGAGTTTTCAATTTTGACTTATATTGTTAAGGACTGACGTTTCCATTACCGGGAAAAAAAAGTAAACCGTACAGGATTTCCCGGAGTTTCCTCTGCGAGGGAGATTGACATCGACAAAACCGGTTAGGGTTTACAGTAAAAAGTTCTCTCTTCGCCTTTAGCAGCAAAATCGACTCGTTTAAATTCGAAACAACTTCGACAATAAAGCAAAGGTAAAGATTGAATTTTGCCTGAAAGCTTTAGTTCTAGACAGGTTACCAGAATATATGCTTTTAACCTGAATTGGGTCACGCAACTTGCATAAAGAAAATTTCCCCACGGATTTTCGTTCTTTCTTGAACAGCAGGACAAAAGGGTGACTGTGTTAATAAGCCATCTTCTGCAGCGCACACTTCGGCGGCTTCATACGGCTCAGTTCGCACAAATAAAAGTGTCCTAAAGCCCCTTAAATTAATTAAACCTCCCCGGTAATCCTCCTGCTACAATAACACCGTATCCCGGAGTAAGAAATCATCAGCGTGAATCCAGACACCGCCGCGCTTTTGTATAAATAATAATCGGAACCAACGTTTCCTCTCTAATCCCTGCAAATCTCTGGCAAAACCCTCTTACCCCCACCCCTTCGCGTAGCTATATAAATGATTATCGTGAAAAAGGGCGCCGTGTAGCCTACCTTAGGGCGGAATAATGTTCCTGAGCCGTTACCCGACCGAATTATTAAAACGATGACTTCATGCCAATTATTTTTCAGGAAAAATGGATTCAAAAGCAATTTTTCTTGTCCTGGTTTTGAGTTGCGTCGCGGTGGCGGGGGAGGGGGTTCTTAAGGGGTGATTGAAATTGGAATTGTGGTAAAAGTTATATGAAATATCAGGTAATCCTTAAAAGAAATCTGTGTAAGAGAGATATAGATATACCTCTTTCACCTATTTTTGTCATCTCGTTACTTTTGAAATCGCCATTTTTTTATACCCATCTCCTTTCATCACATGTTGAAAAAAATTTTTTTGTTTCATCTTTGGAGTTTTCAAAATCGTTGCCTTTGTCTGGATTATTGACGAACAAAACAACCTAATATAGGGGGTGCTCATTTGAAAAAGTCATCTAGTAGACTGTGAAATGTAAAAAAGGAAAGGATGAAGGAACAAGTGTCTATTTAATTTGAGTATGCAATCCCTTTCTGTCAAAAATTCATAGCCTTTTAGATAACGTTTTCTAATGAACAGTACTACTACAAAGAACACTTTGCTGAAAATAAGTCTCAAGCTTTCTTAGAACTGGTTACTTAATGTTCAGTTAAGGTACCTATATGTGCCTGTATTTCCCTAAATTTGATGCGTTTTTTATCAGTAGTCCATCATGGTTATGTGACCCATAACGTAATGCCATCGTCAGAGCATTTCAATTGGCGAATTGCGATTTCGAATCATTTGCCATTAGACGTCACCTTATGTCAATTTCTCGCCATTCGGCTGCCATTTTTGAGTGACCCACTGCTATAAAGCGAAGCCAAAACTGTAAGACACTGGCTAATAGGCATTGTTTTCATACATATAAAGCATATTCAATGAGCTTTCTGGAGCGACTCATAGTTGTCGTATTGAAACGATATATTTTGAAAGCGGCAATGAGAAAAACAAAGATGGACGGATATTGTACACACCAGGAAGCTTCCCATCTTTACTTCTGCTTCAGGCAAATATTCATCTAGCCACCCATTACATAGTAAACGCACTTTTTAGAAACAGTTGGAAACTTATCAGAAAAGCAACCTTAGAGCCAAAACCGAAATTTGCGCCTTCCAAACACTTTCTACTGGATTTCTCAAAATTTAGCAAAATCCAATATCTGTGCTACGGTTGTTCTGTGGAACATTCAAACCACTGATGACGTAACAAAAGTACTTGTTTTTAGTAGTAGTAGCATTTAGTTAGGGAAAAATGCTACGTATAAAACCAAAATGCAATACATACATTCATGATTATTTTCATTTCCCAACATATTAAATGCTGAGGATGTGCTGTTGCAAAACTCTTTTGAATGTTGTTACATTACTACACTCTTTTATGTTCTGCGGCAATTCATTGAACAAGTCCTCTAAACAATATTGAGTTCAGGGTCTGGTTTGTTTTCGTATTTGGAACTTTCGGGACAGGCACCACAGGTGATTCCTTCCACGATTCTGGAAACATACCGGTTGACAATGATGTATTTATGATGTCCAACAAGCGATTGCCAGCAATCTTCTTGATGTCCTCTTTCACCTCCCACCGTCCGAAGTTCCGTGGGTACAATATTTTCGAAGACAGACCTCTTCAAGGTCGATTTTTAAGCACTTTTAGAATCGCGTTTTTGAACCATTTTCAAAACAATCTCTTTAGAGCTTAATTACATTCGAATTAAGTTTGTTACGTTTTTAGGGGATTGCAAGCGTGCTATTCCGATCAAAAACAGCAAAAAAATGTTTCCAATTTTTTTTTAAATGTCCCAAAGGGGGGGGGGGGTTTACGACTTTTTTCTCAAGTCTAAATTTTGACCGCCTGTAACTTGAGAACGCCTTGACCGATTCGAGTAAGTTCAACTGCTTTGTCCTCTCCTTGATGTCCTCTTTCACCTCCCATGAAGATCCGTGGGTGCAATATTTTCGGAGATATACCCCTCCGGAGGTCGATTTTTAAGCACAGTTGGAATCGCGTTTTCGGACCATTTTGAAAGAAAACCTTTTTAGAGGTTAATGGTATTCGAATTAAGTTTGCTACGTTCTTAGGGAATTGCAAGCGTGCCATTCCGATCAAAAACAGCAAAAAAAGTTTGCGATTTTTCTTTCTGAAATTATCCAAAGGAGGGGGTATTACGACTTTTTTCTCAATTCTCAACTTTGACCGCCTATAACTTGAGAATGCCTTGACCGATTCGAGTGGATCCAACTGTTTTTCTTCTTCTTAGTATCCTCTTTTACCTTCCACCATCGGAAGATCCGTGGGTGCAATATTTTCGGAGACAGACCCCTTCGGAGGTCGATTTTTAAGCACATTTAGAATCGCGTTTTTGGACCATTTTCTAAAAAAAACTTCTTTAGAGGTTAATTTCGTTCGAATTGAGTTTATTACGACTTGAGATTCTTAGAGCGTGCAAGCGTGCCATTTTGATCAAAAACAGCAAAACAAATTTCTGATATTTTTTTTCAAAATCTCCAAAGGGGGGCTATTTTTCTCAATTCTCAATTTTGACCGCCTGTAACTTGAGAACGCCTCGATCGATTTGAGTGAATCCAACTGGTTTTTCTTCTTCTTGATGCCCTCTTTCACCGCCCTCCATCAAAAGTTCCGTAGGTGCAGTATTTTTCGAGACAGACCCCTTCTTCAGACTTTTAAAGTCGCGTTTTTGGACTATTTTTAGAAAAACCTCTTTAGAGGTTAATTTTATTCGAAATGAGTTTGTTACGTTCTTAGGGGATTGCAACCGTACCGTTCCGATCAAGAAAAGAAAAAACAAATTTCTCGATTTTTTTTTCTAATCTCCAGTTGGGTATTACGACTTTTTTCTCAATTCTCAACTTTGACCGCCTGTAACTTGAGAGCGCCTTGACCAATTCGAGGTAATCCAACCGTTTTGTCCTCTTCTTGATGTCCTGTTTCACCTCCCAGCATCGGAGGATCCGTGAGTGCAATATTTTCGTCTATAGACTTCTTCGGAGGTCAATTTTAAGCACATATCGCGTTTTCTGGACCATTTTCAAAAAAATCTCTTTAAGGCTTAATTTCATTCGAATTAAGTTTGTTACGTTTTTAGGGAATTGCAAGCTTACTATTCCGATCAATAACAGCAAAAAAATGTTCCCGATTTTTTTTTTTTAAATGTCCCAAAGGGGGGGGGGGGGGGTATTACGACTTTTTTCTCAATTCTAAACTTTGACCGCCTGTAACTTGAGAACGCCTTGACCGATTCGAGTGGGTCCGACTGTTTTGTCCTCTCCTTGATATCCTCTTTCACCTCCCACCATCCGTGGGTGCAATATTTTCGGAGGTCGATTTTTAAGCACAATTAGAATCGCGTTTTTTGACCATTTTCAAAGAAAACCTTTTTAGAGGTTAATTTTATTTGAATTAAGTTTCGAACATTTATTGTTAACGTGTTTTTCTGACATTAAGAAACAAATTAGTTATAACTAATTACTCATCAGCACATTCACCTCCACGCACAAACGTCAAGGAACGATCGAATTACGAAAAGCTGATTTATACCGAATATTAGAAATTTATAATTTAGTTTGCTAAATGGCAAACAGGAAAACAAAATCTAAAACCGCGCTCCATGTTCATTTTCAGGAGTTTCGGGACGGAGCTTAACGAAATATTTCGTTACAAAGTTTTGATTGGCAAATTAAGTTCTGAGTTTTGTTCGTGGCCAAAGTATGTTTTTGAAACTCGGTTTATCCTTTTTTTTGTCCTATGCTAAGCGCTTGAGAAAATCCATACCTTTTGTTCTTTACAGCCACTCCTAGCAGACAGGTTACGGGAACTATAAACATAACAAATGGCAGGAGCCATAACTTTTGATCTCCTCGGCTGAAATCAAGTCGAGATATAAAATATAGATGTGTTTCGCATGAAGTGCCAACTTATTTATGGATTTTGTGTAGTGAATTTTAAACAGATTTCATATCAGCCTTTCGGCTGCTGAATATTTTACCAGAATTTCCATGGTTTTTGAACCCGAAAGCATCGCCTCTATCGGTAAATTATTATCGAGAGACGATGCTAAGCTCTTGGAGGGAACTGATATAGAGCTGCTCAAATTCCGTACATAGATGTGGCAGTTCCTGACTGTAATTAACCTTCTGGATAAGCAAAAACAAAAATCGAGACTCCAGCCGTCGGCTTTTGTGGAAAGTTAAATAAAACATGGGGAGAGCATCACAACCGGCAGAGCTGGCAGTAAAAAGTATCATATTCGATATAAAGTGTCTAACTCAATATTTAGTTTCGTGACATATTATCTCGTATTAAATTGACTTGATGTTTGTATTGCGGAACGTCAACAGAGTTTTCATTTTATCTCGGGACAACGGGACTCAAGTTCCAAATTAAAAACACTGCAGGAGCAGAATTGAAACTTCCTGCGTGCCAGTTGTCGTTAGGGAAGTTCTTTGTAGGGGTGGCCCTTTTTTTTACTATATGAAGAAAAGACTTTTAAAATGTTTAATAGAACTTTTTGTAGTTGTGAAGTTATAATAAATGCGTGATTTTATAAAAACAGATAATCTAATTGATATCAGACACGCCTTAACACTTGCCAGACATATGGGTGATCCAATATATTCTCCAATAGCGAAAGTTGGAGTCGCTTTTCAAATTGTATTTGATCGCCCATAACTTTACAACGAATATACCAATTAGATTATATCCGAATTTTTTTGTGCCCTCTTTTACCTTCCACAAACAATTGTCTCATTGGTGTTCAATAATTTCGGAGATAGATCTCTTCGGTGAAGAAATTGACCAATAAGATTACATCTTTTTTCTCAAATTTATGCAATTTGAATGACATTTGACAGATAGGAGTATCAAGTAGAGATGTAACGGGTACTCGGTGAAAACGTCGTATAGTAAGCTGTGAAATGTCAAAAGAAAAGGATGAAAGAACAAAAGTACACACGCGTTTGAAGTAAAACATTTGGAGATAGATGAATTCACCTCAATAACAACAACAACAACGAACACCCTTAATTGGTGACAAGAGACAAATTGTCATGTCATCGTGGTTGTCGTATTGCTAACTAAAATGAATTAGACAACCAGCCATACACAAATTGGAATGATTTTCCTTTTACTAATTATGATAATTATAAACGTAACTTTTACTTACCTATAAAACGTAACTTTTACTTACCTATAAAACGTAACTTTTACTTACCTATAATTTAAGAACATTATCGTCAGGTTTTCAGTTAATTTTCTCTGCATAATCACGTTAATTACTACATGATAGTCCCTCAAAATAAATAAGAAAGGAAAATCGGCTATGAGTCTGACATAAGAAATTATTATGTTGGCGACACTGCACATGCATAGTGCCATAAGCCAAATTCAAATTTTTGCACTTTTCGAGGCGTTTTTCCAAAAAATAGCCAAAACTGTGGTATTAAAAAAATTACAGGGTGATAGCTGACCATAAGCTCTACAACTTTACTCTTAAAAGTTTTTCAATCAAAACAACCGTACAGGCGCAAAAAAATAAAAACCGATTTCCCATGTTAATCTTCTATGTCCAGGGTTCTGCTGCACACCCGGTATAATGACACCACCAGTGTGGCGTCATTATACCGCGTTCCACATTTTATTTGTTGATACCGTTAAATAGAGCATTCATGACCACAAAATACCTGCTTAATTTGTCATGCAAGGTTTTTAATTTAATAGACGTAATATTCGATAAAAAAAAAACATTTAAGTATTTTAACATTACAATTTTAATAGTTTTTCACTTCGTATGAGACTATTATTAAAGTAAGCAAAATGGTTATAAACGTTTTGAGCAGTATTTGAGACCACTCACAATTAGTTGAGGCACTGTAGTTGTATTGTCATAAATGGCTTTACTATAAAATGGAAAATGTCACTCTACCCATATCACTGAGACATTTAATCAATTAAATCTCGGAAGCTAAAAACGATAAAATTGACTAATCAGCACCAATAGAAACGCCTTTATTAAACCTATTTTGTCAGTCGTATACGAAAAACTCATTGTTTGGGCGTGGCACGTTTATATAACAATGATTGTAATAAAGAAGGATCCCACTTTTACTTGTAGTGACATAATCTACTATTTTAGCGAGTTTTACATAAGGGAAACCTACCATTCGATTTTCAACTTTATATCACTATCGGTTCAATAAAACAGCTATAACCTAGCTACCGTCAACTATATTACCATTCATGGTAAGTTCATGGGTACTCAGCATCCAAAGTTGAACCAGGTACCTACCATAAACAGTTCATTAATATTAACGTTACTCAGCTACTGTAGCTATGATAGCTAGGGCAGCTATATCATAACTCTTGGTACCCCCGTAACTACCTACCATCCAAATTTGAACCATGTACCATCAATGGTACCCTAAATACAACCTATATTCCTCCCATTTAAAAAGCATTGCACAATGTATTTCTTATGGGAAGGTGTTTGTAATAATGTATGGAACAAACGTAGCCAGCCGAGCCTCGACGTCATCGGAAATCGTGAATCCCGACACGAAATTTTCAAATCGACCAGTCTTTGTGAAAACGTTTTCGAGGACCGGGCATTTTAGCGGTAATCTTCCTAGAAATGATCATATTTTCACCTGCCATACTGTTTTCCCCGATTTTCCGCCTATTTTCCTTGGTCTAGGTGTTTAAAGTTTGATCTGTCAAATGAGAAATTTCCGCAGTCGAAAAAAGCGATCGCAGCGCACAGTTTACTAGAAATTGAGTTCAGTAATTACATCCTGAGCGCTCGGGATATCAGTCTATGTCACTCTAGCTTGTTAAGATTTTGGGAGATAGTCTGTGTCCGGAGCGCTCGGATGGAATAACCGAACTCGGCTAGAGTTTACTCGTGAGGCAATTGCCGGAACTAACGGAAATTTTGCCAAAATTTCAAAAATCTGACTCTTTTGTTTCGAAATTCAATTAAGACCAATTCGTGACGTCCCAGCGAAAAAGTGGTTCCTTGGTGTCGAAAAGAAAACATTCTAAGGTATTCCCTGGAATAGAAATCCAATCGACTGTATGCACGGTCTGGGCACAAATAGGCCTCAAAGTGGCAATTTCAAATGGAAGGTTTAAAAATTCGTCAAAATTTCAAATTCAAAGCTAGCCCCTTAATTTTTGCCCAGTTCGAGGGCCCATATGTGTGCTACCTCCCTGAATTATTTCAGTTTTTTTGCTGCCAAAATGCGGAGTCTACAGGGTGAAAAGTGATAAAAGTACAGCAAAATTAGTAAAAAATGTGGCACAGAAAAACTTTTGTGGCTCTCCCGGTATAAGAGCTAAGCCAAAACTAAAAACTGATTTTTTTTCTCTCCATGTCTTCTAACTGCCCATATACAACCGAAGCTAGACCGCTCCATAGTTTTCGTAAAAATCGCAAAAAACTACCTTACTATTTTGAACAGTTGTCCTAATTGTCTTTTGACATTGTGGTGTCCATTTCCAAGGTATCCATCTCCAAGCAAGAGATGGTTACTCAGTCGGGTACTAAAAACTACTAACCGTTACATGTCTAAAATAATAGTGTCACGAAGCACGTGCCATTTAATTAGTTCAACCTGTGAGTAATGAAATATTACTCACGGATAGGTAATATCGTGCGTTCATTAAAAAAAAACCTAAGGCTATGGAATTAGAATGAAAGGTCTGAGATGACTTCACACTTATCTCAGAAAAGAGTTTTTTTTTTGTATAAACACTAAAAACTGGTTGTTAGGTCAAATATACAAGGGACATATATTAATATCATCCATGCAATCAATCCATTTGTTTTCCCCTCATACGTGTGCAAATGAACATCCACGGTGCTTGCACTCGATAACAACCACGTATATAGCGATTTGTTGCATTTTGTGTACGCGAACAGGATATTTCCTGTAGGTACAAATTAAAAATAACTGCACTTAGTTGCAGCAGCGGCATTTTTCTTTATTTTTGACCATCCGAAGCGAAAACCTCGCAGACCATTGCTGTTTGGTGGGTTACAGGCCGGAAATGCAAGTAGACCGAGGCAAAATCTCGTGACGAGGCCCAAGGTTGACTCGATACCAACAATAATAATAATTCTACCTATAAACAATTCACTTATTATTGTCATCAAGTAGGCGTTGGAAATCTGACGTTGGAAAAAAAAGAAGATTTCGAAGATGCCAAAAGTAAGTGAATGGGGTATACACGAATTATTTTTACAACTTGAAGCATAAGGATGAGTGTGTGCAAATGCTCTAGGCTCTAGATCGATCATCGACTTTATTTTTATTACCCATCGTAATGACTCTGTTGAGCTCTAATTTAATTTAATTTACCCCTTTCCAGCTCAATTTTGTATCCAATAATCCGTCACTTTTCGCCCGGGGTGTTTAAGCCACAAACGATAGGAATCGATTTTTGATACACGTCTCAATCGAATGTTCGCTTCGTCGAACGAAAATTATTAAACTCTCATCTACAGGAGAGTTTTATTAGTTTTTAAAGCCGAGCGGAAAGTCGATTATTATTTACTTTCAGCTTCGGGCTTAGATATGGCGCGAAACAATTTGTTTCCGACCTTTATTCTTACAGATGCGTGATTTTCTTTTTTCCGTTTTACCATGTGCCCGGGGTGCCCATAGTTTTAAATAGAAAGACCCGTTAATTTCTGTACCGTATGAAAATTACATCGAATGAGTAGTTTAAAACATAATATGTGTGCTTTGTGTCCTTTTCAATACAATGGAACTGCAGATAGCGGGTGTAGTACAATTAAACAGCTACTTCACGGTTGCGAATGCGCCAACGTTTCGATCTTTATTTAGATCTTCTTCAGGGCTAAAAGATATGGTAAATGAACATTCTATAAAAACACTCAATGCATGAACAAACTGCAAAATCTCAAAAAATCTTTTAGCCCTGAAGAAGATCTAAATAAAGATCAAAACGTTGGCGCATTCGCAACTGTGAAGTAGCTGTTTAATTGTCCTACACCCGCTATCTGCAGTTCCATAGTAGTTTAAAAGTTATAAGCGTCGAAATGGAAAAATTACCAAAAATCTTCAACCAAAATTGGAAACGTTGACGTTCGGATAATAAATAGTTTTTTATTATTATTATTTATCAGTTTTTTGCTTAATCAAGATCGAATGATTACCCCCAGTTACAAACAAAGCCTCACAACTTCTTGCACGCACTTAAAAATAGATGGCCTTGTGTTCGTTATTAGATCGCCGTCTGTACACACGTACTCTGGGTCATGGTAGGTCACATACATTATACCGACCGACTGGTTGTAATGTGTATGGTCTGTAAATGTGTTTAAACCATTAGCAGGAGCGCTTATTTATTATTGCACCTTTCCTCGGTAAACGACTCGAGATCGATTGTTTGCTTGTTAAGGCTCATTCACACTCTTAAAGATTTCGTTGAAACGAGACCACTCAGCTCTTGTGTAAACCGCAACGGTATGCTAACGAAGAAAGGAAGTTTACTGTTTGTGCCGTTTTAAAAAACCAAAAGTTTCGCCCCGTCGGTCGGTCGAGGAAAAGTTTCGTCTTCGGGCGAAAGAGTTCAATTCCTGGATTTCGAGATGATATAAATGGAAAGTTTAGGGTAAATAGTGAAGTTTTCGTTCGAAAACTGTAATAAAATGCAAAGTAAAAGCGTTTATTTTTAGAGGGTCTATAAAGTTGATCGAGTTTTTCTTTCAAATTATTATCACTATTGATAAAGCCGAGGGCTTCTCATCATAACTACCTAAATAATGTACGCGACAATACAAACGTTATAACAAGTTATGTGAGTGAAAGAGAGTGCGAGCGAGAGAGAGAGAGAGAGAGAGAGAGAGAGAGAGAGATATTTTAGTTTTTTATAATATGAATGATCGCTTTTTTTTTTAATGTGATAGTTCGTAAAAAAGCTATGTACGGGTACGATTACGACGTATGAGCTGCCAATAGTTTGAGATTTAAACTGTCTAAACCTCTGGCAATTGGCAAAAAAAGGATTTGATGGGAAATGGTAATTCAAAGTAATTACCTGTTTATGCTACCTGAACTAACAAAAACATCTTAAGTCAGTAAGATAGATTCGAAAAATCGAACTCCGAAAGAATATTTTTTCTTTTTTTTTAAATGCCTCTAAAAATCGCTCTAAAAGTGCCTAAAAATCGTCCTCCGGAAGGATCTATTTCTCAAATTATTGAACTTACGAGACTTTCTTTGGTGGGACGTGAAAGAAGACATCAAGAAGATTGTTCCAAGAACACTCGTTCTAAGGTTACAAGCGTTCAGAGTTGGAAATTGAGAAAAAAGAGGAAATTCCCCCCCCCCCCCTCCCCCACCCTGGTTAATTTAAAAAAAAAATGTTTTTTTTTGCTCTTTTTAATCGGAATGAAACGATTTCAATCCCCTATGAACGTAACAAACATAATAAGAGTGAAGTTAGTCACATGAGTGGAATTGTTTGTAAATTCCTCCAGAGCACGTTCTAAAAGTGCCTACAAATCGAGCTACAAATCGACCTCCGAAGAGGTCTATCTCCCAAAGTTTTGAACTTTCGAGACTTGCTTTGGTGGTTGGTGAAAGAGCACAAAATCAACAAGAATAACAAATCGTTAGACTCACTTCAATTGATCTACCAGTTCTAAAGTATATATAGGCAGTCAAAGTTGGAAATTTAGAAAAAAAAGGCAATAACTCTCCCACCATTTCATCAATTTCGAAAACAATTTGATTTTTTTTTAATAGAATTGAGGCGGTTTCCATCCCATGTCCCCAAATCCCATGTGAATATAAGGAACATAAGAAAAGTAAAATTAGATCCATAAGTGCACTAAATAATAGACTTTTTAAACTCATCTAAAGCATGTTTTAAAAGTGCGTAAACATCTTTCAAATTATTGAACTCACGGAAATGTCTTTGAAGGAAGGCTAAAGAGGACATCAAGAAGAACAAAAAACCGTAGTATGTATTCACTTCAAGCAGTCCACTTGCTCCAAAATCACAGGCGTTGAAACTTGGAAACTGAGAAAAAAAAGAGGAATTATCTCCCTTACTTACGAATCTTGCTTTGGTGGATGGTGAAAGCGGCCATCAAGAGGGACAAGAAATTGTTGGATTTATTTCAATCGGCCCTTCATTGTAAACTAACAGGCGGTCAAATTTGGAAATTGAGAAAAAAAAGGCAAATTGACCAAAGGGTTCAAAGGTACCAAAACTAAGGGAAACCGTCTTTACTCAATCTCAAAAAAAAATTTAAAAGTTATTATTTTTGTTATTAATCGGAATGAGGTGATTTTAATCCCCTGTGAAAATAACAGACATAATAAGAACGAAATGAGTCCAATAAGTGAATTTATTTCTAAATGCAAATGCCTACAAAGCATGTTCTAAAAGTGTCTATAAATCGATCTCCGAAAGGGGTCTATTTTCTAAAGTATTGAACTTACGGATCTTGCGTTGGTGAATGGTGAAAGAGGCCATCAAGAGTAACCAGAAATCATTGGATTTATTTCAATCGATCTATAAAAGAGAAAGACGGAAAACTCTGAGAAAACTAAAATTGACTAAAGAGGAGGTACTCCCTTTAATCAATTTAAAAAAAATTATAAAAACTGTTTTTGCAGTTTTTAATCAGAGTGAGACGATTTTAATCCCTTGTGAAGAAACATAATAAGAGTAAAATTTGTCCCATAGGAAGATTTTTTTCTAAATGTTTTCAAGCACGTTCTAAGAGTGTCTGAAGATCCAGAAGAAGAAAGTGTTTGATGACAGAGGTGATAGAGGACATAATAAAACAAGAACAGCTTTCTTGGTTCAAAGGTACCAAAACTAAGGGAAACCGTCTTTACTCAATCTCAAAAAAAATTGAAAAGTTATTATTTTTGTTATTAATCGGAATGAGGTGATTTTAATCCCCTGTGAAAATAACAAACATAATAAGAACGAAATGAGTCCAATAAGTGAATTTATTTCTAAAAGCAAATGCCTACAAAGCATGTTCTAAAAGTGTCTATAAATCGATCTCCGAAAGGGGTCTATTTTCTAAAGTATTGAACTTACGGATCTTGCGTTGGTGAATGGTGAAAGAGGCCATCAAGAGCAACCAGAAATCATTGGATTTATTTCAATCGATCTATAAAAGAGAAAGACGGAAAACTCTAAGAAAACGGAAATTGACTAAAGAGGAGGTACTCCCTTTGATCAATTTAAAAAAATAATAAAAACTGTTTTTGCAGTTTTTAATCAGAGTGAGACGATTTTAATCCCTTGTGAAGAAACATAATAAGAGTAAAATTTGTCCCATAGGAAGATTTTTTTCTAAATGTTTTCAAGCACGTTCTAAAAGTGTCTGAAGATCCACAAGAAGAAAGTGTTTGATGACAGAGGTGATAGAGGACATAAAAAAAACAAGAAGAGCTTTCTTGGTTCAAAGGTACCAAAACTAAGGGAAACAGTCTTTACTCAATCTCAAAAAAAAATTGAAAAGTTATTATTTTTGTTATTAATCGAAATGAGGTGATTTTAATCCCCTGTGAAAATAACAAACATAATAAGAACGAAATGAGTCCAATAAGTGAATTTATTTCTAAATGCAAATGCCTACAAAGCATGTTCTAAAAGTGTCTATAAATCGATCTCCGAAAGGGGTCTATTTTCTAAAGTATTGAACTTACGGATCTTGCGTTGGTGAATGGTGAAAGAGGCCATTAAGAGTAACCAGAAATCATTGGATTTATTTCAATCGATCTATAAAAGAGAAAGACGGAAAACTCTAAGAAAACGGAAATTGACTAAAGAGGAGGTAGTCCCTTTGATCAATTAAAAAAAATAATAAAAACTGTTTTTGCAGTTTTTAATCAGAATGAGACGATTTTAATCCCTTGTGAAGAAACATAATAAGAGTAAAATTTGTCCCATAGGAAGATTTTTTTCTAAATGTCTTCAAGCACGTTCTAAAAGTGTCTGAAGATCCAGAAGAAGAAAGTGTTTGATGACAGGTGATAGAGGACATAAAAAAAACAGGAACAGCTTTCTTGGTTCAAAGGTACCAAAACTAAGGGAAACCGTCTTTACTCAATCTCAAAAAAAAATTGAAAAGTTATTATTTTTGATATTAATCGGAATGAGGTGATTTTAATCCCCTGTGAAAATAACAAACATAATAAGAACGCAATGAGTCCAATAAGTGAATTTATTTCTAAATGCAAATGCCTACAAAGTATTTTCCAAAAGTGTCTAAAAATCGATCTCCGAAAGGGGTCTATTTTCCAAAGTGTTGAACTTACGGATCTTGCGTTGCTGAATGGTGAAAGAGGCCATCAAGAGCAACCAGAAATCATTGGATTTATTTCAATCGATCTATAAAAGAGAAAGACGGAAAACTCTAAGAAAACGGAAATTGACTAAAGAGGAGGTACTCCCTTTGATCAATTTAAAAAAAATTATAAAAACTGTTTTTGCAGTTTTTAATCAGAGTGAGACGATTTTAATCCCTTGTGAAGAAACATAATAAGAGTAAAATTTGTCCCATAGGAAGATTTTTTTCTAAATGTCTTCAAGCACGTTCTAAGAGTGTCTGAAGCTCCAGAAGAAGAAAGTGTTTGATGACAGAGGTGATAGAGGACATAAAAAAAAAACAAGAACAGCTTTCTTACTTAAAATACCACCAACTAAGATCCGTTGGTCTAAGGTATCCACAAGCGATTTGTGTGCTACCATTTTGTGTAATATTAATTTTTTTTTATATAATTCTCACCACTTCTAGCTGACACTGGACAATCGTAAAGCATGTAAAAATAGACATTTGGAAGGTTTAAGGAAATTCAAATTGAGATTATGACAAAATTTAATTAAAAATTACTTAGATACTCAAAAAATGCAGATTCTGGGCAAATTCAGGTCAAGATTTAGAACTAAAATTATTTAGAAATTACCCGTTTTATCTAAACTATTGAGGTTTTTTATTAATAAAATCGAGCAAGAATTAATTAGGTAAAAAATGACTCAAAGCGTGGAAAAACACAAATTTGAAGGATTTGGAAAAAATCAAATTAACATTATGGCTAAAATTAGTTAAAACTATTCAAAGCATAAAAAATGCAGATTAAAAGGATCTGGGCAATTTCAAGTTAGGATTAGGATCAAAAGTGTTAATAAAATTACCCAGATCGTCTAAAAATTAAACTTTTGAGTGTTTGGAGAAACTCAGATTAGAAATAAGACTAAAATTGTTTAAAATTTACCCAGTTTAGCTAAAAGTGACAATTTTGATGTTTTTTGTTTGAAAGTCATGCTAGAATTAAGGCCGAAATACGAAAAACTGACGGTAAGACTAGAAGGAGCGTTTAAAAAAATTCAAATTAACATTACGGCCTAGAGCGGTTAAAAATTACTCGAAGTGCCTAAAAAAAGCAAATTTGGAACCTTTGAAGAAATCCGAGTTACAAGTAGGACTAAAATCGGTTAAAAATTATCCACCTCATGCAAAAATGTATAATCGATTAAATATCGACGATAATATAAATTTCGTTTATACCAGGTGTTCTTTTTAAGTGCGTGTATTATTGCTCACTCTAGAACTGGTAAAGTTTAATCGATTAATTTTATTTTATTATTTTTAGGTATAATCGATCTATTTCCTTTTATATGAATTGAAATTTCAAATAATGCTAAAATCTGAATAATCCTAAATCTATTATCAACAATGTAAATGGAAAATAATAAAAGGAATTAATAAAAAATTAAAATAAAACATAAACATTAAGTTGTTAATTATTTATCATCATTAAAATAATGATAAATATAAAATATTATAAATAATAATAAAAAATTATTTTATTTATCACTTTACTATAATGTTGATGGAAATGACTATTACTTTCCATCATTTTTCTAACAAGCACTGTTTGTGGTTGAATGTTGAGCATTGGGATTTGTTATACCGACGTTTTCTTGGGTTTCAGCCCTGAGGAAGACTAAATAAATAGTGGAAACGTTGCCCATTTTCCGATAAAGAAGAGGTGTATTATTTGTTCTAATCCTGCTACCTTCACCAATACATACAACTCAAGGACGCTAATCACAATCTTAATAATAACAATATTTATTTCCTTTATTTCGATTATATCATTCATATCGCCAAAACTAATTTTAATCCCTTGTGAACCTTTTCTGAGTGCCTCCACAGCACATTCTAAAAGTGCTTAAAACTCGACTTCCAATGGGCTACAGGATTTTCTTTGCTGAAAGGTGAAAGGGGACACCAACAACAGACTCTTAAATTCACTCCAATCGGCCCACTCGTTCTGAAGTTACAGGCGGTCAAGTTGGAAATTGAGAAAAAAGAGGGAATACCCCCTCTTTGGTCAATTTCGAAAAAATATTGTAAATTTTCTTTGCTGGTTTTGGTTGGAAAAAAGGCGATACGACCATCGTTTATTGTCTTATAAAGAATATCTGCTAAAACTGCTAGTTGAGTTACATTAATTTTTAATTTAACAACTTAGTATCAATAGTTTAGGTTAGTATATAAAAGTTTTAGTTTATTGATATTGCATTTATAAACTTGGCCTTAGTATCAATAAATCAACTTTTAAGATCTAGAAAATGTTTAATTTTCCTGAATAATTTAATTCGATTAACCAGAATGTTCGTTTTTTCGCATTACTAGTTCAGGTTTATTGATTTTTACAGATATTCAATTTGTCTTATTAATAATTCCGTAACGGTAGTAGAAAAAAATTAAATCAGCGCGTGTTTGTTATTAAAAAATCACTTTCGATTTGAGTATTAAAAAATACTTGATATGCATGTAAAATAATTTCAAATTTCTCCAGTTATCATCAATAAATCAACGTCGCAAAGTTTTACGAAGAATTAAAGTTCCAATTATTTATTGTCTTATAAAGAATATCTGCTAAAACTGCTAGTTGAGTTACATTGCTTTTTAATTTCACAACTTAGTATCAATAGTTTAGGATGTAAAAATTTTGATTTATTGATATTGCATTTAAAAACTTGCCCTTAGTATCAATAAATCAACTTTTAAGATCTAGAAAATGTTTAATTTGCTTGAATAACTTAATTCGATTATCCAGAATGTTCTTTTTTTCGCATTACTAGTTCAGGTTTATTGATTTTTACAGATATTCAATTTGTCTTATTATCAATTCTACTACGGTGGTAGAAAAAAGTTTACATATAACGCGTTATGTCGGTTTTCAAAAATTTATTTTCCATTTGTTTATAAGAAATACTTGATAAGCACGTAAAATAATTTAAAACTTCTCCAGTTGGCCATTTTCCGATAAAGAAGAGGTGTATTATTTGTTCTAATCCTGCTACCTTTACCAATACATACAACTCAAGGACGCTAATCACAATCTTAATAATAACAATATTTATTTCCTTTATTTCGATTATATCATTCATATCGCCAAAACTAATTTTAATCCCTTGTGAACCTTTTCTGAGTGCCTCCACAGCGCATTCTAAAAGTGCTTAAAACTCGACTTCCGATGGGCTACAGGATTTTCTTTGCTGAAAGGTGAAAGGGGACATCAAAATTAACAACAGACTCTTAAATTCACTCCAATCGGGCCACTCGTTCTGAAGTTACAGGCGGTCAAGTTGGAAATTGAGAAAAAATATTGGAAATTTTCTTTGCTGGTTTTGGTTGGAAAAAAGGCGATACGACCATCGTTTTATAAAACTTTATGAAACAGCTATATCTCAGCTATGGTCGCTATGGGTTCACTAGACTTATTTATAGTCTTGTAAAGAATATCTGCGCTAAAACTGCTAGTTGAGTTACATTGCTTTTTAATTTAACAACTTAGTATCAATAGTTTAGGATATAAAAATTGTGGTTTATTGATATTGCATTTATAAACTTGGCCTTAATAAATCAACTTTTAAGATCTAGAAAATGTTTAATTTTTCTTGAATAACTTAATTCGATTATCCAGAATGTTCTTTTTTTCGCATTACTAGTTCAGGTTTATTGATTTTTACAGATATTCAATTTGTCTTATTATCAATTCTACTACGGTGGTAGAAAAAAGTTTACATATAACGCGTTATGTCGGTTTTCAAAAATTTATTTTCCATTTGTTTATTAAGAAATACTTGATAAGCACGTAAAATAATTTAAAATTTCTACAGTTATTATCAATAAATGAACGTCCCAAAGTTTTACGAAAAATTAAAGTTCCAATTATTTATTGTATTATAAAGAATATCTAACTACCGGTTTTTTTCTCTCCACGTTTTCTAGTGGCCTATATACAACCGAAGCTGGACCTCCATAGTTTTCGTAAAAATTGCAAAAAACTACCTTACTGTTTTGGATAGTTTTTCTTAACTGTCTTTGGACATTTTTTTCTCCACAGTGTATTAAAATGACACCAGGAACGTAGCTGAGAATACTTTAACGTGCGACATATAGGAAACTGGCAATTGTTTCGGGCAGCTGCGTTCAACAGCCAAAGTAAAATGACAACAATTTTCCATTTTATTAAATTTATCCTAAATTACAAGGTAAATCTCTGGATTGGCATATATTAGAGTTTTTCTGTATCTCGTTAGTTCAGGTTAGTTCAGGTTAGTTCGACTCTATATTTTATCAAGCTCAGAATTTTAAAAATACACTGAATTCGACAGTAAAACTAAACATCAATTTGGAACGTAGCCGAGAATAATTTAGCGTGCGACGTATAGGAAAACTGGCAATTGTATCGGGAAGCTTCATTCAAAATCTAAAATAAAATGACAACAATTCTCCATTTTATTAACTTTATCCTAAATTAGAAGGTAAAGCTGTGGATTGGCATATATTACAGTTTCCTGTATTTCGTTAGTTTTAGGTCGCCGTGTATACTCTACTCTATATTTTATCACACGTAGAATATTTAAAATTAATTGGATTCAACAATAAAATTAAACATCAATTTAGGAACGCGGGATAGGATTAAAAGTGCCCCAGGATATGCCCTTTCCCTTGGTATCATTTTTATTAGGCCAGTCGACTAACTAGGGGGGGGGGGGGTCCAGAAAGCCAAGAAGGTGACCATTACAAAAAATAAAAAAAAACCGTCCCATCTTTGCGAATTTTTTTACATTTCCTATTTAACTTATCGGAATTAGACTTCAAAATTTATCATCTACGCATATGGGAAATTCTATTCATGGGAAGCCCTTATGCCCCACATAGCCCCGGAGTTACGGTAAAGACGCGAAAAATTTGTGTACCGAAAAAACTGCCACTTTTGACTTTGGTACGCCACTCTTCGGCCCCTTGCACATACCACCAAGTCGACCACATTTTTGGAAAGCCCGTTCACTTCTTTGCCTAGGCCGTTGTAGCGAAATTCCGTCAAATTAATAGTTTAAGAGTTATAAGCGTCAGAACCAAAAAAATACCGAAAATCTAAATTGCAAAAACATGAGATTTTTATAATCCCCACTAGTGTTCGGATTATTAGTCCCATAAGTGGACTTTTTTCTAAACGCTATAAAAGTCGACCTCCGATGTGTCCCAAAGTATAGCAAAATCCAAGGTAATTAAGAATCATTTTTATGAAAATTTTTACTTTATGGGCAATTTAAGATCACCTGCCACATTTCTGACAGATGCACGATTGAGAAAAAGGACATTGATTGGTGTTATTTTACCTGCCGGCGATAAGCGGCAAGAACAGGCTTTATCTGCCGCTGGTAAGATTAGTTACAAGGTTATGACCAGAAAAGTGACACTTTTGCTCGTTATGGAACACTATAATATTTCTGACTAACAATCCATGCTTTATCCCACGACATTGTTCTCGAAAGATGTAATCACGCATTTTTGATGTGTACCAAATGAACAGTGCCCCATTTCCACCCAATAGAAATAATTTATTGCGCAATGTACTAGAATACACTTAACGGAGCCGACAAAACGCTGTTTCCCTTCATCTCTTCGGCACTTAAATTAATTATAATTTTCACACCCACATTGCCGAAACAAATCATTCTTGTGAAAGCCTTAATAAGAAATATTGGACCAGGCACTATTAGCGGGATCCTTCAATAAATCATTAAAAGCCTTTATAAATCATTTAAAGCGGTGCCCCCGTGCCCCCGGGCCTTTCCTTTCTCCAATTCGAGTATGTTCGATTTGACGCCGAACTTCTTCATTTTAAAGGGATGAGTTTTAGGGTTTCTTCGGCCTTCATCGCCAACAGATAAATCAGGACTTAATGCGCCCCTGTATTCGATATATATGGGACCGAGATTCGTTAGCACGTAAGAGAGAAGTGGGGTAAACTTTTAGTATGATATATGGGGGACAGTTAAGACAAAGGAAAAGCCATTAAAAAGAAGACGATCGTCGAAATTGTCTGGTAATAAATAAAACAGAAACAGATCTCTAAAAGTTTCCAAAGAGGAACAAATTGAATTAGGGTCCTGAGATTTACATTTATGTTTTCTGTGCTGGAGAGTTCACCCTTATATTTCTAATTGCCGCCGCAGATAAATAGGTCTCTGATGTGCCCCCCCCCCCCCCCGCGCGCCCCTAAGACAAGTTTATCCCAATATTCGATACAGAGAGTTTGCATGGAGCGGTTTATTGCATCCGGACCTGCTGTCTTATTAAAGCTGGTCCGGAAATTGTGGTTTGCACGGTTTAATCCTGATGGTAGACTCCCCGAAGGCGTGTTTTATTTTGGTTTCAACTATTGTGTTCATTTAAAATATTTAATTAGAGACGCTGACAGATTAATAAGGAATGGTAGGAAAAAATTGTATTTTGTGACTCTAAATTGAGATTTAAATCTTTTCCAGACCGAAGACGAAGGCAATCATGGCAACGATGACACACGATGCTTCATTCTCTCGACGTTGGCTTCGCAGGGCCGCTCCAAAGTGCACTGCATACTATGCGAAGAACAGCTACTGGTCTTCGACAGGTACCCCTTGGTGGACGGTACTTTCTTCTTGAGTCCTAGACAACATGCCAAGTCTTGCATTGAGGTATGTTTACGGGTACCACTATACCCACCTCATTTTTGACTATCTAGAAACATATTTTTTTTTCCAGGTGAAAGTTGAAGGTCGCACCCAATTTTTAACAGTCGTCTGCATGGCGTGCCTCGAGGGCGTAAACGGGCGAACGATCGTTTGCCGATTCTGCAATCAAAAATGGGATGGGTCCTCGTTGATTCTGGGCAGTATGTACTCTTACGATATATTCGCCGCCATGCCCTGCTGCACCGAACGCATAAAGGTACGTCCCACCATCATCATAAGTGTCTGAACTCAATTAATAACCGGGCCCTTAATTTCGTAAACGTGTAGACACGTTAACGTTGTTGTTTTAATAAATTGAACAAGTTCGTGTCCAAGTCGGACGTAAATAATGCAAAGCTCGAACTACGGCAAATTAGTTATTTATAACTGTTCGTCGGCGAAACTGAACTCGACGAATTGATGGTCAAGGAACTTTTACAAAAGGGTTGACCCTTATAAACTATGTAAATACGTGACATTAAATTGCCGTCCGGTGTAATATGTATGTAAAAGTGGCATGTGAGCTGTGTTTACGAGGTAATGGCTCGACTGTTTGTTTCTATATTAAAACTTGAAACAAAACTTTAAACAGCATGAAAACGAGAAATATGTTAACGACCCAACTCCTAATATTCAGTCGCTCCCCGAGAGACCTTTGTTTCCTGATGCCAATAATTAAGCTCTTGGTTGGAGATGGTGACATCCTCTTAAACCAGTGACCAACTGTCATGGGTAGCGTCCAGACTTTACAGTGTAGGGCGATCATCCCAATCGGTTGTAACCCTCACACTTGTCTGATTCTTGGCTTGAACAACGTTATAGCGTTTCGAATGAGTTCGATGGTATTGCCATTTACTCGGTTTCGTTCCAAAGTACAACAAGACATCCTTCCCTATTCTGAAAGGACTTATGAATGCATCAAATTGACAAAATGAGCAGCTTTCATATTGTTGCGCCTGATCGTCGGTCCACAGAGATTCGGGCCGAAGCGGCAACGCCGACCGCGACTCTAATCTAGACTAAACGAGAACCGGGACCAGTCGCCTCCGTTCTCGAGAGTACGAGAATGAGTTAAGGGCGGGTATATGAACCAGCGAACCGCGCGAGATGGGATCAAATAGATAGTGCAGTGTAGTAAGTAAGCCGACGAATGAAAATTGCGAATCGTTAATAGAGAGTAATTGTGTTTTAATCGTGTTGTAACAATTAAAATTGAAGCTGTTATCGACCGTTAATCGACAAGGAAAGGATTTTCTCAGGTGATCGGTCAGGTCGTTAAGAAAAGAAATTTTTCAGCTAACCGAGATTTCGGCAATTGTTTATTGCCTTCTTCAGGGTGCTAGACTGTTTCTCATGAAAGTCACAGCTCAGCATTATTTAGTTTCGGTCCATATTAGGACATTATTACATTTTGCTCTCAATGATGTTATACAGTATTCTTTAAAATTTACATATATTACGGGACTACAGATTAAAATTGCTACGTCACATATTTCTTAAAACTAAACAGACACGATTACATGGTCAATCTTTTTTTGAAGAAAGTAAAAGGGTGTAGTTAATTGACGACAAACTATTGGAACCCGTATCCCGTAACCATATCTAGCTGGTTCTCCTTGAAGGCAACATTGAACACTGATGGACGAAGCTTGATTAAATCCAAAAAAACATTTATTGGAGAATTAGATGACAACCTAATTATCGATTTGGTGTTCCTCAGTCCATTGCACTGAGGCATCTTGGGTGGAGAACAAAGATGGGAAATATTGAACTCGAAATAAATTTTGAAGAAATGAATTAAGCAGCACTGTCGAAGAGATGGTAACCCATATCGAAAAAGTAGGAACTACATAGATAGATAGATAGATAGATAGATAGATAGATAGATAACATCATTTATTTTAAAAAAATAATTACAAGTAATTATTGTGTTTAAAGACGTCAACAGTATTACTAATCTCAAACATTTCTACAATTCCGGAAATAAACAATAAAATTATATGGTTTCATATCAACGAGGAACTTGAAAAGATTTTTTTTAAAGGCATCCAGACCCTGTGTCTCACGAATCTCCCTCCGCAAATGATTAAAAAACAATGATTAAAGAACAGAAGGGAATTTCGTTTTAGGAACATGACATGCTCAAATATTGAGATGGCTGGGAGAGTCAATATTGAGTTACTGGCATTTCCCCATAATACTATAGCATACTTTAGCAAAGGATATATATAGTTCCGTAATAGGCCTTTTTTAATGTACCTATGTCACAGTGCTTAGCCAAGACTCAATGTGTGAGCAGTATGACAGGACCCCATCCAACCGTAGAGTCTGGTAGAATTAGTTGACAAAATATCCTTCTCCTAAGTAGCAACTGCGCATTAGTAGTTTTGAAGCAAATACATTGGGTTTTATCAACATTCAAGACTAACTATTTTGAGAAAACCAGTCCTCTAACTGATCAAAGTGTTGCTTACATACTTGCTCCAATGAATTAATCAAACTACTATGGACCAAGCAAGTTGTATCATCTGCATAGTTGACCAGTTTACAATTTTTCGATGTGATGGTTATAGGAAGATCGTTAAGAAAGATTATGAAGAGAAGGGGCCCAAGAATGCTGCCTTGTAGGACACCGCGTTCAATGTAACTTTTACTGGATCTAGCCTGCCTGCTGCACATATTCCGTATTTATTCAGTTTTTTCAGTAGTACACTGTGTTCTACGCTGTCAAAAGCCTTGGAGAGGTCAAGGAAGAGGCCACAAGCACCCTCTCCCCGCTCCAAAGCTTCGACTATAGCCTCACTAAATTCCTATATAGTGCGTAGATACCTGACCGTAACCTGAGGTGTTTGACTACAGCCATTAGCAGTGGTAAGGAATACGTGGACTCACTGCAACTCCCGGTTTTTCTGTCATAAAGGCACCTTTTCTCACCTAGATTTTTGGTTCTCTTAGTACAAGTAAAGCTCGTCTCTAGACTTCCGTTATTGTTTTCTATTTGAATTTTTCCAAATATGGTAGGTAGGCACTGCTGTGGACCTGGACTCTCTTGGCCAACTCACTAGTCGTAGCTCACTCACCCCTAGAATTTCTTTCTAACGTTTCGTCTACAGCTGTGGCAGACATTATCTAAGGCGATGAGGCAATAGGCGAAGTGATCTCCCGTGCTTCCTGACGTTGACTGATTCGACTGTGGTGAGCTCCGTGGTATTTATTCCCCCGCCGCGCCGTTGCGCTGCAGTAGAGGGTCTGAGGTGGGGATAGTGGTGGCGCGTGATTTCGGCGCACTTGAAAATCAGAAGCCTTGCCACCAAGGCTGTACGGTTTGCCAAAGATCCACAAACCGAATGTGCTACTGAGACCCATCGTGAGCACTACAAGTGGCACGACCTACAAAATCTGCTGCAACCTAAAATAGGAAATACCGAGCGCTTCATAAAAAATTCCACTCATTTTTTCGAAAAACTGCATTCATTGACTCTTTCTCAAGGAAAAATTGTCGTTAGCTTCGCTCTTCACGATGGTACCCATGAAGGAAGCCATGGAACATATTAATCAGGAATTTCCACAAGATATTGCCAAGTTGTTGCAACACTGCCTAACCACTACATATTTTCAATGGAAAGAAGACAACGAACAACTAAGTCTCTCGAATTAATCATCAAAACCTTAAATAAAAAAATCAGAATTGACCTAAAATGGTCCTCTTCACTCTTTAATCTCGTCCTTAAGCATCAACCGACTTAAAGAAGTTCCTGTAGAGAAAGCCCATCCCTTTCCTGGTCTGAGTGAATAAAGATTTTGATGTCTTACATTCGATTACTGCTGTCTTCTCTCAAATACGCTTTTCTTTCCTCGAATACTGCTTGCTTGTATGATCATAACCTTAAATAAAAAACAACAGAATTGGCCTACAATGGACCTTCACTCTTTTTTAAACCCTCAATCGACTTAAAGAAGTTCCTGTAGAGAGAGCCCATCTCTTTCCTGGCCTGAATGAATAAAGATGTAAAAAAATCAGAAAAATCTCTCTTTCAAAAATTTGGACATTCAGAAAAACTCAAATAGGTGTCTCTATTGGTATCAATTAAAAGATATTTTCTGAGGCTAAGTCGGTTGTTTCCTGTCCTGATATCAGTTTTCTTAAAATTTGTAAATTGTGACTCGGACATTTCTTCTCCTAGAGTCAGTTAGAAGACACTGTCTCTTTTTTTAAAGAATTGAAAACTTACAATTATTTTCTTCGAGCTAGTTAGAAGATATTTTCTCAGGCTAAATCAGGGGTTTAATTTCTTGGTATCAACTGTTTCAAAATTTGGACACACACACAAAGTGGCAGGTTCTTGGTATGGGTTTTCTAAAAAAATTAAAACTCAGAAGGATCTCTCTGAATGTTAAATAACCGGTCCTTAGTATAGTTAGAAGATACCTTCCGAGTCTAAATCGATTGTTTTCTCTCTTGATCTCAATATTTAAATACGCAAATGAAACTCGAAATGTGAATATCTTGACGTCAGTTAGAAGATACTTTCTAAGGCTAAATCATTTGTTTTCTCTCTTAGCATCTTGTTTCTCAAAATCTGAAAACTTTTTTAAGAAAATTGGAAACTTAGAAGGACTCAAACAGTTTGTCTCTTAGCGTCAGTTAGAAAATATTTTGGCAAACTCAGTTGTTGTCTCTCTTTGGTACCTGTTTTCCCAAATTTAGAAACTCAGAAAAATCTCTCAAAAAAATTTAGAAAGAAGAAGGATTCAGAGACTCATTCGCTCACTTGCAGGCCTCAGCTTCGCTTCGGCGGTCATTCTCTGAGCTCAGCACAAAAAAACTCACTTTTACTCCTAGTGACATAAGCTACTATATTTAAAGCAAATGCTAAGCTAAACTCACCGGCTTCTTTATCGTTTTCAGTGTAATTCCTGCTACAAGCCCGTGCTCCATCCAGCACAGCGCCTCAACTTCTTCAGCGACTACAGCCACATGGTCCCGTGTCCCCATTGCCGCACCCTGGACACCCATTTCGTGAAACCGTTGGGCTTCTGCTACACACGCCAGGTGTCGCGCGCGTCGCTTCTGTGGCCATAGCATGCGGTCCCCAAGGCGGTCAAACCGCCGCCCGGTCCGCCGCTCTTACGTCAATTCAGACCCGAACCGCCTCAGGCTAGTCAGTCGGCCAGCTTGTTCAGTGCCGCCTCTTACAATCCACCCATCGGAGTGATAACGCCCCCGAGGACCGTTTTAAGTTCGCCGAGCAATAGCGTGGTGTCTCCCCCGAGGAGTGTGGAGACTCCGAGGTGCGAGGCGTCCCCGGACTCCATGGATCTGGATCTGGGATTGCTTTGGCGGGAGTTGGCGGGACTGCGTCTGGACGAATTTTGCCGCCTACAATTGACCAGGACACGTTAAGTTAGTTTGTCCGATTTAGTTTTATTTGTTACGTTGTTGCGTTTTGGTAACTGTTGTTTATTTTTATTTTAGACGATGGAAAACTGATTTTTATTTGTGTTGATCTTGTAGCAGCCAGATCAGTTTTTCATTTAATCACACGTTTTTACTTTTAAAAATCGTTATTAGTTTATTATTATTATTATTATTATATATTATGTTTGTTAGTTTTTAGTAGAATTTTTTTAACTTTAGCATGCCTACAGACACCCTTAAAAAAGCCCCCTCGAGGACTTGATTTATAATATTAATATTCAAATTGTGATTACATAGATATACTTTTAAGTTTTCCTAATCTCGAAATTGCTGCGCAGATCAGTGAATGTCGTAGAAATTTGTTGAAAAGTGAGCGGAAGAAGCAAGATGTTTTTTAATATCCGTTAGTAGATAGATTTTCTAGTGTTATCCATTAATAGTACCGCTATTACGTTGATTTCGTGTATCATGTAGGTTTTACTTATCGTAACGATATAGTAAAGAAAAAGTAAGTTTAGTAGCCATATTCACACGTACTATTTATTAAGAAGATGCGTAAAAATTTTTTACAAGCTAACTGTGAGCACTAGAGCTTGGTAGGTAACTATCCTGTAAGGGGGTAGACAATGGTGGGGCGTACAGGGTTAGAGCTGTGAACAATAATAAATTCCCAAAGTTTTACTGCAAAAAAGGTTCTTAAAAAATACAATATTTGTATCTTATAACATCATTTTCTATAGAAAATTGTGTCTTTTTAGCTTGAGGGATTGGGACTTAAAAAACAAAATTTTTTCTTATTTAAATAATGAAACGTCCAACTTCTTGGTGCAGTGCGTGGGGATAGTTTTTTTACTTTTATCTAATAATAATACTTGAGACTTTTTTTTTATACTTTTTGGCGCTGAGCGTGGGGATCAACAAACTTTTTTCAACTTTTATCTAATAATAATATGTTTTATTTGGTACCCAAATTAAGTACAGATTAGTCGTCATATGAACTGCAGAAATGCAAATTTTTGGCGCTCAACTTGAGTGTTCACTTCTTTAAATACCAAAATATTTTGAAATTTATAAAAAAATAAATAATCACGCCTATAGGATGTTGAAAAAATGTAAAGAACTTACAAAAATACTTAATACACAATTTTTCAAAATTTTGGCTTTTAACGTTATATGAAGCCGAAATGCAAATTTCTGGCGCTCAACTTGGGTGTTTGCTTCTTTAAATACCAAAATATTTTGAAATTTATCAAAAAACACGCCTACAGGATGTCGAAAAAGTGTAAAGAACTTTCAAAAGCTCTTAATATACCAATTTTTGAAAATTTTGGCTTTTAACGTTATATAAACTGCCGAAATGCAAATTTTTGGCGCTCAACTTGAGTGTTCACTTCTTCAAATACCAAAATATTTTGAAATTTATGGTAAACCCGTCCATAGGATGTCGAAAAAGTATAAACTACTTACAAAACCAATTAATATACCAAGTTTTCAAAATTTTGGCTTTTAACGTTATATGAACTGCCAAAATGCAAATTTTTGCCCCTCAACTGGGGTGTTCACTTCTTTAAATACTAAAATATTTTGAAATTTACAAAAAAAAACACGCCTATAGGATGTCGAAAAACTGTAAAGAACTTACAAAAACTCTTAATATACCAATTTTTCAAAATTTTGGGTTTTAACGTTATATGAACTGCCGAAATGCAAATTTTTGGCATTCAACTTGGGTGTTCACTTCTTCAAATACCAAAATATTTTGAAATATATAAAAAAACACGCCCACAGGATGTCCAAAAAGTGTAAGAAACTTACAAAAACTCTTAATATGCCAATTTTTCAAAATGTTGACTTTTAACGTCATATGAGCTGCCAAAATGCAAATTTTTGGCGCTCAACTTGAGTGTTCACTTCTTTAAATACCAAAATATTTTGAAATTTATAAAAAACGCGCCCATAGGATGTCGAAAAAGGGTAATAAAAAACTTACAAAAACTCTTAATATGCCAATTTTTCAAAATTTTGGCTTTTAACGTCATATGAACTGCCGAAATGCAAATTTTTGCCTCTGAACTTGAGTGTTCACTTCTTTAAATACTAAAATATCTTGAAATTTATAAAAAACACGCCTATAGGATGTCAAAAAAGTGTAAAGAACTTACAAAAACTCTTAATATACCAATTTTTCAAAATTTTGGCTTTTAGCGTCATATGAACTGCCGAAATGCAAATTTTTGGCATTCAACTTGGGTGTTCACTTCTTTAAACACCAAAATATTTTGAAATTTATAGAAAACCCGCCCATAGGATGTCGAAACAATGTAAAGAACTTACAAAAATACTTAATATACCAATTTTTCAAAATTTTGGCTTTTAACGTTATATGAACTGCCGAAATGCAAATTTTTGGCGCTCAACTTGAGTGTTCACTTCTTCAAATACCAAAATATTTTGAAATATATAAAAAAACACGCCCACAGGATGTCCAAAAAGTGTAAGAAACTTACAAAAACTCTTAGTATGCCAATTTTTCAAAATGTTGACTTTTAAGGTCATATGAGCTGCCAAAATGCAAATTTTTGGCGCTCAACTTGAGTGTTCACTTCTTTAAATACCAAAATATTTTGAAATTTATAAAAAACGCGCCCATAGGATGTCGAAAAAGGGTAATAAAAAACTTACAAAAACTCCTAATATGCCAATTTTTCAAAATTTTGGCTTTTAACGTCATATGAACTGCCGAAATGCAAATTTTTGGCGCTCAACTTGAGTGTTCACTTCTTTAAACACCAAAATATTTTGAAATTTTTAAAAAACACGCCCATAGGATGTCGAAAAAGTGTAATAAAAAACTTACAAAAACTCTTAATATGCCAATTTTTCAAAATTTTTGCTTTTAACGTCATATGAACTGCCGAAATGTAATTTTTTGGCTTTCACCTTGTGTGTTCACTTCTTTAAATACCAAAATATTTTGAAATTTATAGTAAACCCGGCCATAGGATGTTGAAACAATGTAAAGAACTTACAAAAATACTTAATATGCCAATTTTTCAAAATTTTGGCTTTTAACGCTATATGAACTGCCGAAATGCAAATGTTTGGCGCTCAACTTGAGTGTTCACTTCTTCAAATACCAAAATATTTTGTAATATATAAAAAAAAAAAAACCCATAGGATGTCCAAAAAGTGTAAGAAACTTACAAAAACTCTTAATATGCCAATTTTTCAAAATTTTGGCTTTTAACGTCATATGAACTGCCGAAATGCAAATTTTTGCCACTCAACTTGAGTGTTCACTTCTTTAAATACTAAAATATTTCGAGATTTACAAAAAACACGCCCATAGGATGTCGAAAAAGTGTAAAGAACTTACAAAAACTCTTAGTATACCAATTTTTCAAAATTTTGGCTTTTAACGTTATATGAACTGCCGAAATGCAAATTTTTGCCCCTCAACTTGAGTGTTCACTTCTTTAAATACTCAAATATTTTGAGATTTATTAAAAACACGCCCATAGGATGTCGAAAAAGTGTAAAGAACTTACAAAAACTCTTAATATACCAATTTTTCAAAATTTTGGCTTTTAACGTTATATGAACTGCCGAAATGCAAAGTTTTGGCATTCAACTTGGGTGTTCACTTCTTTAAATAACAAAATATTTTGAAATTTATAGAAAACCCGCCCATAGGATGTCGAAACAATGTAAAGAACTTACAAAAATACTTAATATACCAATTTTTCAAAATTTTTTGGCTCCCAACGCGAGCTGTCAATTTTTAGGTTAGGTGCTCTAACAGCCAATTTTTTGAGGCGCAAAACGTGGAAAATGTATTCGGATTTTCCCCCGATTTCCCTTCTTTTAAGGGTTTAAAACATTGAGTCAAATGTTGATACCAAAGCTCCCGAATAGTTCCGAAGTTAGACATTTGTTCGCCCTTCGCAACCGTTCGGGATTTGGGTAAAAATTTTGCAAAAATGTGCAGTTTTCACTTTGAAATTCAATTTGGACCATTTAGCGCAAACTAGGCGGAATAGTGCTTAGGAGGACGGTGCTAGAAAACGTTCCAAAGTTCATTCTGGAGCGGTTAAGATACGTTTTAAGGTTTAGGCACAAATCGAACTCAAAGTGACAATTTTCAAAAATTTGTCACAATTTCAAATTCAAAGCTAGAAGCTTCGTTTTTGGGTGGCGACAAAGCGGTATATATTTACTATTTCTTTCAATTGTGTCAAATTTTTTATCTCTGGAAACGTCCGAGTCCGAATTACGGGTTAAATGTGTGAAAAGTACACGAAAATCGCAAAAAAAAATCAAAACACTTAAACAGTTTTAGCTCGGCCATTATAACAGCCATGCTCGGACTTGAAGGACGGAAGGACGTGAAAATGTGACAAAATATGTCCAATCAAAATTTTTTAAAACAAAAGTCATAGTTTTTAAATTAATTTTTTATTAAAAAAAGATGTCTTGAGATACAAATATGATCACACAATACAACACATAAACCATTACAATCTAAAGTGTTGTCCGGGCTTTGAAGCCATAGTCTAATGGAATTTCTGACGTTTCGTTTGCAGCTGAAGTGATCTCCCGGGCTTCCAGATGTTGACTGATTCGACTGTGGTGAGCTCTGTGGTATTTATTCCCCGCCGTCACGCTGCAGTGGAGGGACTGGGGTGGGGGTAGTGGTGGCGCGGGGTTTCGGCGCACCTATGTCGCTCTCAGTCTATCCTCCTTCCTGTTAAAATTGTTGTGGTGTTTAAAGCCTCTCTCATTAGTCTCGGATAGAAACGCTGCGATTGAGGCCATTGAGATCTTTAAACACGACAACAATTTCAACAGGAAGGAGGAAATTACGTTTCTAAATGCAGACTGGAAGCGAGTTCAAGTTCGCCCCAAAACCCGGCCCCACCACTAGCCCCACCCAGTGTCGAATCAGTCAACGTCGGAAAGCACGGGAGATCACTTCGTCCATTGCCTTCACAGACATAAAACATTGTTCAGCCACCCTGTACTTACCCCAAAGTTTTACATATTTAAGTTAGCTAATTCCTAGTTATTCACTTTCTGTTGGACCCTCCTCATATTCGGGGTAAGTATTTAGTAGAATAGACGTACTTTTTAGCTCATTAAAGGCACTTTAAGTGATAGAAACCTGTTCGGTCCCTCGGGATAAGTTGAGTTTTCCCCAAAACCAACCGTTTTTTTTGCGTGTGATTGTTAAACAATTATTCCAAGTGGATCCCGCCAAGTCTAGTGGTTCATCATCCACCTTGTACATATAGAGGAACACTTTTTATACGATAATCTATTATATAGTATAAGTATGTAAACGTTGCTGTGTCCCAATAATTTTAGTAATACGTACGCTCCAAGAAAAGTGAGTGAGAGCTGAGAATGTGGATGTGCTTCCCAACTTTCATACCCCCCCCCCCCCCTCCTTATTTTTGAAACCATATCTCCTCATATACATATACTGAAAAAGTCAAATTCCCTGATATTTTCTCAGAGAATTTGACGGTTTTCTCAGTGATTTTCTCAGGGCTAGGTCTCCCTTAATATGCTTCAATTTACCCCCATAGCCTTTCTAGGAAACGGACGTACAAAATCACTCAGTAGCCGCTCAGAAATGAAAGTATATCCCGCCAAATACCTCTGAATAGTAACTGTTTTATTATCTTGTAGTGGAGAGAAATGCATTGTGTCTTCCGTCAGGCAGGCATTTTTAAAGGGAAAGTGGCAAATTCTAGGAAAATGCTCCAAGTACAAACCGTTCGTTACTTTTGCAAATTTTATATAAATACATTCTAAACAATTGTTGAGGGTAAAGTAATCCTAACCACTGTTTTAGTCAATTTTATTTAAATGGCATTGGGTTTTCATTGCTAACACAAATCTTAGATTACTGTTTATATTAACCTACTGGGGTGTCAATAGAAAAGACCATCACGATCAGCTTCTTGTATCACGAGCCTTTACACATGACAATAGAAATGGAGAAACCGCCCCCCGGTAAGTTTCACCCCCCTACTAATAGAGAATGCCTAATATTGTTGATTACGTTGACACATTTTTACTTTTAGAGAATCGTTGTGTTTTTGTGCAACACTATTCGATGCCCAGGCCTAACCACTCAGTGCTTCGAACACCAAGTTAAGGCGTCGAATCGTGCGGCAAATTTTAAATAAAATTACAAGAGTACCTTAACAATATAACTGAAATTTGTTATGTTTTTATTCATCATCAGTATTCCCATTATTTGTTTTTTTTTGTTGAGTTTCAGTCAGTATCCCTCTGACCGACATTATTTCGGGTGCATGAGTTACTTAGGTGTAGTAGTGCATGGTCGTTTAAGTCTTAAGCACATTTTGGGTTTGTATTGTGTGGTATTTGTGTAAATAGGGATTGGTCGATCGACACAAGCAACGTAAAAAACTTATTTTAC
Source organism: Taphrorychus bicolor (assembly GCA_951812265.1). Classification (NCBI taxonomy): domain Eukaryota; kingdom Metazoa; phylum Arthropoda; class Insecta; order Coleoptera; family Curculionidae; genus Taphrorychus; species Taphrorychus bicolor. The sequence goes on along the minus strand of OX638297.1, from coordinate 6,469,202 downwards.
TGAATTGGTTACCTACAATAGAACAGTTATCTGGAGTAAAACTACTTCTGGTCATAACCCCTTACAGCAGAAGTTGGAACCAGAGAAAGTCATTTTCGTTTCGACGCCGGTCCTGGTTGACATAAAAACGACAGACCAACTGATTTTCAACCAATTATCTTTGCTAAAAATCAGCTGGGCTGTCATTTTTATGTCAACCAGAACCAGAACCGTTGTGAAACGAAAATGACTCTAATAATGTGCTTGTGCCATGTAATAAACAAGTAAACTACGGAGAGTGACAGCTTAACTGTCAATAATGACAATATTGACATTGTCATTATTTTTGAAGGTTTTGAACTGTTATTGGTGGACGCAGGTATAGATTTAAAGGTGAATGATTAGGTCTGGACCAATGAAACATCTAACGGGATATGAGCCGTTATAATTATCGACGTTTCGGCTCTAATACACAGTCATCTTCAGGACAATACAACACTTGCCACTACCTGTGCGTCAGACTTAAAACAGCTTATATATGAAATTTGCTACGAAAGCTATCAATTTCTGGTACACAAAAAACAATGACATGGATATTGTCAGAAAACCCTCTTTTTGGAAAAAGTTTTTTTTCTGTTATCATTAAAAAAAGTTGTTTAGAGTCACTCTGTATAACCTGTCGTCCAAAAAATGTTAAAGCCTTCAGCCCACTATCACGTCCTTTTGGGAAACACTTTGTGTAGTTTTTAAACGATTATTTTAGACTTAATTCTACTCTGAATTTCTTCAGAAGCTGTCGAGTTTAGCCCTAATTCTATTCTGGATTTCTCTAAAAATATTAAATTTGCATTTTTAGACGATTTGAGTAAGTTTTCACCGATTTTTGGCCCCTAAAAAGAAACTTTTCCAAAAAAAAACATTAAATTTTCATTTTGAGGCTTCGTTTGTCAAATTTAATTTATTTTAGTTCAAAAATCATTTTACTAAAAAGAACAAATTAACTAGTCTGTTTCAGTTTTGTCTTATTTTGTCATAAAATTGAATTTCGCTTTTCGGCGGCTAAAATTGAATTTGATTTTTTTTGACTATATATGTTGTTAATATTGTCAGTAGTTATACAATGCCGATTCTAGCTCACTCTAAAGTGAGGTGGTTGGAAGCTGGCCTTGAAAATCGCGAGCCGTGTAACCTTGAAAAGCGACTTTGCGCGCCGGGTGACCAAACTTAAGTGCTTGGTCAACCCTAGCTTAGCTTGAGTGCCAAAGAAAAAATCATTTCAAATTTCTTTTATGGAACTAATTAACAACAATTATGGGCTATATGCAAAAACTCTTCGTCTGATTCCAGACCAATATCCAACATTAAAAATAATGAAATAACTGTTATTTTAAGATATAACTTATTCCCAGACATATCTGTATGACTTTAAGAAGTTTTAGATTTCCGATATGATGTTAAATTGGGGTTCATCAACCGACTTCTAATTCTTTATCTCTCTTCTAATTAAGTTCTCCAGATCTGAGAGACATCAGTAGGCCAAAAAGGTTTCCAATTCAACTTTTACAATCTCTTGAGAAAGCTTTGAAAGACGACCAATCCCGCTTGACGTATTCTAATCGTAGCGACGCCACTGTTGAGGTAGAAGCAATATTTTTCCGCGGCCTACTTGATCTTTACCATCGGTCTACGTAAAGACATTAAAGTTTTGTATATAATCCCGCAACTCAAAACAAACATCGTTAGCAACAACTAAATACGTAATCACTAATCGATTAAGTTACTTACTTCGTAGTAGTCGTTTCTAAAAACCTATAGTTATCGTAGATCTATAAGAGAGAGGTGAAACGCTGTTTCCCATTGGTGGGGAGCAGTGCGTCACTTATCAACTTAATCGTGTAAATATGACTAGGTGTAAACTCGTGTGAAAAGTGGCGTGGGCACCCAAGCTGGTGCGAGGACCAATGGCTGCTGACCATGCCAAGGGGTCGCATCGCGCCCACCAAAAATATATTTAACCCATTGGGTCAGCAGTCAGCACAATATTTATGAGGAAAACTTGTGTCTCCCACTGAGCTGTGCTCTATCACTTTTAATAAGGCTGTCGAAGCACAATATGGAGGTTGTTCTAAGCATGCCGGTGCTTTGAGACGTATACTACGTCAGTCTTGAAGCACTAATGTTTTAATAACGCGTAATGAGGGCGAAATCAGGGTAAGGGTTATAGTTGCACCACATTTTAACTAGTAGCACTAGAGTTGTAGCTGATATATATAATTTTAACTGCTTTTGCTTGCTGCCAATCAAGAAATTTTATAAGTGGGTCGATTTACTCTGTCCGATACAGTTACCAATGCCTTAAGATGAATAAAGAAAGCTAATCTGTGATATATCTTGTATATTGCATAAAATGTGATATACTTAAAAAAAAGGGGATTAGGCCTCTGATTACTACTAGAGTATAGACGACGCAATAATTTTCAAACACCTTCCCAAAAAGTTTCGATCAGCGACTAGATTGGATTTTAAGTATAGGGCTTGGGTGCTGTATCGCATAAAGGACCCTAAATGAGTAAGTTTAGTAGTTTTTAGAAAGGTTAGGCTTAACAATTTGGCTAAATTTGGAACGTTTGTGATATATATTTTTATACTTACTTAAGTAGAGTTTAGGATTTAAAATTTAACGGCTCAGAGAAAAGAAAGCATTAAGGACTGGTCTTGTTAGGAAACTCAGGAGTGATAAACATTTTTTGATAATACGACAAAAGAAATTTGTAAAAAGTATACCACCCGTCATTTTAAGGCTACAAATTAAGGCATTTTTATACGTTTTCTTACTATAGTATCAGATAGTTGCTTTAAATATTCGTAGCAGTATGTATTTCTTGTTTGGCAGAGTCTTCGCTATAAAGTGCATGTTGTAACGGTAATCATGTGTGTGATTAACAGAACAATTTCGCATCGGATTGTGATCGGAGACAATGGAATTTAATACAGTAAGTGACCGTCCTAGCTGAGAAAAAGAAATTCGGTAAGCGTTCTCATTGTACAAAACCCATTTACACCTTCTTCATCATTCGTTCGTCGTCTGAGTGCGTGAGCGTGTTTTCAAAGTCGAAACGTTGAAACACGAAATTCCGCGGTGTGCTTGAATATAGCGAAACAATCAACGAATTTGATGCGTAGAGAAGTAGTGGATCAGATGAGTGGAAAGTTATAGAGTCTGTTGGGTTCTGTGGCTCCATCAAAGCAGTCTTTTTCCATCCACTAATCTATTTCATGACACATTTTGGTATATCTCAAAGGGTCCATGACATTTTATACCACATACCAGGACATTTCATACCAAGAGGACTCATACCACCTCTATTTCGTATCATAGATGGTGTTTCATACCGTGTATCGTTAGTAGTTATACAACGCCGAGTCTAGCTCACTCTAAGTGACCATGAAAATCGCGAGATGTGTGACTTTGAAACGCGATGGATTGGACTCCAGCCGGGCCCGCCTTGACATCTCCCGTGACCTCGAAAGTCGCAATCTTGAAGCGAGACGAGTTACACGAGGTAGCTTGAAAAGTCACGTCGGGTAACCAAGCTGTCCTTGAGCTTTTTTAGCTGATTCATACGATGTATAGTATTGAGGCGCCACCTTTTACAAATTAAATACGTTTTAAAAGATCACAAAGACGTTACTACATTGAAATTGAACTGAGCTACCAAAACAAAAACATAACTGAACTGATCTGAACTAACCAAAGAACCCCTCACGAAAAAAAAGAGCGGTCTGCGAGGTCACAGACCCCACAAGAAAAAGAATTGAACTAACCAGGACTAACTCGAAAGAAAGGAAAAACAACTAAACTAAACTACCATAACTGAACTGACTTGAACTAACCAAAAAGCCCCTCATGGAAAAAAGGAGCCGCCCTAGCGAACCGAATAGGGCTCTTTGGTTGCCTACAATCTTCTAAATTTACTGAGAAGTCGCTGTCATGTATTGAGAAATCGGGAAGAGAAATTTTCCAACAATTTTTTTTTGCTGCTTGAAAGAAGCTTTTCTCTCTTTTTTTCCATTTTTTCCTCTTTTTTCCTTTGTGCTGTCAAAAGCAGGCGTAAAAGCTTTTGAAACGGTTTGAAATACACCTTCAGGAGCGTTAACCGCTGTTGAAGGATCAACAGTGCCAATCATGTCATCGTCACCTGCATCGGAATGTTTCAATGTGTCAGTGCAAATGACGACTGCTGTCGTGGCAGGAATTTCTTTATGAGGGATTTCTTCATTCGGTTCTTCAATCACATGATTTTCTAATCTTGATGCGCCAACGGAATTAGCTGCAGTGGTGACAGGAACATCTTTATTAACTAATTCTCCATTAAGTCCTACAGTTTCTCGGTTTCCTTGTGCTGCTTCTGCAGGAAATTCATTGAATATCTCGTCATTTCCATGGAAAAGAGATGAATATATTTTTTATTCTTGAATTGTAATTTCCAAAGGCAGGTAGTTTACATTAATAAATACGGCTGCTTTGTTAGAAGCTCCAAATACCTCTCTGGACGATTTTTCGAAAACTTTGTTTTTTTACTGCGTCGAAAGAAGTTTTTCTCTCTTTTTTCCATTTTTTCTTCTTTTTTCCTTTATGCTATGAAAAGCAAGCGTAGAAGTTATTACCATCGAATTGTCAGGTTCCAGGTCCTTTGAAATGGTTTGAAATACATCTTCAGGAGCGTTAACTACTGTTGAAGGATCAACAATACCAATCATGTCATCGTCACCTGAATTGGAATGTTTCAATGTGTCAGTGCAAATCACGACTGCTGTCGTGGCATTTTCCATTTGCAATTTCTTCATTAGGGATCTCCTCATTCTGAACTTCAATCACATGATTTTCTAGTTCTGATACGCCAAAGGAATTGGCTGCAGTGCCATCTTCATTAACTAAATCTCCATTAAGTCCTACAGTTTTTGGATTTTCTTGTACTGCTTCTGCAGGAAATTCATTGAATATCGTCATTTCCATGGAAAAGAGATGAATCTATTTCTTATTCTTGAGTTGTAATTTCCAAAGGCAGGTAGTTTACGTTAATAAAAACTGCTGCTTTCTTGGAAGCTCCAAATGCCTCTCTGGACGATTTTTCGAAAACTCTCTTTTTTTTCAGCTTTGAAAAAAGTTTTTCGCTCTTTTTTTTCCTTTTTTTCCTGTTTTTTTCCTTTGTGCTGTCAAGAGCAGGTGTAGAAGTTATTACCATCGTATTTTTAGGTTCCAGGTCATTTGAAAACGGTTTGAAATACATCTTCAGGAGCATCAACCACTATTGAAGGATCAACAATGCCAATCATGTCATCGTCACCTGACTCGGAATGTTTCAGTGTGTCACTGGAAATGTCGAATGCTGTCGTGGCAGAAATATCTTCAATAGGAATTTCCTCATTCGGTTCTTCGATCACATGATTTTCTAGTTCTGATGCGCCAAAGGAATTGGCTGCAGTGTTGCCAGGAACATCTTCATTAACTAAATCTCCATTAAGTCCTACAGTTTCTGGATTTTCTTGTGCTGCTTCTGCAGAAAATTCATTGAATATCTCGTCGTTTCCATGAAAGAGATGAATCTATTTCTTATTCTGGAATTGTAATTTCCAAAGGCAGGTAGTTCACATTCATAAAAACTGCTTCTTTGTTAGAAGCTCCAAATGACTCTCTGGACGATTTTTCGAAAACTTTCTTTTTTTTTCCTGCTATGAAAGCTTTTCTCTCTTTTTTCCATTTTTCCTCTTTTTTCCTTTGTGCTGTTAAAAGCAGGCGTAGGAATTATTAGAATGAAAACGGTTTGAAGTGCGACTTCAGAAGGGTTAACCACCGTTTAAGGATCAACAATGCCAATTATGTCATCGTCACCTGAATTGGAATGTTTCAATGTGTGAGTACAAATGACAAATTCGGTTCTTCAATCACATGATATTCTAGTTCTATTGCGTCAAAGAAATTGGCTGCAGTCCTGACAGGAACATCTTCACTTACGAATTCTTCATTCGATCCTTCAGTTTCTTGATTTTCTTGTACTGCCTCCCCAGAAAATCGAATGAATGGCTACCTTTATGGCAAACACATGGATCTAGTTCTTGTTCTTGAATTGTAATTTCGGAATACAGAAATCTACATTAGTAAAAACTGATTTGTTATTAGCACTAAATGCCTCTCTGGTCAATTTTTCATGATCCATACCACTTCTATTTCATATGATAGATGGTGTTTCATACCGTGTATCGTTAGTAGCTATACAACGCCGATTCTAGCTTACTGTAAGTGACCTACAAACATCTATGGGCTTCATAGGGAGCGTCACACGAGGTCTCTGGAAGCTGACCTTGAAAATCGCGAGCCGTGTGACCTTGAAAAGCGGCTTCAGACTCCAGCTGAGCCCGCCTTGACGTCTCCTTTCTCCTTCTGTTGTGGCAGGAGTTTCTTCATTCGTTTCTTAATTCACATAATTTTTTATTTGTGATACGTCGAAGAAATTGGATTCAGTCGTGACAGGAACATGTTCAAATACGAATTCTTCAATTGGTCCTTCGGTTTTTTGATTTTCTTGTACTGCTTTCTCAGAAAATTGAATAAATCTCTGGTCATCTTCAGGAAGACGAAGCGGAATGATTTTTTGTTTTTGAATTGTAATTTCCGAAGACATCTACATTAGTAAAAACTGCTTTGTTAGTAGCTCTAAATGCCTCTCTGACCAATTTTTCATGATCCATACCATTTCAATTTCATATCATAGATGGTGTTTCATACCATGTATCGTTAGTAGTTATACAACGCCGATTCTAGCTCACTCTTAAGTCAGCTAGAATCGTTGAAAGCTGGCCTTGAAAATCACTGGACTTTGGACTCATTCGATCCTTCAGTTTCTTGAATTCCTTGTACTGCCTCCTCAGAAAATCGAATAAATGACTATCTTTATGGCAAAGACATTGATCTATTTCTTGTTCTTGAATTGTAATTTCCGAAGACAAATCTACATTAGTAAAAACTGCTTTGTTAGTAGCTCTAAATGTCTCTCTGGCCAATTTTTCATGATTCATACCACTTCTATTTCATATCATAGATGGTGATTCATACAGTGTATCGTTAGTAGTTACACAACGCCGATTCTAGCTCACTCTAAGTGAGCTGATCTTGAAAATCGCAAGTCGTATGACCTTGAGAAGTCGTTGGAAACTGACCTTGAAAATCGCTGTACGTGTGACCTCTTCCTTTTTAAAGATCTCCACCTTAGAAGTGGACAGTGATAACAGATGTTCAAAAGAAGAACGTTTATCATCTACACACGCCAGGTTTTCACACCGTTTTGCCCTTACGTATAAGACCACATTTTCTGTGGGGACCTTTACCGACCCCAACAGCGCTCTTTATTTCCACTACTGACCCACACATCTGAGCAGATTTACAACTATAAAAGGTTTTAAATTTTTCAAAATTATAAGAACGCGAACTAAATATTGCAAAATCTAAAGCCTCTTTTAGACCTCGGTGTATTTCTAAATAAATAGTAATAAATTTATTGCCACTAACAATATAAATAATCTAGGAAATATTTTCTACTAAACTGCCTAATCAGCCACTGGTGCTGACACCAGTGGTGGTAATACGTAGAGATAAATAATAGTGACGCACAAAATATGCACCAAGACTGCAACTAACAACAGATTTACCTCCCGAACCAACGTTGCCAATTATCTTAAAACGTTGCCAAAAAGCAGGAATTTTTTGTAGCCATTGTTCTGTTTGTCACCTAGTTTCTTCTGTCCAAGAACAAAAGAACAATGATTTTCTTCACCATTTACACACATCCCAGAACTATTAACTACTATTGTATTGGTAACCATTGATGTTGTAGGTTTTATGAGGGCCGCCATTTTAGCGGCCGCCATATTTAATATTATGTAGGTTTTTATACGATGTAGTCAGCTAAGATGCTCCCTCTATGTTTTCAATTAAACATTATTATTATTGTTAAATCGACGTTTTTTTGATTTATTGTGGTTTTTTCTTAAAAACGTCTGTGGTAAACCAATAAAATTTTCTTGCTCTATCAGAGGCGACAATTTAATTGGCTAGCCACTGCTGATTTTTGAAAAGTGTTTACAGAAAAGAAAGAGAAAGAGAAACGTATTTATGTCTGTTTATAGTGTACTGTAGTAGGGGAGGATCGAGACGGCAGGGGAGCCTTTCCTCGCCCTGCATTGCCGCTTCTTGGATCTAGTAAGGAGTCGTACTACTTTAGCAGGGTGAAGAAAGGACCGTTTATTGTTATATTGCATTGTTCTTGCTGTTATGCTCAGGATTAATGGCCTGCGTGGATTTGAAATATTGTTTCTTGATCAAACGTCTAGAATCCACAAAGGAATTTTGCAAAGCTTACAAAACCGATGGGTGATCACTGAATGAGTACAAATAGCTGCCGTCTCATTGCCATCCGAATTTATCATTATTATTACAATTATTATATATTTTCAGAGTTTACCATAAGCAATATCATCCTCATCACGATCAGAGATTTTATTGTTCCGTTTCGATTTCACCACTGTGGTTTAAAATGGACTAAATGCTCAAATTAACGAAAAATTGAAGTTTCTAGAATAGAAAAATCACACCTCGACTCAAAACTACCTCAAAATTTTGCCTGTTTCGGACTGTTACGTCATGTTCCTGGTGTGCTGATGCAAGAAGGTCTGTTTTAAACTTAAAGTTAACTATTCATCTTAAAAAATGTATTTTTTTTTTAATTTTTGTTCTCATTATATTATTAAAAAGGTGGTTGTGTATTTTGGTACATATCCGTCTTTAAAAGCAATATGTGCCATAAACTCGTCTTTTTGATACCAAAAATAAACCAACCCTGGATGGTACCAAACGCGCAACCACCTTACCTTAAAGGAATTTTAAGAGTGTGTTTTACTACTAGAGTACCTATGATAAAGCTGGCGGAATGTTATATCGGCAGAGTATCCTTCAGTCTAATTTGTAAATTATACTATATTTGTAACTTTAGGCTAATGTAACTTTAATCAGTTATCGTATATAAGTTGTGCGTATCTTCCAGTATCCCTTTCTTAAGGGGAGTGGTTAAATGCGACTGGCAGATAACGCGTTTTGATAATAGAATATGTGGAAATGTTTTTTTATAATCGTGAAAAATATCAGTATAATATAATGACACTAAATGATCGAGCTTTTATTGGCTTTTTATAATAATGTAATACAATGGGGATTACAAATTTTTAAGCATATTTAATATAACCATTGTCTATAAAATAGAATCGGTTTGTTATTTTTTTTTAATCCCAGTTCCCATTTAGCACAAGTGAGTTTAGGTCAAATACAAACAACTTGATTATACAGTGTGTCCCAAATTCGGCCTATGTATTAAAAATTATCCAAAAACGCCATTCTAAAAGTGCCTAAAAATCGACCTCCGAAGGGTTCTGTCTTCGAGAGTATTGCACCTACGTAACTTCCCATGGTGGGAGGTGAAAGAGGACATTAAGAAGAAGCAAAAGGAGTTGGATTCACTCCATTCGATTGGATTCACTCCAATCGGTCAAGGCGTTTTCAAGTTACAGGCGGTCAAATTTGAGAATTGAGAAAAAAGTCTAAAAATCGGCCTCCGAAGGGTTCTATCTTCTAAAAAGAAATCAATTTCTTACGAAATTGCGATAATATTGTGTGAGGTTTCCGGATATGAGAATAATCATTGGAAAACCAAAACATTTCTTGAACAGAATCGTTTAAAATCTTTTTTATGAAAAAAATATAGTTTTATTATTCAGTTAAAATCATTTAGAAATCCCTCAAAAAGTGTAATTTCTAAAACTACAAAATTAAAAAAATTTGAATTTGCCAACAAAATTAGGCAAAAATTCGGAAAGTAGAAAATTTAAAAAAATTTCGAACCAAGCCGAGTCAAGGCACATTGAAAATAAACAAGATGTCGCATTTTTTTCTTTTGTTTTTACTTAAAAAAAATGATTGAATTTTATCTCAAAATGGGAGAAAATCGTGGTAAGTCCTGAAAATATGAATATTAATTGGAAAATTAAAACATTTCTTGATGCTAACTGATTAAAATCTTCAATGTATGTAATTGAATTAAAATAATTAAAAAATACTTCAAAGATGTAATTTCTGAATATTGAAGTAATTTAAGTTTTCGAACAAAATTGACCAAAAGACCTTTAAAATAATAAGGAAAACATAATTTTTTCTCTGGTTTTTCGTTTAAAAAATTAAATTCTTCTCAAGATGGGATAAAATCGTACCAATGAAAACATTTCTTGATCAGAATTGATTAAAATTTTCTGTAAGAATCACCTTAAAAATTCTTCAAAAGTAAGTAATGTCTTAAAATAGACAATTGAGGAAAGTGAATTTTTCTGGAAACAAAATTGAGCACGATGCGGTAAAGCAAAGAAGAGATCTCAACTTTTGACTTGTTTTTCGTTTAAAAACTAATTTCTTTTCAAATTGAATCACACAACTGAAGTTACGAATATCATTGAAAAAAATAGCATATCCAGATTAGAATGGATTAAAATCTCTTCTAAGAGAAAATCATCGTAAATAAGTTTAAATTATTCCAAAATTCCTCAAAAATGTAAATTCTTAAAGGAGGAAATTAAATTGAAAAAAATTAATTTTTGAAACGAAAACGAGCTCAAAATTTTTTTTTGTTCTGTAGTTTTTCATTCAAAAATTAGTTTCTCTTGAAATCATTGGAAAACAAAAACATTCCTTGGTCACATTTGATTAAAATTTTCTTTATGAGTACAGTCGCATAATTAAGTTAAAATCATTCAATATTTTTTTTATTTCAACAACTCATAACACCCCCTATTTTTTACTTTTCTAATGTTTTATGTTTTTACGCCACTGTTTGTAACGACGCCACTGATATGTGCACCCACTACGTGAACTGACTTGCTCTAGCTTATTAACCTATCTTTATTCAAACAACTGAAAATGGCAAAGACAGTGGTAACTTCAATTTCCAGCCAATGACGATTGGAGATTTCGGACGACAAATAGGAGCTGAAAGCGGCACGCACTGTCAAATTGCCATGACGTGCCACCGGCGCCGCCATTTTAACACTGATGTTTGGGAAATTAAAGATTTTTGTCCACGACCACTTAATAATATACTGATATTCAGCTTGTTGAAAAAAGTTAAATAGGGCTCATATAGCGTCAGAGGGATATATGAGTTGAAACAGCGGGAATAATGATATTATTCCCGCTGTTTCAACTCATATATCCCTCTGACGCTATATGAGCCCTATTTAACTTTTTTCAACAAGCTGAATATCAGTATATTATTATTACTGATTACGTTTCTGGAAGGAAATAATTTCCTTAAGTTCCTTAAGTAGCTCGTTAAGCGATGAGAGCTTCATTCATTATTTTGGCTTGAAGGATGCTTTTAAATACTTTCATAAGACTTCAAAAGTGGTTAATAAACACATATTTAACATTCTAATTTTCTGGTAATCTATCAATTCCTTCAGTTTTAGGTAGAATTTAATTTCTCACATTAACACGAAATATTAATTAACAAGATTTCCCAAAACCCTTCCATTAACGAAGGCTTCAAAAATTCTTTAAGACTAAAATTAAAAAAGCTTTATGAGTGAATTCTCTGGCTTCTATGTGCTCTTGTTGAAGTTATCAATTAGCAGTAAATCTTGGGATTTGAATGCTTTCAGTCTATTGTTGTGGCTTGCAAAGCCTATAGTTAACCCGTGCTTCAAGGCTTGAAGTAGAAGTTTGTTACGCGACAAAAGTTTAATAATATTTTGACATCGCTCATAGACTTCAAGTTTATTGGTGAAGGCTTAAAGAATGCTTTTATATGTTTTTTTTTTAACGAAGGCTTCAAACCATGCCATTAACAAAGGCTTCAAAAATTCCTTAAGACTCCAGTTAAAAGAGCTTTAAGAGGAAATCTCTTACCTCTAGGTTGTCTTATTGTTAAGTTATCAATTAACAAACATCTTGGGACTTAAATGGTTTAAGTCTTTCGTTGTGGCTTGCAAGGCCTGTAGTTAACCCGTGCTTCAAGGCTTGAAGTAAAAGTTTGTTACGCGACGAAAGTTCAATAATCTTTAAATTTCGTTCATAGACCCCAAATTTGTTGGTGAAGATTTAAAAAGTGCTTTTAATTACTTTCTTGAGGTTTCAAAAATGGTTAAATAAACAGATATTTAACATCTTAAGTTTCTGGAATAATATTAGTTCCTTAAGTTTTAGGTAAATTCTAATTTGTTAAATTAACACCAGATGTTAATTAATATGAATTTGTTAACCAGAATTTCCAAAACCATTCCCTTAACGAAGGCTTCAAAAATTCTTTAAGCCTCCAGTTAAAAGAGCTTCAAGAGTGAATCTCTAGCCTCTAGGTCCTCTTGTTGCAGTTATCAATTAACAGACATCTTGGGACTTAAATGCGTCCAGCTTTTTGTTGTGACTTGCATGGCTTGGAGTTAACCCGTGCTTCAAGGCTTCAAGTAGAAGTTTGTTACGCGACAAAAATTCAATAATCTTTTGACATCGCTCATAGACTTTAAGTTTATTGGTGAAGGCTTAAAGAATGCTTTGAAATGTTTTTTTTTTAACGAAGTCTTCAAACCAAGCCATTAACAAAAGCTTCAAAAATTCTTTAAGACGCCAGTTAAAAAAGTTTTAAGAGTGAATCTCTAACTTCTAAGTGCTTTTGTGACATCCGGATTAGATATTCAAAGCCTCAGTGAGTTAGTGATTATCAATTAACAAACATTTTGGGATTTGAAGTCTTGTGTTGCGGGTTGCAAAGCCTATAGTTAACCCGTGCTTTAAGACTTCGGTTAAAGGCTTCAAATTTATTGCTAAAGGTTTAGATAATGCTTTTAAATGTTTTGTTATCGAAGTTAGTGGTTAATGAACACATAATCTAAAAAAAGTGATTAAGTACATAATTAAAATATATCTGAAATGTACAGGGGCGGAGATATTTACTGTTTAAATAGAGTTGGGACACCCTGTATGTTGCCTTGGCAACCAGAAGGAGTAGGCAACAAAGCAATATCAAATGCCGCAGCGTAAAAAATGCACTGGTGGCACCGGTTTTACCGTCAAACGCGAGTGTCACTTTGACATTTCAATTATTTTCTTAACACTACCTATAAGATTTTATAATATGTAATTATCAGACAATGGTCGTGGACAAAGTATAGTATTATACTCGCTTTTTATGGCCATTATTCCCACCGGAGACTTGCGCCCCTCGCCTGCGGCTCGTGACGCAAACGTCCCCCTAAAGGAACAACGGCTTTCATAAAAAGCTCGATTAATAATATACTATTCTTCACTTTTAAGATCGAAAATGAGCTTAGTAACTTACGGTTTTGGTAATGAATTCTTATTAAGTAATGATGTGAGGTTCTAAGACATTTGTTAGGGAAAAGGTTTCGCCACATTTCTTCTGGAGATATTTTGGAGGAAGACATCGGAGGTTCGAGCATGTCAAAGGGATTAAAAGGTAGGCAAACCAAGTTTTTCAAGAAATATTTCCTGTTTGTTGTCAAATTTTTAGTTCAAATTGATAAAAATATTAATTTCTTGGTTAAAGCAGATAATTTCTTTAATTTTGATGCGCAAATTGTGACATTGTCTTTACAAATTTTATGCGAGAAAGGGCGGCATCTCGGTAGAGATGAGATGAGAATAACTACTCTCATTAACTGCTTGTATAATATACTATTTTTTCTTGTTCAGTACTTCGCTTTTCATTCATATCGAGTGGCCCGTTTAAACTTTTTTTTCTTTAATTTCGAGTAAAAATATATGTTTTGTTCCAATCTATAAAAGCCAAATTTAAAATTTTCCTCGAAAAGTGAAGAAGCGAAACTAATTCGACCCTCACTCGCGAACAATCTCATCAGGGGTGTTTCCAAGAGGCGTTGTTTAAGAAAACAGTGTTAAATTAAGGGGCCGAGACGCCAATTTAAAGTCTGGACCGTTCGGTCATTTGGGAACATTAGAGCCGAAATAGAGCCGTAAATTGTTTAACTTGGGTGTCGCATCACGTAGACGCTTTTCGTTGCGCAGTTGTGGGCAATTTGCGACGAATAAATTGAGTGACGTTCTTCCTGATGGTTGTTAGTAAAATTGGACCTTTGCCGAGGGCATATCGAATTTTGCCGCCCTATTACCGTATTACCCTTACGATTAAATATTACGGCACACGTAATTGAAATCTATGGTCAGAAGCACATTATCCATGTCCACGATCCCTGTTTCGAGTGATATACGGCCGATGGATTACTTTTATAATGCAATCAAATTTAATGGCCGTAATGGCCGGGACCTTGTTCGATTTATCCCCTAATATGTCCATAAATTCCTCTTTAGTCTTAATATCAATCTGATGAGGGTTGAAGTGGTTTCTAGAGGGAGAAGATATTATTTCTGCAATAACGAACTTAATTTCTTGTTTGCCGCCCTGTTTTACGGGAAAACAAATTAGCGAAACGGAACAATTTATTTTCTTCAAACACTATGCTATGTTTAGCACGCAAGCGATAAGAAGAACTTGCACTTTTGTCCACTTTCATTAATTTTGTTTTGTCTGGGTATTATGCATTGTTAGAGCTTATAAATCAACATCACAAGTTGCTGTAGGAATAATTACTTTTCTAACTAGTACTCTAAGTAATACTTTAATCATAGTCTATAAGCACCTAGTAGAGAATTAGAAAATTGCGCTTGCAAAGTTAGACTGAGAAGCATGTACACGTAGCAGAATATTCAAGTCGATGAAGGAGGAGAGTTTTTAAATTGAAGTGCTTTAGAAGCGGTCCAACAAAATTACTCTCCATGGATGATGCCGGAGTCGGACGAAAGGAAAAAGTCAAAACCCTTAAGTGTTTAGTGGGTAGGCTTACTCTGAGCATACCACATACCCAGTTGCAAGAGGTCTAGATTGGCATTCACTTATTTTTGCCATGTCGTTACCTTTGAAATCTTCTTTTTTTTATAACTATAAAGCGTTCCATAAAGTTTTTCCAAAGGCTATTATTTGAATGGCCCCTATATAATTTTTGAACTACGTCACTGTTAATGGTTATGTTATAAAAACCGTAAAGGAAGGATTCCGCCAAAAACGCGACATATTAGTTATCCATAAACTGATTTGCCAAAAATGTGATTGACAAGGTTTTAACCAGTAAAATAAAAGCAGGTGAAGGTAAATGCCAATAACAACTTCCCTAGAAGTTGTTATGATGGTTTAATGTAGTTTTACTTTAATATCTGTCATCAGTTTGACTTTGATTAATTTCCTCGACGTTGCTTGCATTATAAAAAAAAATTTTTTATCAACTTATAAATTTTCTCAAAATCACTCAGTAACTATCAAGTAACTCAGTAACAATCACTCAGTAACTATCTATTCAAGAAGAACGCATTCAATTTCTTTCGCATTTTTCAATACTGATAATATGGTCGTTCCTCTTATTAGAAAAGTTGTATAGTCTGCATAATATGTGATTTGAAGTTGAATCTTTGTCCCTAGAAGTTCAGATATATCATTAACATAAATTAAAAATAATAGTGGGCCTAATATGCTCCCTTGTGAAATACCCATTGAAATTTCTATGCTTTCTGGGAAAACCCTTTTAATACCTTTTCCGATAACCACTTGCTGCCATCTATTAATTAAGTAAGACCTTATCAAGTTATTTGCCACTCCTCTTATGCCACACTTATTTAGTTTACTAAGCAAGATACCATGGTCTAGAGTATCATACGCTTTATACAAATCTAAAAATATTCCTATGAGTATTTCTTTGCTTTCGATAGAGCAAAGAATCGCTTCTGTTAGACGAAAGATGGCTGTATGTGTGGACTTTCGTTTCATAAAACCATGTTGAAACTCATTTAAAACTTTATGAATAGTAAGGAAATCTGTTAGCCTATTATTGATTACTTTCCCGAAGATTTTTGAAAAACTAACTAGAAGGTTAGTATAGTCTAATGGGTTCTTAACTGGCGGGTCCGACGATTCATCAACGACAAACTTTGAAATTTTTGTTTCTTTTTATGGCATTTATTTGCACCAACCAAAAACAAGCCGTATGATAAAAAAGACAGATATATACAACTTTAGACAAGATACACTTATATTTGTATCTGGCTTTAAGTGGTCACCAAAATGTGTATTTTTTTCCCGTCATTTTTATTTATAAATGTCACTCTGACAGTCTAATTAGGCAAAATTAATAATTCTTAGCAATTTTCAGGTTTTTGCATTTTTAATCCAAGCAACTAGTGTTAAATGTATTATACCATTTCGGGAATGAAAGAAAAAGTGGAAATTTGCCAACCAATATCCAGGAAACTGTATCAAAGACACTGGGAATCATCTTAAGGAATATGCAGTGAGGAAGTGCATAGAAACCAAGTTCAAAATAATACCGAAGAACATTAAAAGAAGAGAACAAAGAATTTTGATTCACCGAAAGCAGTGAAATAGGATGTGAAAAATGACTGATCAAGGTTTGGTCTAGTCTACCACATATCCACAAAGTCCACAGGATTGGCAGGCTGAAAAAACAAAGTGAAAAGTGTTTTTAAATCGACTCTTATAGTCTTATAGTCTTCTTATAGTCTAGATTGTGTCCTCATAAAAATCTTCTCTACCTATGGAAGAACTAGAGAAGCAATAAGCAAAGAGTGTTTATTGCTATTGCCTAAAATGTCGTTTTAGAAGTTCAATACACGTAAGGACTAATATATAAATATAAACTGACAATTTTTTATCTAAAGTTGTAGTTATGTTGAGGAGTCTAAACGTGTCTTCACAAAAATTTCTACCTAAGGAAGAAGTAGATGCAAAAAAAACAATTTTTCTTGAATTTGTTTCAGAATCCAAAAATTGTGTTTGGATTTCACAAAAAAAATATTTTAGTTTTTTCTATTTCTTCACAAATGCAGAGATTTTTTTTACACAGAAAGCTGTAGTTCTGTTTCTGTTAGGGTACATGGTTGAAGTGTTTTCATAAAACTCTTTCATTCCTATGGAAGAAGTAGGTATAGAAGCAACAATTTTTCTTGAATTTATCTATAAATCTTAAATATTCGTTTGGATTTCACAGAAAAATGATTTCCGTCTCTTTTAAGTCTTTTATTAATTAATATAAAAGAGTGGCAGATTTTTACTTAAAGTTGCTAAGTTGGAATCCTGTTTGTAATAGTCTAGACGTGTCTTCATAAAAATCTTCTCTACCTATGGAAGAACAAGATACAGGAGCAAAAATTGTCCTTAAAATTTGCTCTGAATTATAAGCGTCTTTCAGGTTTCCGCAGAAAATTTCTATTTATTCAAATTATTCAAAAAAAGCAGAGAATTTTTCTTCAATTGAAGATTAATAGTTTCTTCAAAATACTCTTTCCTTCCTTGGTATAGGAGCAACGATTTTCCTTGAATTTGTTTGTGAATCTTAAAACATCGTTTAGATTTCTTCGGTATTATTTTGAACTTGGTTTCTATGCACTTCCTCTCTGCATATTCCTTAAGATGATTCCCAGTGTCTTTGATACAGTTTCCTGGATATTGGTTGGCAAATTCCCACTTTTTCTTTCATTCCCGAAATGGTATAATACATTTAACACTATTTGCTTGGATTAAAAATGCAAAAACCCTAAAATTGCTAAGAATTATTAATTTTGCCTAATTAGACTGTCAGAGTGACATTTATAAATAAAAACAAACGGGAAAAAATATACATTTTGATGAGCACTTAAAGCCAGAGACAAATATAAGTGTAACCTATTTTTTCTTGTCTAAAGTTGTATATATCTGTCTTTTTTATCATACGGCTTGTTTTTGGTCGGTGCAAATAAATGCCATAAAAAGAAACAAAAATTTCAAAGTTTGTCGTTGATGAATCGTCGGACCCGCCATTTAAGAACCCATTCGACTATATTAACCTTCTAGTTAGTTTTTCAAAAATCTTCGAGAAAGCAATCAATAATAGGCTAACAGATTTCCTTACTATTCATAAAGTTTTAAATGAGTTACAACATGGTTTTATGAAAGGAAAGTCCACACAGACAACCATCTTTCGTCTAACAGAAGCGATTCTTTGCTCTATCGAAAGCAAAGATATACTCATAATAGCTATTTATGTAACCAGTTACGAAAAGTCCGATTTTGTATAACGAATGAATGTTTGCGGGACGAGCGCAGCGAGTTCCCGCAATTTGAATGAGATACACAAAAAAGGTTTTTCGTCACGTGTTTCATACAAGTATTTTTCTAATTTTGACTACAAATACCTACTTAGAGAGAGAATTATTATTATTAAACTTCAATATTTACTTTTAAACCACTTTGTATCTACTTAATACCGTAAAACTATAGCAACGGTGTGCCACAGCCGAAACCTGCAACTGGTGGTGACACCAACTTTTCATCACTAGTTACGAAATATTTTACTTTTCGTAACTAGTTACGAAAAGTAGGACGTTACGTCACTGTCATCAGTATTGAAAAGTGCCACTTTATATGTCAAAATTAGAAAAAAATATTTTTAGATTTATCTAAAGCGTATGATACTCTAGACCATGGTATCTTGCTTAGTAAACTAAATAAGTGTGGCATAAGAGGAGTGGCAAATAATTTGATAAGGTCTTACTTAAGTAATATATGGCAGCAAGTGGCTATCGGAAAAGGTATTAAAAGGGTTTTCTCAGAAAGGATAGAAATTTCAATGGGCATTCGAAACAAGGGAGCATATTAGGCCCACTATTATTTTTAAATTATATTAATGTTATATCTGAACTTCTAGCGATAAACATTCAACTTCAAATCACAAATTATGCAGACGATACAACTTTTCTAATAAGAGAAACGACCATATTATCAGTAATTAAAAATGCGAAAGAAATTGCACAAAAGGCAAATCTGTGGTTTACTAAAAACAAGCTTGTTTTGAATAACAATATAACCAATATAGTCATTTTTCAGCAGCATTTTTAAGCAGAAAGATATTCCTTTGGCGATCAGTCTTAACAACACTACAGTGAACATAAATGAAACTACAAGGTTTCTAGGAATGGTTTTGAATGATGCTCTTTCGTGGCAAAAACATGTGGATTGCGTTGTTTCAGACTTGCTAGTATGCTACACTTTTCGAATCTTATTGAAATATCTGAATCATGAAATTAGAAAAACCATCTACTATGCCAACTTTGAATCTCGTCTTAGATACGGCATTATATTTTATGGGCAAAGCGCGAATATATGTAGAGTTTTTGTGTGTCAAAAGCGTGCTATAAGAATTGTTCTAGGTCTTATGTTCGGAAAATCGTACAGGGGAAAATTTAGGCAAACGGGACTGCTAACTGCACACGCAATTTGTATTCAGGAATGTATACTGTTTTTGTTTAGAAACAAGAATTTCTTCAGTAAACATGCTCCAACAAATCTACGTTCAACCAGATCAGCTAATTATATTCTACCAAAACATAGACTAGCACTTTATCGACATGGAGCATATTATAATTGCATAAAGTTCTACAACAATCTCTCTCTCCAATTAAGAGCATAAAGCAACTAAAACATATAAAGCCTATCCTATTTAAATTTTAGCTGAAGTTGGAACCTTATAAACTTGAAGATTATATACACCATAATCATGTTTAGAGAGTATATTGTTTTATTTTCTTGGCGTTATTTCACTTTATGTACCTGGTACGTAATTTACTGAAATAAAGCTCATTATTATTATTATTATTAAATTAATTATTATTAATTATTAAATTATTTTTTTAAGTACATGGTGAATAACAAAAAAATAGACATAGGTATACGCTGGAACATCATCATAATTTGGTGCTTAACATAAAACCAACAGAAAAAAAAAATATATATATATATAGAACAAGAAACAAACAGAAAATATAACATTAGAACCATTTATTATTAAAAATGGCATTTAAACAAATTCAGCCCTCATAAATTGTTTTGCGATCTTTGATTTGGTGGTCCAATGAATTTTTTGAGGTAACAACGGCTTTTCTGATTACTCTCGGATAATAACTCTGTGATTGATGATTGAAGAAATCCGTCTTGTTGAAAGGATGAAAGGCATATCTTGACCTTCAGAGAAAGCGTACTCTGCTGCTGCTGACTTTTGTGTTTGTGCCCAGCCTGCAACTCCTTTTTTGTTCCGTAATTCTCTGCGTTTGTTAACACTAAGTTTTGTGGTCTAAATACCAATGTGTACAATGAGTCACAGACCATATCTGCATGCACTCGTATTATCATATTTGTGCAAGAATGTCAAACAATTGTCTTGCTAAATGTAGAGTCGTTTGTGACCCTAAACAGAAAATTTTAAAATCAGAAGAAGCGACAAGAAATATTTCTTAGCTCTCACCTTGGTTTAAAAGAAATATTTTCTAATGCTTTTAATTCGTGTTTTGCATTTAGCTTTAATTATACCTATATCCTAAACTTTCGATCGTAATTAAACGTAAATTCGAATAACGATCTAATTTTGGCGCAGTAGATATAAATAGTCGAGTGGAACACCTTTTGATAATATTTCTCCATTTATTATCACATTAACAGGCTGATTCAAAATTGGCTAGCAGTGATTCCTTGTCAGAATCCAATAGTGAAATAATAGACATGTATGAAATAATAAATATTTTTTCACATAATATTCATAATAACAAATATATAATCTGAAGATGTATTTACCTTTGTTACCATACATCAAGCCGACATTACCCCAATCGTCAAATTCCGCGAATTGTTGTGAATTCACCCTCTAGATCATTTATTAGGAATAGAAAAATAGAAGTACCTAATACGTCTACCTTCTTACTTCTATCTTCTTAAGAAAGAGGTGCTTCTGCATATTTCTCTAATTGTCTATTCAGTTAGCACCAAAATATGATGATGTTCGGATGTTCGAGCTTATATCAGGATTCCTTTATTTACCAAATTTAAAAAATGTTATGAACTATTTATCAAGAATAATATCCTTGGTTTTTTACCTCCTCTACCCATTTCATGATTTTGCTTCTTTCTACTACACATACTGCCTACTTATGGCTGACTCAGTATTTTGAATGGTTGATACTTAATTTTTGATTCATTTGGCAACGCTTTACGAATAATTTAGACATTTGTCAAATTTGTAACTTCATTTACTTGTGAAATTCACTCAATGTTATTGTCGAAAATTTATGTAGGGGCAAAACATCTGTTTTCCATGGCACACCCCAGTCCATAATAATTTGAGACGGCATATATCTCCTTTCGTCACATAGTTGAGAAGATACGATAGAAATGTCAAAGTCAGATTTTGAACCTGAGGACAATAAGTAAATGGTTTATACCGGGTGACCCAAATCCAATGTACATAGTCCGATCTCAGTTTCTATTAGAGATAGAAGTTTGAAATTTGTAACATCAATATAACATTTTAAAACTAAAATTTTGCTGTTATGAAATTCCATATGTCACTCTAGGATTTGTCGCAATTGACACCATCTTTTACTTTTTAAACCTCAACCTGCATTTTTTAATGCAAATTAGAAATCAGTTCAAAATTACCTTTTCAACGACCCATCACACTTACCAATATTGGTAAGGAAATTCGCCATAAAATGACATTTTATGATACCTAATTAAACTTTTGGGTTACCCCCGGTATACCAGTCGAGTTTCGCCATGCTGATCACGAATTCTTTATTGTTAGAATAAGCGCATCAAAACGACCTTTGATGCGCAGTTTAATTTATTTTCAATTTTTCCGTTTTTTAAATAGGAGAAAACACATTTCTTTGAATGGAAACCTAAGTTTTTATTTACATAGATTGAAACAGCTGATATTGAAACAAGAAAAAAGTTATTCTAATTGCTCAAAATGCCGGCCATTTGCCTCGATACAACGTCTCACATTTTCGGAGCATTTCCTCATGACATTTCTAAGTTGATCAGCAGTGATTTCATTAATGGCCCTTCGAACCCTTTCCTCCAAATGTTCTCGATTTGGTGCTCGTGTATGTAGGAAAACCTTGTTCTTCACATGTGCCCAAACAAAAAAATCCAGAGGTGTCAGGTCAACGCGTCACTTGGCGGCATTTATGCGGGGGTGCGTCATCTTGTTGAAAATACATACTAGCTCTTTCTGCTAAGGGTAAATCATCCAAGAAATGATCAAGTTCGTTATGTAATAGTTAAAGATATCTTTCTCTGGTTAAATTTTCATTAAAAATGACCGGCCCGACTAGCCTTGTACCTAGAACTCCTAGCCAAATGTTGAAACCAAATCTTTCTTGGTGTCGTCCTTCCCTAAACACGTGGTAGTTCCCTTGTGATCAAAATCTCAAATTGTTTCTCTTGAATCAGCCATTGTTGGCGTTTCATCCGAATATAAAATTAATTAGTGAAAGTTTGGGTTCTCGGTTTCTTTTCGAACTATCCAATTACAATACTGTAGTCTTCTAGGACCATCATCTTCAAGATGTTCGTTCGCATCATTCAAAGATGTTGGTATTTATATGGGTGATAATTATGTTTTCGTAGTACTCTTCTGGTAGTCTCTCTTGGTACATCTACGTCATCTGCGATTTGCCATAACGAGATTGTATGATCAGCTTCTTCTAGCACCTCAACTTCTTCATTTACAATAAAATTGTTATTATTTCCATTGTCGTTTGTTCTTAATAGTCCCTCTAGCCTTCTAAAATAGTTAACACTAGGTTGATGGTGATCTGGATACGTTTCTAAATAAATCCGAGATGCAACGCGACTATATCTGTGAGCTTCGCCAAAAATTATTAAAATGTCTACCTTTTCACTTTGCGAGAATCAGTAGTAGTTATGATTCACAATCGCCAAATAAATAAAACAACTTTTAAATAATACTTTAGTTTAGTTAAATGGTCATAACATTTTGCGTCAAACGTTGACATTTAATAGAACACCCTTCATTTTTTTCATGGCTCCCTGCGATCAAATAGGATACACTCTATAAGACTGCCTACTGGGGGTAGAAACAAATAGGAGACTACAAGGAAGTAACACGAATTTAGATATTTCTTTTAATAACAGTTTTCGTTGTAACGTCACTAGTACTTTATTTAGGCGCCAACATCCTATTTATGCTATAAAAATCACATGTTATCATTCAAGACATTGTATTTTTTCCTATTTAAAAGACGGGAAAATTTAAAATACCTTAAACTAATGTGTATCTGTCAAACACAATTCTGTCATGGTTGGCACGTAGGCTTCTGGATTCTTGGACCCTTGTGGTTGTATGGTTGGTTGTTATCTTGGGTTCTGGTCCTTTTGTCTGATTAAAATAAGTTACAGCGGGTGCTTCTAACTTCTTTGTTTAATGACGTTTCGACACAAATTGGTGCCTTCATCAGATTACTACAACACATGGAATACTTAGTTTAAAGATAAAATTTTTACAATAGCAGGAAGGAATGGTATAAGGAATACAAGAGAAAAAAAAATTATATAAAGATTACTACAAGTACGAAATAAAATGTTGAAACATAAACGTTATTGAGGGATGATTAAATTAAAGAATAAAGTCGGTAACTCAAAGCAAAAGAGCGTCAAAAGTGAAACCTACGATGCAATACGGTGTTAGGTTAAGAAGAGGGGCCAAAAGGGTAAGAAACGTAAGAAAAGGAGGGAATCTGAGGGTGACAATGACTTACCACAAAACGATGTACAGTTTTGGTTCGAAGTTTTTTGCAGTTTTTTTCTTTATGTACTGTTACTTGAAGAAAAGCAAAAGAAAGTTGCATTATTGCTTTGTACATGCTGCTCGCCGTGTCGAAACTCTGCGGCTAACCGTCAGAGATATCGTACGGCACGCAGCATGTACTATGGGGAATTAAAGAGATTTTTTGTAGAAAAAATCTGCAACAAACTTCGAACCAAAACTGTACATCGTTTTGTGGTAAGTCATTGTCACCCTCAGATTCCCTCCTTTTCTTACGTTTCTTACCCTTTTGGCCCCTCTTCTTAACCTAACACCGTATTGCATCGTAGGTTTCACTTTTGACGCTCTTTTGCTTTGAGTTACCGACTTTATTCTTTAATTTAATCATCCCTCAATAACGTTTATGTTTCAACATTTTATTTCGTACTTGTAGTAATCTTTATATAATTTTTTTTTTCTCTTGTATTCCTTATACCATTCCTTCCTGCTATTGTAAAAATTTTATCTTTAAACTAAGTATTCCATGTGTTGTAGTAATCTGATGAAGGCACCAATTTGTGTCGAAACGTCATTAAACAAAGAAGTTAGAAGCACCCGCTGTAACTTATTTTAATCAGACAAAAGGACCAGAACCCAAGATAACAACCAACCATACAATTCTGTCATGAACTAACCGACGTTGTTTATTGCAGATACTCTAACAACAAAGGAATCATGGTCAGTATTGCAAAATTGGATTGGTATACCGGGGGCAACTAAAAAGTTTAATTATCATAAAATGTGAATATATGACTAACTGACTTTTCAAAGTGGTAACTGTAATGAGTCGTTGGAAAGGTAATTCTGAGCCGATTTCGAATTAACACAAGAAAATCTAGGTGGATATTTAAAAAGTAAAAGTTGGTGCCAATTGCGACAAATCTTAAACTGACATTTGACATTTCACAAAAGCAAAATTTTAGTTGCAACATGTTGCATGTTGATGTGTAGCACACTACAGTTTTGAAATCGGGAAAACGAGAAATCCCACCGCTTGTATTATAATCCACCTCTAAAATTCCGAATTTATGAATATTGATATTTCGATTTAGCCGACAAGTAAAAACGAGACTGTTATGTACGTTCGCCGGAGTAGTCGAGAGACTTTTCCCGATATTGCTTCGTATTTCTACGATTTATTGAGGCTCTGGTGCCTTTGTTAGATTTTGCTATAGAGAAAGAGAACGAACTTTTCATTTCCAGCGTTTTTTGGTTCGTAAACATGGAAACAAGAAATGTCTGATACTTTTTGATCCTCACTCGATTGTTTTATTTTTGTTATTCGTTGCTCCAAGTTAAAGAAAATTTTATCGCTCCTTAAGATTACTCTGCCACGTAGACTTGCCACATCCATTTTGCCAAAATCTATAATTAATGCTGCCTAGTTCCTTGACGTAAATTAGTGTGTAGTGTATACGTATTTCCTGCAGGCGACAGCTGTGGTGCTG
The DNA here is from genome assembly GCA_951812265.1 of Taphrorychus bicolor. Taxonomy (NCBI): domain Eukaryota; kingdom Metazoa; phylum Arthropoda; class Insecta; order Coleoptera; family Curculionidae; genus Taphrorychus; species Taphrorychus bicolor. Next base: position 6,443,946 of record OX638297.1, on the reverse strand, counting down.
TATATCCTGCTTGCAATTTCCACGTGTCAATATTCATACGCTTATCAAACAACGGCCCAAATGCGTTTAATGATGCTCCTTCCTGCCAACCAATGAAAATATTATATAGACGTTCCACATAGAAACTCGAACTTTCCAATTTTCCCGCAGCTAATTAAATTTGAGACCTCAATGTGCTCCAACTCCCGAAAACTCCATACCTCCGGCAAACTTTCTTTCCTTTTTATTTTGCAAACTACACCAAAACAGCAAACGGCGAAATGTAAATGAGATATCGAATTCCTTTTGAGGATGGCCCGAGGACCAATTTAACTTTCGCCTCAATGGAACACGCATTTGATTAAAACAGGCTTTTGTGTGTGTAGAGGGCGGGAGAGGGCCCTATTTCGTTTTCAGGTGATTCTAATTCCTTCCCAACTTAAATAAGATTTCCTTTATAATATCAAGTACGCGCATAATATATTGGAGGCGGTGAAAGGCTTGCCCTCAAGACATCTTAATTTCCTACGTAGTTTCACCTTTGATACACCCGCCGTCCTTTCTTTATCGAAATGTATAATTTTGGTAGAGGGGGAGAACAAATGGTTTATGTAAAATTTAGCTGATTAATAAAGTTTGATATTCGTTTAATAAGCGACTGTGGAACAAGACAACCCTGTATTTAAATCTCAATCCCATGCAAAGCAGCTTTTCAATTTTATAGACCATTGTCTACCGAGATTTATTTACCGTAATACCATAATCGCCATTAAAACGACTAAACAACACTATAAAATGTTTAGGGTGCGCATACCCCCCAAAATTAATCTGCCCGAAGTGGCCAAATAGCCAGTGGTAGAATGCGAACTATAAACCTTTGACCAGGACGATATTGTGTTTCACCCTCCAAGTTGGACGGCACTAAAATTACATTCAAACATTGCGGTATACGGTTATGAGATGGCCAAACCGAAACTGTTTTATATCTAATCTGGTGGCTATTATTTCAAAACGCTATCGGCAGTTAAAAAGCGTAAGTCCTAAAAGGGTTGGCCATTCGCAGATGATAAGTTTACAAAGGAAAAAGACCATGATCATGTGAGCTAAGGGTAAATGCACCGTGAAAAGACACAACAATCGATAATGGCTTTTCAGTATCTTAATAAAATAATGAAGAAAGACGCAACAATGAGGATCCATTAGATATCCAGACAGGGCAAGTGGTTATTTTTAAACAGCGGGGTTGAAGTCTCGAATGCGGCTTAGAAAATTGATAAAAAGAGAATTCACTACATTCTCAGTAGAACTGAATTTTTTTAATGGAAGGTTTAGCAAGGAAACTTAAGAGTTTCCACGTATTTTTCTCTTTGGTCAATTTCATTTTTTTCCAACTAAAAAATGAAGTGTGTTAACTGCCCTTATTTATAAATCTAAAACCGCCAACTGCGGAAAAATATGTGCCAACTGCACTTTTACTAACTGCTAAATTAAACCTATATTGTTGTAAACAGCAAACTTATATCTATATATCTCTGCTAAAACTGCGACTGTATAGATAAATCTATGTGGCAACTATAAAATTATATTCATGTGCAATCAGCCCTTTTGCCAACTGCAAAATTAAATTTATTAGCAAAATGTCCAAAAAATAATAAATGTGCTAGTCGCCCTTTTACTAACTACCAAATTAAACCTACGTGCAACCTGCAATTTGTAGTTTTGCAAAAGTAATGCTTTTGCTAGCTGCAATAAATATGTTCATGTGCGAATTGCATTTTTACCAAATGGAAAAGTATATATAAGCGCAAATTTAATTTTTGCCAACTGCAAGGATAAATCTAGGTGCCAATTCCAAGATTAAATTTATCTGCAAACAGCAATTTAGCTAACTGCAACCCCTATATATTTTTGAAATGTCAAAAAAACAATAAATATGTTAACTGCACTTTTAGTCACTGCTTAATAAAACCTACGCGCAAACTGCGCTTTTGTTATCAGAAAATCTATATCTATGTATGAACTGCACTAATGCCAACTATAAAAGTATTTCTATATGCAAACTGCATTTTCGACAATGCAAAACTCAATCTAACTGCAATTTGCACTTTTAGCAACTGCAAAAATAAATCTATGTGCCAATAGCAAATTTTAAATTTAACCATAAATCACAAAAAGTCTGCATTGGCAAAAACTGCATTTTTGCCAATGCAAAACTAAATCTACGTGCAAATTTCACTTTTGCTAAATGCAAAGATAAGTCTAGGTGCCACTGTAAAATTAAATTAATCTTGACACTGGACTTTTGTCAACAGAAAACCAACATCTATGTACAAACTGCACCATCGCAAACTGCCCAAAAATTTTTATATACGAACTGCATTTTTGCCATTCGCAAAACTAAATTTAAGTGCAAATTGCAGTTTTGCCAACTGCAAAAATAAATCTAAGTGCCAACTGCAAAATTAAATTTATGATCAAACATCAATCTGCCAACTGTAAAATAAAATTTATTTGCAAAATGCAAAAAAAAAATTATTATGCTAACTGCCATTTTACTAACTGCTAAATCAAAAACCATGTGCAAACAGTACTTTTGTTGACAGCGAGCTTTTGTACAAACTGCTTTATTGCCAACGGCAAAAATATATCTATGTGCAAACTGCATTTTTACCAATGGACCAAGGACAAATTTTACTTTTGCTAAATACAAAGATAAGTCTAGGTGCCACTGTAAAATTAAATTTATGTTCCCACTGCGCTGTCAACAGAAAACCAATATCTATGTACAAACTGCACCATTGCAAACTGCACAAACATTATTATGTGCGAATTGCATTTCTACCATCAGCAAAACTCTATTTAAGTGCAAATTGCAGTTTTGCCAACTGAAAAAATAAATCTAAGTGTCAACTGCAAAATTAAATTTATAATCCCATCACTTTGTCAACTGTAAAATAAAATTTATTTGCAAAATATAAAAAAAATTAATTATGCTAACTGCACTTTTACTAACTGCTAACATGTGCAAACAGTACTTTTGTTAACACCGAACGTATATCTATGTATAAGCTGCTCTACTGCCAACTGCAAAATAAAATTTATGCTCAAATTGCATTTTAGCCAACAGAAAAACAAAATCTATGTGCAAACTGTACCATCTCCAACTGCACATATATTTTTACGAACGAACTGGATTTTTTGCCATCCGCAAAATTATATCTATGTGCAAATTGTACTTTTGCTAACTGCATAAATAATTATAGGTAAGTACAAACTGCAAAATTCAATTTAGGTGCAAACCACACTTTTCCAACTGCAAATGAAATTTTAATTGCAATCTTCACTTTAGTTAAGAGCTAAGATAAATCGAAGTGTCGTCGACTGAAAAAAATTTGCAAACTGCACTTTTGCTAACTGCAACAATAAATAATTTTTAATAACCGAAGATAGTTTTGTTTTTATTATGATAGACAGACAAGACCAACTGTTTTAGGATTCAATTGACATCGACGGTTTGAATGTTTCTGCTGCACCCACTGCTCTTCGTGCCTTAAAATCTTCTCGAAAATCTTCGACTTCATAACAGCCATCAGTTTCCAAGCAACTTTGAGTCGTCCGGTTGATGATTTCACATTGATCGTTTGTTTTTAGTGTCGATGAGACATTAAGGAAATGTCTTATTCCATGTGTAGATTTCAGAACTAAATGTCAGCAGTAAAATTAATTTCAAGTGCAAACTACACGAAAATTGTAGCAAAAGCAGTACCTTTGCTAACTGCAAATAATATATCTATGTGCAAACTGCTTTTTTTCTAAGTGCAAAACTGTATGGAACTGTGCTAACTGCGAGTAATATTTCTATGTGTAAGTTGCATTTTTGTCTGCAACTTTATACCTGAGTGCAAAATGCACTTTTGCCAACTGCAAAAATAAATCTAGATGCCAGCAGTAAAATTAATTTCAAGTGCAAACTACAGAAAATCGTAGCAAAAGCAGTACTTTTCTAACGGCAAATAATATATCTATGTGCAACCTGCTTTTTTTCCAACTGCAAAACTGTACGCAACTGTGCTAACTTCGAGAAATACATCTATGTGTAAGCTGCATTTTTGTCAACTGCAAAATTAATTTTATTTGCAAAATGCCCGAAAAATAATAATTGTGCTAACTGTCTTTAATAACTGCTAAGTTAATACTATGTGCAAACTGCACTATCACTATGTGCAAAAATACATATATGTGTAAATTGCATTGTGCCAACTGCAAAACTACATCTAGGAGCAAATTTCACTTTTGTCAACTGCAAAAATAAATCTAGATGCCAGCAGTAAACTTAATTTCATTTGCAAACTACACAAAAAGTGTAGCAAAAGCAGTACTTTTACTAACTGCTAATAATATATCTATGTGCAAACTGTTTTTTTTTTTCAACTGCAAAATGGTGTGTTCAAACTGCATATCTGTCAACAAAAAAAAAATATCTATGTGCAAACTGCACCATTGCCAACTTCACGATTATATCTATATACAAAATGCATTTTGGTCGTCTGCAAAACTATATCTAAGTGCAAATTGCACATTTTTGACAACTGCAAATGGTAGGTATTGACTGCAAAATAAATGAATGTGCAAACTGCGCCTTTTCTCACTGAAAAGATAGTATGTCAACTGCAAACATTGTGCAAACTGCACTTTTCTTAACTGCAAAAATAAATCTAGATGCCAACAGTAAACTTAATTACATTTGCAAACTACACAAAAAGTGTAGCGAAACGCAGTACTTTTGTTAACTGCAAATAATATATCTATGTGCAAACTGCTTTTTTTTCCAACTGCAAAAGGTTATGTTCAAACTGCACATCTGTCAACAGAAAAACAATATCTATGAGCAAACTGGAATATTGCCAACTTCACGAATATGTCTATGTACAAACTGCATTTTTGTGGTGTGCAAAACAATATCTAAGTGCAAATTGCACTTTTTGACAACTGCATACATAGTGAGTGATAGGACTAACTGTAAAATTAAATATATGTTCAAACTGCGCTATTTCCAACTGAAAAGATAAATCTATCTGTCAACTGCAAAAATTGTGCAAACTGCACTTTTGTTAACTGCGAAAATAAACCTATTGTAGTAAGATTATTAGCGAAAAGTAGATTTGTTTCTTTCTTTACGATGACAGACAAAACCAACTGTCTTAGGATTCAAACAACATCCACGGTTTGAGTTGTTTTGCTGCAACCGCTGTTCTGCATGCCTCGAAATCTTCTTGTAAATTTTCGACTTCATAACAGCCATTGAACAGGCTTTAATTGACGGAATGGTCCTTTTATTATAAGTAGTACTCCCTAGTGCTACTCTTAGTTGAGGTACTTGTTTTCTGAACTATTTCTACTTGTCCTTTGCCATAACTTACGGCTTTCTTCTTAGCTGTGCCATAGATACCTCTATTTCTTAGATTTCTAGTTCTTTTTTTATCTAATTATTTACATGTGATCTTAGTTTCTTAAAAACGATTGATTTCTTAAAAACGAAAAAGTTACATCTAGAAAGAATTGGCACTTATATATAGTTTTGCAGTTGGCAAAAATGCAGTTTGCCAATAGACATATTTTTAACATTTTACACTTATTGTGTAGTTTTCTACCAGTTGGCACCTATTTTTATCTTTGCAGTGGCCAAAAGTGCAATTTGCACTAAGATACAGTCTTGCATTTGACAAAAATACAGTTTGCGCAAAGATATAGCTTTACTGTTAAAAAAAGTGCACTTTGCCATAGGTTAAATTTAGAAGTTAGTAAGTGCACTTAACAAATTTATGTTGGCAAAAGTGCAATTTGCACTAAGATACAGTAGATATAGCTATACTGTTAAAAAAAGTGCAGTTTGCACATAGGTTCAATTTAGCAGTTAGAGTAATAATGCACTTAACAAATTTATGTCGGCAAAAATGCAATTTGCACTAAGATACAGTCTTGCAGTTGGCAAAATACAGTTTGCACAAAGGTATAGATTTACTGTTAACAAAAGTACAGTTTGCACATAGGTTCAATTTAGCAGTTAGTGTAATAGTGCACTTAACAAATTTATGTTGGCAAAAGTGCAATTTGCACTAAGATACAGTCTTGCAGTTGGCAAAAATACAGCTTGCACAAAGATATAGCTTTACTCTAAAAAAAAGTGCAGTTTGCCATAGGTTCAATTTAGCAGTTAGTGTAATAGTGCACTTAACAAATTTATGTCGGCAAAAGTGCAACTTGCACTAAGATACAGTCTTGCAGTTGGCAGAATACAGTTTGCACAAAGGTATAGATTTACTGTTAACAAAAGTGCAGTTTGCACATAGGTTCAATTTAGCAGTTAGTGTAATAGTGCACTTAACAAATTTATGTTGGTAAAAGTGCAATTTGCACTAAGATGTAGTCTTGCAGTTGGCAAAAATACAGTTTGCACAAAGATATAGCATTACTCTTAAAAAAAGTGCAGTTTGCCATAGGTTCAATTTAGCAGTTAGTAAGTGCACTTAACAAATTTATGTCGGCAAAAGTGCAATTTGCACTAAGATACAGTCTTACAGTTGTCAAAAATACAATTTGCACAAAGATATGGATTCACTGTTAACAAAGGTGCAGTTTGCACATAGGTTCAATTTAGCAGTTAGTGTAATAGTGAACTTAACAAATTTATGTTGGCAAAAGTGCAATTTGCACTAAGATAGAGTAGGTATAGATTTACTGTTAACAAAAGTGCAGATTGCACATAGGTTCAATTTAGCAGTTAGTGAAATAGTGCACTTAACAAATTTATGTCGGCAAAAGTGCAACTTGCACTAAGATACAGTCTTGCAGTTGGCAGAATACAGTTTGCACAAAGGTATAGATTTAGTGTTAACAAAAGTGCAGTGTGCACATAGGTTCAATTTAGCAGTTAGTGTAATAGTGCACTTAACAAATTTTTGTTGGTAAAAGTGCAATTTGTACTAAGATGCAGTCCTGCAGTTGGCAAAAATACAATTTGCACAAAGATATAGATTTACTAACAACAAAAGGGCAGCTTGCACATAGGTTCAATTTAGCAGTTAGTGATAGTGCACTTAACAAATTTATGTTGGCAAAAGTGCAATTTCCACTAAGATACAGTCTTGCAGTTTGCAAAAATACAGTTTGCATAAAGATATGGATTTACTGTCAACAAAAGGGCAGTTTGCACATAGGTTCAATTTAGCAGTTAGTAATAGTGCACTTAACAAACTTATGTTGGCAAAAGTGCAATTTGCACTAAGATACAGTCTTGCAGTTGGCCAAATACAGTTTGCACAAAGGTATAGATTTAGTGTTAACAAAAGTGGAGTTTGCACATAGGTTCAATTTAGCAGTTAGTGTAATAGTGCACTTAACAAATTTATGTTGGCAAAAGTGCAATTTGCACTAAGATACAGTCTTGCAGTTGGCAAAAATACAGTTTGCACAAAGATATATAGCTTTACTGTTAAAAAAAGTGCATTTTGCCATAGGTTCAATTTAGCAGTTAGTGTAATAGTTCACTTAACAAATTTATGTCGGCAAAAGTGCAACTTGCACTACGAAACAGTCTTGCAGTTGGCAGAATACAGTTTGCATAAAGGTATAGATTTACTGTTAACAAAAGTGCAGTTTGCACATAGGTTCAATTTAGCAGTTAGTGTAATAATGCACTTAACAAATTTATGTTGGTAAAAGTGCAATTTGCACTAAGATGTAGTCTTGCAGTTGGCAAAAATACAGTTTGCACAAAGATATAGCATTACTGTTAAAAAAAGTGCAGTTTGCCATAGGTTCAATTTAGCAGTTAGTAAGTGCACTTAACAAATTTATGTCGGCAAAAGTGCAATTTGCACTAAGATACAGTCTTACAGTTGTCAAAAATACAATTTGCACAAAGATATGGATTCACTATTAACAAAGGTGCAGTTTGCACATAGGTTCAATTTAGCAGTTAGTGTAATAGTGAACTTAACAAATTTATGTTGGCAAAAGTGCAATTTGCACTAAGATAGAGTAGGTATAGATTTACTGTTAACAAAAGTGCAGATTGCACATAGGTTCAATTTAGCAGTTAGTGAAATAGTGCACTTAACAAATTTATGTCGGCAAAAGTGCAACTTGCACTAAGATACAGTCTTGCAGTTAGCAGAATACAGTTTGCACAAAGGTATAGATTTAGTGTTAACAAAAGTGCAGTGTGCACATAGGTTCAATTTAGCAGTTAGTGTAATAGTGCACTTAACAAATTTTTGTTGGTAAAAGTGCAATTTGCACTAAGATGCAGTCCTGCAGTTGGCAAAAATACAATTTGCATAAAGATATAGATTTACTGTCAACAAAAAGGCAGTTTGCACATAGGTTCAATTTAGCAGTTAGTAATAGTGCACTTAACAAACTTATGTTGGCAAAAGTGCAATTTGCACTAAGATACAGTCTTGCAGTTGGCCAAATACAGTTTGCACAAAGGTATAGATTTAGTGTTAACAAAAGTGCAGTTTGCACATAGTTCAATTTAGCAGTTAGTAATAGTGCACTTAACACATTTCATTTTTTGTGAAGCGAACCAAAAACCAGTTTTTTGTCGCCTATTTTCCATCGTGAGAAACCTTTGAATAAATGTTCTAATATTATACCGGAAATTAATGCCATTTGGTACCAAAATTGTATAGCAAATTACGTATTTATTGCTAAAGCGAATTCTGATTAAATACCTACTATTCCTTTCACCTTTGACCTGAGTAAATACCATATCATTGGTTCAGCAAGTTCAGTCTGAAACCAGCCTAAAACAGCACCCAAACCGCATTAAAAACGGCACTCAAACACATCTCGCAACTTTTTTATTCAGTTTACTTTTAAAACTCTCATTAAGGACTTCCAGCGTGCAAAGTATATTTGCGTTACCAGAAACGACCACTTTTATTTGTTTTGTTTCCTTCAAATTCGTGGCTTTTTCATGCAGGAAAATGTTTAATTGCCACTTGATATTTATGGAATGTTTTGAATATTCGGGGGCTTTTTTTAGAGTCCGTTGACCGTATGGAAACAAGTGCAGTAGTCGCTTTAATACGAATTTTTAGTTGTTTCAAGGTGTCAACTTTACATATAGACAACTTGCAATTTAATACCCAACAAAAAGGCAAAAAGTGTGTCCTTAATAAAAATATCGGGTATCAAATTTGCCTACATTAGTACTTTAGACGTAAAAACCCCTAAAGTTTTATTTTCTCGTCTAGGGTCTCCGCTGGGAAAAGTTTTTGCTTGTCTCGGTAATTTGACACAGGTGGCTCTAGAGAAATAAACTTGGTAAGAGCGCATAATTAAAATGAATAAAAGAGTCTAATATTCGAAATCCCTCTAAAATTGCTTTTTTCCCTTCAAGTTGCCGAGAAGGCAGTTATTTACATAGCAACTAAAGTTCTGTCAAATTTCGCTTAAAGCCAAATAATCATTTTTGATGCCGGAAATAAATCACAATGTAATTTACAAGAGATCGAGCATTTGCATGAATTTTTATTCGACATCTGATGCCTCTACAATTTTAATCTGGTAATCCGGTCCCGGAAGTGTTTAAAATTCATTGCGAGAATATTCCCTTTCGCCGTTATTACGTACCTCAAATCGAGTTACCGAAATGGATTAGTTTATATGAGTATTTAAATGATTGGCTCGAGAATGCAGCGCAAAGAAGATCGAGTTCGATTGGGAATTCTGGTGACCGTTCCATCAGGAAGCTCGTTATCCCTTTTCTCGTTGATATGCACCCGGAGTAGCGGCCGCCAATCTTGCCAAGTTTGAATAAATTTCAACAGCTTTACCTTTGTCTTCGTCCCCCCGTCTTCGTATAGGCATCGCTTGTTAACGTAAATAGTCCATAATATAGTCTGAAATGCAATATAAAATGTTTCTCATCAATTGTTTCGATCTTCTAATGGCATCGTATGGAAAAATCAATGACCTAAGAAGTATATAGACGGAGCAAAAAAATGCTGATATTTCTGTAAAAATGCTCTTGTTTTTTTTTTACGGAAAGTCGGCCGTTTTTAAGGAATCCATAACGTAATTTCATCGTGCGAATACATAAATAGTCAAATCGCGATTTCGAATTATTTGACGTAATATGCTAAAACTACTGCTAAAACGGGGGACTAAAACTGTAAAACAGGAGGGGGGGTCTCCAGATGCAATATTAACTAGTTGGTCTAACAAAGTCTAACTCGTTGGAGGAAATTAACAAAGAACTATTTACGCCAAAAAAATACGTCCAGTGACGTTTTCTTTTCATTCTTGACATTTCAACGGCATCTGTCTAGCGACGATAGCGTTCTTATAACAGCTTTTTGCGTCTGACGTGACTTCTTTCTATTGGTTACTATTAGGCGTTTCAATCCCGGAATCCCGACCGAAAACCAATCTGAAAAAATCTCAGGATTAAAATTTCTGAAAACCTGAAAATTATTTCATCTTTTTGTTCGCTTGAGCAATTTTATTGCATAGTTTTGAATTTTGCAACGATTTGAACTTCCAGTTTTCTTACATAATCCTTTACAAAGTCCCTAAAATCTGCTTTTTTTTTATCAGTTCTCAGAATAACTAGGAGACATTCTATTCCCATTTTCTTACAGAATCCTTTACAAGGTCGCAAGTTAACTTTACAAAATAACAAGTTATTTGTAAATTATGATTTCCCTTATGTATGTGATCGCTTACAAAGTTCAAGTTAAACAGAATTTCGAGTCAAACAAAATGTCTTTTTTTTTAATTTTTTTTAAACAACTTACAAAGTCACTAGAAGCCGATTTTTTCAATATATTTCTTACAAAATCTCTTAGAATTACTGGAAAATTTTTTCCTTAATTAACTTTTTCTTCCGAATTCTTTACAAAGTCACTAGAAGTCAGGATGTTATGTAATTTTGTATAGCAACTCTTATAGAATCAACAGAAGTATTTTGTGAGGATTTTTTCCAGAGTATTTTACATGTCTCTAAAACCCTATTTTCTTCAATCAATCAATCTACCATCCCTAAGATTGCTTACAGAGTTGCTCCCTAGAAGAGCTTTTTCAGTCATTTTCTTTCCAGAATCAATTCAGTAGAACTGTATTTTATTGTTTTTCCTACATAATTCTTTACAAAGGCCGTAAAAACTGATTTTCTCATCAGTTTTCAGCACAACTGGGCCACTTATTCTATTCCCATTTTCTTACAAAATCCTTTACAAAATCTCTAGATAACTTTACAAAACCACAAGTTATTGGTAAATTATGTCTTCCCTTAAATACGTGAATGCTTACGAAGTTACTAGTATTCCCCAGCATTTTGTTAGAGTCAAACAAAATGTCTTTTTTTTACATTTTTTTTAAACAATTTACAAAGTCACTAGTAGGCGATTTTTTCAATATATTTCTTACAAAATCTCTTAGAATTACTGGAAAACTTTTTTCTTAATTAATTTTTTCTACAGAATTCTTTACAAAGTCACTAGAAATCAGGGTTTTATATAATTTTGTATAGCACCTCTTATAGAATCAACAGAATTATTTTGTAAGGATTTTTTTTCAGAATATTTTACATGTCACTAAAACCCTATTTTCTTTCCAGAATCAGTTCAGTAGAACTATATTTTATTGTTTTTCATACATAATTCTTTACAAAGATCTTAAAAACTGATTTTCTCATCGGTTGTCAGAACAACTGGGAGATTTATTCCATTCCCATTTTCTTAAAAAATCCTTTACAAAGTCTCTAGATAACTTTACAAAACCACAAGTTATTTGTAAATGATGTCTTCCCTTATGTACGTGAATGCCTACAAAGTTAATAGTTTTCCCCAGCATTTTATTAGAGTCAAACAAAATTTCTTTTTTTACATTTTTTTTTAAACAAGTTACAGAATCAGTTCAGTAGAACTGTATTTTATCGTTTTTCATACACAATTCTTTACAGAGACCTTAAAAACTGATTTTCTCATCGGTTGTCAGAACAACTGGGAGATTTATTCTATTCTCATTTTTTTACAATATCCTTTACAAAGTCTCTAGATAACTTTACAAAACCACAAGTTATTGGTAAATTATGTCTTCCCTTATGTACGTGAATGCTTACGAAGTTACTAGTTTTCCCCAGCATTTTGTTAGAGTCAAACAAAATGTCTTTTTTTACGTTTTTTTTTAAACAATTTACAAAGTCACTAGAAGCCGATTTTTTCAATATATTCCTTACAAAATCTCTTAGAATTACTGGAAAACTTTTTCCTTAATAAATTTTTTCTTCAGAATTCTTTACAAAGTCACTAGAAGTCAGGGTTTTATAGAATTTTGTATAGCAACTCTTATAGAATCAACAGAAGTATTTTGTAAGGATTTTTTTCCAGAATATTTTACATGTCACTAAAACCCTATTTTCTTCATCAATTCGCCATCCCTAAGATTGCTTACAGAGTTACTCCCTAGAAGAGCTTTTTAAGTAATTTTCTTTCCAGAATCAGTTAAGTAGAACTGTATTTTATTGTTTTTTTCTACATAATTGTTTACAAAGGCCGTAAAAACTGATTTTCTCATCAGTTTTCAGAACAACTGGGCGACTTATTCTATTCCCATTTTCTTACAAAACCCTTTACAAAGTCTCTAGATAACTTTACAAAACCACAAGTTATTGGTAAATTATGTCTTCCCTTATGCACGTGAATGCTTAGGAAGTTACTAGTTTTCCCCAGCATTTTGTTAGAGTCAAACAAAATGTCTTTTTTTTTACCATTTTTTTAAACAATTTACAAAGTCACTAGAAGCCAATTTTTTCAATATATTCCTTACAAAATCTCTTAGAATTACTGGAAAACTTTTTCCTTAATAAATTTTTTCTTCAGAATTCTTTACAAAGTCACTAGAAGTGAGGGTTTTATATAATTTTGTATAGCACCTCTTATAGAATCAAGAGGAGTATTTTGTAAGGATTTTTTCCAGAATATTTTACATGTCACTAAAACCCTATTTTCTTCATCAATTCACCATCCTTAAGATTGCTTACAGAGTTACTCCCTAAAAGAGCCTTTTAAGTAATTTTCTTTCCAGAATCAGTTCAGTAGAACTGTATTTTATTGTTTTTCATACATAATTCTTTAGAAAGCCCTTAAAAACTGATTTTCTCATCGGTTGTCAGAACAACTGGGAGATTTATTCTATTTCTATTTTCTTACAAAATCCTTTACAAAGTCTCTAGACAAAACCACAAGTTATTTGTAAATTATATCTTCCCTTATGTACGTGAATGCTTACAAAGTTACTAGTTTTCCCCAGCATTTTGCTAGAGTCAAACAAAATATCTTTTTTAAATTTTCTTTAAACAATGTACAGAATCAGTTCAGTAGAACTGTATTTTATTGTTCTTCCTACATAATTTTTTACAAAGGCCGTAAAAACTGATTTTCTCATCAGTTTTCAGAACAACTGGGAGACTTATTCTATTCCCATTTTCTAACAAAATCCTTTACAAAGTCTCTAGATAACTTTACAAAACCACAAGTTATTTGTAACTTATGTCTTCTCTTATGTACGTGAATGCTTACAAAGTTACTAGTTTTCCCCAACATTTAATTAGAGTCAAACAAAATGTCTCTTTTTACATTTTTTTTTAAACAATTTACAGAATCAGTTCAGTAGAACTGTATTTTATTGTTCTTCCTACATAATCCTTTACAAAGGCTGTAAAAACTGATTTTTTCATCAGTTTTCAGAACAACTGGGCGACTTATTCCATTCCCATTTTCTTACGAAATCCTTTACAATGTCTCTAGATAACTTTACAAAACCACAAGTTATTGGTAAAGTATGTCTTCCCTATGTACGTGAATGCTTACGAAGTTACTAGTATTCCCCAGAATTTTTTTAGAGTCAAACAAAATGTCTTTTTTTACATTTTTTTTAAACAATTTACAAAGTCACTAGTAGACGATTTTTTCAATATATTTCCTACAAAATCTCTTAGAATTACTGGAAAACTTTTTCCTTAATTAATTTTTTCTTTAGAATTCTTTACAAAGTCTCTAGAAGTGAGGGTTTTATATAATTTTGTATAGCACCTTTTATAGAATCAACAGAAGTATTTTGTAAGGATTTTTTTCCAGAATATTTTACATGTCACTAAAACCCTAATTTCTTCATCAATCCACCATCCCTAAGATTGCTTACAGAGTTACTCCCTAAAAGAGCCTTTTAAGTAATTTTCTTTCCAGAATCAGTTCAGTAAAACTGTATTTTATTGTTTTTCCTACATAATTCTTTACAAAGACCTTAAAAACTGATTTTCTCATCGGTGGTCAGAACAACTGGGAGAATTATTCTATTCCCATTTTTTTACAAAATCCTTTACAAAGTCTCTAGATAACTTTACAAAACCACAAGTTATTTGTAAATTATGTCTTCCCTTATGTACGTGAATGCTTACAAAATTACTAGTTTTTCCCAGCATTTTGTTAGAGTCAAACAAAATGTCTCTTTTTACATTTTTTTTTAAACAATTTACAGAATCAGTTCAGCAGAACTGTATTTTATTTTTTTTTCCTACATAATTCTTTACAAAGACCGTAAAAACTGATTTTCTCATCAGTTTTCAGAACAACTGGGCGACTTATTCCATTCCCATTTTCTCACAAAGTCTCTAGATAACTTTACAAAACCACAAGTTATTGGTAAATTATGTCTTCCCTTATGTACGTGAATGCTTACGAAGTTACTAATTTCCCCAGCATTTTGTTAGACTCAAACAAAATGTCTTTTTTTTACAATTTTTTTAAACAATTTACAAAGTCACTAGAAGCAGATTTTTTCAATATATTCCTTACAAAATCTCTTAGAATTACTGGAAAACTTTTTTCTTAATTAATTTTTTCTTCAGAATTCGTTACAAAGTCACTAGAAGTCAGGATGTTATGTAATTTTGTATAGCAACTCTTATAGAATCAACAGAAGTATTTTCTAAGGATTTTTTCCTGCATATTTTACATGTCACTAAACCCCTATTTTCTTCAATCAATCAATCTACCATCCCTAAGATTGCTTACAGAGTTGCTCCCTAGAAGAGCTTTTTAAGTCATTTTCTTTCCAGAATCAGTTCAGTAGAACTGTATTGTATTGTTTTTCCTACATAATTCTTTACAAAGGCCGTAAAAACTCATTTTCTTAGCAGTTTTCAGAACAACTGGGCGACTTATTCCATTCCCATTTTCTTACAAAATCCTTTACAAAGTCTCTAGATAACTTTGCAAAACCACAAGTTATTGGTAAATTATGTCTTCCCTTATGTACGTGAATGCTTAGGAAGTTACTAGTATTCCCCAGCATTTTGTTAGAGTCAAACAAAATGTCTTTTTTTTTACAATTTTTTTAAACAATTTACAAAGTCACTAGAAGCCGATTTTTTCAATATATTCCTTACAAAATCTCTTAGAATTACTGGAAAACTTTTTCCTTAATAAATTTTTTCTTCAGAATTCTTTTCAAAGACACTAGAAGTCAGGATGTTATGTAATTTTGTATAGCAACTCTTGTAGAATCAACAGAAATATTTTGTAAGGATTTTTTCCAGAGTATTTTACATGTCATTAAAACCCTATTTTCTTCAATCAATCAATCTACCATCCCTAAGATTGCTTACAGAATTGCTCCCTAGAAGGGCTTTTTAAGTAATTCTCTTCCACAATCAGTTCAGTAGAACTGTATTTTATTGTTTTTCCTACATAATTCTTTACAAAGGCCGTAAAAACTGATTTTCTCATCAGTTGTCAGAACAACTGGGAGACTTATTCTATTCCCATTTTCTTACAAAATCCTTTACAAAGTCTCTAGATAACTTTAAAAAACCACAAGTTATTGGTAAATTATGTCTTCCCTTATGTACGTGAATGCTTACGAAGTTACTAATTTTCCCCAGCATTTTGTTAGAGTCAAACAAAATGTCTTTTTTTACAATTTTTTTAAACAATTTACAAACTTATTAGAAGCCGATTTTTTCAATATATTCCTTACAAAATCTCTTAGAATTACTGGAAAACTTTTTCCTTAATTAATTTTTTCATCAGAATTTTTTACAAAGTCACTAGAAGTCAGGATGTTATGTAATTTTGTATAGCAACTCTTATAGAATCAACAGAAGTATTTTGTAAGGATTTTTTCCAGAGTATTTTACATGTCACTAAACCCCTATTTTCTTCAATCAATCAATCTACCATCCCTAAGATTGCTTACAGAGTTGCTCCCTAGAAGAGCTTTTTAAGTCATTTTCTTTCCAGAATCAGTTCAGTAGAACTGTATTTTATTGTTTTTCCTACAAAATTCTTTACAAAGACCTTAAAAACTGATTTTCTAATCAGTTTTCAGCACAACTGGGAGACTTATTCTATTCCCATTTTCTTACAAAATCCTTTACAAAGTCTCTAGATAACTTTACAAAACCACAACTTATTGGTAAATTATGTCTTCCCTTATTTACGTGAATGCTTACGAAGTTACTAGTTTTCCTCAGCATTTTGTTAGAGTCAAACAAAATGTCTTTTTTTACATTTTTTTTAAACAATTTACAAAGTCACTAGAAACAGATTTTTTCAATATATTCCTTACAAAATCTCTTAGAATTACTGGAAAACTTTTTTCTGAATTAATTTTTTCTTCAGAATTCTTTACAAAGTCACTAGAAGTCAGGATGTTATGTAATTTTGTATAGAAGCTCTTATAGAATCAACAGAAGTATTTGGTAAGGATTTTTTCCAGAGTATTTTACATGTCACTAAAACCCAATTTTCTTCAATCAATCAATGTACCATCCCTAAGATTGCTTACAGAGTTGCTCCCTAGAAGAGCTTTTTATGTCATTTTCTTTCCAGAATCAGTTCAGTAGAACTGTATTTTATTGTTTTTCCTACATAATTCTTTACAAAGACCTTAAAAACTGATTTCTCATCAGTTTTCAGCACAACTGGGAGACTTATTCTATTCCCATTTTCTTACAAAATCCTTTACAAAGTCTCTAGATAACTTTACAAAATCACAATTTATTTGTAAATTATGTCTTCCCTTATGTACGTGATCACTTACAAAATTACTAGTTTCCTTCAGCATTTTGTTAGAGTAAAAAAAATGTCCTTTGTTATAATATTTCTTTTAAATAATTTACAAAATCACTATCGGGGAGGGAAATATCGACCATGAAAGTTGCCTATGGTGTGAATCCCTGGGCCCAAACCGTTTACGAATTTTTGTTGACTTTGAAAAAGGTTTCGTTTTGAGTTTGAACACTTTCTTCAGTTAGACGAAGTCGGCTGATATTAATAATATATCATTCCGTTAATTTAAACTCTGCCTGGGGTATCACTGGCTGAACTGAGTAGCTCAGATGCTGCCATTGCCGGTCCCAATCCTGGATAAAGGAGGAGGGTTGGAAGGCGGGGCTTCCTGAATCTGAATTCTTTATAGATGATGCTAATTAAAGAGTGAGAGCACTTTAGAGGAGTATTTTTAACGATCTTTCACATAGCATGCAACGAATTGAGATCTTATGTTTCGTTTTCGAGTAACAACGAGTAATATCAACTTTGGTTGCAACTATAAAGAGCTCAACATTTCGTCAGTTTTAAATAAACTCTAAAATGCTGAACTTTTCTCTTTTTTTTTAACCAATTTTCAATCTTGCCCCCCTCTCCTTATCTCGGACACAGTGTATAGCTGTAGTATTCTGTGATTGAAGTGGAGTCGTAAGCCTTGGCTATTCAATATTTGACTTTCTTCCAATGTTACCTTTTCCTGGGGCTCAATAAAAATTCGAAATCTAATAAAAGAGTCCACTTGTGCCCAACTTGAAATGCGGACAGAAGGATCCCCTTTGACCAACAAATCTATTTTAAAGTCCCGGGAATTTGTTTTGTTTTATCACGTCCTCTGCATTTCGAGGGGGATTATTCCGCCCTTGACTCGGTCCTTTGCTAAAACTTACCAAGAATCCAAATACCTTATTTCAAATCCCGAAAGGTCCAGCTTGAGGGTTTAATCTTAAGCTTTGACATTTTGTTCTTTGCATCTTGGATGCGTTTTATTTGAAACGATGCCGAGATGGCAACAGGGCAGCAGTGTTCGTCATCTGCAGCCATAGAAATTATGCCAGGGGATGCATGATCCAGCCATTTTGGTCATTATGTCCGAATACATTCGTGCATTTCTCGCATGCATGCAGTTCGGTGGTGGAATGGGCCCCTTGCATGGGGGAGATATCAAATTTGTACGTGTATGTGTGCATACGTGCAGCTATCAGTACATTTCGTTTTGTTTTGTCAGGATAAAAACCTCCCCAATGCGTCAAATCAGGACTGAACTAAACTGGTTTGGAAATTTTACTAAATCGTTTATAACAGGAATTAAAATTGATATTGGACTTTCACCCACAAGTATTTCTCTTATTACATTAGGTTTCCGGCGAGGCGAAAAATTGAATTCTAAAATCTTCGTTTTTGCAAATTTATTGTAAATTGGCATTATCGCCTTAAGGAGGGTCTTTTTTGTTCCCCTCCAGGGCCATCTAAGGAGAATATAATTCGTAACAGAAAGAGAAGTTCTTAATCCTTATGGAACGGTCTAAAATGATAATAAACTCAAGCCTAGCAGCATCTCAAGAATTATATTCATGTCAGGTTTTCAATTTTTTTTAAAGGTGTATTTTTTTTGGCAATTTTTAATTTTGTACCTCTATAACTTGAGAAAAATATGGCAGTTCCATTGGTTTAAGACACCTTCGATGGTTGATTTTAGACCTCTTTTGAAATCAATTTTAAACACGCATCATGTGACAACTACCTTATGGCATAACTTTCACTGATACTCGGTTTGCTACGTTCATAGAGAATTCATTCAGATGGTGAAAAACAGTATTTTTATTCTAGCTGCCCTAAGGAGAAGGGTATTTCTTCTTTTCTGACGATGAAATTACGTCATGGGTTTCCTAATGGGTTGCGCACTTTGAGTCAAAAAATTTTAGCGAAACGTCGGCATTTGTTTGCCCTTTCCATGGACAACAATGAGAATTATGAACTTTTGATGGCCACCGCCAAGTAACGTGGTTTCTCTCTTAAATTGATAAGAGTAAGAAGATGCTGGTCGGTATTAAGCATTACGGAATTTTGAGGTTTTTTTGAAATTTACAATAAACAGGGCATCAAGTTAAGTAGTTTAAAGCAAAAAAAAATTGTGAAATGTTTATATTTGCACCAAAAAAATAATAAAAAAATACCAAAAAAAATTGAACGATTTATTTACATTTGAATGCCCTAGGGCGCATTCATAATTAAGTTCAACTTATTTAGTTCGTGTTAGCTGTCCCTCTCACGTATTAAACCAGCTAGGTTGCCAGTTTTTTTCTTAATATAAAGAAAGTAGAACTTTTCGAAAGCAGTTAGTTCAGTATGTATTGGATCTCGCAATGGCTCTAAAGTTCAGGCGGCTCAGAGGCAAAATAAAACTCTAGTTCAGTTCTACTTTGCTTTTGGTTAAGTTGGTTCAGGTTAGTTCAGGTCTGTTTTTTCTTTTGATTTGATGAGTCCAGTCGCGAACCATAATTTTTTAATCCTGCCACGTTTCCCCCTTTAAGGGGTTGTGGTGGACAAAAGGGGTGGTTAAAATAAATAAATTCCGCAGCTTCAATGCCCTGAATCTACTGAGCTGAACTAATCTTAGCTTTATCCAGCCTTAAGAGAGCGATTGCCCGGAAACTACCCCAGATCGGAGAGTGGTCGTGAGTATAAAAGACCTTAATAAAATCGCGCCACCCACTTTAATAAGCTCTCTCTTCAAGGATGCTGGACAAAGGTACTCGAGGGACGCTAGAGCACTAGTAAAAGCGGGAAACCAAAGAAACTAAATAGTAACCCAGCAGAAACAGGACAAGATCCGCACGATTCATATTCAACTCCGAACAGTGTATTCAACCAAAAATAATTGCATTCAAATTAATATATAAAATTAAAAACCTATGAGTATGCAAAATGTATACCCAGATGGCAAAATCCAAAATAAACACAAAAGTAACTCTCAATACCCAACCCTAAGGCTGTAGATAAAAATAAACCCTGATTTATCTGTGATTTCTGGGTTAAACAAGTGACAACTGCTGACAGTTATCAGCTGGGGAGACACCAGAATTCCAACCTCACTGTGGTACTGACTACAGCCAATGTGCTAATGATTTTACCCCAAAATAAAATTAAGTGAAACTATGTTTTGTGGCTTACTCTATTCGCAAAAGGGATCTAAAACCTGGGGTATACGTTATATGGAGCATATGTACATATGCCTCGCTTACAATGAGGCTCTTGTTAACCAAAGAACTTATTCCGAGTAAGTGACTATTAAGGTAGGGTACCATCCCCTTAAAATCAAAGAAAGGTCGGCACAAGGTTAAGTACTAGATATGTCCACCAGGATGGATAAATGTCCAATAAAAAGCAGTAAGTCAGCCTACCTTAGTCTCTGCTCACAAATACCTCAGTCCTTCATTCGTTCTGTTGGAACCCTAGGCTATGCTATCCAGTGCTCCAGTCACAACCAACCAAAGTCAGGCTGCCACCAATCTGAGTCCCAAAAGCTGCTGCCAAGTGTTCGAGATGCAGTGAGGTAGTGGTTCGTTTTCGATGAAGAATGAATGAAGTGTAGTGTGAATGAAGGTGAGTGAAGTTGAAGCTGAACTTCTGAACTTGAAGTTAAAGTTAAAAAGGCCTAAGAAAAATAAACTATAACCACCTTCGAGCATGTATGTTCTGAATGGTACGTACGAATAAGACTATAAATGATCTTTTCTAGGTAATGAACAAATACATGTGACATATTAAATTAACTGGTACATACCTTGGATGTAGGATGGCCTTAAAGAGTATATGCTCGTGAGGACTTCCACAAAATTCAAGCTTGTGGATTTCTGGTACTATCTTTTATCCGCTAGAAGCGATAACTTTTCATAGTTAATATAATTTATTGGTGTAATACCAGAAACCAAAACTTTAAAAATCCGCTAGAGCGATTTCCTTTCTATGGCAGCTAACCCTAGCCAAGCACAAGAGAAGAAGTATCAAAAATGTAGGGCAAAAATCCTCAGTTCATTTGTTTTTTTTTTCCAAATTCCTAGCAAATTTCACTTTGCAATGGGTCAGTCTCTCATTGGTCAGGATTTGACCAATCAGGATCTTTGTTTTGATTTAAAGTACCGAAACAAAACATGCCAAAAGTGATTAATAATCTTGAATTTATGACCAGAAACTTGTTTCAGAAGGAATGAATATATTATATAACCTCAGTAAATGCATGTTAGGGTTTTATTTCTATCCAATAAAATATTCACAAAATATAATTCCAGGCTAGAAAACACAGGGACGGAGTTGAATATTTAAAAAAAACCGTTACTATCCATAAAATATAACTGGAATAAAGTTGGGAGTTTTAAAATTCAAATTACACACTGATTGAGCGGCGCCTGAATAATATCCGCTAATGTGACAGTGATCAAAAATTTTTTCATTATCTACAAATGAAGGGTGTCAGGAGAAAACCAAGAATGTCCATTTTTTATCTAAAATTTCTTAAATATGTCATCCGCTTGCAAAATGTATGTATTTACTCATGCTTTAAGCAGATCAGGAGAAAGCGAGTAGTGTCACATTCTGCAGCGTTATTAAAAAATGCCTGCAAAACATATAACCGAGTCCATAACCAATTAAAGCAGTGTATACATGGATCTTACCAAAATGGCATCGCTAACGAAAATCGATTGAGTAGCTTTAGAGATAGACAGTTTTAAGTTTCATCAAAATTTGGGGTGTATCGTTTCAATTGATTCTTAGTTTCATTTCACAAATTCTTAGTTTTACAATTCCTAGGAATTTTTCTTCTCATTACTTTAGAATTGAGTGACGCCCATACCAAAATCCAATTATTGTAACCCACTCCTACTCTCTAAGAGAAAGAGCTTTCGTACGCATATGCGGCCAAGGAGACAGCATAATAAAAAAAAGGGCCACACTGTACTTAGAAAAATAAGTTTATGGAATGATGATGTTGACAGATAGTTGAGAAACAAACAAATCCTCAGTTAAATTTAACCTGAGCTACTCTCAAATACCTACTGTCGGTTAACTACCGGAACTAATATAAAAACAAGACACGGTAAATTGCTATTTCGTCCTAATTACGTCCCAGGCGATTTCGCATTTCATCCACGTTAACCACGAGCTGTTAAACTTTAGAGCTCGCACTAGTGATTTGACTGAAATGGAGTAAATTTCAATTGTAAACGTCAAAGATTCGAACCGCAGAGCCGTGTGGTCAGTGGCCAGACTCGGGCAGATTGCCTCCAACTTGAGGGCAAATAGATTACTGCTTGTGATAGGAATTTAGTCTCTCGTATCCGAGGAATTATTCCGAATATATTGGAAGTGACAGCTATTAAATATTACTCACTCAAGTCGTGGAGCGGAGGTGCATTGATTTATTTTTGTCTAGGGCTCTCTTGTTTAATTTTAAATAAAGTCTCAGCTATCGAATATGTTTAGGAAAGGAGCCCTGGGCGCTTTGATTTTTTTTTAAATTTCTTGCGAAATAAAACGACCATAAAAGGAGCTTTACAAATTCTTCCCCATATACAAGTCGTGGATATAATAGCGGCACCGCCTCGCTCCTAACAAAGGACGGAAACACATGAAAGACGAATGGACAATAATAAAAGAAATATCACCAAGCAGCCACTGAAGTGAATATAATTCCCGCGGTTTGCCCCGAAATTCTTGGCCCATAAAAACATATCCGGCCCCTGAACACTACGAATAAATTTTTCTGTTAGGAATATTCGTTGTTTATTGCCCGAAACACTTTCTCTTTGGGGCGTCGTTCTGTAGTGGAAGACCAAACAACCAAAAAAGCGTTATTGTGTTATTTTGTTTTACGTTATGGTTATTTATGCCATATGCAGGTTGGGGCAGTGCTTATTTATAGTTTCTATAGAAATTTCGTTATCTAAACCTTTCTCAATGCTCTTCATCTGGGAAGTGGGGTTAGAGGTAATTGAAGTTTTCTTCAGGGTTTTCTGTTTGTAAAACTTGTCTAGAAAAAGCAAAACACTTCCTTTTTTATGGTTAGTTGTACCCCAAGACAGCTCCCAAACACCTGCTAGTAAACTCCTATCCTCTGTCTTCATTCTGCCCTCCATCCTTCCTCTCATTCTCTTCCTTTCTGATGTTGCTAGGGGTACGTGATGACAGTTTTTCATCTTCGTTATTTGAAGAGATACAAAGAAGGTCAAATCAGGATGGATAGGCAGCTGGTGTAAAATACCACCCTGAAAACCTGAGGGCGAACTCCGTACCGAATAGAAAATAAATTTCCTTTCTATATATAGAGAAATTTTCTATAACCACATTCCCGCACTCTGTATGACTTAATCGGCCAAAATCGTCTCACGAAGCAGATGTTCGGGTTGATGGAAATAGAAACGCTGAACAAGGTCTTGCTATTCTTTTGTCTCTCTTTACACCCTAACTAGGTATATTGATGCATCTTTCTTTATTTAAAATTTGCATGTGCGGTCCAAAGAGGATAAAATAATTCTATGAGAGGGTTCCAATCATACGTCATTTTGGGTACGAAGTTTATAGTTCGCCCAGAAGTTCATCGCGGCGCCTGCGACGTCGACTTATGTCAATTGCGTATGTCATTATTCATATTCAGTGACAGTACTGTCATTTTTTGCCCGACTGACAGATTTGAAAGGGACCGTTAACAGTCATGTTTAGTACAGGGTAAATGACATACAAGTTACAAGTTTTAGGAAAGTTATTATTCTTGCAAGTATCAATAGCGAAAATTTTCCTTAAAAAAGTGCCAAGCACTGCCAAGGCAAGGCTATTGAAAGATTCGCTAGCTATAGACAGCATATAAGAAGTACTAAGTACAAAAGTGCATAATATAGGCCATAGGGTTTCTTATATTTTGATCCCAATGGCATATTATTATTCTAAATTTGTCACGATTGGTTCCACAGGTTAAGTCAGGGATGCCTGCTACTATATGTGAAACCTGTGTATTTACCTTAGGGGTTACACACTTCCATCCAGGCACTTTCTTCCTGTCTGATAGTGTTACCTTTTGCTGTTCAGGAAATGTAAGTTCATGAAGGGAAAACTTGCATAGTGAGCTTCATAGAAATCAAGTCTATTGTTCTATTAATTATTTTATTCTTTACAGTTCTTTGTCTAATGCTATATTATAGCAACAGCAAAACCTACTGGAAATGCTGTGATAAGCCATATTCATCAAACTGGTCAGCCTGCTCCAAATTATTGAAGGTTAGTTAGGTTAGTTAGGCTCTGTGTAGTGTCGAGAGTTGTATATATTCTATCATACCTTATTTGTAAGGCATATGTATAAGTGTGTGTTGCGGTTTTGTGGTGTACTTTTTTTTTGCTTGGGAAATGCTCAGTTATTATTTTATTAAACATGCCTCCAGGAACATTTCGATATGAATGCAAAGTACAAAATTGCCATAATAAATATTTAGCCCAATAACATACTCAAATTATAAAAATAAAAAATTTGTAGCTTTTCCAACAGATCCAGTGAGACGTCGCAAATGGTTTGAAATCCTAAATCTCCAATATTCTTTAAGCCGATATTTTTTATGTGAGGATCATTTTGAGGAGCAAGACTTTTCCAGTACATTGAAAAACAGGATCCAAAAATTTGCTGAACCAAAAATTATTGATACAAAGATAAATATAATTTCAGATATAATTATTAAAAAACCTGCCCTCTCTTCAGTAATAAGTACACCATATAAAAAAGACAAACCTAATGATAGTTTTAACCTACACTCCACTTTTCAAGAATCAAGTAAATCACCAATAACATCTTTCGATCAGCCCATTACGCAAACTCCAAAAAAAAGAAAATTACCAACTTTGCATTGCACACCTAGAAAACAGCGTAAGCTCAGTTTGTTGTCAAATATAGATGAAACTAGGATTAAAAAGTTAACTCCAAGAAAAAAGAAGTTGTACAATTTAACCAAAAAACAGAGAAACACAATTTGTAAATTAAAGAAAATAAATCAACTTAGTCGTAATAAGTTAAAGGTTGCCTATAAATTTAGCAAAAATGACATTTTCAAAAATATTGCAAATTCAATTGATCCCATTTGCTTTGGATTTTTTAAAAGTTCATTTTCAAACATTAATGTTAAGAAGCCTACCTGGTCTTTTAAGGATAAAGTGTATGCTTTGGCGATGTACAAGCAGGGTCCAAGATGTTATAAATTTCTTCGAAGAGCCATACCATTACCAGGAAAAAGTACACTGCAAAAACTTCTAAAAAATATTCCATTTGAAGCCGGGTTGAGTTCAGATTTGCTAAATAAATTAGCAACTACAGTTTCAAAAATGAAAACCATTTATAGATATTGTTGTCTAATGTTTGATGAAATATCTCTTTCAGAACAATTAGTTTTCGATAGTGCCAATGACAAAATCATAAGATATGAAAATCTGGGGCCATTAGGGCGTAAAAATGTGATTGCTAATCATGCTTTATTTTTTATGGCCAGTGGACTTCATAAATCGTGGAAGCAACCAATAGCTTACTTTTTTACTAAGGACTGTATTAAAACGAATGATCTAAAATTCCTTATTCAGCATACTATTACTAAGCTGCAGGAGATTGGTTTAACGATATTATGCACAGTTTGTGATCAGGCAGCAACAAACCGTGCTGCTGTTAAACTTCTGTCCCAAAGCAACAATCGACCCGGTTCATATTTTTTAATAAAAAACCATACAATTTTTACATTATTTGATCCCCCCCCCACTTATTAAAATCCACACGCAACGCGTTTTTAAAATATAATATTCACTACAATAGAACAAAAATTGCAAAGATTGATCATATCAGGCAATGTTTTAATATAGATAAAAAAAAAGATTTCAATCTCTCAGACGCATTCGAGAGAGTTATTTAAATATGAATCATAACAGCCGCTTAAAAATGAGAGGGCGGATAGCAGCGCGAACTTTAAGCCATTCGGTTGCTTCCACGATTGAAGAAATGATTTCAAATCCATTACATTACTTGCCTACTCAAGCCATTGAAACTGCCGAGTTTGTACATGACATCGATGCATTATTTGATAGCTTCTGAACAGAGAGCTGGTAGAACAGTCAAGGCTGAATGTGGTTAGTTTATTATGGTCCCCAAGAACTTTTGTGTTCAAAAGTGTTACAAAAAGTTCCTATATTTATGTACCTATACTATAATAATTATAAAATGGCTAGAGCTACCTATATTTACAAAGTATTTATTTTTCTAAAGTTGCTTGCCAAGTAAAAATGCACTAAACAAGAAGTTTAATCTATATACTCCTCGAGACCATATTTCTTTAGTTACATTAATCCTTAATTTAGTTTTGTACATTAATTCGTAATGTTAAAAGAAGTTTATGTATTAAATAGAAGCTAACCTTGTTATTTTCCTCAAAAAATAAATTTTTGAATGAGTTTTTGTTAAATAAAAACTGTTTCAATTTTGGTATTGCAGTCTCAATTTATTAATTATTCAATACATACAATTGTCCATTACAAGTGAATCCTTACCACTCATATACTTTAAAACATATTAGTTGCAAGTATGGGTGCTATTAGATACAGTAAAATCGCTAAAAAAGCCATTTGAATAACCCGTCATTTCTTATTTAGTTGCCCCAGATATTCATAGTGGCGCTGGTGGGTATTGACAACTATGACAATTGAACATTGTGCTACTACATTTACACGCAATCGGGTACTCTCCTAAAAGTATTATATCCTCGTTGGTGCGGTCTAGACAATAGACATAAACAAGGAAGTTATCACTATCACCGGCGTATTGTTATCGTTATCCATTCATTTCGAATTTTTAATTCAGATTAATTTTAACATCTGCCGACTTCGTCTAACTGAAGAAAGCGTTCAAACTCAAAACGAAACCGTCTTCAAAGTCAGCAAAATCTCTTAAAAAGTTTGGGCATAGGGATTCCCACCATAGGCAACTTTCATGGTCCATATTTCCTTCTAGTGACTTTGTAAATTGTTTAAAAGAAATAATATAAAAAAAGAAATTTTTTTTTACTCTCTCCTAGGCTCTTCTAGGGGGTAACTCTGTAAGCAATCTTATCGATGGTGGATTCATGAAAAAATAGGATCTTAGTGAAAATCTGGAAAAAAAAATTCTTACAAAATACTTCTATTGTTTCTATGAGAATTGCTGTACAAAAGTATATACCCCCTATAACAATGACTTCTAGTGACTTTGTAAAGAACTCTGAAGGAAAAATTAATTAATGAAAAATTGTTCCTGCAATTCTAAGAGATTTTGTAACACATTTATTGAAAAAATAGGCCTCTACTGACTCTGTAAATTGTTTAAAAAAATTGCAAAAAAAAAAGACATTTTGTTTGACTCTAACAAAATGCTGGGGGAAACTAGTAACTTCGTAAGCGATTACGTAAATAAAGGAAGACATAATTTACAAATAACTTGTGGTTTTGTAAAGTTATCAAGTGACTTTGTAAAGGATTCTGTAAGAAAAATAATAAAATACAGTTCTACTGAACTGATCTGGCAAGAAAATGACTTAAAAAGCTCTGCTAGGAGGTAACTCTGTAAGCAATCTTAGAGATGGTGGATTGATGAAGCAAATGTGGTTTTAGTGACATTTAAAAGATTCTGAAAAAAAATCATTACAAGATCCTTCTGTTGATTCTATAAGAATTGCTGTACAAAACTATATAAACCCCTCACTTCTAGTGATTTTGTAAAGAATTATGAAAAAAAAAATAATTAATGAAAAAGTCTTCCAGGAATTCTAAAAGTTTTGTAAGGAATTTATTGAAAAAATCGGCTTCCAGTGACTCTGTAAATTGTTTAAAGAAATTGTAAAAAAAAATGATATTTTGTTTGACTCTAACAAAATGCTGGCGAAAACTAGTAACTTCGTAAGCGATCACGTACATAAGGGAATGCATAATTTGCAAAATAACTTGTGATTTTGTAAAGTTATCTAGTGACTTTGTAAAGGATTCTGTAAAAAAATGGGAATAGAATAAGTCTCCCAGTTATTCTGAGAACTGATGAACAAATCGGTATTTACGAACTTTGTAAAGAATTATGTAACAAAAATAATAAAATACAGTTCTACTGAACTGATTCTGGAAAGAAAATTATTTAAAAAGCTTTTATAGGGGGTAACTCAGTAAGCAATCTTAGGGATGGTGGATTTGTGAAAAAACTAAGATTTTTAGTAACTTGTAAAAAATTCTGGAAAACAAATTCTTACAAAATACTTCTATTGAGTCTATAAGAATTGCTGTACAAAACTATATCAAACCCTGACTTCTAGTGACTTTGTAAAGAATTCTGAAGAAAAAATTAATTAATAGAAAATTGTTCCAGTAATTCTAAGATATTTTGTAAGATGTTGAATGAAAAAAGAAGCTTCTAGTGACTTTGTAAACTGTTTTTAAAAAATTAATAATAAAATAAAGCAATTTTTGTGACTCTACCAAAATGCTAGAGAAAACTAGTAACTTCGTAAACGATCACGTACATAAAGATTAGAGATGGTGGATTGATGAAGCAAATAGTATTTCAGTGACATTTAAAAGATTCTGGAAAAAAATAATTGTTACAAAATCCTTCTGTTGATTCTATAAGAATTGCTGTACAAAACTATATAAACCCCTCACTTCTAGTGACTTTGTAAAGAATTCTGAAAAAAAAAATTAATTAATGAAAAAGTCTTCCAGGAATTCTAAAAGATTTTGTAAGGAATTTATTGACAAAATCGGCTTCTAGTGACTCTGTAAATTGTTTAAAAAAATTGTAAAAAAAAGATATTTTATTTGACTCTAAAAAATGCTTTCGAAAACTAGTAACTTCGTGAGAGATCACGTACATAAGGGAATGCATAATTTGCAAAATAACTTGTAATTTTGTAAAGTTATCTAGTGAGTTTGTAAAGGATTCTGTAAAAAAATGGGAATAGAATAAGTCTCCCAGTTATTCTGAGAACTGATGAACAAATCGGTATTTACGAACTTTGTAAAGAATTATGTAACAAAAATAATAAAATAGAGTTCTACTGAACTGATTCTGGAAAGAAAATTATTTAAAAAGCTTTTATAGGGGGTAACTCAGTAAGCAATCTTAGGGATGGTGGATTTATGAAAAAACTAGGATTTTTAGTAACCTGTAAAAAATTCTGGAAAAAAATTCTTACAAAATACTTCTATTGAGTCTATAAGAATTGCTGTACAAAACTATATCAAACCCTGACTTCTAGTGACTTTGTAAAGAATTCTGAAAAAAAAATTAATTAATAGAAAATTGTTCCAGTAATTCTAAGAGATTTTGTAAGGAATTGAAGGAAAAAAGAAGCTTCTAGTGACTTTGTAAATTGTTTTTAAAAAATTAATAATAAAAAGCTATTTTTGTGACTCTAACAAAACGCTAGAGAAAACTAGTAACTTCGTAAACGATCACGTACATAAAGATTAGAGATGGTGGATTGATGAAGCAAATGGGGTTTCAGTGACATTTAAAATATTCTGGAAAAAAAATCATTACAAAATCCTTCTGTTGATTCTATAAGAATTGCTGTACAAAACTATATAAACCCCTCACTTCTAGTGATTTTGTAAAGAATTCTGAAAAAAAAATTAATTAATGAAAAAGTCTTCCAGGAATTCTAAAAGATTTTGTAAGGAATTTATTGACAAAATCGGCTTCTAGTGACTCTGTAAATTGTTTAAAAAAATTGTAAAAAAACCGATATTTTGTTTGACTCTAAAAAATGCTTTCGAAAACTAGTAACTTCGTAAGCGATCACGTACATAAGGGAATGCATAATTTGCAAAATAACTTGTGATTTTGTAAAGTTATCTAGCGACTTTGTAAAGGATTCTGTAAGAAAATGGGAATAGAATAAGTCTCCCAGTTATTCTGAGAACTGATGAAAAACAAATCGGTATTTACGAACTTTGGAAGACATAATTTACAAATAACTTGTGGATTTGTATTTATTTAGTGACTTTGTATAGGTTTATGTACGAAAAATAATAAAATACAGTTCTACTGAACTGATTCTGGAAAGAAAATGACTTAAAAAGCTCTGCTAGGAGGTAACTCTGTAAGCAATCTTAGAGATGGTGGCTTGATGAAGCAAATGGGGTTTCAGTGACATTTAAAAATTCTGGAAAAAAAAGTCATTACAAAATCCTTCTGTTGATTCTATAAGAATTGCTGTACAAAACTATATCAACCCCTCACTTCTAGTGATTTTGTAAAGGATTCTGAAAAGAAAATTAATTAATGAAAAAGTCTTCCAGGAATTCTAAAAGATTTTGTAAGGAATTTACTGAAAAAATTGGCTTCTAGTGACTCTGTAAATTGTTTAAAAAAATTGCAAAAAAAAAGACATTTCGTTTGACTCTAACAAAATAATGGGGAAAACTAGTAACTTCGTATGCGATCACGTACATAAGGGAAGACATAATTTATAAAATAACTTGTGATTTTGTAAAGTTATCTAGCGACTTTGTAAAGGATTCTGTAAGAAAAATAATAAAATACAGTTCTACTGAACTGATTCTGGAAAGAAAATGATTTAAAACGCTTTTATAGGGGGTAACTCTGTAAGCAATCTTAGGGATGGTGGATTTATGAATAAACTAGGGTTTTTAGTAACTTGTAAAAACTGCTGAAAAAAAATTCTTACAAAATACTTCTATTGAGTCTATAGGAATTGCTGTACAAAACTATATGAAACCCTGACTTCAAGTGACTTTGTAAAGAATTCTGCAGAAAAAATTAATTAATAGAAAATTGTTCCAGTAATTCTAAGAGATTTTGTAAGGAATTGAAGAAAAAAAGAAGCTTCTAGTGACTTTGTAAACTGTTTTTAAAAAATTAATAATAAAATAAAGCAATTTTTGTGACTCTAACAAAATGCTAGAGAAAACTAGTAACTTCGTAAATGATCACGTACATAAAGGAAGACATAATTTACAAATAACTTGTGGTTTTGTAAAGTTATTTAGTGACTTTTTAAAGGTTTATGTAAGAAAAATAATAAAATACAGTTCTACTGAACTGAT
This sequence comes from Taphrorychus bicolor, assembly GCA_951812265.1. NCBI lineage: Eukaryota > Metazoa > Arthropoda > Insecta > Coleoptera > Curculionidae > Taphrorychus > Taphrorychus bicolor. The sequence continues at coordinate 6,412,741 of OX638297.1, read as the reverse complement.
TCTTGAAAGAAAATGACTTAAAAAGCTCTTCTAGGGGGTAACTCTGTAAGCAATCTTAGGGATGGTGGATTCATGAAAAAAATAGGATCTTAGTGACTTGTAAAAAATTCTGGAAAAAAATTTCTTACAAAATACATTTATGGTTTCTATGAGAATTGCTGTTCAAAACTGTATAAACCCCTCACTTTTAGTAATTTTGTGAAGAATTCTGAAAAAAAAATTTAATTAATGAAAAAGTCTTCCAGGAATTCTAAGAGATTTTGTAAGGAATTTATTGAAAAAAATCGGCTTCTAGTAACTTTGTAAATTGTGTAAAAAATGTAAAAAAAGATATTTTGTTTGACTATAACAAAATGTTGTGGAAAACCAGTAACTTTGTAAGCGTTCACCCACATAAGGGAAGACCTAATTTGCAAATAATTTGTGGTCTTGTAAAGTTATCTAGTGACTTTGTAAAGGATTCTGTAAGAAAATGGGAATGGAATAAGTATCCCAGTTATTGTGAGAACTGATGAAAAAATGGGTTTTTACGGTCTTTGTAAAGGAATATGTAGGAAAAATAATAAAATACAGTTCTACTGAACTGATTCTGGAAAGAAAATTACTTTTTGTAAAAGATTTTGTAAGAAAATGGAATAGAATATGTCTCCCAGCTATTCTGAGAATTGATGAAAAAAAAATCAGTTTTTAGGAACTTTGTAAAGGATTATTTAAGAAAACTCGAAGTTCAAATCGTTGCTAATTTCAATATTATGCAATAAAATTGCTCAAGTGAACAAGAAGATAAAACAATTTTCAGGTTTTCAGAAATTTTAATCCCGTGATGTTTCCAGATTGATTTTCGGTCGGGATTCCGGGAGTGAAACCCCTAATAGTAACCAATAGAAATAAGTGACGTCAGACGCAAAAAGCTGTTATAAGAACGCCGTCATCGCTAGATAGATTCCGTTGAAATATCAAGAACAAAAAGAAAACGTCACTGGACGTATTTTTTAGGCGTAAATAGTTCTTTGTTTATTTCTTTCAACGAGTTAGTATATTGGATCTGGAGACCCCCCCTCCTGTTTTAGCCTCCCTTTTTAGCACTAGTTTTAACATTTTACGTAAAATAATTCGAAATCGCGATTTGCCTATTTATGTGTTCGCACGTTGAAATTACGTCATCGCTTCCTTAAAAATGGTCGACTGTCCTTAAAAAAAACAATAGCATTTTTAGAGAAATATCAGTTTTTTGGCTCCGTCTATACAGGGTGTCCCAGATAAAAGCAACTACATGGGGTGTTAAAACTAGCAGCTCTTGCAATCTTGTAAGCTCTTGCTCTCAGCAAATTGAACTTCAATTCAAGTATACCTCTGTATTGAATTTCCATTCGCTTTATTATCAACACAGGGGGACCTAATAAAATATTGAAACTAAATTTCCAGGGCAATAAATTCTTCCAGGGATCCACACAACTTTAGGGCTGCTCGTTTGCTGTCAACGTTTTAATAGCGTCGTAAATTTTTTCCCACCAGTTACCAGATAAATTAAAACATTCCTAGAGTGTCTTTCCTTGATTATACTCGTGGAAGTGTACTATTGTCTTTACCTAAAATAAAAAAATTAATTATGAAAATTTATTTTTTCTAGAGATCTAATTTTGTGCACCAGGCCCTAAAAATTTTATTACGGCCTGTTTGCTTTAAAGAAGATTAAAAAAGATTTGCATTTAGGCGATTTATACTTTGAGCCCCGTCAAGGGCTGGAAAAAATACAAAAGAGGGCTACAAATACAAAACGTAAGAGACTTAACGAAATTAGAATGAAAATTAATTCGTTATACCGAGGAGGAATATACAAGAGTTTTATATTACATCTTCGAGTTGCCGGGATATAGCCGTTACCGAGCCTATTCTGTGTGTTTTTAATTTGGATTATTCGGGTGGGAAGTAGTAATCTTTTAAATTAAAAAAGAAGTCAAAGGGATGTTTAATAAAACGTTTCCGCCCCAGTGCTCTTTTATTGCCAAATTAATGCGCACCACTTTAGTAAAGATATTAATCTGGAAACACCTTCATGCCCGCTATCCTTTGACGTTTACCCTCGGGATAACAACATTTTCCTCCAGTTTATCGCTCGTCCATAATCCCACTAACTGTCCAGACGTCCCCGTTTGTAAGAGCCTGAATATGAAACTGGTTTTTGGTTAACGATTATGGGGACATAGTTCCACGGTGCTAGAATGGACCTTATTAGTAGTTATATACTTATCTTCACCATTGTGAGGTTCACTATGAAATATAATAATCAAAATGTTAAGGTCTAGACCTGGATATATTTTATTTTTAAAGGTATTTTTTCCATAAAAAATTTCCATAAAAAATTTTTGAACATTTTCGAAAAAAAAACGGAATTTTTAATGATGGGAGAGGAAAGAGGACATCAAGAAGAGGACAAAACAGTTGGATTCACTCCAATAGGTCCAGGCGTTCTCAAGATACAGGCGGTCAAAGCTATGAACTGAGAAAAAAGTCGTAATAGCCCCTCCCCTTTGTACATTTTGATAACAAAGTGAATTTGAATGAAATTTCTCATTAAAGAGATTTTTTTAAAAATAATCTAAAAACGCGATTCTAAAAATGCCTAAAAATCGACTTCCGAAGGAGTTTACCTTCGAAAATGTTTTACCTACGGAACTTTCGATGGTGGGAGAGAAAAAAGGGCATCAAGAAGAGGACAAAACAGTCGGATTCACTCCAATTGGTCCAGGCATTCTCAAGATACAGACGGTCAAAGTTGGGAACTAAGAAAAAATCGTAATAACCCCATTTGGACATTTTCAACAAAATTTTGGAAAAAGTTTTTTGCTGTTTTTGATCGAAATGGATCGTTTGCAAATCCCTAAGAATTAAACAAAGTGAATTTGAATAAAATTTCTCTCTAAAGAGATTTTCTTAAAAATGGTCTAAAAACGCGATTCTAAAAGTGCCTAAAAATCGACTTCCAAAAGGGTTTATCTCCGAAAATATTGCACCTATGGAACTTCAGATGATGGAAGGTGAAAGAGTACATCAAGAAGAGGAAAAAACAGTTGGACTCACTCCAATTGGTTCAGGCGTTCTCAATATACAGACGGTCAAATTTGAGAACTGAGAAAAAAGTCGTAATACTACACTTTGGACATTTTCAAAAAAATTTCGGAAAAATTATTTTGCTGTTTTTGATGGAAATGGCTCATTTGCAATTCTCTGAGAACGTTACAAAGTGAATTTCAATCAAATTTTTCTCTAAAGAGGTTTTTTTTAAAAATGGTTCAAAAACCCGATTCTTAAAGTGCTCAAAAGTTTACTTCCGAATGGATCTATCTCCGAAAATATTGCACCTACGGAACTTCCGATACAGGCGGTCAAAGTTGAGAACTGAGAAAGAATACGTCATAACCTCCCCCACTTTGGACATTTTCAAAAAAATTTCGGAAAAATTTTTTTTGCTGTTTTTGATCGAAGTGGCTCGTTTGCAATTCTTTAAGAACGTAACAAAGTGAATTTGAATAAAATTCCTCTTTAAAGAGATTTTTTTTTAAAATAATCTAAAAACGCGGTTCTAAAAATGCCTAAAAATTGACTTCCATAGGGGTCTATATCCGAAAATGTCGCACCTACGGAAATTGCTATAGAGGGAGGTGAAAGAGGACATCAAGAAGAGTACAAAATAGTTGGAATTACTCCCATTGATCCAGGCGTTCTCAAGATACAGGCGGTCAAAGGTTGAAAACTGAGAAAACGTCGTAATACATCCCCTTTCGACATTTAAAAAAAAAATTCGGAAACATTTTTTTGCTTACACACAGACTTACTACTTTGAAATAATTTCCTATTTTCGTTTATTTCCTTCTTTTTTGGATTTAATTTGTTTATCACTTTTTATACACGACTTTTTGCGCCTTTTTCCGTACTTTTGATACGTCCTTTCACCTTTCCATTCTTTCAAATTTCCTAGACCTCTTGTCTCCTGTAAGGTTGCCTTTTATTTGTCTTGCATTTCCTTGCGAATCATCGGTGGTTACCAGTCATTAATTCTTTTCGGAATCTATAGTGTTTCTTTGTCTCTATTTTATGTTTCTTACTTCTACCTTCTTATTTATTGTGTCCTTGTTTTGGGTTTACACTTTTCTATAACTTTAGTTTTTATTATACTATGTTTTCGCTCACAATGATTAACTATTTGAATCTGATTTCTTTGATGGTAATGTTTACTTTCTCAAAACTGACTATAATATTTTGTTTGAATAATAATTATTTATTAAAGCATTTTTTTAATAATATTTTCACTTTTACACTTTTTTTCTACAGGATTTTTTGCGTTTGTTTTCTTCTTCTTATGAACTGTGTCTTCATTTCCCATTGTTTTAACTGTCATGGGCCTTTTTCTTTAGCAATGTTGCCGGTTATTGGTTTGGAATTCATGTTTCTTACAAAACAATTTAGGCAATGTTTGCATTCACAAAATTGACTACAATATTTTGTTTTATTTTGTTTGGATAATATTTATTTATTAGAGCAATTTTTTGGTAATACTTGCTTTAATTTTAATTTTTATTTGTCATTTTTCAATTTTGCGATTTTTGCAAACCTTGCACCGATGGAACTTCCGATGGTGAAAGAGGAAGTCAAGAAGAGGACAAAACAGTTGGATTCACTCCAATTGGTCCAGGCGTTCTCAAGATACAGGCGGTCAAAGTTGAGAACTGAGAAAAAGTCGCAATAACACCTTTGGACATTTTCAAAAAAAAATCTGGAAAATTAATTTGCTGTTTTTGATCGGAATGACTCGTTTGCAATTCCCTAAGAACGTAACAAAGTGAATTTGAATAAAATTTCCCTTTAAAGAGGTTTTTTAAAAAATGTTCCAAAAACGCGATTCTAAAAATGCTTAAAAATCGACTTCTGAAGGGGTTTATTTCCGAAAATATTGCACCATGCGCATTTCTCTCAAAAAGTCGTAATACCCTCCCTCTCCCTTTGGACATTTTCAAAAAAAAAACGTTTTTATTATTTTTTTTATCCCTTCAAAACTTTTTGAATCCCCTAAAAACATAACAAACTCAATTGAATCAATTATAAAAAATTCCAAAAAAAAACACTTACTAATTTTTTTTAGAAAATAATAAAAATTTGTGTGTGTGAACATATTTCCGACACAACTTTTTCTGAAGAATACACTTGTTCATTCACACAGATGAGATTTGAATGGAACGTTTCGTAGAACCATCATCAACTTCTATTTTTCTTGTAGCAACAACATTGTATTTTTCTTTGCATCTATTATTCTCTGCATCGCAAATAAAATAATATTTTATTTTTAAAGGTATTTTTTCCATAAAAAAATTTCTTTGGAACGCTACTGATGTATCTTCCGAAACTATATCCTTTCCTGTTTCAACATTTTTGAACATTTTCGAAAAAAAAAACGGAACTTTTGATGATGGGAGGTGAAAGAAGACATCAAGAAGCGGACAAAACAGTCGGATTCACTCCAATAGGTCCAGGCGTTCTCAAGATACAGACGGTCAAAGTTGGGAACTAAGAAAAAATCGTAATAACCCCATTTGGACATTTTCAAAAAAATTTCGGAAAAAGTTTTTTGCTGTTTTTGATCGAAATGGATCGTTTGCAAATCCGTAAGAACTAAACAAAGTTAATTTGAATAAAATTTCTCTTTAAAAAAATTTTCTTAAAAATGGTCCAACAATGTGGTTCTAAAAGGGCGACTTCCGAAGGGGTCTATCTCCGAAAATATTGCACCTACGAAACTTCCGATGGCGAGATGTTTTTGATCCGAATCGCTCGTTTGCAATTCCCTAAGGACATAGCAAAGTGAATTTGAATAAAATTTCTCTCTAAAGAGATTTTCATAAAAATGGTCTAAAAACGCGATTCTAAAAGTGCCTAAAAATCGACTTCCAAAAGGGTTTATCTCCGAAAATATTGCACCTATGGAACTTCAGATGATGGAAGGTGAAAGAGTACATCAAGAAGAGGACAAAACAGTTGGACTCACTGAAATTGGTTCAGGCGTTCTCAATATACAGACGGTCAAATTTGAGAACTGAGAAAAAAGTCGTAATATTACACTTTGGACATTTTCAAAACAATTTCGGAAAAATTATTTTGCTGTTTTTGATGGAAATGTCTCATTTGCAATTCTCTGAGAACGTTACAAAGTGAATTTGAATCAAATTTTTCTCTAAAGAGGTTTTTTTTAAAAATGGTTCAAAAACCCGATTCTTAAAGTGCCCAAAAGTTTACATCCGAATGGATCTATCTCCGAAAATATTGCACCTACGGAACTTCCGATACAGGCGGTCAAAGTTGAGAACTGAGAAAGAATTCGTAATAACCTTCTCCACTTTGGACATTTTAAAAAAAAAATCGGAAACATTTGTTTGCTGTTTTTGATCGAAGTGGCTCGTATACAATTCTTTAAGACCGTAAACTAAGTGAATTTGAATAAAATTCCTCTTTAAAGAGATTTTTTTTTTAAATAATCGAAAGACGCGATTCTAAAAATGCCTAAAAATTGACTTCCAAAGGGGTCTATATCCAAAAATGTCGCACCTACGAAAAGAAGTTTAAATAAGTTAGTTTAATGTTTGCATTCACAAAATTGACTACAATATTTTGTTTTATTTTGTTTGGATAATATTTATTTATTATAGCAATTTTTTGGTAATACTGGTAAATGGTCCAAAAACGCGATTCTAAAAATGCTTAAAAATCGACTTCTGAAAGGGTTTATTTCCGAAAATATTGCACCATGCGCATTTCTCTGGTGGAAGGTGAAATAGGACGTCAAGAAAAGGACAAAACAGTTGAATTCACTCCAATTGGTCCAGGCGTTCTCAAAATGCAGGCGGTAAAAGTTGAGAACTGAGAAAAAAGTCGTAATAATTTCCCCCTCCCTTTGGACATTTTGAAAAAAAACTTTTTTATTATTTTTTTATCCCTTAAAAACTTTTTGAATCCCCTAAAAACGTAACAAATTCAATTGAATCAATTATAAAAAATTACAAAAAAAAAAACCATAACAACTCATTTTTTTTAGAAAATAATAAAAATTTGTGTGTGTGAACACATTTCTGACACAAATCTTTCTGAAGAATACACTTGTAGAGATGAGATTTGAATGGAACGTTTCGTAGAACCATCATCAACTTCTATTTTTCTTGAAGCGACAACATTGCATTTTTAGATAGAGGGCAAAAAACACGTTATAACCGTGTACATAACATTTCTACCGAATTTGTTTCTAATTTCTTAAAACGAGAAAAAACATGATTTTTTTGAGATTGGTCGCCTAAGCATTTCAACCACCTTGCAAGCAGGTCGATTTTCGTGTTGCTTGAGTTAGTTTTACAACTTTTACAAGCAAAATTTTCGAATCGCTATGTCCTTTCGAGCCTCAATTGTAACAGCTTGGTCTCATCTTTTATTTACCAAATTTATATATTTGTAAACTTAAATTGTTTCAAACAATAGACTGATATCATTCCTCATTTCCGATGGTTTTCTCTGTAATAACTTTTTTGCATTTTGACCATTTTTGTTGGCTTGGAAATTGAATTCCATCATGTCAAAGTTTTTCTCACTTTAAATAATTTTCCACTGCTTCAATTTAATTCTCTAGAACTGTGCATTCTAGTATATACTATACAGCCATTTTGGTATTGATTTTAAGTATGACTTGGTAATAACCTCAAAGCGTTTTTTGTTGGGGGCTCTAAGAGTATTCTCGTCCTTTGTTGACTCAATAGGCAACGATAGGAATACTCTCAGAGCGGCCATCCGAAAACGCCATCTGCCAAGGATTCCTGCAAACATTATATTTACTAGTAACTAACCTGCAAAAAATATATTTTTCTTGTTTCGATTTCGACAATTTTCGATTACCTCCATACAGAGACATCTCAATGCATGGAAGGCCATTTTGTGTCACACTGTATAGACATCACCCTGTTAAAATGTTATATCTCCTAAGTATAGACAAGCACATTTCGAGTTTTCTCTTGGCACTAAACCCAAATTTTGATATCATGGTAACTATAGTATTTTTTCCTTATAAAATGCATTTTCAAATAGAACTCAACATCAGACATTATGGTCGATATGGGATTTCCGAAATAAACAATTGACTTCTAGACAATATGGCGAAGGAAGAATTATCAAGTACTTATTACAGCCAGCACTTATATTAATGGTTGGTGGTTCTGACAACGTTTCTGCTACATTTTCCCTTATAATAACTAACTCATTATTTTTAATGAATGTGTGTAAATTCAGTTTGTCCACGGCTATTTAATAATATGGTTACCATTTGTCAGGTTATAAGCACATAATAGGGTGTGTTATAACCTTCGAACTGGAAAAGCGTGAATAATATTCACTATTCCGCGTTAATATTCAATGTTTAATTACATGCTTGCGCCCTCGGAGTAGTTGGAGTGGTGTGCTCGCGCTGTCATCTGTCAAGGGACAATTATCTATCTAAGATCGGCTGTCATAAATATAAAAAAATAAATTTCGCCAAGTTTTGTTAATGATAAAAAAAATTAAAAACGTGTTTCAAACTAATTAAAAGAGTTTTTTTTTAATTATTTGCGGAAAAAAAGCACAATAATCGTAACATTCCCACTTAAAGACATACATCTTTAAGGTTTGCTCGACATAAACACCCTGCTTATTTAAACCAAAAACTAATTCACGTTTGACATTTCCAATTTCATGGTTGCCAAAATGCCTACGTATAACATTGCCCGTATTGAAAATATAATAATAAACCCGAAATAATTTATGTCGCCGTGCGGGATGTATGAGATTAGAACGTTATTTATATGACATTTCTTTATGGATGTAATGTAAAAGTTTACGTTAGTATAAATCATTTCCTCACCCCCGGGCCTCTATAAGGCCGAAATTTTATGTATGGGCATAAAGCGATTCTTATTTGTTTCAAAATGTACGCTTCACTTGAGCCGGGTTTATATTATCCGTAAAATGTAGGTGTAACAGAATTGATCGTGCATTTTTTATAGCCCATAATATCGGAAATAGAGTCGTTGGGGGCTTGTCTGCTTTGACTTTAAGCTGTAACGGCTCATAGAATCATCCATCTTTTTAGTAAAAAAATATAGTTATCCTTCTTTTGTGTCTGTTTAAGGAGACTATTGGAGGTACGGTTAAGGAGAACCGAGAATTTTTAGAAAGACCGTTTAATCTTGTTGATGGATCTTATTGTTACTTTAGTGTATATATGAGTTTGCTTTCTAACAGTGTCAACAATAGATTTCAATTGCTCCATTATTTTTTTCATACCACTTATAATTTTTGGTTATATTTTGGTTTAGATATGTGATGTTTTGAATTATTCTTTACTAATTGATTCCAAAAAGGGGGATGCACAATTTTGTCCAAATGAAAATCATCCAAAAAAAAAAACGTCCAAAGTAAATCGATCCACCGATGATCTCCAAAATAAAAACATCCACCGAAATTCAATCCGAACCAGAAAATGTCCTAAATAAAATCGTCCAAAACATTTTCATCCAAAATCTCCTTGAAATGACCTCTAATCTTTTTATGGTGGTTGCTATTAGCTCGCTACGGCGGGTTGATATGTAGAGATTATTGATCCGAGTCGGCAGAAACGTAAACAAATCGGAATTCTGTTTTATATAATGTATTGTTTGCATGAATTGTTAATTATTAAAAATCTTTAGAGCATAAATTAAAAAAAAATACATTAAAATGTATTTCCTGAATGTCATTAGATAAAATATCATTCGACACATTATCTCTATGTATGCAACAATTAGGGAATGACGAAGATGTCTCGGGTCCCACCGTTTATGAGTTTTGTGCGGTAGATGGGCCACAGGAGAAATGCTGAATGGGTAAGAGCCTTTAGACTATGGAGCAAATTCCAGGGGCATTGTTTTATTCATAGCGATGAAAGTCACCCAACATGCATACATCCCAATCTCAATGAGTCAATAATAAACTCTGTTACTTTTAGGATAAATCTACAGATAGTGTATCTCTGAAAACTCTGAATAACAAGACAGAGAAAGGGTGTTGATGAGGAAATCGGAGGAGAGATTGGATATTAACCGTAGGTGCCTATAGAATGAGACCCTACCAGTACCATCCAACAGTTAAATTACTAATTCAGATACTCAAGTCACATCAAAAGTGTATCATGGGAGCGACTGTGTTAGTTGAATGATAAAATGGCGCCGACCGATGTGGACGTGTCAAGTTTACCTCCAAGTAAGGCTTGCCGGCGTTGCAAATCTACCCCCGTGAGTGGTGTAAAGTGTGTGATTTGTGGTTCATTATTGCACCCCGGTTGCTTAAAGTATATTAAAATCGTTGAAACCATAGTGGAAGGTAAATTTATAAAATGTTGTGAGCCTTCGGTCGACCTTGACGAGTCTACATGCAGTGATAGTGCTGAAACCGTCATTCAGAACGATGCATTGCATGTTGAAATTGTCTACCTAAGAAAACTTCTTGACGAGAGAGACAAGCTTGTCTCTGAAAAGGATGTAGTGATAAAGACCCAAGGTGAGTTAATTGAGTCTTTAAGGGATCAAATTACTCTTTTGAAGAGCCCTAAACCGTTACCGAAAATGACCACTGGTGCGCCATGTAGCGTCAATTCTACGAAAAAATCTCAGCGACAACAAAAACAAAATCTACAAAATCAAGTATCACAAAGACTCGGTAGGCAAACTTTGGTGCAGAATACTGCCGAGGAGCCTCCGCATTTAATCGCCCCCCCTGTTGGGTGTGATGCCATCTGGTGCGCAGCTCACCAATGTCGACGAGTGGCGCCGCACGTGGCAGTCCTTTCAACGCCGCTGCGGCCCTTGCCTCGGATGATGATGGTTCCAGCTCTGGTGGGCGACCCGCAGCGCATACGGGTGATTTTTTGCCCAGATATCGAGGACATACGGCTGAAGTATCGGACAAGGACAGACCTTCTGAGCTACGAGGGCGCGGCAAACGTAGGAGCGTCGTGGTCGGATCTTCTGAGGGACTCGGCGTTCAGGCTGCTCCATGTCTGGCTTTTCTCCATGTCTACAAGCTCCATCCAGATACTAGTGTACACACGTTGACGGAATTTTTAAAATCTCTTTTCCCGGAAGTGGAGTGTGAACAGCTCCTATCAAAGTATCCAAAATACTACTCGTCATTTAAAGTGACGATAAGCCAAGACAATTATCTCAGAGCATTGGATCCTGCTCTTTGGCCTGCCGGAACGCATGTGAATAGATTTTATCATCCCAAAGGAGCACATGCCCTGGGACCAACAGTTGATTCAAACTGACTAAAGTCTAAATCTGCTATGACTTACGACGGTTTAGTTTGTAATAATATGTCAGTTAAATGTAAGGGAACCACATCCCCCATTCGATCCTTGTCTTTCTTGCACTTGAATGTTCAGTCTCTTTCAAATAAGGTTAATGAACTGAACGTTTTTTTAGACGGCAAAAACATTGATTTTCTCTGTTTTTCAGAACATTGGCTTGATAGTGATTTTTTAAATTATATTAACATATACGGATACTCACTGGTTGGTCATTACGCAAGGGCCCGTGGTAAACATGGCGGTGTCTGTTTCTTCTCCAACGTGTTGCCGCAGTGCGACCAACTAGACGTATCTAAATTCTGTATAGAACGAATTTCTGAATTTTGTGCCGTAAAAATCAAAACTCTTAATATTATTATAATTTGCGTATATAGGTCTTGCCTTTCTAATTTTGATGTCTTTATTGAGACATTTGAGGAGCTTCTTGATTATCTCTCTGAGCTCCAATGTGAACTGATAATCGTCGGTGATTTTAACATCGACTTTCTCTCAAGTTCGTTGAATCTCTCAATTTTCAACTGTACTATAAATTCTTATGGTCTGCGTTTATGCGTAAGTGAGCCTACCAGGGTGACTTCTCATTCATCAACCTGCTTGGACAATGTCATTACTAATGTCCCTGAGCATGAGTGTGAAGTAACTGTTTTTGACCCGTGTCTATCTGATCATAGGGCGCAATCGATGACTGTCTTGCGTCCATTTTCCTCGCCCAACACAGTCTTTTCCAGAAGATTCACCGACAAAAACATTTCTCGATTCGTTTTGTCACTGAGTGCATTGGACTGGCGTTCCTTTTTTTCCTCCTCGGATCCGAATTATTTGTCCACTTTGCTATGCAATGTGTATGCTGACTTAATCGTTAAGCATTTTCCTCTCAAACAGTCCACCTCAAATTGTACTAATAGAGGAGCCCCTGTAAACTGGTACAATGACTCACTCCGTGAAAGACGGAATCTCTTGTTTACCTTAAAAATGTTTTGCGATAGGAAGAATGATAGTGAATGCACTATTATTTACAAACGTCTGCAAAAAGGTTATAAAAAAAAGGTTCACTCGACGAAGAGAGCTGCATACGGACACTTTATTGTAAACTCTAATAATAAAACCAAGGATTCTTGGAGACTCATAAATTCTGAATTGAACAAACCTGCTCCTAGCCACACTATTGAAATTGCCCCCGAGGAGTTTAATTGTCACTTTGCTGCAGCGGCGGATCAGTTGAAATCACAGATCTCAAATTTGGACTTTGGCCCCGATTTTTTGCGCCTTGAACGGTTTCGGGTCCCTCCTGATTGTTCTTTTGACTTACCAGTTATCTCCGAAGAAACGGAGTTCCGTGCATTGTTGACGTTGAAGAATTCAAAATGTTTAGATGTGTACAACATAAACAGTAAGATCGTTAAACAATCATCTAGTATTCTTGTTCCTCTTTTAACACATTTATTTAACAGTTGTATAGTTTCCTCAGTTTTTCCCGATGCACTTAAGCATTCTAAAGTGCACCCTCTTCATAAAAAAGGAGATAAGAAGGATGTAAACAACTATCGTCCGATTTCGATAATCCCCTTATTTGGAAAAATTTTCGAAATTGTGCTAAAGGACATTTTATTGAACTACCTGCTGGAAATTTCTTTTTTTGATGACAGGCAGTGGGGATTTCTGCCGGGGAGGTCCACCTCGCAGGCTGTCCGCTCCGTTGTTGATGTTGTTGTTGACGCTTTCGAGAATGGTGATAGGATTGCTCTTTCCCTGTTCGATGTGTCTAAGGCATTTGATTGTATTAGTCACGATTTGCTGGCAGGTAAGCTTTCCAGAACTGGCGTCTCGGCCCATACACTACGGTTTTTTATGTCTTATCTACAGGATCGTTGTCAATCTGTGCATATGAACGGATTAAGTTCATCGACATTGCCCTTGAGGTTTGGTGTGCCTCAGGGATCTGTCTTAGGACCTTTGCTCTTTCTCATATATGTAAATGATCTTCCAAAATATGTTGATCCGGCAGACTGTAGATTGTTTGCTGATGATACCACCATTATAACAAAAAGCTCATCTCTGCCTGAGTTAGCAAGTGCTAGTTCGTTTGCTGAAACTCGAGCGAAGAATTGGTTTTCTGCCCACGGGTTATTTCTTAATGAGAGCAAAACTCAAAGATTGACGCTGTCGACAGCGGAAGCTAGGGGTGACAGTGTTACGTTGCTGGGAATTTGTATTGATGATAGGCTGAGCTGGGGCCCCCAGATAGATGCTCTCTGCAATCGCCTGTCATCGGCATTGTTCGCATTGAGATGTCTTCGTGGTTCTCTCGACATTTCTGTACTGAGAACCGCCTATTTTGCCTTATTCCATTCAAGATTCCTTTATGGAATTACCGTCTGGGTTGGTTCTGGACACGCCTTGAGAGTGTTCAGGATGCAGAAGAGGGCTGTAAGAGTGTTGCTTGGCCTGGGGTGTAGAGAGTCCTGTAGGGACCATTTTCTGAATCTGCACATTATGACTGTGCCATCGGCTTATATATATTTTACCTTGCTCGAGATCCATCAGAACAGGTCAAGGTACAGTCAGCAGTCTGATATACATGATTTTAATACAAGGAATGCAGAACATCTTAGGCTGCCTAGATACAGGCTCTCAAAATCTATGAGAAACTCCCTGGATTTGAGCTTGTTTAACAGACTACCTGCCAGCGTCAGAACCCTGAACGCTACAGAGTTTAAAATCAAACTAAATAGCTATTTATGTAACCAGTTACGAAAAGTCCGATTTTGTGTAACGAATGAATGTTTGCGGGACGAGCGCAGCGAGTTCCCGCAATTTGAATGAGATACACAAAAAAGGTTTTTCGTCACGTGTTTCATACAAGATTTTTTCTAATTTTGACTACAAATACCTACTTAGAGAGAGAATTATTATTATTAAAATTCAATATTTACTTTTAAATCACTTTGTATCTACTTAATACCGTAAAACTATAGCAACGGTGTGCCACAGCCGAAACCTGCAACTGGTGGTGACACCAACTTTTCATCACTAGTTACGAAAGATTTTACTTTTCGTAACTAGTTACGAAAAGTAGGACGTTACGTCACTGTCATCAGTATTGAAAAGTGCCACTTTATATGTCAAAATTAGAAAAAAGATTTTTCTATTCAAACAGCTTTTACAGTGTGGAGGAATTCCTTGTACACCGGTTCTAAAACGTCTTTTGTTTGCTATGGATGTGGCTCCTGTGTCTTTATATATTTTGTGTCAATTGGTCTAACGTCTCATAACTACTGTAGTATGTCTTAGTTTTACCTACTTTGTTATTTACTATTAATGTTTTTTTACTGACTTGCTACACATACATGTTTTGTATTTTGTGGTCACACAAATAAACCTAAACCTAGTTGCGGGTTGTGGAGGAACTATAACTGGCAGAGCCAGTAGAAAATATTAAAAGGAGCCATACTATATTGCCAGACACCAGAGTGCTTAATGTTTCTGAAGCCACAATAGACGACAGGTTGCAGCGAAGGACTGAACAAGTCCATTCACCATAGAATACAATAATCTTTGGGGGGCGCTACTGTTACCGGACTAGGTGGTGAATGCGAGGGTGAATGTTATAAAACCCCCACTATTGGCAGACACCAGACTAGTGTATTTAATGTTTGCGGCCCCTCTATTACTAGGTTCAGTGTAACGTACCTATGTTAGTTCAGGTAGTATACCTACATTAAGTATTGATAATTCAGTTTTTACCATGTATGTAACGTGAACATACTTTTATAATTTTAGAAGGTTCATTTCAGTTCAACTGCTAGCAACATTATTATTAAATTTAAACAAAAATTGATTTTTTTGTATCTAAAGCAGGTTTAATGAAAAAAATAGAAAACAATAAAGATCCATATATTCATTTCGGCACGCATGGTTGGGTCCCTCCAGACACCTCCATGCTGTCTATCATGGACCGTTAAGAAGGCCCTTTTGTACAATCAGGGCTTCAACTAAATCCAACCTTCGTATATTTTTTACCCCCATTTGAACCAAGCAAATTTAGGCAAATCTAAAGTTAAGGACCCCTAAAACCATACCCAGCCGACCAGAAAATCACCTATGACGTGAATATAACGTGATTATATGACCATATTAATTATATGACCATATTAATGTCACGTTTAGTTTACGTGAAATTTTTGTGATAAAAATTCATCTACATGACCGAACCAGCCACTGACTGTCGTCTATTAAACGTATAAAAATAATAAAATATAATTTTATGAAATAAAATAAAAATAATAAAATATAAAACGTTTCCAATTATTCACAAAACTCTGCGCCTTTTTATGTAAAATAACGCTAAAGTCTTAATATAATTACGAATAAATCGGGTTTGGTATGAAAAGTTTAATGAATATTAGGTAAGCTTACTGAATATGTATGATATGGTATAATATAATATAACTGATTATTACGACTTTACAACTATTCAACAAACAATCATAAAGAAATAACAATAACAGTGTTGCCTTGTTGCCAACTCAAAAATTTAAATTCGCTTATTTAATTCACCAGAAATGCTTCTAGGGAGCGCCCGTTTCATTGAAAATCCTCGGTGTAATCAGTGATGGGCGCGTATTCTACGTGATGTATCCATTATCCATACCATTATCTACACGTAGACAATAACATTTATCTACATGCTGAAAGTCATGTAGAAAATGTATATAATGTAGAAAATCATAAAAACAATAATATAACATATAACCTTGCAAGGTCAATGTTAAATTATTGTTTTTTTGATTCTGTGTATTTGTTAGGTAGTTTATTCATTATTTCATTGATCACTCGACTCTCATAGAAATTGAAAAGCAATCCAATAATAAATGTATAATATTCTTATTACAGAATATAACTAAAAAAATCAAGTAAAACATAAAGTCACTTTAGTGTTATATGTTATATTATTGCTTTTATAGTAGAATAATTTAAACATTTTGCAAAATATTTGCCATCAGTTCTCAACAAAATGTACCCCAGATTATCAATCTCTTGACTTGAGTATCGCTTGCCATGATTAAATTAATATTTCGTAACTTTTGAATGGTTTTGCATAGGTTTTAAATTTAAATACACCACAAGTCAAATTATTAATGACGTAACACAACAATAACCATACCATAACTCTACAAAGCTTGTCACTCAGTTGTCAGTTGCCATCAATGTAACCTCAAATTTTTGAAATCTAATCTACATAATTTTAATTTACATGATTTTCTAGCTGAAAGCATTATCTACATTATCTACGCATTGTATACGTCGTAAACGTAAAAAATAAATTCTACGCGTAAACGCCCATCACTGGCTGTAATCCTCACATTTCGCATGCGCAGCATAAGGTAATTAATGGCATTTTTGGCTTAATGTTCTAGAACAATCCGAGAGGAATCTCTATCCTCTATTCTCTGAATCATATTTTAAAGTTGTTGTTCACAAATTGCTCTAGAGCAGCAAACCGGAATTTTCTTATTTAAAATTTCTTGTCTACACCAACGAGCTAGTATTTTCCATCTGAAAAGACTCTCCTGTTTTGCAGTTTTGGCCCCACTTTTTTAGCAATGGACACCTAAAAAATGGCCGTGATGACCGGCTTTTCAATGGTTTTTTTCAACTTTCAATGATAAAAATAAAATTTTCTAAATGAACTAAAAGCAATGTGAAATAAAATTGCAAAAATTTAAGAAACATTTTTGAAAAACGTACAAATTTCTTTTAAAAAATTTAGAGTCACTAGTAATGTCTAAAAAAATTAACTAAAATATAAAACAGGATTTTTCCATTTTAAACTTAAAATTAGTCAACTTTTTTTGTTTTATTTTTTTTGTCTACGTTTGACTTTTATGGAACTTTTACCTTCTTTGTAAATGTTCCATAATCCTCTCACGAAAGTATATGTAGAGATTATTTAAAAAACGTTAAAGTGATAATTAAAACACTTTTTTGGTCTCTTCATGTGGTATTTTCATATTTAAAATCATTTTAAATTTTAATTCATCATCAAATTATTATTTTTTAAATACAGTCTAGGATTTTTTTTATTGTATTCTGAATTTCCTTGCAAGTCTGCATTTCAATTCAGCAAGCATTTCGAATCAGAATTCAGATGTTATAATGGTTCCATAAAAAGAAAAAGTCGGATTTTAAGGAAAATAATACGGTGAATAGACCAAAAAGTGGCTAAAAGTGTCATTTATTTTTAATTATCTCTTTAAATTACCGGAAAAAATAAAAACTTTTTTCAAAATTTTCGTTTTTTGCGAATATTTCCGAAATTAGTTTATAATTTTCGAAATTTGTAAGTAGAAACAGCAAGTAATTTTTATGCACATTTAGTTGCGCAAAGCGGTGAGAAAAATGATTTAAGAAAAAATAACTCTAATACTAGAAAATACGACAGGAAAATAAATTACAGCAACAAACATAAAAAGTTGCAAAATGAAACCAAATTAAATGAGCGGAACACAAAGAGATAAAAAAAAATTGATGAGAAGTGAAGTAAACAAGAAAGCTAAAACTTTTTTATAAATAAAAAATATAAACAGATAAACTTTATTTAAAAAAAAGTTATTGCAACTTAAAAGATAGAGAATAAAAAATGCAAAAAAATAACAATTTGAGAAGCAAATACATATAGGTCTCATTAAGAAAACAAAAAGAATTAATAAGAACAATAACCACAAAATATTACTAAAAGATTATTGGTAATAATTCAAAAAGTGGGAAGGCTACAATATATTTTTGAAAAATCACAAAAACAAGTGATAGTTTTAGAATGTTTGAAAATACAGGAGGTAAGATAATTTACGAAACAAAAATTTAGGATCACTAAAAAAGAAAGAAAATAGAATTGATGAGCCTCATAAGTCAAGAAAGAAAAAAGAAATTAACGAATAAAAATTATAAGTGAAAAAAAAACTGTATTAAGTATAAATAAAAATAGTGAATTTCAAAACACCGTATTATAAGATTAAGTAACTATCGAGTTTAAAACGCGATTTCCGCACGACTCAAAGAGTGTTTAAAAGTGTAAAATAAGAATTGGGCCAATCAGAACGGCGTAGCCAAGGTCTGGTTTTGTCTCGCAACAAAATCAGAAGTTTTCTTTTCCTCCCCTGTCAGGTAGTAACTATATTGAGTTCAAAGTGGTACCTAAAAAATGGCGGTGATATCCACCAGTACTGACGTCAATTGACTTCTTACTTCAAATCAAATAAATACAAATTATGTTTCATCAATTGATGAAATTACTGTGACGATGAAATTATCCAACTACAAACGGGGTGTCGCACGACACATAGGGAAATTTCAAAACATGATCTTTCATTGGTCGGACCAAGTGTCGCAGCGACATGACAAAGCTCTGAGAACTAGGCTTAAAAGTGCAAAATCTATGGAGACCGATTTTATGACCTTGAAATATCTTAATCCTGAAATATCATAATTATGACCTTGAAAAATAAATGATCAAATTGAAGCTGCAATAAAGGTATTATAAGTTCAGGAAAAGCATTATCCAAACTCATTCAATATTTACTGATGATCTACCTAGTCACCATCATAACGATCAATAACATTTTTCACAAAGAATTTTATTTTGGACGAACACTTATTTCTTATTTGTTTCCAAAAGATAAGGGAAATACTCTTCTTCACTCTATCTGTGGGCCGAGAGAATTGACAATACGGCTGTATATAATTTCCCGTTTATTTTGTTAAAGTTACCTATTAGAAAAATATAAAATTATGCTTTGTGGTTTCCTCCCACCCACCAATATCCATAAAATCCTTGCTACACCACCTACACGACCTGGTTGCACTAGGATCAAAAAGTGCGGCAGTCGTTTCTCAATGGAACGCCCAAACTTGTAATAACTTCACCAATGGTGTGCTCTGGTGCGGT
The DNA here is from genome assembly GCA_951812265.1 of Taphrorychus bicolor. NCBI lineage: Eukaryota > Metazoa > Arthropoda > Insecta > Coleoptera > Curculionidae > Taphrorychus > Taphrorychus bicolor. Next base: position 6,393,386 of record OX638297.1, on the reverse strand, counting down.
ACCAATGGAATACCCTATTAGCAGTTAGCACTAAAGAACGTCAAACGTCAATGTTATTATTTGACATTATTGTCCCTTCGTTCGCATTACTCTAAATACAGAAGATTCTCGAAAAATCCTAGCATCGATTTGAGCGAAGTGTGAGCTTTGATCACGCTTCGCTCACATCAAGGATGAAATGCTCCGAAATGGAGCTTTTTCGCTCGTATTGGCAACACTGGCAATAAACATAGTCTACAGACCACATTCGAAATATTAAAATACCGGAAAGTAGTCGTGTAAGCACTCCCTGTTTGAAGGTCATTTAAGGACACTTTGGATGATTTTTCGTTGGATGAAAATACGGTGGATAGAAAAATTTTGGATGTTAATACTTTGGATGTAAATTGGTTTGGATGGAATTTCGGTGAATGTTTTTATTTTGGACAAAATCATCAGTGGATTGAATTAATTTGGACGTTTTTTTTTTGGATGCTTTTACTTTGGATGATTTTGTGTGGACCCCCAAAAAGTGATTTAGTTTCCGGAAGTTCAAAAATAGGGTATACACCACGGTACACTAAAGTGTCATAACATCCCTCGAGTATGGGACTGCGCCCTCGGGAACAATCTCTACTCTGAGGTGAAATGACTCACTTGTCCCTTGCTTTATATTATACTATTTTTACCACTTGCTTTTAAAGCTGATTTCAAAAGGGTCCAAAAATCGACCATTGAAGGGGTCTATCTCCAAAACTCAAGTTATAAAGGTTCATTGGACAACCAAGATAGCATACATTATTTTATAAATCAGTGCCAGCCAAAAATCGTTTTCTTATCTGAAACTCACGTGTGTGCTGAAATAACTATGAGGGAATTGCACATTGATGGTTATAAAATAGAACAATGCATAACTAATAACAAAAGAACTGGTGGAGTGATGGCAATAATAAGAAAGGATGTAAAATATAGTTTGGGTTCAGTACAGTGTGTGCAAAATTTTGTGTGGTTATTGTCCATTGAATTCTCTGAATCCGGGTTGAAGTATCTTTGTACAGTGTTGTACCATCCACCTCAGAAAGAGGAAGTAAAATTTGTGGAATATTTTGATGCTCTTATTTGATATCTTGATCAAATATGTGTCAGAGTCAGAGCCGATTTTCCTTTCTTATTTATTTTGAGGGACTATCATGTAGTAATTGACGTGATTATGCAGTGAAAATTAACCGAAAAAATGTCACATGCTTGGCGAGGGTGACCAAATTCAAATTTTTGCAGTTTTCGAGGCGTTTTTCCAAAAAACGGCCAAAACTGGGGAATTGAAAAAATTACAGGATGATAGCTGACCATACGCTCTACAACTTTACTACTAAAAGTTTTTCAATCAATTCAACCGTACAGGCGCGAAAAAATAAAAACCGGTTTCCTATGTTAATCTCCTATGTCCATGGTTGTGCTGGACACCCGGTATAATAACAAACAATAAGAACATGCAGCACAGAGTACATCTTACGCCTAAGATTAGCGATCATTGTATATTGCCTGTTGATGTGAATAAGGTAGGTTTTGTGAATTCTAGGGATGTTGTTTATCGTAGGTCTATGAAGGCATATGATACAGACAGGTTACATGAGTATTTTTTTGATATCCCATGGAATGGTAATATTAGCAATGTCAATCTCTTGGCTGATATTTTTGTAAATGATATAAAAAGGATTATAAATACTATGTGTCCATTATTAAAAATAACGCATAAGCGGAAGTATGCGGACAAGAGATGGATTACTGATGATATAAAACAAAAAATGCGTCAAAGGGATGATTTGTATGTTAGGGCAGTACAGGAAAAAAATTGTGAGGTCTGGAGGGAATACAAAAGGATGCGAAACTGTATTGTTGGGTTAATCAAATTTGAAAAAGATAGATTTTATAAAGAAATTATCGACAATAACAAAAATAACCCGCGTAAGTTGTGGAAAAATTTAAAATAATTGCTACCGGAAAAAAATACTTCTGCTCCTGAAGAGGTTCAGTTTGACAATGTCACAATAACAAACAACATAAGAATTGCCAACGAACTAAACAAATATTTCATAAATAGTATCGTAGATATTATTGCTGGCATACCTAAATATTCCCTCCAGAATGATGATAATTTGACAACATATCCCATGGAACATGTATACTCGCATTTCAGGCAATTATCTATGTGTGATTTAAGAAAATTATTAACGAACATGAAAAATGTTGGAGGTGGTGTAGACGGCATATCAACGAAGGTACTGTGTGATGTATAGGCAGAATCATTAAGCAAGCGATGTGTCAATTGAAACTCAAGATCATGTCTTCGATCATAGACATTGTCTCCTCTAACGAATTTGGAAAAGGATGGATATAATTCAATGTTAGTTGACATGATCTCCAGCAATATTGCCTTATTTGCGGTTTATTGTAAATAACGTAATAATCGTTTTTCGGCTTATCTGTGAAGATTGGTAAGCGTGCTTGGTAAATTAATTAAAACAGACCAATAAACTATTCATATTAACTATAGGTGTGATAAAAAAATTCTTGTTTTTGCTCAATTTAATTTTAAATCTTATTATAGAAAACGCAAGCAATTGGTGAAGTGCCGCGCGGTCGTGGAGTACGCAGAATTATTATTAAAACGCCTGGAACTAACGTCAACTGTCAACGAAAGTCAACCTTTACCTCGAAAGCTCGAAATTAGAAAATCGGCGGGTTTTGTGCTTTTATGTACTTTTTTCCAAGATTTTCTTATGCGCTTGATCTAGATTTGTGTTTTTTATTGAACTAATTGTGTTTCTTCAACATAAACAAGATGCCAAAAAGTCTTAGTAAAGACTGCAAAAAACTTGTAGCTTCCCTCTTGAGCTATTTTGAATTGGAGAAAAAAAACGGAGGACCACTTTTGCCACTCGCAGCAGTACGTAAAAGAGTCGCGGATGCCTTGGGTCTTCATTTAACTACGGTTTCAAAAATTTCTCAAGAAAGTGCTCATGGCAAAATTGTAAGCCCTAAAAGGATTCTTGTCCGGAAGAAAACAGTAACCGATCCAGGGAAATGGGATATTTGTGCCATTCGTAACCAAATTTATGAAATGTATAAGAACCGTAAGTAACTGTAGATTCTAAATTATGTGACAATAACTTATTTAAAATGTATATTTATTTATATTGTTGCTTATTGAAGTAAAGATTTCCTTTTTAAAGAAATAGTGACTAGCCTTAATGTCAGGGACTTTATCATTGATTATATGTTCCTAGTAAACTTTTAAAGTTGGTGAGGCCTAATTGAAAATATTAAAAATCATACGTAGTCATAAGTATCATAAGTATCAAAGGAATTAAGGAGATGATTACTCACTGAGGGCGAGCTAGAAATTTGCAGGGCCTCACACCTAACCCCCACATGCACCAGTAGCATTTTCTCAGGGTTACGTTATAATCATGGCTAATAGCGAGAGAGAGAGAGAGAGAGAGATTTACCTTACCTAAATTTTAAATTAACCACAATTAAAGCCTGACCCTGATTAAATGCTATTGGGCTATTGGTGCATATGATTGTTAGAGTTTCTAATGAGGGGTTATCCACCGGGCACAAGACATGTATAAACTGCATCACAATTCCACACAATACCGTTACAATGATCTACATTGGAAATACAGCAATAACCATCACAATTTTGGAAATACCTCTCCGTACTCATGATAATATTCTACAGTACTTGTCATAATATCGATAATAACTTTATGTACTCATGACAATACCCTGCAATATCACTATATTCACAATACCTTGCAATGCCATCACAAGACTTAAAAAATACCATATTATGGCAATACATGTACAAACATTGGCAAAGTGGATTCCCCTTTGATTTCTAAGGTGCTCTAGGGTATCTGGCTGGAAGGATTCTGGGCCTGTAATGCCCATATTTATAGTGGCAACTTGAGCACAAGCATGTGCTTAATCAAAAATGTTTGATGTAAGTCAATGTATTTTAAATGGAGACTATATGTCCAAAGTCAGACTTGAGGCTTACTCGGAGCGAAGTCATGACTATAAATACGGGCATTAGAAACCTGAAATTGGTACAAATGGAAGGGTCTTGCCAAATTTAGTTTTATTTGATTTGATTAAACTGATTATACAACTCACAATGCTAATTTTCCCTATAAGAGCAGAGAATTAATTTTTCTGTCAATAGTGCAGCAATGCAGCAACTGCCAGAAAATTCCAATAACTGCTTCTGTGTAGTCAGGTGTAGGTGTGTGAAACCTGTCTTTTCCAAAAGAATTTAAGTAATGGATAATTAGGAATAGTTTTTTTTAAGCTTAACTGGAACCGGACTGTAGGGAAAGTTGCTAGGAAAGTTGATAAGTATATTAGCTGTAACTTTGTGTTTTTAAAGATGTTGAAATGAACTGAAAATCATATTGCATAGTTAACTGGCAAATTTTTTCCTAATTGGAAGAAAAAAGCAAAATACCAATGATCTTAACCTGCAGTTGGTTTTATATTTTTTAATGCAACTGTGTATTATTGGATATTTGGGTTCTATTCAAAATTCCAAGAATATTTTACAATGCACCTAGATACCTATCTTCAAATGTTTCTGAGAGAATGGAGTCTGTATAAGTTGGTCATATAAACACAAAATTGAGCATAAAATAATAAATAAAAAGCAAAGTAAATTTTAAGACAAGTGGAGCATTTACTTTGCTTCGTATTTATTATTTTATGTTTGACTGGCTTAAACAGACGCCATATTCTCAGAAACAGTTGAAGATAGGTATGAGGTATGCTTTATAAAATATACTTGGAATTTTGAATAGAACCCACATATCCAAAAATATACAAGACATTCCATTAAAAAAATATAAGTTAAGATTTCTCGAAATCATTGGTGTTTCGTTTTGTCTTCCAATAGGAAAAACTTGCAAGTCAACTGTGTAATACGGTTTTTGCTTCATTCCAATATATTTAAAAACAAAAAAGTTACAGCAGTTTGCATCTATAAAACTTTTCATAAAGTTTTTCCAAGAGTTATTGGACGAACGCAAGTGAGTACTATAAAGCCGTGACGTTTTTTTCATTTTTGGTTGTAGATATTTGGTATTTTTTCCATTTCGACGCCTATAACTTTGAAGCTGCTCATTTGACGCGATTTTCGTTCGAGGGGCCTAGATACAGAAATGAACGGGCATTCCAAATGTGTGGTCCGTTTTTTGGTAGGTGCGGGGGGGGCTGACCAGTGGCGTACCAAAGTCAAAAATGCGTTTTTTTAGATACCCAAATTTACGGCGTCTTTGTCGAAACTCCGGGACTATATGGGGTATAGGGCTCCCCACGGGTAAAATTCCTCATATATGTAGATGATAAATTTTGAAGTCTAATTCCGATAAGTTAAATAGAAAAATTTACAAAAAATCGCAAAGTTGGGACGGTTTTTTCAATTTTTCTTTGTAATGGTCAACTTCTGGGCCTCCTGGACCCCTTTAGATAGAAGACTGGCCCAACAAGGATGGTACCAGGGGAAAGGGCATATCCTTGGCTACTTTTAATCCTATCCCGCCAAAGCTGCCATTTTAATACAGAGTGGTCAAAAAAATGTCCAAAGACAATTAAGGAAAACTATCCAAAATAGTAAGGTAGTTTTTTGAGATTTTTACGAAAACTATGAAGCTGCCCAGCTTCGGTTGTATATGCGCAACTAGAAGACGTGGAGAGAAAAAAAAATCAGTTGTTAGTTTTGGCCTAGCTCTTATACCGGGTGAGCTACAAAAGTTTTTTTGTGCCGCATTTTTTACTAACTTTGGTGTACTTTTTTCACGTTTCACCCTGTAGATTCCACATTTTTGCATGAAAAAATCTGAAATAATTCAGGGGTGTAGCGCACATATGGGCCCTCCATCTGGCCAAAAATCAAAGTCCTAGCTTTCAATTTCAAATTTTGACGATTTTTTAAACTTTACATTTGAAATTGCCACTTTGAGGCCGATTTGTGCCGAGACCGTGCATCCTATCGACTGGATTGCTATCCCAGGGGATACCTTGGAATGTTTTCTTTTCGGCACCAAGGAACCACTTTTTCGCTGGGACGTCGCGAAATGGTCTTAATTCAATTTCGAAACGAAAGATGCAGATTTTTGAAATTTCGGCAAAATTTCCGTTAGTTCCGGCAATTGACGCAACCGTCTTCGGGTAAACCGTGCGCTGCGATCGCATTTTTCGACGACGGAAATTTCTCGTTTGACAGATCGAACTTTAAACACCTAGACCAAGAAAAATAGGCGGAAAATCGAGGAAAACTGTATGGCAGGTGAAAATTTGAACATTTTTAGGAAGATTACATGTAAAGCCCCCAGTCCTCGAGGTCGTTTTCACAAAGACTGGTCGATTTGAAAATTTCGTGTCGGGATTCATGATTTCCGACCACGTGGCGCCCTGTGACGTCGACGCTCGGCTGGCTACGTGTTCCAGCACTTCCCATAAGAAATACATTGCGCAATGCTTTTTAAATGGGAGGAATATAGAAAGGGTTATATTTTGGGTACCATCGATGGTACATGGTTCAAATTTGGATGGTAGATACCTACGGGGGTATTATAAATTGTAATATAGTTGCCGTAGCTATCATAGCTACAGTAGCTGAGTACCGTTGATATTTAGAGAACTGTTAATGATACATGGTTCAACTTTGGATGCTGGTTGCCCATGGAGGTACCATGAATGGTAATATAGCTCACATAGCTATATGTAGCTGACTGTAGCTGGGTTATAGCTGCTTTATGAACCGATGGTGATATCGACTTGAAAATCGAATAGTAGGTTTCTCTTATGTAAAATTCGCTAAAAATGACATTTTTAAAAATCCAAGATGGCCGCCTGAAAACGCTTGGTTTTAAGCCGATATCTCTGAAACGGTTTGAGCTAGGAAGCTGAAATTTGGTATGTGGCTACCTTATGGGACGGGCTAGAGGTCTCTAATGTCCAGAACCTTGCCGCGGGTACTGAAGGTTCCATTTTGGAAACTTTTTTATTAAAATGACAGTTTTTTGCTACAACTTACTGACTGTTGCTAAAGGGCGCCGAAACCAAATATATCCGACGTTTCGACTTTACGCTTACCATAAGCCATCATCAGGGTATTCTCTTTTATTACAAATATTGCTTTATAAATGTGCCACGCCCAAACAATCAGTTTTTTGTATATGACTGACAAAATAGCTTTAACGATGCCCATTCGAGTGGTACTAACTGTTCGATATTACCATTTCTAGGTTCCGAGATTTAACTGATTAGATTTCTCATTGATAGGGGTAGAGTGATTTCTGCCATTTTATAGCAAAGCCATTTGCGGTAATAGAACAGCGGTGACTCAATTAAGTGTGAGTCGGCTCAAATACTGCTCAAAACGTTAATTACCATTTTGCCAAGTTTAATAACAGTCTCATGGGAAGTGACAAACTATTAAAATTTTGTAAAAATTACCTAATATTTTTATTTGATCGAACATTACATCAACTAAATTAAAAACCTTGAACGACAAATTAAGCAGGTATTTTGTGGTCGAGAATGCTCTATTCATGGGTGTCAATAGCATCGTTACACCATGTTTAGTTTTCGAATTATTTAGATATAAGTATTAAAATGTCGATAAAAAGTGGAGAAATTACGCTTTTAGCGCCATTTTGAAAAGGAAGGAAATTACTGAAAATTCCAGAATTGCAATTTTTTTACATATTTTTGTCCCCTCTTTCATTTGAGACTATTTTTGACAAAATCTATGACAATCGATTTCGGTCGAAAATTTTCACGACCTACCCCCTTTGAAAATTTTGAAATTTTTACATTTTTCTGTTTATCTTGGAAACGGTACGGATTTTCGATATGCCGGTTAATATGACGTATGAAGAGGTCATCAAGGGCTATCAGATGCATGTATCAGAAAGAAGCTAGCTTTCACGGTTTTTGAGAAAATTTAAAAAAAGTGCAAAATTTGTACCTTATTTTTGGGCCACCCGTGCTCGGTTACTGTTCTAGTCAGAGCTTCGAAAATGGGCTCTACGTGTAGCTCTATTCTTCTACTTCCTTAGCTGTTCTTATACATTTTTTGATAAATCTTCATCGAAACGAGATATTAGCTGTTAAAGGCAGCAATGCACGATTTTTATCTCAAAATTTAGTTTTTTGGGCCGGTTTGAGAGCCCCATATGTTTAACATAGAATTTTCTATATGTTTCATTTAAATCTATAGTAATCGATTTTATTTGTTACTTCGAGTCGGTTTTTAATGAATAGGACGTTGATTTCTGTTTTAGATAGTATAGGGTGTCTCAAAAAATGATGCATGAAGCTAATATATGCTAATAATGCAGAAAAGGTCCATAAGCAGTGTGTATTTTACATAGAAAGGACGGATTATTAAGTACGTAGACCAGCCAGAATAAAATGTTAGATATAGGCGATGAAAGCGTTATTAAAACTTAGTAATGAAAGCAATTTTAATTATTCAAAGAGTCTGGTGTTATCAGATATTAGTAATATTTACTGCAGAACATTTCCTTCGCCATTTTATCCACAAATTGTTAAAAAACACTAAAATTATTCTACTTTTTGGGCTCCTCTTATAGCTTTTGGGATAAATCCTCGTTAAAACGCGATATAAGCTATTGAAGGCTGAAATTCACGATTTTTATCTAAAACTTTAGGGTTTTGAGCCAGTTGGGGAGAGTCTCATATACTTAATATAGAAATATCGACTTTACCCATATAAATCAATAGTAATCGATTTTATTCGTAGGTTCTAGTAGTCGTATGATAAATAGGGCATTAATTTACGTTTTGGATAGTATAGAGTGTCCCAAAAAAGTGTTGTAACCTAGAATTTTAGGATTTTGTCATGTAAATTGATATCTGTGAATTTATTGCGTAAGCTCCAGTAGTTTTATGATAAATAGAGCGTTGATTTCTGTTTTAAATAGTATTAGGTTTCTGATTTAGATACTATAGGGTGACCCAAAAATTGACAAGTATTACATTTTTAGGAACATCTAAAGCTAGAAAACTGAAATTTCAATTGTAGATTCTGTTCACAATCACAAACAATATGTCATAAATGGCAACTTTGATATGGGTACTCGTGGTGCCATTTTATATCTTTTTATGAATTTTAGCACGTTTTTTACCTGTTTACATATTACTTAATATGAAATAAGGTATTTGAGACGTTTCGACATTTCAGTTACTTTTAGGTATCTTCAGGTTCTTTGTTAATAATTTTACGGCAATTTGGACTACTTTGCCCACAGCGTTCGGACTTCCTAAACTCTGGGCGCCCCGCGCGCATGGTCTTACCCTACAAAACTTCAAAAGTACTTTACCCACAGCGTTCGGACTTCCTAAACTATGGGCGCCGCGCGCGCATGGTCAAAAACGACGCAAAAAAAAAAAAATGACGCGCGTATGTGACAAAAGCACACCATAAACAAACCGACTCAAGAGTTTTGCTGACCAACTAGTTGTACGAACGCAAGTGAGTACTATAAAGCCGAGTTGTTTTTTCATTTTTGGTTGTATATATTTGGTATTTTTTTCGTTCTAACGGTTTTAACTCGGAAACTGCTCATTTGACGGGATTTTCGTTCAAGGGGTGTAGATACAGAAATGAACGGGCATTTCAAATATGGGGTCCGTTTTTTGGTAGGTGCGGGGGGGGCTGACCAGTGGCGTACCAAAGTCAAAAATTCGGTTTTTTAGGTACCCAAATTTACGACGTCTTTGTCGAAACTCCGGGACTATGTGGGGTATAGGGCTCCCCACGGGTAAAATTCCTCATATATGTAGATGATAAATTTTGAAGTCTAATTTCGATAAGTTAAATAGGAAGATCTACAAAAAATCGCAAAGTTGGGACGGTTTTTTCAATTTTTCTTTGTAATGGTCAACTTCTGGCCCTTCTGGACCCCTTTAGCTAGAAGACTGGCCCAATAACGATGATACCAGGGGAAAGGGCATATCCTTGGCTACTTTTAATCCTATCCCGCCAAAGGTGCCACTTTAATACAGAGTGGTCAAAAAAAGGTCCAAAAAGAATTAAGGAAAAGTGTACAAAATAGTAAGGTAGGTTTTTGCGGTTTTTACGAAAACTATGAAGCGGTCCAGCTTCGGTTGTATATGGGCAACTAGAACACGTGGAGAGAAAAAAAAAACAGTTGTTAGTTTTGATCTAGCTCTTATACCGGGTGAGCTACAAAAGTTTTTTGGTGTCGCATTTTTTACTAGTTTTGGTGTACTTTTTTCACGTTTCACCCTGTAGATTCCACATTTTTGCATGAAAAAATCTGAAATAATTCAGAGGTGTAGCGCACATATGGGCCCTCCATCTGGCCAAAAATCAAGGTCCTAGCTTTCAATTTGAAATTTTGACGATTTTTTAAACTTTGCATTTGAAATTGCCACTTTGAGGCCCATTTGTGCCGAGACCGTGCATCCGATCGACTGGATTTCTATCCCAGGGGATACGTTGGAATGTTTTCTTTTCGGCACCAAGGAATCACTTTTTCGCTGGGACGTCGCGAAATGGTCTTAATTCAATTTCGAAACGAAAGATGCACATTTTTGAAATTTCGCCAAAATTTCCGTTAGTTCCGGCAATTGCCTCTCGAGTAAACTACTAAACCGTGCGCTGCGATCGCATTTTTCGACGACGGAAAATTCTCGTTTGACAGATCGAACTTTAAACACCTAGACCAAGAAAAATAGGCGGAAAATCGAGGAAAACTGTATGGCAGGTGAAAATTTGAACATTTCTAGGAAGATTACCAGTAAAGCCCCCAGTCCTCGAGGTCGTTTTCACAAAGACTGGTCGATTTGAAAATTTCGTGTCGGGATTCATGATTTCCGACCACGTGGCGCCCTGTGACGTCGACGCTCGGCTGGCTAGGTTTGTTCCAGCACTTCCCATAAGAAATACATTGCGCAATGCTTTTTAAATGGGAGCAATATAGAAAGGGTTATATTTTGGGTACCATCGATGGTACATGGTTCAAATTTGGATGGTAGGTACCTACGGGGGTATTATAAATCGTAATATAGTTGCCGTAGCTATCATAGCTACAGTAGCTGAGTACCGTTGATATTTAGAGAACTGTTAATGATACGTGGTTCAACTTTGGATGCTGGGTGCCCATGGAGGTACCATGAATGGTAATATAGCTGACATAGCTATATGTAGCTGACTGTAGCTGGGTTATAGCTGTTTAATGAACCGATGGTGATATCGACTTAAAAATCGAATGGTAGGTTTTCCTTATATAGAAAGGGGAATTCCTTATATAGAAGGAAAAGGAATATAGAAAAGGCTATATTTAGGGTACCATTGACGGCAAATGGTGCAAATTTGGATGGTAGGTACCTACGGGGGTATTATAAATTGTAATATAGTTGCCGTAGCTATCATAGCTACAGTACCTGAGTACCGTTGATATTTAGAGAACTGTTAATGATACATGGTTCAACTTTGGATGCTGGGTGCCCATGGAGGTACCATGAATGGTACTATAGCTCACATAGCTATCTGTAGCTGACTGTAGCTGGGTTATAGCTGCTTAATGAACCGATGGTGATATCGACTTGAAAATCGAATGATAGGTGTTCCTTATGTAAAATTCGCTAAAAATGACATTTTTAAAAATCCAAGATGGCTGCCTGAAAAGTTTTGGTTTTTTGCCGATATCTCTGGAACGGTTCGAGCTAGAGAGCTGAAATTTGGTATGTGACTACCTTATGGGACGGGCTAGAGGTCTCTAATGTCCAGAAACTTGCCGCGGGTACCCAAGGTTCTATTTTGAAAACTTTTTTAATAAAATGACACTTTTTTGCTCCAACTTACTCACTGTTGCTAAAGGGCGCTGAAACCAAATATATCCGACGTTTCGACTTTACGCCTACTATACGCCATCATCAGGGTATTCTCTTTTATTACAAATATTGCTTTATAAATGTGCCACGCCCAAACAATCAGTTTTTCGTATATGACTGACAAAATAGCTTTCACGAAGCCTATTCGATTGGTACCAACTGTTCGATTTTACCGTTTCTAGGTTCCGAGATTTAGCTGATTAAATTTTTCATTGATAGGGGTAGAGTGACTTCTGCCATTTTATAGCAAAGCCATTTACGGCAATAGAACAGCGGTGACTCAATTAAGTGTGAGTCGGCTCAAATACTGCTCAAAACGTTAATTACCATTTTGCCAAGTTTAATAACAGTCTCATGGGAAGTGAAAAACTATTAAAATTTTGTAAAAATTACCTAATATTTTTTTTTTGATCAAACATTACGTCAAGTAAATTAAAAACTTTGAACGATAAATTAAGCAGGTATTTTGTGGTCGAGAATGCTCTATTCATAGGTGTCAATAGCATCGTTACACCATGTTTAGTTTTCGAATTATTTAGATATAAGTATTAAAATGTCGATAAAAAGTGGAGAAATTACGTTTTTGGCGCCATTTTGAAGGGGAAGGAAATTACTGAAAATTCTAGAATTGCAATTTTATTACATATTTTTGTACCCTCTTTCATTTGAGACTATTTTTGATAAAATCTATGACAATCGATTTCGGTCGAAAATTTTCACGACCTACCCCCTTTGAAAATTTTGAAATTTTTACATTTTTCTGTTTATCTTGGAAACGGTACGGATTTTCGATATGCCGGTTAATATGACGTATGAAGAAGTCATCAAGGGCTATCAGATGCATGTATCAGAAAGAAGCTAGCTTTCACGGTTTTTGAGAAAATTTAAAAAAAGTGCAAAATTTGTACCCTATTTTTGGGCCACCCTTGCTCAGTTACTGTTCTAGTCAGAGCTTCGAAAATGGGCTCTGCGTGTATCCCTATTCTTCTACTTCCTTAGCTGTTCTTATACATTTTTTGATAAATCTTCATCGAAACGAGATATTAGCTGTTAAAGGCAGCAATGCACGATTTTTATCTCAAAATTTAGTTTTTTGGGCCGGTTTGAGAGCCCCATATGTTTAACATAGAATTTTCTATATGTGTCATTTAAATCTATAGTAATCGATTTTATTTGTTACTTCGAGTCGGTTTTTAATGAATAGGACGTTGATTTCTGTTTTAGATAGTATAGGGTGTCTCAAAAAATAATGCATGAAGCTAATATATGCTAATAATGCAGAAAAGGTCCATAAGCAGTGTGTATTTTACATAGAAAGGATGGATTATTAAGTACGTAGACCAGCCAGAATAAAATGTTAGATATAGGCGATGAAAGCGTTATTAAAACTTAGTAATGAGAGCAATTTTAATTATTCAAAGAGTCTGGTGTTATCAGGTATTAGTAATATTTACTGCAGAACATTTCCTTCGCCATTTTATCCACAAATTGTTAAAAAAACACTAAAATTATTCTACTTTTTGGGCTCCTCTTATAGCTTTTGGGATAAATCCTCGTTAAAACGCGATATAAGCTATTGAAGGCTGAAATTCACGATTTTTATCTAAAACTTTAGGGTTTTGAGTCAGTTGGGGAGAGTCTCATATACTTAATATAGAAATATCGGCTTTACCCATACAAATCAATAGTAATCGATTTTATTCGTAGGTTCTAGTAGTCGTATGATAAATAGGGCATTAATTTACGTTTTGGATAGTATAGAGTGTCCCAAAAAAGTGTTGTAACCTAGAATTTTAGGATTTTGTCATGTAAATTGATATCTGTGAATTTATTGCGTAAGCTCCAGTAGTTTTATGATAAATAGAGCGTTGATTTCTGTTTTAAATAGTATACGGTGTCCCAAATAATGCCTTCCACATTTAACTTTATTTTTTTTTTGTTTAACAATACTTTTTTGTAGGTTTTATTCCCTTATTATAAATAGTGCCTTTGGTTTCTGATGTAGATACTATAGGGTGACCCAAAAATTGACAAATATTACATTTTTAGGAACATCTAAAGCTAGAAAACTGAAATTTCAATTGTAGATTCTGTTCACAATCACAAACAATATGTCATAAATGGCAACTTTGATATGGGTACTCGTGGTACCATTTTATATCTTTTTATGAATTTTAGCACGTTTTTTACCTGTTTACATATTACTTAATATGAAATAAGGTATTTGAGACGTTTCGACATTTCAGTTACTTTTAGGTATCTTCAGGTTCTTTGTTAATAATTTTACGGCAATTTGGGCTACTTTGCCCACAGCGTTCGTACTTCCTACACTATGGGCGCCCCGCGCGCATGGTCAAAAACGACGCAAAAAAAAAAAAAAAAAAAAAAAAAAAAAAAAAAAAAAAAAAAAAAAAAAAAAAAAAAAAAAAAAAAAATGACGCGCGTGTGTGACAAAAGCACACCATAAACAAACCGACTCAAGAGTTTTGCTGACCAACTAGTTATCCGAACGCAAGTGAGGATTATAACGCGCAGCCAAAGTTGACTTTTTGGTTGTATATATTTGGTATTTTTTCCATTTCGACGCTTATAACTCTTAAACTGCTCATTTGACGCGATTTTCGTTCAAGGGCCGTGGATACAGAAATGAACGGGCATTCCAAATATGGGGTCCGTTTTTTGGTACGTGCGGGGGGGACTGACCAGTGGCGTACCAAAGTCAAAAATTCGGTTTTTTTAGTACCCAAATTTACGGAGGTTTTGTCATAACTCCGGGACTATGTGGCGTATAGGGCTCCCCACGGGTAAAATTCCTCATATACGTAGATGATAAATTTTGAAGTCTAATTCCGATAAGTGAAATAGAAAAATCTACAAAAAATCGCAAAGTTGGGACGGTTTTTTCAATTTTTCCTTGTAATGGTCAACTTCTGGCCCTTCTGGACCCCTTTAGGTAGAAGACTGGCCCAACAAGGATGGTACCAGGAGAAAGGGCATATCCTTGGCTACTTTTAATTCTATCCCCCCAAAGGTGCCACTTTAATACAGAGTGGTCAAAAAAAGGTCCAAAGACAATTAAGGAAAAGTGTCCAAAATAGGAAGGTAGTTTTTTGCGATTTTTACGAAAACTATGGAACGGTCCGGCTTCGGTGGTATATGGGCAACTAGAAGACGTGGAGAGAAAAAAAAATCAGTTATTAGTTTTGGTCTAGCTCTTATACCGGGTGAGCTACAAAAGTTTTTTGGTGCCGCATTTTTTACCAACTTTGGTGTACTTTTTTCACGTTTCACCCTGTAGATTCCACATTTTTGCAGCAAAAAATCTGAAATAATTCAGGGGTGTAGCGCACATATGGGCCCTCCATCTGGCCGAAAATGAAGGTCCTAGCTTTCAATTTCAAATTTTGACGATTTTTTAAACTTTACATTTGAAATTGCCATTTTGAGGCCTATTTGTGCCGAGACCGTGCATTCGATCGACTGGATTTCTATCCCAGGGGATACCTTGGAACGTTTTCTTTTCGGCACCAAGGAATCACTTTTTCGCTGGGACGTCGCGAAATGGTCTTAATTCAATTTCGAAACGGAAGATGCAGATTTTTGAAATTTCGGCAAAATTTCCGTTAGTTCCGGCAATTGCCTCTCGAGTAAACTACTAAACCGTGCGCTGCGATCGCATTTTTCGACGACGGAAATTTCTCGTTTGACAGATCGAACTTTAAACACCTAGACCAAGAAAAATAGGCGGAAAATCGAGGAAAACTGTATGGCAGGTGAAAATTTGAACATTTCTAGGAAGATTACATGTAAAGCCCCCAGTCCTCGAGGTCGTTTTCACAAAGACTGGTCGATTTGAAAATTTCGTGTCGGGATTCATGATTTCCGACCACGTGGCGCCCTGTGACGTCGACGCTCGGCTGGCTAGGTTTGTTCCGTACATAGTTAAAAACACTTCCCATAAGAAATACATTGTGCAATGCTTTTTAAATGGGAGGGATATAGAAAGGGTTATATTTTGGGTACCATCGATGGTACATGGTTCAAATTTGGATGGTAGCTACCTACGGGGGTATTATAAATCGTAATATAGTTGCCGTCGCTATCATAGCTACAGTAGCTGAGTACCGTTGATATTTAGAGAACTGTTAATGATACATGGTTCAACTTTGGATGCTCGGTGCCCATGGAGGTACCATGAATGGTAATATAGCTCACATAGCTATATGTAGCTGACTGTAGCTAGGTTATAGCTGTTTTATGAACCGATGGTGATATCGACTTGAAAATCGAATGGTAGGTTTTCCTTATATAGAAAAGGGAATTCCTTATATAGAAGGAAAAGGGATATAGAAAAGGTTATATTTAGGGTACCATTGACGGTAAATGGTTCAAATTTGGATTGTAGGTACCTACGGGGGTATTATAAATTGTAATATAGTTGCCGTAGCTATCATAGCTACAGTAGCTGAGTACCGTTGATATTTAGAGAACTGTTAATGATACATGGTTCAACTTTGGATACTGGGTGCCCATGGAGGTACCATGAATGGTACTATAGCTCACATAGCTATATGTAGCTGACTGTAGCTGGGTTATAGCTGTTTTATGAACCGATGGTGATATCGACTTGAAAATCGAATAGAAGGTTTCCCTTATGTAAAATTCGCTAAAAATGACATTTTTAAAAATCCAAGATGGCCGCCTGAAAACGTTTGGTTTAAAGCCGATATCTCTGAAACGGTTTGAGGTAGAAAGCTGAAATTTGGTGTGTGGCCATTTTATGGGACGGGCTAGAGGTCTCTGAGGTCCAGAACCTTGCCGCGGGTACCGAAGGTTCCATTTTGGAAACTTTTTTATTAAAATGACACTTTTTTGCTCCAACTTACTCACTGTTGCTAAAGGGCGCCGAAACTAAATATATCCGACGTTTCGACTTTACGCCTACTATACGCCATCATCAGGGTATTCTCTTTTATTACGAATATTGCTTTATAAATGTGCCACGCCCAAACAATCAGTTCTTCGTATATGACTGACAAAATAGCTTTAACGAAGCCCATTCGACTGGCACTAACTGTTCGATTTTATCGTTTTTGGGTTCCGAGATATAACTGATTAAATTTCTCATTGATAGGGGTAGAGTGACTTTTGCCATTTTATAGCAAAGCCATTTACGGCAATAGAACAACGGTGACTCAATTAAGTATGAGTCGGCTCAAATACTGCTCAAAACGTTAATTACTATTTTGCTAAGTTTAATAACAGTCTCATGGGAAGTGAAAAACTATTAAAATTTTGTAAAAAATACCTAATATTTTTATTTGATCGAACATTACGTCAACTAAATTAAAAACCTTGAACGACAAATTAAGCAGGTATTTTGTGGT
Source organism: Taphrorychus bicolor (assembly GCA_951812265.1). Taxonomy (NCBI): domain Eukaryota; kingdom Metazoa; phylum Arthropoda; class Insecta; order Coleoptera; family Curculionidae; genus Taphrorychus; species Taphrorychus bicolor. The sequence continues at coordinate 6,376,071 of OX638297.1, read as the reverse complement.
CGAGAATGCTCTATTCATGGGTGTCAATAGCATCGTTACACCATGTTTAGTTTTCGAATTATTTAGATATAAGTATTAAAATGTCGATAAAAAGTGGAAAAATTACGTTTTTGGCGCCATTTTGAAGGGGAAGGAAATTACTGAAAATTCCAGAATTGCAATTTTTTTACATATTTTTGTCCCCTCTTTCATTTGAGACTATTTTTGACAAAATCTATGACAATCGATTTCGGTCGAAAATTTTCACGACCTTTTTACATTTTTCTGTTTATCTTGGAAACGGTACGGATTTTCGATATGCCGGTTAATATGACGTATGAAGAGGTCATCAAGGGCTATCAGATGCATGTATCAGAAAGAAGCTAGCTTTCCCGGTTTTTGAGAAAATTTAAAAAAAGTGCAAAATTTGTACCCTATTTTTGGGCCACCCGTGCTCAGTTACTGTTCTAGTCAGAGCTTCGAAAATGGGCTCTGCGTGTAGCCCTATGCTTCTACTTCCTTAGCTGTTCTTATACATTTTTTGATAAATCTTCATCGAAACGAGATATTAGCTGTTAAAGGCAGCAATGCACGATTTTTATCTCAAATTTTAGTTTTTTGGGCCGGTTTGAGAGCCCCATATGTTTAACATAGAATTTTCTATAAGTGTCATTTAAATCTATAGTAATCGATTTTATTTGTTACTTCGAGTCGGTTTTTAATGAATAGGACGTTGATTTCTGTTTTAGATAGTATAGGGTGTCTCAAAAAATGATGCATGAAGCTAATATATGGCTAATAATGCAGAAAAGGTCCATAAGCAGTGTGTATTTTACATAGAAAGGATGGATTATTAAGTACGTAGACCAGCCAGAATAAAATGTTAGATATAGGCGATGAAAGCGTTATTAAAACTTAGTAATGAAAGCAATTTTAATTATTCAAAGAGTCTGGTGTTATCAGATATTAGTAATATTTACTGCAGAACATTTCCTTCGCCATTTTATCCACAAATTGTTAAAAAACACTAAAATTATTCTACTTTTTGGGCTCCTCTTATAGCTTTTGGGATAAATCCTCGTTAAAACGCGATATAAGCTATTGAAGGCTGAAATTCACGATTTTTATCTAAAACTTTAAGGTTTTGAGCCAGTTGGGGAGAGTCTCATATACTTAATATAGAAATATCGACATTACCCATATAAATCAATAGTAATCGATTTTATTCGTAGGTTCTAGTAGTCGTATGATAAATAGGGCATTAATTTACGTTTTGGATAGTATAGAGTGTCCCAAGAAAGTGTTGTAAATTAGAATTTTAGGATTTTGTCATGTAAATTGATATATGTGAATTTATTGCGTAAGCTCCAGTAGTTTTATGATAAATAGAGCGTTGATTTCTGTTTTAAATAGTATACGGTGTCCCAAATAATGCTGCAACATTTAACTTTAGTTTTTTTTGCTTAACAATACTTTTTTGTAGGTTTTATTCCTTTATTATAAATAGTGCCTTTGGTTTGTGATTTAGATACTATAGGGTGACCCAAAAATTGACAAATATTACATTTTTAGGAACATCTAAAGCTAGAAAAATGAAATTTCAATTGTAGATTCTGTTCACAATCACAAACAATATGTCATAAATGGCAACTTTGATATGGGTACTCGTGGTGCCATTTTATATCTTTTTATGAATTTTAGCACGTTTTTTACCTGTTTACATATTACTTAATACGAAAAAAGGTATTTGAGACGTTTCGACATTTCAGTTACTTTTAGGTATCTTCAGGTTCTTTGTTAATAATTTTACGGCAATTTGGGCTACTTTGCCCACAGCGTTCGGATTTCCTAAACTATGGGCGCCCCGCGCGCATGGTCTTACCCTACAAAACTTCAAAAGTACTTTACCCACAGCGTTCGGACTTCCTAAACTATGGGCGCCCCGCGCGCATGGTCAAAAACGACGCAAAAAAAAAAAAAAAAAAAAAAAAAAAAAAAAAAAAAAAAAAAAAAAAAAAAAAAAAAAAAAAAAAAAAAAAAAATGACGCGCGTGTGTGACAAAAGCACACCATAAACAAACCGACTCAAGAGTTTTGCTGACCAACTAGTTATCCGAACGCAAGTGAGGATTATAACGCGCAGCCAAAGTTGACTTTTTGGTTGTATATATTTGGAATTTTTTCCATTTCGACGCTTATAACTCTTAAACTGCTCATTTGACGCGATTTTCGTTCAAGGGCCGTAGATACAGAAATGAACGGGCATTCCAAATATGGGGTCCGTTTTTTGGTACGTGCGGGGGGGACTGACCAGTGGCGTACCAAAGTCAAAAATTCGGTTTTTTAGGTACCCAAATTTACGGAGGTTTTGTCGAAACTCCGGGACTATGTGGCGTATAGGGCTCCCCACGGGTAAAATTCCTCATATACGTAGATGATAAATTTTGAAGTCTAATTCCGATAAGTGAAATAGAAAAATCTACAAAAAATCGCAAAGTTGGGACGGTTTTTTCAATTTTTCTTTGTAATGGTCAACTTCTGGCCCTTCTGGACCCCTTTAGGTAGAAGACTGGCCCAACAAGGATGGTACCAGGAGAAAGGGCATATCCTTGGCTACTTTTAATTCTATCCCCCCAAAGGTGCCACTTTAATACAGAGTGGTCAAAAAAATGTCCAAAGAGAATTAAGGAAAAGTGTCCAAAATAGGAAGGTAGTTTTTTGCGATTTTTACGAAAACTATGGAGCGGTCCAGCTTCGGTGGTACATGGGCAACTAGAACACGTGGAGAGAAAAAAAAATCAGTTGTTAGTTTTGGTCTAGCTCTTATACCGGGTGAGCTACAAAAGTTTTTTGGTGCCGCATTTTTTACCAACTTTGGTGTACTTTTTTCACGTTTCACCCTGTAGATTCCACATTTTTGCATGAAAAAATCTGAAATAATTCAGGGGTGTAGCGCACATACGGGCCCTCCATCTGGCCGAAAATGAAGGTCCTAGCTTTCAATTTCAAATTTTGACGATTTTTTAAACTTTACATTTGAAATTGCCATTTTGAGGCCTATTTGTGCCGAGACCGTGCATTCGATCGACTGGATTTCTATCCCAGGGGATACCTTGGAATGTTTTCTTTTCGGCACCAAGGAATCACTTTTTCGCTGGGACGTCGCGAAATGGTCTTAATTCAATTTCGAAACGGAAGATGCAGATTTTTGAAATTTCGGCAAAATTTCCGTTAGTTCCGGCAATTGCCTCTCGAGTAAACTACTAAACCGTGCGCTGCGATCGCATTTTTCGACGACGGAAATTTCTCGTTTGACAGATCGAACTTTAAACACCTAGACCAAGAAAAATAGGCGGAAAATCGAGGAAAACTGTATGGCAGGTGAAAATTTGAACATTTCTAGGAAGATTACATGTAAAGCCCCCAGTCCTCGAGGTCGTTTTCACAAAGACTGGTCGATTTGAAAATTTCGTGTCGGGATTCATGATTTCCGACCACGTGGCGCCCTGTGACGTCGACGCTCGGCTGGCTAGGTTTGTTCCGTACATAGTTGAAAACACTTCCCATAAGAAATACATTGTGCAATGCTTTTTAAATGGGAGGAACATAGAAAGGGTTATATTTTGGGTACCATCGATGGTACATGGTTCAAATTTGGATGGTAGCTACCTACGGGGGTATTATAAATCGTAATATAGTTGCCGTCGCTATCATAGCTACAGTAGCTGAGTACCGTTGATATTTAGAGAACTGTTAATGATACATGGTTCAACTTTGGATGCTCGGTGCCCATGGAGGTACCATGAATGGTAATATAGCTCACATAGCTATATGTAGCTGACTGTAGCTAGGTTATAGCTGTTTTATGAACCGATGGTGATATCGACTTGAAAATCGAATGGTAGGTTTTCCTTATATAGAAAAGGGAATTCCTTATATAGAAGGAAAAGGGATATAGAAAAGGTTATATTTAGGGTACCATTGACGGTAAATGGTTCAAATTTGGATTGTAGGTACCTACGGGGGTATTATAAATTGTAATATAGTTGCCGTAGCTATCATAGCTACAGTAGCTGAGTACCGTTGATATTCAGAGAACTGTTAATGATACATGGTTCAACTTTGGATACTGGGTGCCCATGGAGGTACCATGAATGGTACTATAGCTCACATAGCTATATTTAGCTGACTGTAGCTGGGTTATAGCTGTTTTATGAACCGATGGTGATATCGACTTGAAAATCGAATAGAAGGTTTCCCTTATGTAAAATTCGCTAAAAATGACATTTTTAAAAATCCAAGATGGCCGCCTGAAAACGTTTGGTTTAAAGCCGATATCTCTGAAACGGTTTGAGGTAGAAAGCTGAAATTTGGTATGTGGCCATTTTATGGGACGGGCTAGAGGTCTCTGAGGTCCAGAACCTTGCCGCGGGTACCGAAGGTTCCATTTTGGAAACTTTTTTATTAAAATGACACTTTTTTGCTCCAACTTACTTACTGTTGCTAAAGGGCGCCGAAACTAAATATATCCGACGTTTCGACTTTACGCCTACTATACGCCATCATCAGGGTATTCTCTTTTATTACGAATATTGCTTTATAAATGTGCCACGCCCAAACAATCAGTTCTTCGTATATGACTGACAAAATAGCTTTAACGAAGCCCATTCGACTGGCACTAACTGTTCGATTTTATCGTTTTTGGGTTCCGAGATATAACTGATTAAATTTCTCATTGATAGGGGTAGAGTGACTTTTGCCATTTTATAGCAAAGCCATTTACGGCAATAGAACAACGGTGACTCAATTAAGTATGAGTCGGCTCAAATACTGCTCAAAACGTTAATTACTATTTTGCTAAGTTTAATAACAGTCTCATGGGAAGTGAAAAACTATTAAAATTTTGTAAAAAATACCTAATATTTTTATTTGATCGAACATTACGTCAACTAAATTAAAAACCTTGAACGACAAATTAAGCAGGTATTTTGTGGTCGAGAATGCTCTATTCATGGGTGTCAATAGCATCGTTACACCATGTTTAGTTTTCGAATTATTTAGATATAAGTATTAAAATGTCGATAAAAAGTGGAAAAATTACGTTTTTGGCGCCATTTTGAAGGGGAAGGAAATTACTGAAAATTCCAGAATTGCAATTTTTTTACATATTTTTGTCCCCTCTTTCATTTGAGACTATTTTTGACAAAATCTATGACAATCGATTTCGGTCGAAAATTTTCACGACCTACCCCCTTTGAAAATTTTGAAATTTTTACATTTTTCTGTTTATCTTGGAAACGGTACGGATTTTCGATATGCCGGTTAATATGACGTATGAAGAGGTCATCAAGGGCTATCAGATGCATGTATCAGAAAGAAGCTAGCTTTCCCGGTTTTTGAGAAAATTTAAAAAAAGTGCAAAATTTGTACCCTATTTTTGGGCCACCCGTGCTCAGTTACTGTTCTAGTCAAAGCTTCGAAAATGGGCTCTGCGTGTAGCCCTATGCTTCTACTTCCTTAGCTGTTCTTATACATTTTTTGATAAATCTTCATCGAAACGAGATATTAGCTGTTAAAGGCAGCAATGCACGATTTTTATCTCAAAATTTAGTTTTTTGGGCCGGTTTGAGAGCCCCATATGTTTAACATAGAATTTTCTATAAGTGTCATTTAAATCTATAGTAATCGATTTTATTTGTTACTTCGAGTCGGTTTTTAATGAATAGGACCTTGATTTCTGTTTTAGATAGTATAGGGTGGCTCAAAAAATGATGCATGAAGCTAATATATGGCTAATAATGCAGAAAAGGTCCATAAGCAGTGTGTATTTTACATAGAAAGGATGGATTATTAAGTACGTAGACCAGCCAGAATAAAATGTTAGATATAGGCGATGAAAGCGTTATTAAAACTTAGTAATGAAAGCAATTTTAATTATTCAAAGAGTCTGGTGTTATCAGATATTAGTAATATTTACTGCAGAACATTTCCTTCGCCATTTTATCCACAAATTGTTAAAAAACACTAAAATTATTCTACTTTTTGGGCTCCTCTTATAGCTTTTGGGATAAATCCTCGTTAAAACGCGATATAAGCTATTGAAGGCTGAAATTCACGATTTTTATCTAAAACTTTAGGGTTTTGAGCCAGTTGGGGAGAGTCTCATATACTTAATATAGAAATATCGACTTTACCCAAATAAATCAATAGTAATCGATTTTATTCGTAGGTTCTAGTAGTCGTATGATAAATAGGGCATTAATTTACGTTTTGGATAGTATAGAGTGTCCCAAAAAAGTGTTGTAACCTAGAATTTTAGGATTTTGTCATGTAAATTGATATCTGTGAATTTATTGCGTAAGCTCCAGTAGTTTTATGATAAATAGAGCGTTGATTTCTGTTTTAAATAGTATACGGTGTCCCAAATAATGCTGCAACATTTAACTTTAGTTTTTTTTTGTTTAACAATACTTTTTTGTAGGTTTTATTCCTTTATTATAAATAGTGCCTTTGGTTTCTGATTTAGATACTATAGGGTGACCCAAAAATTGACAAGTATTACATTTTTAGGAACATCTAAAGCTAGAAAAATGAAATTTCAATCGTAGATTCTGTTCACAATCACAAACAATATGTCATAAATGGCAACTTTGATATGGGTACTCGTGGTGCCATTTTATATCTTTTTATGAATTTTAGCACGTTCTTTACCTGTTTACATATTACTTAATATGAAATAAGGTATTTGAGACGTTTCGACATTTCAGTTACTTTTAGGTATCTTCAGGTTCTTTGTTAATAATTTTAGGGCAGTTTGGGCTACTTTGCCCACAGCGTTCGGATTTCCTAAACTATGGGCGCCCCGCGCGCATGGTCTTACCCTACAAAACTTCAAAAGTACTTTGCCCACAGCGTTCGGATTTCCTAAACTATGGGCGCCCCGCGCGCATGGTCAAAAAAAAAAGCGAAAAAGAAAAAACAAAAAAAAAAACAAAAAATTTAAGAAACAACGCGTGACAATAAGAGCACACCATAAACAAACCGACTCAAGAGTTTTGCTGACCAACTAGTTTTTTGGCTCACCCCCGTAAAATTTTTGAACAGTGTTAATGTTATTGGTTATGCTATAAAAACTTCTATATGGAGATATTTATGATGTTTAAGTATTCTCAAAAACCAAAAAATTATATTTTTTGAAAACCATTGATATTTTAATGAAATATTACTTGTCAATAATAAAGGAAAACATAAGGTTTGCAATACAAAAGCTTTGTTTATTGTTACTGGCGCGCGAGGCTGCTTGTCACTGACTATTTTTTAGCAAAAAAGTTGTATGTTCCTGGTTTTTCTAAAAATTAAAATTATTTTTGAATTATTTGTTCAATTTGGAAGAATAAAGCCATTTTAACTTTTAACAAAATTAGACACTGGTAAACAAAGCTTTTTGTATTGCAAAACTTAGGTCTTCCTTTACTATTGGCACCTGCAATATTTCATTAAAATATCTGAAATGGTTTGCAAAAAAAATACAATTTTTTTCTTTATGAATATTAACATCAACACCATAGAAAAGGGTTTTTTGACTACAGTTTATTTAGCAAGATAGTGTTACTTATTGAAGTAGAACATCCCCTTAAATTTTATCATGAAAAACCTGGTCAACCTCGTATATTTTTTGGATTTATTATGTTCTAAAAAAAATTATTTAACTAGCATTTTCCTGAAATCTTGACTAATTACTCAAACCTATTGTTAGATGCCAACTGGGATACAAACCATGTACCTATCATCATCATCAGTTTATTTCATACAAAACAAGTCATAAGTTTACACAAGTATCAAGTTTCTGAGCAACTGTCCCTAATTATCCTTTACTTAAATCCTTTTTCAAAATATAGGTTGTACACCCCTACACCCGACTACACAAAAGCAGTCATTGGAGTTTTCTCGCAGTTGCTTTGAATGCATGCAATCATCCTTGCAATGAGGTCGTTCCTACAAAAACGCAAAAAAGAATATTTTTTAATTGAATTTTAGGAGAATCTGTCACCGCCCAAAGCATTTTGCAGAGATTAAGAACAATGCAGCTCTTTGCGGGATCGAAATCATCACTTATAAGACTGATGAAACAGATTGGCTTTAAGTGGCTTCAAGACAATCCGCGCAGGGGTTTAATGGAACTGCCAGACATTGTTTCTAAAAGAATACAATTTTTAAAATCCTATACTAGTTACAAAGCAGGGGGTAACTATATGTTTGTATTTTTAGATGAGACGTGGCTTTTTCAAGATGGAACATCAAGCCATTCTTGGCAAGATGCGGATACTCGAAGTGTTAAAAGAATGAAAACGGAAGGGAAGAGGTAAGGTGTAGTGTTTCGTATTAATTGTAATTGTTACTCGTTTGCTCTCATTTAGTCGAGTAGGGGAATATGGGGCTGTTTGTAGCTTCAGCTAACCCATTTTTTCAAAATTTGTTTATAGGCACTTTATTTAGTTTATCTTTTATAGGTACATTGTAGTGCATGCTGGAAATAAAGAAGGATTTATTCCTGGCGCAGAGTTAGTTTTTTCATCCAAAACGAAAGGAGATTATCATGGAGAAATGAACAAGGATAATTTTTTGTGTTGGTTTGAGAATCAACTGCTGAAAAATTTGGAGGAACCCTCAGTGATTGTGATGGATAATGCACCTTACCACAGCACCTTGTTGGAGAAAACGCCGACTTCTTCATCAACAAAGGCAGACATTCTTGAGTGGCTTCGCTCAAAGAACATACCGTGTGATGACAGGCTGTTGAAAAGTGAACTTCTTGACATTGTAACAAAGTATGCAGTACATTTTGCCAGAATAATATCATTGAATTACGTTTCCATTTTTTTTTTATTTTAATAGGCACAAACCCCAAAGATCTATGTCGCTGATCAAATGGCGTTGCAGTATGGACACCAAGTTTTACGACTTCCGCCATACCATTGCATATTCAATCCCATTGAGTTGATTTGGGGAGTTGCCAAAGGTTACTACAATCGCCATATTGGGAGAGATGGCAGAACCACAGAAGTGTGTTTGGCTATGTGGAAAGAGGCCTTGACCGCAGCAACACCAGAGGTTTGGAAAAATTCAATTCGCCATACAGAGGAAGAAATACAGAGGTGGTGGGATAGGGAACAATTTATGGATGCTTCGGACATTAACACCAGTGTAGTTCGGATTCAGACTTAGAAAGCTTGTTTAGTGATAAGGAAAATGAAGATGTTTGAGGTTATAATATTGTTGTATTGTATTGGATATTGGTTCAGTAGTTGAAATTGTTATTGTTATATTGTTCACTTGCATGTTGCAGGGTTGAGGTATTAGAAAACATGCATCTTTTTTAATATTTTTTTAGGATTAATGATAGCCTGTTAGCGTTCCTGATGTTATACAGATGACTGGTATAGCGGGTTCGAAACAAAAATGAAACACCTCTATGCTGCTAAGGGTGACTTTTACAACTGTCGGTAAAACTTCAGTTTGAAGATAAAACACCAGAAATGAGGTAGATTGCATTGTTACAAACAATGCAATCTACGTCATGTCTGGTATTTTATCTTCAAACTGAAGTTTTACTATTAGTTGTAAAAGTCACCCTAAGGGTGACTTTTACGAGTTCAGGTAAAACTTCAGATTGAAGATAAAACCCCAGATATAACCTACATTGCATTGTTTATCTGTCAGGTAAACAATGCAATGTACATCAAGTCTGGTGTTTTATCTTCAATCTGAAGTTTTACTTGAACTTGTAAAAGTCGCCCTAAATTGGTCGATATTTCCAATTGATTTGGTCTTTCTCCAGGTGAAAGTTTAACACATATTAAGTGTTACACTTTTATACCGTCCTGCCGTGTTTGCTATGCCCCGTATTTGTACTTTTAAGTTGGTCGATCTATGAAGATTAAAAAAATTGAGAAGACTTTTGTTTTGTTGACTTAATATTGCACTCAGGAAAACGAAATATATAATTGAAATATCGACCATTTTAACTTAATTGATGCGTCTTATTTTTGTCTGAAACCCGTTGTGCGAATCATCTGTATCCTTATAAATTAGTTTAAGTAATTAATTTTATTATTTTATAAAATAATTGAAACTCTGTTTTATTTTTGAAGGACTTCTCAGGCAGCGCTGAGACATCAAAAAGAAGACATGATGCGTGATCATAAAACGGAAAGAAAATAGTTCCTAAAAGTCTAAAAAAAAAGGATAGGTGTAAAAAAAGTTAATGATAGGAGTTATTTATTTTATTTTTGTACTTATATACTTACATATTATTATTTATGTCTCCCTTTGCTGTGTGTAAAAATTTGTTCTGTGTGAGCCTTTGCTTCAACCGGTTCTTTGCTCTTTATGAGTCTTTGCATTGTATGTTTTGGACGCTAACTCTTTTTTTAGGTATAACACTAACTCGGATGCAATTTACCAAGACTCCCAAGCACCATTCACTAGTCAAGGGGCAAAGCCCCGGTGAGTATTTATAATTATTATGCTTGTCATATGCAGAACAGTAATTTTGATTTATATTTTATGACGTGCTATTTTGAGTAACTGAGTGGCTACCTATACTGTACACTGTGTGGAGACTTCTGGACTACTGCATTTGTATGACCTAATAAAGGATGTATTTTACTCTGATGATTATTGGAATTACCAAGTAAGCACGTAAGGCTTTAGGAATTAACTTTATGATTTTCCCTAAATCTGTTCATAGGTAAATTCAAGAATCACACAGCAGTGTTGAGAGATGCGCACCAACTACCGTTCAGAAATTAAATTAGTTCCACAGCTGGTGCAAGTGTGTAATTCCTGAACTGGCCTCTGCGCATATATAAGATGATTTTGGAATCTGTTCTATGAAATTTTCATGTGGCTTAGTCAAAACTAAAAAGTTATTTTAAGTGTGAGAAAAATCTCACTTTCTAACTTTGCAGTCTTTTGTGACGGTTGTAAAATTAAAAGCAATAATTTGTTGTTATTTTTATTTTTCCAAAATATACAAAATATATTCCTATATTTAAAAAGTAAACCCGAAATCATTTCTGGAGAAAGAGAGTGTGTTTTTTTTATCAAATAACAAATTATTAGTTTGTTCTAGGGAAGTATTCAAAGTTTCTATGAATAATTACAGGATACTACACAAGAACAAATACTATAATAATAATTATTGAGGCTGCTAGGATTCAAAGGAACTACATATTTACTGCTAAAATCCCGACTACCACCCTCTCCTATATGGACATGAGACATGTAAAGAAAAACGAAGTTAAATTGTTCCAGAATCTGTTATACTGATTAGAGATTGACTTTAAAAGTAGCACTAATATAATAATAATATGGTCTATAATATCAGTGTACTTTTTAAGATTTTAAACTTGTTTTCTTCCACTAATAATATTGGACTATTGAAAAACAAAACTGTTTATGTTGTTATTGAATGTCAGGAATTAGAAAAAGTTCTAATAAAGAATGAAATTTAAAATCCTAAGCGGAAATGTGCGTCAAGACGTTTAAACTGTATCAAGATTTTTTATAAGTTTTCCAAGTCGAATTAATAGTAAAAAGGGCTTATGGCGTTGGGCGGAGCAAAAAAATAGGACGATTGATCGAGCAAGCCTTATAAACTGGCTTATTTGCACTATATGGTGTAAATTGTTTTTTTTTGTGCAGTAAAATTGGAAATAATCTGACAATTTTTGATTTACCGACTAGAAATTGCTCCTAAAGGGGTTTAATACGAAAAGCTTTTAACTAAAAACCTATGCCAATAAGTCACGTGATAGATGTAGCCATAGTTGTCTTAACAATGTTGTACAAATTAATAATAGCTTTCTCTCCACAGCTGACACATTTGAGTAATTTTGTGAATTCTGATGCTTTGAAATCTTGTATCAAAAAGCTAGGCATGCTGCTAATCTCATATCTCTTATCCATTTTCAAAGTAATTTTAAATGTTTCGGAACAAACTATTTTACTAATGTTTGGTAAACATATTCATTTTGTGACCGAATATTATGTGTTCTATTGGTTTTTATTAGTTATATTTCTTTCCAAATATCTCGAAAATGGTTACAGATAAAAGTTTGTTGTGTGCTTTATATCCTTTGATGAAGACAGTTCAGAATTTGTAAAAATATTCGAGCTATCATAAAAAAAGTGACCATTTTTGGTAGGTATCTTGGTAAGAAGTAGGTACTGCTTAACTGCTACCCTAACAGCTATATAGTTTAGGACAGGAATTTTAGATAAATTTTTCATAACCTAACCATATCATGGTCCTACCAAAAAAACTTCCTAGGAACAATTTCAAGGCTGTAGAACAGAAATTGCGATAATAATATGTATTTGATTCCAACATAGAATAAAAAAAAACTAAAAACATCTTTTAAATGCAAACAAAACAGATTTTTTGTCAGCCTTGTTGAGCTTGATTACTCTATTTTTTTGGCTTACATCTCTCGATACTCATTAAGCATATGTGACAATATTTCTCGGACTGTAAAGATGACACACTGTTGGGTAAGATATTTGGGTTATAGGTCATAGTAAATGGCCACTGGGTCACAATAAAATCCAATATAAATTGGAGTTCAAGTGAATCCCATTAGAAAACCAACCAAACTTATCCTTGCATGCATTGCATCAAAATTATTAAAATTGTCCAACAGCTAATATACATGGTTTTTCAAGTGTTCAAGGTCTACTTTTTACTACTTCCTCTTCTTAGGGAAACCTAAGAGCAGGAAGATTTTAGATATTAAAGTAGGTCTCGAAGTAGGTTTACAGAATCTATTTCTTGATGATCATTTGATATTTGTAAGATCTAGGCAATCAGAGCATTGACAATTTTTTATTATGCTGTTCACAATTTTAATCAATTTTTACAGTCTGAAAGTTTCTCTATGAAGCAATTATAATTTAGAAAGCCTGTATGATGCCATCAGTTTGTTACAATTCTGCTTTAAACTTTAGATATAAGCTAGGTACCTTGATTAGAATATGTTAAACTATTTGGGTTATTTTGAAGAATCACGAACAAAAACTTGTCTGGATCACAGACTTCCATATGGATATATTATGTGGTCCTGATTCCTAATTCACCTTTATTATTAGGTAGGTATTTTAGTCAGTAATAACCTACTATTTTTACCCACAGTTTAAAGTTGAATAGTAGCAAACTAGGTTGATATCAACTTTGTTAAATGTTAAATTCGACTCGCTGCACAGAGAGACTGTTGACAAACATACAAAGCAAGTATGTCGATCAAAATCAAGTAGCATTTTTTAAACCTCCTTTACTGTATGTACTAAAACTTCATCTTTGTATATGTGGCAAAAGTATACCTTTCAGGAGCATTTGGAAAATCCTGTAGCTACTTATATGGCTGATACGAACAGAACCTGTTAGCTGCTTTGATAGCCACTAATATTTTTACAATTTTTGTCAATATGTAAATTTGCTTCAAGACTCTAAGCATCCATCGGAACCTAGAGCATAATAATATTAGCCTAAAACAGTATAAATAGTATGAAACGGGCCAGGTTCCAGTGTTTTATTGATGTTCATTTAGACTTCTGTCCAGAAAGTAAGTTTGTCAGTATCCTAACCCCCCTTTCCCTAATATAGCATTTATGAACAGAATGCCCATTGTGTTTTAACTATGTTACACCTATGTTTAAAAAAATTCCTAAATAAACGTAAATAACAGCAAAATTCACTTTCTCAAAGACTGTACTTGGCTGAAAGTGGCAAAATTCTATGAAACCATCTCCTAAAGCACAAACCTTTGACTTAAGACCCTGTAACTAAGAAAACTCCTTTGCAAAATGGGCACTTCTCGGACGGTCAATTACAATGTTCTAAAGCCTGCAAAAATCCTAGAAAAGCAATCTTAAAGATTAGAAATGATAAATTTAAAATTTAACATACGAATACAAATAGTAGATCGACTGTAAATAAAGGTTGCGGGTCGTGGTTAATGCCTCGCAGATAAAAATAACGAAATTCAATTTGAGATAGCCATATTTGGGGAATTTCAATATAGTTCTACTTGGTTTCATGCACAAGCTGGCAACAGCGGCGAAGTGATCACGATTTGGATTAGTTTCCTTAATGAATTCTACTATATGTGATGTGGCTGGCAATCGCCTGTTGGACATCATAAATACTTCATTGTCAACCGGCATGTTTCCAGAATCGTGGAAGGAATCAACTGTGGTGCCTGTTCCCAAAGTTCCAAATACGAAGTTGCATAGTGAGTTCAGGCCTATAAACACTGTAGAAGTGTATGAAAAAGTATTAGAAATAGTAGTAAAAATGCAATTGCAAGCTCACTGTGATATAAATAGTATTTTAATATCGAATCAGTCAGGTTTTAGAGAAAATCATTCTTGTGAGACTGTAGTTGTCAGTGTTTGTGATAATTTTATTAATAGTATTGATAGTGGTAACTTGATTCTTGCGATATTTTTGGATCTTAGACGGGCATTTGAAACTGTATCTAGAGTTATTTTATTGCAGAAATTGAGGAATATGGGCATCAAGAATAATGTGTTGAAGTGGTTTGAATCGTACTTGACTGGCAGACGGCAAAGAGTTAAGTTTAGAGATGAGGTATCTGTCTCTTTACCGGTTGAATATGGGGTACCACAGGGTACTGTATTGGGGCCGCTGTTGTTCTTGCTTTACATTAACGACATTGTCAGAGTTGTTGAGCGGTGTGAGGTAGAACTGTTTGCGGATGACGCTATGATATACATAACAGGAAATGATCTCATGCAAATGCAGCGGGTTTTTCAAATCAAGATTTAAAAAAATTATTTAATTGGCTGTGTACGAACAACTTAAGTATAAACACAACTAAAACTAAGTTCTGTATCTTTGGACGCAAACACTAACTTAATGAAGTAGATTTTGATAGTATCAACCTGGAGATAGATGGTAATCGCTTATCGTATGAAAAACACATAAAGTACCTTGGGGTACTTTTCGATCGGTATTTAGATTGTCGTGCACATGCTGATTACGTAATGAGAAACTATTCAAAAAAGGTTAACTTTATCTCAAGAGTGGGTCAACATTTGTCCTCACATACTAAACTTTTACTGTATAATAGTATTGCAGCGCCGCATCTGCAGTTTTGCTCCACACTTCTTTGCGGTCTCCCAAATTTTTCAGCAACAACTTCAAACAATTCAAAATAGAGCTATGAGAACCATTTTAAAATGGAATAGGTATATGCCTATAAGCAGGATGCAAACAGCATTGAATATGCTATCTGTACAGCAGAAGGTAACGTTTGATGCCCATTTGTTTCTGTTTAAACTAAAAAATAAGTTACTGCCTGAATATGTTTGTAAAAAAATAAGGTTTTTCTCGGATGTACATTCATATAATACAAGAAACTGTAACGATTTCATTGTTGAAAAAAAATGTAAAACAAATCAGACCTTGAACTCAATATTGTTTAGAGGAATTATAAGGTTCAATGAATTGCCGCAGAACATAAAAGAGTGTAGCAATGTAAAAACATTCAAAAGAGTTTTGCAACAGCACCTTCTCAGCATTTAATATGTTGGGAAATGGAAATATTGATGTATCTATGTATTGTATGTAGCATTTTTTGCTAAATAAATACTACTATTATTATTAATCACTGTGAAAAAAGAAGAAATGAAGGATTGCTCTAATGAATTTGAAACATGATTTTAAAGTGGTCCAAAAATTATGATAGAGGCTGAAAAGAACCAACCAAAGTGATATCATTAGCGGATCTCTTGTCAGCTGACAGTTATTTCAAGAGACCAATAATGAAAAAGAAGCGGCCAATTTTTTAATCCCTTTTATGTCCCAAAAGAAGTACAAATGTAACAATTTCTTACTTTTACAGATAACAAAACTAAAACTAAATTTATTCAGTTGAAATTAAAGTGAGTATATAAATCCTTTTTGGATTTCTTCGTACTTGCATTACAAATTAGGCCGTGATCCCCCCTCCCATCTGAACTGCTTCCCATTAATAATGTACTGTTCCCCTTACGGACGGTCGCAAAAATCCAGTAACAATTTTATTTTTCCTTTTTCTAAAATGAAGAACGACATTTTACGTCCTTTTTATAGGATACCAAATGAGGGTATAGGTCAGAATAATGAGATTTTCGTTCACGCACTTTGATGCCGTTGCTTTTCGGGAGCGGTATTATGTAGCCGTTTACAACGGTGAATGGCGATCGGCTGTAGTTTAGTGCCCCGTAATGTGCGTAGTAAACAAATGCTAAAACAATATAAAACCACCCTAAAAAGTTTCGTAAACATGAAATTTATGACACGGCACAACACCCAAGATATCGATGCGTCTTCATAACTCTACTCCTTGTCTTATGACTCTCACTTTATGAGAACGGATAGGGTCTGCTCTAATTGCAAATTGCCTCTAAGATTACCCTAAGGGGTCTCTCTTTATGCGTAGTTTAGATAATGGCCGTGAGTTTGTCACCCTTCGAATGTCCCTTCGGTCCGCGGTCCCATCTGACCACGACGTTAAGAGATCATCTTTCTAATCGCGTTGCCCCCCCACATGAATAATAAACAATAAACTGTTATAAGGTTATGGCGGAAGGGCCTCGATGATGACCAATGGCTAAGCCCGGGCAGATTAGATTGAGATTAGTCGAATTCCAGTGAGCTGCTTAAAAGTGCCAGCTTATTATTTATGTCTTCGGGCTCAGGGCTCAGGTTCAGAACTGGTAGAAAGGGCTGTTAAGAGCAAGGTCTGTATTTTATTACTAGCTGTTAAGCAAATAAATTATAAAGGGCGTATGGACCGGTCAACTGGTCATTAGCATAACGGTATAAAGGGTGCAATTCAAAGCGACATTTTAGAATTAAAGTTGACCGTCCCTTCGACAGTTAGTGTGTCGTATATCAGGTTTCATTGAAGCTCCTTTTTGTGTGGAAGCTTGAGTTTTACTTCATAGGTATATTGGAAAAAATCCTAATAGCCCTAAAAAGGAGTACCAGCTATTACTCTTTTATCATCATAGAAAGCATCCCGTTTGAACCCTTTGATGCTGGCGGATTTAAATATCAAAGAAATTCCTTTTCCCAGCTAAGCTTATTTAGGTTCTCAAAAATTAAGGGTTTTGTGTTGTTCAAAGGCGAGTTGCTTTGAATTATTCAGCAGGCGTAATGGGTCGTGTAAAATGACTTAATAAAGACATTTTGCCATCATTAAAATGACGCACAATATCGTTGAATCATTTATTAACAGCTAGTTTTGAGCAAATGTTAAATAATTTCGATTTATAAGGGACAGTGTCCGGATTAGGCTTTCAATTAGAAAGGACGCTAGAGTTGACCCTTCCAATAAATCGCGTTAGTTAATTTAATGGTAAAGTTGAAGTTAACGCCTCTTTGTTGTCACTACAAAGCAGACGGAAATGGCTTCTGGTCAAGGATGATACCGGGGTGCTGACTTAAATTATTAAGGCCAAACGGACACGAGTTTAATCTAGGATGAGAGACATGCAGAATACTTTCGTTGCTTCCCGAATCCCCTCGGTTGCCAGGAGGGAGGCACAAAGGACAAGGCAACTTTTAAGGTAATAAACTACTTATTATTCTTGACACGCTATATACCCTTGGCCACTCAGCATAAACACATTTCCGGGTAGTTTGTCGGGTTTGGCTAGGACTGAAGTTTTTGATACTTTGAAGGATTTATTATTTTATTGGGTACAATATTGGTAACTTTACATCAAATCCCATATTGCAGCTAGGTACTGTACGTATGATCCATTCAGTTATTTTTGGCATCAAGCCTTGCCATGGAATTTCTCCGGTATAACATCGATTGCGATTGTTTGTTTACTTGTCGTCCCTTTGTATTTTCTTATTAAAAAAACTGTGTTATCCTAACAATAAGATGCCAAAAATAATTAACACTAATCAGTAACCATAAAAGTGATTAACGTGAAATTGCGAATATGTCTAAAAAAATGCTACCACCACCGAAAACCATGCAATTCTAGAACTACCTACTAATACGTAAGTAGATAGGTATACCTAATTCAACAAATATTGCTTTTTTATGTACATAACGCATGTACCTGGGTAAATACAACATGTAATTAATCAAGAGAATCTGACATAAAGATAGTATCCTGGCTGGATGGATAATGTTTTTCAGTTTCCATATGAAAGAAAACGTTCAAAGATTCAAGTTTCTTTTCAACGTGGAAATCTTGGGTGGAATAATCCGAAGAAGAATGAAGAATACTAAAAATCTAAAATGATTCAAACGCATGCGCAGTGCGGCCTAGTTTGTAGGGCGATTTCGAATGGCAAGGTAAGGCAAGCACTAATTGCAATGGCCTTTTAGCTTTTTCTGTCTTTATCTAATCTCTAGGAGGGAAAGAGTGAAATATTGTTATGAACGGTAAGCCAGTTTAAATGAATTATAGTATACTGCTTGAAATTGCCCCAAAAATCAAAACAGTGAGCAGTCCAGTTCAGTCTAACCTCACTTTATGATGTATTATTTTTCTTTGTTTTCCAAAAAGCAATTAATAAAAGTATTTACACAAATGAACCTAACCAGTCTAGATACAGTCATTCTGAAGATACAAGGTAAAAACCTATTGGCAGGGACAAGTGTAGTTTGCCTTACTATTTAAATAGCTAAGTAATGTGGATAGAAAATTTTAACCTCTGATATGGAAGAGCATATTTTTTATTACCTTCATCTTCACCATTCACATCACACACCATTTTAAATACTATTATTCAACGTTCTGCAAACCCTCCTATGTCTTCAATTCTAATTCTAATTCATAATTAATGATTAATAAAAATTCAGGTTACGTAACTCGTTTATAGTAATTTAAGCCCGTTTTTCGTCACTCCTGTAAAATTTGTCTAAAATGAACAAAGTGAATGAAATAGCAGTTTTAACAGACGACAAAGGTATTGTTGAATCTATTGAATTAGTAAGAAATGCTGCAACCTCAACATGTCAAAACTGCTACAAACTGAAATGCTCCGGATTAACAACTTATTGACTAATATACTCTTGTATGAGCCCCTAAGTCTCGAAAATACTAACTTACCCAAACACAAACCCAAAGATTTCTGGTTTAAATTAGCCCTTTGATATCTGAATATTTTTCGTTTCAATAAAAGAGGAAACTTATTGATTAATATGTTCTTGTCTGAGCCCGTAAATTTCAGAAATACTAACTTATCCAAGCGTGAACCCAAAGATCCCTGGTTTAAATTACAACTTTTGATTACTATCATTTGAGCCCCTAAGTTTTGCAAGTTGAATTGAGAACCATTACATGACCCCCTTTGTCATCTGAATATTTTTTGATTCAATAAAAGGGGAAACTTATTGATTAATATGCTCTTGTTGGAGCCCCTAAGTCTCTGAACTAGTAAATTAGCCAAACACGAACCCAAAGACTCATGATTACAACTTTTGATTAGGTACTATCATCTTTGTTTGAGTTGAGCTCCTAAGTTTTGCGAATTGAATTGAAAACCATTAGGAGACGACCCCTTTCGTCATCTGAATATTTTTTTCTTGTCTCAGCCCTTGACGAAAAGTCCATTTGCTTTAATTACGTCATTGTTTTCTGTCAACAATTCATAGTCTTCTAGATGACATTCTCTAACGAACACCCGTTGTTTCGACTCCACCTAACAACAAATAGCGCAAATGCACGCATTTTCATATTTGAACTTCCTATGCCAATAATACGGGGTGTTCATTATAAAACTTCATCTAGCAGGCTATGAAATTTTGACAGAAAAGTATGACATAATCAAAATAAATGGACTTTTGTTTCTCCATCCTTTTCTTTTGACATTGCACAGCCAACTAGATGAAGTTTTATAATGAACACCCCGTATTATTAGAATAGAAGTCAACTCATTAACGGAAATTGTCATTGCGAAAACTCACCTAGTATGGTACAATCACATGGGCAGGCTCTCGAAGCACTTATAATATTGATATCTCATTGGTCAAAAGTCTGCACTTTTCCGCCATAACAATTTAAAACCAATTAGAAATCGGCATTAAGGCGACCACTTGAAATGCCGCAGTGTGAACGCAGCTTTAGACAATCGGATTTTGACAGGTAGTTTCAATAGCAGCTGCTCCGCGGAGCGCCGGCGCTGTATTAAATTTGAAATGATTTATCATTGCCTAATTATTAGAAAGAAAATTGTTTCATTTCCTTTTCACCCATCAAAGGATGACAATCCAAGAAACTCATTCCCAGCACAATCCTAAATATACAGTTTTATCTAATTATTAAATGAAAGATAACGTTTTTCTACCTTCTTTACATCATATTCTTAGGACTAACGACAAAACAAAATAATTTATGTCAACGTTATTGTCACTGTCAATTTTAAGTACAAGAACGGGCTTTCGATAGAACTTAAGACACTCAAACTACTCGAGTTACTCAACAAAGACTTGTCATTATGGAGAGGAACGTGTGACGAAAAAAAAAATATTTCTTTCTCTTTACAAATTTTCTTTCTTCTCGATGAGAAAGAAAATTGTTTCATTTCCTTTTCACCCATCCAAGGATCACAATCCAAGAAACTCACTCCCTGCACAATCCTGAATATACAGTTTTATTTTATTATTAAATGAAAGATCACGTTTTTCTACCTTGATTACATCATATTCTTAGGACTAACGACAAAACAAAATAATTTACGTCAGCGTCATTGTCACTGCCAATCTTAAATACAAGAACGGGCTTTCAATAGAAATTAAGACACTGAAACTACTCGAGTTACTCAACAAAGGTTTGTCATTAAGGCGACGAACAGGTGACGAAAAAGAAAAAAATTCTTTCTCTTTAAGAATTTTCTTTCTTCTCGATGAGAAAGGAAATTGTTTCATTTCCTTTTCACCCATAAAAGGATCACAATCCAAGAAACTTACTCTCTGCACAATCCTAAATATACAGTTTTATTTTATTATTAACTGAAAGATAACGTTTTTCTACCTTGTTTACATCATATTCTGTTACATCACATTGAGAGATAACGTTTTTCTACCTTGTTTACATCATATTCTTAGGACCAACGACAAAACAATATAATTTACGTCAACCTTAATCTTGAGTACAAGAACGGTCTTTCGATAGAACTTAAGACACTCAAACTACTCGAGTTACTCAACGAAGACTTGTCATTATGGAGACGAACGTGTCATGAGAAAGAAAATATTTCTTTCTCTTTAAGAATTTTCTTTCTTCTCGATGAGAAAGAAAATTGTTTCATTTCCTTTTCACCCATCAAAGGATCACAATCCAAGAAACTCACTCCCAGCACAATCCTAAATATACAGTTTTATTTTATTATTAACTGAACAATAACGTTTTTCTACCGTGTTCACATTACATTCTTAGGAGTAACGACAAAACAAAATAATTTACGTCAACGTTGTTGTCACTGTCAATCTTAAGTACAAGAACGGGCTTTCGATAGAACTTAAGACACTCAAACTACTCGAGTTACTCAACAAAGATTTGTCATTAAGGAGACGAACGGGTGACGAAGAAGAAAAAATTTTTTTCTCTTTAAGAATTTTCTTTCTTCTCGATGAGAAAGAAAATTGTTTAATTTCCTTTTCACCCATCAAAGGATCACAATCCAAGAAACTCACTCCCTGCACAATCCTGAATATACAGTTTTATTTTATTATTAACTTAAAGATAACGTTTTTCTACCTTGTTCCCATCATATTCTGTTACATCACATTGAGAGATAACGTTTTTCTACCTTGTTTACATCATATTCTTAGGACCAACGACAAAACAATATAATTTACGTCAACGTTATTCTCACTGTCAATCTTGAGTACAAGAACGGTCTTTCGATAGAACTTAAGACACTCAAACTGCTCGAGTTACTCAACGACGACTTGTCATTATGGAGACGAACGTGTGATGAGAAAGAAAATATTTCTTTCTCTTTAAGAATTTTCTTTCTTCTCGATGAGAAAGAAAATTGTTTCATTTCCTTTTCACCCATCAAAGGATCACAATCCAAGAAACTCACTCCCAGCACAATCCTAAATATACAGTTTTATTTTATTATTAACTGAACAATAACGTTTTTCTACCGTGTTCACATTACATTCTTAGGAGTAACGACAAAATAAAATAATTTACGTCAACGTTGTTGTCACTGTCAATCTTAAATACAAGAACAGGCCTTCGATAGAACTTTAGACACTCAAACTACTCGAGTTACTCAACAAAGACTTGTCATTATGGAGACGAATGTGTGACGAAAAAGAAAATATTTCTTTCTCTTTAGGAATTTTCTTTCTTCTCGATGAGAAAGAAAATTGTTTCATTTCCTTTTCACCCATCAAAGAATCACAATCCAAGAAACTCACTCCCTGCACAATCCTAAATATACAGTTTAATTTTATTATTGACTGAAAGATAACGTTTTTCTACCTTGTTTCCATCATATTCTGTTACATCACATTGAGAGATAACGTTTTTCTACCTTGTTTACATCATATTCTTAGGACCAACGACAAAACAATATAATTTACGTCAACGTTATTGTCACTGTCAATTTTAAGAACAAGAACGGGCTTTCGATAGAACTTAAGACACTCAAACTAGTCGAGTTACTCAACAAAGACTTGTCATTATGGAGACGAACGTGTAACGAAAAAGAAAATATTTCTTTCTCTTTAAGAATTTTCTTTCTTCTCGATGAGAAAGAAAATTGTTTCATTTCCTTTTCACCCATCAAAGGATCACAATCCAAGAAACTCACTGCATGCACAATCCTGAATATACAGTTTTATTTTATTATTAACTGAACAACAACGTTTTTCTACCGTGTTCACATTACATTCTTAGGACTAACGACAAAATAAAATAATTTACGTCAACGTTGTTGTCACTGTCAATCTTAAGTACAAGAACAGGCCTTCGATAGAACTTAAGACACTCAAACTACTCGAGTTACTCAACAAAGACTTGTCATTATGGAGACGAATGTGTGACGAAAAAGAAAATATGTCTTCCTCTTTGGGAATTTTCTTTCTTCTCGATGAGAAAGAAAATTGTTTCATTTCCTTTTCACCCATCAAAGGATCACAATCCAAGAAACTCACTCCCTGCACAATCCTAAATATACAGTTTTATTTTATTATTAACTGAAAGATAACGTTTTTCTACCTTGTCTACATCATATTCTGTTACATCACATTGAGAGATAACGTTTTCTTGTTTACATCATATTCTTAGGACCAACGACAAAACAATATAATTTACGTCAACGTTATTGTCACTGTCAATCTTGAGTACAAGAACGGTCTTTCGATAGAACTTAAGACACTCAAACTACTCGAGTTACTCAACGAAGACTTGTCATTATGGAGACGAACGTGTGATGAGAAAGAAAATATTTCTTTCTCTTTAAGAATTTTCTTTCTTCTCGATGAGAAAGAAAATTGTTTCATTTCCTTTTCACCCATCAAAGGATCACAATCCAAGAAACTCACTCCCAGCACAATCCTAAATATACAGTTTTATTTTATTATTAACTGAAAGATAACGTTTTTCTACCATGTTTACATCATATTCTTATGGACTAACGACAAGACAATATAATTTACGTCAACGTTATTGTCAATGTCAATCTTGAGTACAAGAACGGTCTTTCGATAGAGCTTAAGACACTCAAACTACTCGAGTTACTCAACAAAAATTTTTAATTATGGAGACGAACGTGTGACGAAAAAGAAAATATTTCTTTCTCTTTAGGAATTTTCTTTCTTCTCGATGAGAAAGAAAATTGTTTCATTTCCTTTTCACCCATCCAAGGATCACAATGCAAAAAACTCACTCCCTGCACAATCCTAAATATACAGTTTTATTTTATTATTAACTGAACAATAACGTTTTTCTACCGTGTTCACATTACATTCTTAGGAGTAACGACAAAATAAAATAATTTACGTCAACGTTGTTGTCACTGTCAATCTTAAGTACAAAAACGGGCTTTCGATAGAACTTAAGACACTCAAACTACTCGAGTTACTCAACAAAGACTTGTCATTATGGAGACGAATGTGTGACGAAAAAGAAAATATGTCTTCCTCTTTCGGAATTTTCTTTCTTCTCGATGAGAAAGAAAATTGTTTCATTTCCTTTTCACCCATCAAAGGATCACAATCCAAGAAACTCACTGCCTGCACAATCCTGAATATACAGATTTATTTTATTATTAACTGAACAACAACGTTTTTCTACCGTGTTCACATATACATTCTTAGGACTAACGACAAAATAAAATAATTTACCTCAACGTTGTTGTCACTGTCAATCTTAAGTACAAGAACAGGCCTTCGATAGAACTTAAGACACTCAAACTACTCGAGTTACTCAACAAAGACTTGTCATTATGGAGACGAATGTGTGACGAAAAAGAAAATATGTCTTCCTCTTTCGGAATTTTCTTTCTTCTCGATGAGAAAGAAAATTGTTTCATTTCCTTTTCACCCATCAAAGGATCACAATCCAAGAAACTCACTCCCTGCACAATCCTAAATATACAGTTTTATTTTATTATTAACTGAAAGATAACGTTTTTCTACCTTGTTTACATCATATTCTGTTACATCACATTGAGAGATAACGTTTTTCTACCTTGTTTACATCATATTCTTAGGACCAACGACAAAACAATATAATTTACGTCAACGTTATTGTCACTGTCAATCTTGAGTACAAGAACGGTCTTTCGATAGAACTTAATACACTCAAACTACTCGAGTTACTCAACGAAGACTTGTCATTATGGAGACGAACGTGTGATGAGAAAGAAAATATTTCTTTCTCTTTAAGAATTTTCTTTCTTCTCGATGAGAAAGAAAATTGTTTCATTTCCTTTTCACCCATCAAAGGATCACAATCCAAGAAACTCACTCCCAGCACAATCCTAAATATACAGTTTTATTTTATTATTAACTGAAAGATAACGTTTTTCTACCTTGTTTACATCATATTCTTATAGGACTAACGACAAGACAATATAATTTACGTCAACGTTATTGTCAATGTCAATCTTGAGTACAAGAACGGTCTTTCGATAGAACTTAAGACACTCAAACTACTCGAGTTACTCAACAAAAATTTTTAATTATGGAGACGAACGTGTGACGAAAAAGAAAATATTTCTTTCTCTTTAGGAATTTTCTTTCTTCTCGATGAGAAAGAAATTTGTTTTATTTCCTTTTCACCCATCCAAGGATCAGAATGCAAAAAACTCACTCCCTGCACAATCCTGAATATACAGTTTTATTTTATTATTAATTGAGAGATAACGTTTTTTTACCTTGTTTACATCATATTCTTAGGACTAACGACAAAACAATATAATTTACGTCAACGTTATTGTCACTGTACTCAGCAAAGACTTGTCATTATGGAGACGAACGTGTGACGAAAAAGAAAATATTTCTTTCTCTTTAAGAATTAACTTTCTTCTTGATGAGAAATAAAATTGTTTCGTTTTCTTTTCACCCATTAAAGGAGCACGATCCAAGAACCCATTCTCTTGACAACTAACCAAAAGAACAATTTTCATCGAAACCTTTACGTTTTCTATTTTTTCACTTTACGACTTTTTGCCATAATTTGGGGTTTTTAATTCTCAGTTTAAAGAAAATAGAATATGGCGAATAAGTTAAACATGAATGCGGACTATTGGAAAGTTTTTTCGTTTCCACGAAAATTATATTCCTGCTAAAATTACCAGGACACTGACCTGATAAATAAATTTAATCCTGCATCTCATTATTATCCTTTGAGGCGAGAGGGGAAATTCTATTGGCTACGCTCTCGTCAACCTTGGCAACCCAGCTGTCAAGCCTTGTCAAGGTTTATTAGACCACCCCGATTGTAGGATTGTCCTAGAGAGTTATTATATTATATACGGCGTGTTCATTAGAAAATTTCATCTAGCCTCCTATGAAATGCATTTGTTATTTTGAAGCACGTCGTAAATTACTTCGTTCTTTATTTTTCCGTCAAAGTTTAAAATTTAGGCACGTTCACAGTTTGCGAACGTTTTACTGGTTGTATACTCTTACGCTCTCCGAGAGTGTTTCCATCTTTTTTTTCTCAACAAGGACAGATGCTTCATTCTATAGTTAAGAGTGAAAGTGAAAGTGAGAATTGCTGGCCAATGGAATTCGTCAACAGAATTTTTTGACCAATCAAGGTTGTCAAAATTCTCACTTTCTTTCTTTCCTATAGAATAAGCGTCCTGGAGTACTAAAATAAAGTTAACAAAATAATGAAAATGGGAATAATGAAGATGGGAATCAAATGGGGTTTCAATATTAGAGTTGTCGCTATATTTTTAATGTGGATTGAATTTACTCAAATTTAAATAATTCAGTTAATTCAGTGAAAAGACACCGTTAAAAAATCTACCTTAGCAACTCAATTAAATCTCTCCAGCTGAAACTTTTATTCATGCAAGAAACTCCCGTCTCGTTTAATATTCATACCCTAATTGACTTAGTACTCCGATAATAAAGTTAGCGAGCATTATCGGTGAACGGGGCGAGCAACTTTGAAAAATTTTGAGACCACATAAAACTTTTAATCAAATCCGGCTCGGCTCGTATTCATGTAACAGTATATCGAGGAAAAGAAAATTGGAGGAAGGGTCCTTTAACAATGCATCTGTATTCCCGAGGTAAACAACAACGAAATTAGATTGAATTTGATCTTGGCTAATGCAATATTGCCGTAAAAAAGATTTTTAAGGGTCTAATTTGAATAATCTGCCTGTTTAGGGTTGATATCCATATTTATACCTGTCGGCTTCAATATTAATTCGACTTACTGATGGAAAAATGAGGTGGCTTATGGTAAAGACAGGCATTTATAGATCACACGTATGCACACACCATCACACAGAAACTCCCCAAAGTCTAATTTATATCTGTCAGGCGAGAGCGTAAAATTTGTCGTCTGGTTCTGATTTTTTTCTTTTTAATTTCTATAACTCAGCGGACCTTTCATTAATTTTCCGTATAAACCTACCTACCAACTGGTCTAAGTGCTTTTTTATAGACAAATTCAATTTCCCAAAGCAATATTGATTCTATTTGCTTGGAGCGTCATATTGCTCTCATGTCTAACCGAGCGGTCCAGCATTAATAGCAAGCCAAATGCAGTTTCAGCCGGATCAATAGAGCAGTGCCACTGCATTTTGGTTCACAGATTCTTTTATATTCCACAATATATTGTATATGAAGATTGTCGCTACATTAAAACTAGTCCAAGGAAACTTTACTATGGTAAAAATATCTCATAAATAAGTACATCTACCTAAATATCGAATTTAAAACAATTTTTTCTGTTTCAGTTAACTCTTCAATTCTTTCAAAAATTTACCAAAAATAATTATTGTTCTTCTCTCAAACTAATATAACTATGTACCGAACTTCACCGATATGCAGAACTTCCAAACTAAGTTTAAGCCCATGTGCGGACTTACACACGAAGTTTCCTGTAATCTTTATGGAATAAGAATGTATCTGCTTGAGGGCTGGAACGATGGAGTTGGATAAAGTTTTAAGTAAGTGGGTTTTCCCATATGTGATTTTAAAGTTCTTTTCAACTTTTAAATCGGTTTAGAAAACACATTTCGAGGCCTAGAAACTGCGTTTTGCTTTCTTTGACTCGCATAACCCTTAAGTTGTCTATTCTCATATGTGGACCTAAAATAAAAATATTTGAGCGCCAGGGTTTTTTGCACCCCTTTGCTTATAGGTAGGATCGCCCTTGAAAGGAGAAACATAAAGCGTGATGAACTCAGAAGCTTAAATAATTTGAGAACTTTTGCGTTCACCATTTCATTCAGAAAATCATTAGCAAGTGGTTTCCCTGTCACAAATTTTCCCTTTTAAGTTCTATGCAATATTACTCCAACGAAACAATATCTCCTCCATATATATATACCTACGTATATCTTGAAACTAAATTATTCCCAGGGGTAAACCGACGCAATATACCGCATCATCTCCCATGCAAATTGCGTTCTGAAACTTTCGCTCGAATTAATGTAATAATTAAAATAGTCCCGTCCAGCCCTGGACAGTGCCCTTTAATCTCAGGGCCAAGGACATAACGCACCCCGGCCCTTGGCAACAAATGCACGTCCGCGATAGGGAAAGTGCAACCCTTTTATTGATTGGTTTCGGATGGTCAAACGGAAGGGCAAGAGTCGATTGTTTCATACGTATGTGTATTTGATGCAACGATGCAGGGTTATAATACGGGTTTTTGTTAGTAAATCTCTCCT
Source organism: Taphrorychus bicolor (assembly GCA_951812265.1). Lineage (NCBI taxonomy): Eukaryota > Metazoa > Arthropoda > Insecta > Coleoptera > Curculionidae > Taphrorychus > Taphrorychus bicolor. The sequence continues at coordinate 6,347,679 of OX638297.1, read as the reverse complement.
TTGTTGGGAAAATTTTGATGGCAAACTTGATTTTATGGGGCAGTTATGTTGTCTACGTTTTAGTAGGAAATTTCGAATTTGCACGCTAAAGATCCGGGCGCTGCAGGATAAAACCATGAAAGCGAAATAGTAAAAAGGCACTAAGGGCGTCGTAAAGTTCTGGTTAAAGTATCGGTTTTATTATCCAACGCTTTACGGTTATACGCTTGAGACTTAAACGTGCAGGCTGGTGATATGTGACATTTTATTACATTGTTTAATTCCATTAAAATCGAAAGCCGATTCTTTTTGTAGAGTGTGTCAATCTATAGACAAAGACTTGAGTTCAAGTCTGAGACTAAACATAGGAATCTATTATACCCCGTGTTCATTTACTAGTCAGTCTTTGTGGTTTTTGGGTGGTTAATATCGAAAACAGTTTATTAAAGTGTGATTTAAGTGAATCTTTTTCAATAACTCCAAGCTCGAAAAACCCATATTTCTACCAGATATAAGGAAAATTCCTTAGAAAACATCACCTAGTTGGCTAAGTACGGCTTGATACACTGCACAGGTGAAGAGCCATGTACCCAAGTTTTCTATCCCGATCTCAGAAGTAATGGTACGGCAAAATCCACTCCAGTAACCTCAAAAACGGCTGTTTCTCTCACACTAGCGTAAGAGGGGGAGTCTGCGTCACAAATTACTTGCCGTTTTGCTTCTGGTCTTGAGTCGAATCAACCCATGCTCATCTTTAAAAGGTTTTAAAGTAGACAATCGAGTGGCATTTTCCTCTGCGAAACTATCTTTTTGTATTAGTTTAAATAAGTGTTTTTCAGCAACATTTAATTCTTCAACATTCAGCTCACCTTCTCGCCTGTCAACCCACAAAACATACCCGTATAGAAAGGAAAGACCAAATGGAAGGCTCGGTCAACTGTTTTAAGTTTGCCTTCCTATTGTGTGAGAGCGCCACTAGTACTCCACTTTCAAAGGTTACAGTTTTCTTCAAAAAATACCAAAAAACTGGGTTAAGTTGAAGGTGACAATGACGGGACACTTAAAATTCACGTCTTTTTCAACTTCGCAGTACTCAAATTTTGGCACAAATTTCGTTTAATTTCAATGATTTCGACTTACTACTTATTGAGTGTATTATTTAGTTGTCATCAACAGCACTGGACGTCTTAAGGATGTCTTTTTAATGGCGAAATAACGTCTTGACGCCTGAAGACGTCTTAAAGATATCTTCATGGAGACATTGATAGTTACTACAACTAAAAAAGACATCGTTAAGATAATATATCTTTTCGTCGTCTGTATAAAGACGAAAGTTGATTTGACAAAAGAAATTTCGTAAAAATACCATTCAAAATATATGTATTTTTAAATTTGCGACAATTTACGCGACAATCGCAATGTGTATTCTAAAACGATTAAAATTTTAGTTTCTTGAAGCGCCACAGTTGCCGGTTTCACCTTAATTTGCTGCAAATGCAAAATTTAAATCATGGATTTTATAAATTGTCTGTGGTTTTTATTATCATATACGTTTTAATATGTATCTTTTTGATTGAAGTACCAATAAACAACCACAAATAGAAATTAACGTAAAGTAAAATATTTCTTTTATGTGTACATTTTTCATTTTTCTATTCTATATTCGCAAGTCCATTCAGTTGACCCAAACGATTTGTTTGCAACCAAAATTACTATTTTTTTTTTAAATTATAACAAAAGTGTATTTATCCGCCCTTAATATGAAATAACAGAGTATAATCTATCACAGACTGTATTTTTTTTAAGATAAAACGGTTTTTTTGAGCGGACATAATATTTACTATCCCCGGAGCATCGGACCGAAGAGCATTTTAAGAAAAAAAAAATGTAAAACTTTTCAGTTACCTACGTCTGTAACAATTAATTGTGTTATTATTAGGACTAAGATAAATATATAAAAAATAACCTTTTTTTTTGGCCCAATTTTTTTTTTCTACTTCCGCCTACAGCTAAAAGATATTCTTAAGACGTCTTTGATAAGGCATCTTAAAGACGTTGGGTTTTGTAAGATTGGACGTCTTAAAGGCAACTTTAAGCGTATCAAAGACGTCTTTAAGACAAATTGACATCTTCTAAAAGGCATCTTTTAGACGTCTTTAAGATGTTCTAGTGCTGTTTGGGATATTTCGTGATTGGGTTACCTCTACTGCGCAACTCCTACTCAAGACCTGGTGTCTTCCGGAAATCACGTGGCGCCTATTAGGATTTTTTTATACACCTAACACCGTATAGAACCTAGGTACCCCGTCTCCTCTGTACAGTTAGCGGCCCATCAGTGTCCCTGCACCATTACTTCCCAGGCGGGAACATGACGTCATTATACCGGCAACTTTTGGTGATCATTCGTTATTCGACGTCACCTGACGAAAAAATGACAAATAAATGACGAATTTTTCGACGTGATAATGACGATTCGTAGTGACGTCATAAAAACGTTATGTTTAGTAGAATAATGTTTGTGTATACCGGGTGTCCAGCAGAACCCTGGACATAGGAGATTAACATGGGAAATCGGTTTTTATTTTTTTGCGCCTGTACGGTTGATTTGATTGAAAAACTTTTAAGAGTAAAGTTGTAGAGCGTATGGTCAGCTATCATCCTGTAATTTTTTCAATGCCCCAGTTTTGGCCGTTTTTTGGAAAAACGCCTCGAAAAGTGCAAGAATTTGAATTTGGCGCGTCACCCCCACCATGCATGTGCAGTGTCGCCAACATAATAATTTCTTATGTCAGACTCAGAGCTGATTTTCCTTTCTTATTTATTTTGAGGGACTATCATGTAGTAATTAACGTGATTATGCAGAGAAAATTAACTGAAAACCTGACGATAATGTTCTTAAATTATAGGTAAGTAAAAGTTACGTTTATAATTATCATAATTAGTAAAAGGAAAATCATTCCAATTTGTGTATGGCTGGTTGTCTAATTCATTTTAATTTAGCAATACGACAACCACGATGACATGACAATTTGTCTCTTGTCACCAATTAAGGGTGTTCGTTGTTGTTGTTTTTATTGAGGTGAATTCATCTATCTCCAAATGTTTTACTTCAAAAGTGTCTATTTTGCAGTGCTGTGTGACGCGAGGCCCCATCCTGCATGTAAAAAAACCCTTGCTAAGTGCTGGACTCTACTATGACAGACAAAATCTCATTGGAAAACCAAATACAGCGCGCCCCAAAATGCCAATCCACACATTGACAACTTCTCGACGTTGGTCTCGGTTGTCCTGCACTGTATGTGGATTTTAGAGAGTCCAAACTCATTCATTTTGTTGATTTGAGGGACCCATTAATCCAAATTAACATTCATTGGTGGAACAAATGTTTATAGCAAATAAGCAAGACCAGTAAGCAGATAGCGATGGATGTTTGATCTGCTAAGACCAGTTTCTTTCATGTTTTATCTATGTATCTGGAGACTATAGTACCTGTGAAAAAAACTCTTTTCAGTGACAACAAATCTTGCCAAACTGGCCACAAACAACTTGAAAAACTGGCCAAAAATTGGTTTCATTCCAATCGATTGCTGCTGAATGCAAGACACAGAGGATGGTGTGACGCCCCATCTTGCATGTAAAAAACCCGTTCTAATGGCTGGATGGCTTCTACAGCAGGCAAAATGTGATTGCGAAGCATATTACCAGATTTGTTGGCGTTCAAACTGCAATCAATGAAAAATGGACCTATAACATGGCGCCCCAAAATGCCGATCCACACGTTACAGTTGCTCGACGTTGGTCCCGATTGTCATGCACTATATGTGGGTTTTGGAGTGCCCAAATCCGATCATTTTGTTGATTTGAAAAGCCAGTCAATCCAAATTAGTATTGAACCGTGAAACAAATGTTTCTAACAAATCTTGGGGCTGCAATAATTTTTTATGTTAGGATTTCACAAAACTCCATTGGGGCGAAAAGGTGGGTCGGTACGAGTTGTTGATGGTTCTCTTGTTTGTAGCTTTCAAAACCTTCTTTTTGCAGATAATTATGGATAGTCGATCTACTAAGTCCAGTTTCTTGGCCAATCTGTCGAATACTCTTGGAAGGATCATCGTTTACTGTAGCAAGAACAACAAGTTTTGCCACATTTTCATCCTCTGGAGCCGCACCAGCTTGAAGTCGTCGCTTTCGCTCACAGGAACATATCGGCTTAATACTCAGTACAGTTTCCTCAAAACGAGCAACCACCGCCTGAAGTGAACTGCATGCTGGTATTGGTTGTTCAGGAAACAATGCAACAATGTTGTCTCGAATTTGAGCAAAGGAATTACCACCCCAGTATTGTTTTAAAACAAGTTTCCTCTCCTCAAAATTCATAACTAATGAAACATTTAAATAAGAAATAATAAAAATAAAATTTTACACTGTATCAACGAAATGGTTCCTAATTTCCTTACTTTTAATATCAATAAATACAATGTTTCTGTATACATTACATTTTTATTTCGGGGAAATCGTGTGTGAAAAAGTGGATGCAACAAGTACCAAAATAAGTATATTTCCATAATCAATCTATACATAAATTTCTTAACAGAAGAAATTAACAAGTGGACATGAAAAAGAAATGTAACATAAATTTAGGTAATAACACAGATAACAACAATTATTCCTATAAAAACACTATCACCTTTATTAAGATTCAATTCAATTCAATTCAAATTTATTCATGTTTACAATCACCAAAACAGCAATGTACATACCTCAAAAATAGAATAGTCTACAAATTAAATTTAAATAAATTCAGTCCAGATGTTGATTGTGATGATTTACTTAATACTAAAAGCTTACAGTCAACATCCTAAAATAGACTATACAGAGAGAAGAAACAAAAATTAATAATTTTGATTAAAATACTTAAAATTACGAAGGCGTAGAAGGGCCAACACAATTTTTTTCTTAAATTCCGAGTTCAAAGTCGGAATTTAGTTAAATTCCGAGTTTAAAGTCGGAATTTAGTTAAATTCCGAGTTTAAAGTCGGAATTTAGTTAAATTCCGAGTTCAAAGTCGGAATTTAGTTAAATTCCGAGTTCAAAGTCGGAATTTAGTTAAATTCCGAGTTTAAAGACGGAATTTAGTTAAATTCCGAGTTTAAAGTCGGAATTTAGCTAAATTCCGAGTTTAAAGTCGGAATTTAGTTAAATTCCGAGTTTAAAGTCGGAATTTAGTTAAATTCCGAGTTCAAAGTCGGAATTTAGTTAAATTCCGAGTTTAAAGTCGGAATTTAGCTAAATTCCGAGTTTAAAGTCGGAATTTAGTTAAATTCCGAGTTCAAAGTCGGAATTTAGTTAAATTCCGAGTTCAAAGTCGGAATTTAGTTAAATTCCGAGTTTAAAGTCGGAATTTAGTTACATATGATTCACAAATCAGTGGCGTAGCCGCAAGAACAATATTGTACAAGAACGGCAAAAAAATGTTTAAAAGACGGATCAATATTTTGTTAACTACGACTTCATGGTGGGTGTCCTAACTTTAAGACTCCTCTAGTGATTACATTTTAGAGCTGTGATCGATATCTCGGGACGTTTTTTGCGGTTTTTTGTTTTTTTTTGTCGACAAGAAGAGTTACGGGACGTTTACAAAAAGTTTTGCACCTTTCTATAAATTACAGTGTTTTGCGGGAATACCCGCGCCAATAAAACTAATAGACTTTAAAAGTTCATTGATTTGAAAATCGTTGGCGAATATTGAGAGTTAATAATGACAAACAAATAAAAGTCTAGAGATAATAAAATAAAAAAGTAAACTGCTAACAAAAAAGATCGATACGACCTAATTTTTGGCAATTTTCAAGGCGTTTTATCTCAGAAATCATTTACGATAAATTCATAGTTTAAAAAGGCTCTGAAAGAACTTTTCTTCTAGAACTAACTATCTGAACCAATCTTTAACTAAACCAGTTTTATCATTGTGATACGGCGCAAAAATGTAAAATTTGAACTGATTGCATTATTTGATATCTACGGTAAATCTTAACTTTTCAACTTTGTCATGTCATTTTATAGGCTTGGTAGATATCTCGGGACATGTTCGGCGGTTTTTGTTTTTTTGCTCGAGATAAAGTTACATTTTCAAAAAGTTTGAAGTATTTTTATTTTTTGCTCGGTATAGCAGTGTAGGTCACCCGATTTTAATGATATAAACTAAATTTAAAAGCTCATTAAGTACAAAATTAGTTACGTAGAACTCTAGTTCGTAAAGATTGCTTCGGATGTTTTCGCAAAACTTTAATATTACTTCTGTGACATCATCACTGTTAATGATTTCCCAGCTCCCTTGCTGTAACTTCAAAAATGTACTATTAACTTAAGTGAAGTGTTATTTAATAGGTTTGCTAAATATCGGAACGGTTTTGGGGATGTTTGTTTTGTGGTCTCAAATAAGATACGTGCATTCATGCATCGTGCATACGAGTGCAATTCAAAAATTTAATGAGGTAAACTAAATCTACGAATTTATGTACTTAATAATGTGTGGGCCCACCGAAAACTCGCATTACCTCAGCCGCCCTTCTTGGCATGGTCTCCACCAAATTTCTGATAAACTCCTGGGGAATGGCTTCCCATTCCTCCCTAAGTGCCACTACGAATTCATCCAAGTTTTGCAATTCTTGCTCTCTTTCTTTAGTTTTAGTTTCATTCTGCTCATCACTTTATAACATTCATATCGGGCGACCTAGCAGGCCAATTCATGCCCTCGATGATATTCTCTCTCAGAACTTCATTAACAATTTGAGCCCGGTGTGACCATGCATTATCGTCAACTAAGATAAAACCATCTCCAAAGTTCTGAGCGAAGGGAATAACAATTTCATTCATACACAAATATCGATATCTAACTGCGTTCAGGTTAGTTCAGGTTAAAATTAAAACCAATCAAAACCACTAAGTCAGTCTTTCCATTTCCCATTACGCCTCCCCCCAACGCCATTCAAATGGAGTGGAGTGAGTTCAACTTTAAAGCTTTATACCGTATTACATTGATAAAACTGGTTTAATTAAAGATTGCCCGAGGTAGTTAGTTCTAGAAGAAACGTTCCTTCAGAGCTTTTTTAAACTATGAATTTATCATAAGTGGTTTCTGAGATAAAACGCTTTCAAAATTACGAAAAATTATGTCGTATCGACTTTTATGTGCAGTTTTCTTTTTTATTTTATTATCTCTACAATTTTATTTTTTTTTCATTATTAACTATCAATTTACGCCAATGATTTTAAAATCAATTAACTTTTAAAGCCTATGTGTTTTATTGGCCGCAAAAAACGTTCCGAGATATCGATCATAGCTCTTAAAAGTAATCACAATAGGAGTCTTAAACAGGACGTCGTAGTTAACAAAATATTGATCCATTTCACAAAGAATATTTTGTCGTTCTTGTACAACATGGAATAGAAATGTTTTATTAACCTAACCTTGCGTCTACGCCACTGATTTGTCAATCATATACTCAGAATTTGACTAAATTCCGACTTTAAACTCGGAATTTAACTAAATTCCGACTTTGAACTCGGAATTTAACTAAATTCCGACTTTAAACTCGGAATTTAGCTAAATTCCGACTTTAAACTCGGAATTTAACTAAATTCCGACTTTAAACTCGGAATTTAACTAAATTCCGACTTTAAACTCGGAATTTAACTAAATTCCGACTTTAAACTCGGAATTTAACTAAATTCCGACTTTAAACTCGGAATTTAACTAAATTCCGACTTTAAACTCGGAATTTAACTAAATTCCGACTTTAAACTCGGAATTTAACTAAATTCCGACTTTAAACTCGGAATTTAACTAAATTCCGACTTTAAACTCGGAATTTAACTAAATTCCGACTTTGAACTCGGAATTTAACTAAATTCCGACTTTAAACTCGGAATTTAACTAAATTCCGACTTTAAACTCGGAATTTAACTAAATTCCGACTTTAAACTCGGAATTTAACTAAATTCCGACTTTAAACTCGGAATTTAACTAAATTCCGACTTTGAACTCGGAATTTAAGAAAAAAAATCTTGTTGGCCCTTCTACGCCTTCGTATAAAATACTCTTCATCACAATAAAAAACATTTACCATTAAAATGTGCTTAATTTCCTTTCGGAAACTATCCACTGTCAAGGCTTTAATTTTTATGGGCAGTTGAAATATTTTACCGTCCAGTAGCCAGGACCATTCTGGCACCTTCTCAAACGACAATATGAGGTTATTAAACTTTTTCGGCCTCTAGTAAGGTAAGCATGCATGTCCTCGTGAGCAGAAAACAGATACATGTTATTTTTCACAAACAGCAAATTCTCCAATATAAACATGGAGGGCAGGGTTAGTATGCCTAGCTCTCTGAAGTGCGCTCTGCAGTCATCCCTGTAGCCCAGGCCAGCCAACAATCTGACCGCTCTTCTCTGAAGCCCGAACAAACGCTTAGCCCTCGAGGCGTGGCCCCAAACAACTACAGCATAAGAGAGCCATGCATGAGAAGATGCAAAGTAAGCCGATCTAAGTACCATACGAGATATCCTATCTGAAAGCTGACGTAGCAGGTACAAACTTGTATTGAGTCTTGAAGCCAAGTTATCAGTGTGTAAATCCCATTTGGCGCTCTCATCCACAAGAACCCCAAGAAATTTAACCTGGGATACGTGGTCATTTACGGTTCCAATCTCCCTCAATGCAAACACCATCCTCTGTGCCTTGCATTCAGCAGCAATCGATTGGAATGAAACCAATTTTTGGCCAGTTTTTCAAGTTGTTTGTGGCCAGTTTGGCAAGATTTGTTGTCACTGAAAAGATTTTTTTTCACAGGCACTATAGTCTCCAGATACATAGATAAAACATGAAAGAAACTGGTCTTAGCAGATCAAACATCCATCGCTATCTGCTTACTGGTCTTGCTTGTTTCCTATAAACATTTGTTCCACCAATGAATGTTAAATTGGATTAATGGTCCCTCAAATCAACAAAATGAATGAGTTTGGACTCTCTAAAATCCACATACAGTGCAGGACAACCGAGACCAACGTCGAGAAGTTGTCAATGTGTGGATTGGCATTTTGGGGCGCGCTGTTTTTGGTTTTCCAATGAGATTTTGTCTGTCATAGAAGAGTCCAGCACTTAGCAAGGGTTTTTTACATGCAGGATGGGGCCTCGCGTCACACAGCACTGCAAAATAGACACTTTTGAAGTAAAACATTTGGAGATAGATGAATTCACCTCAATAACAACAACAACGAACCCCCTTAATTGGTGACAAGAGACAAATTGTCATGTCATCGTGGTTGTCGTATTGCTAAACTAAAATGAATTAGACAACCAGCTATACACAAATTGGATGATTTTCGTTTTACTAATTATGATAATAATAAACGTAACTTTTACTTACCGTATGATTTAAGAACATTATCGTCAGGTTTTCGGTTAATTTTCACTGCATAATCACGTTAATTACTACATGATAGCCCCTCAAAATAAATAAGAAATTAAAATCGGCTCTGACTTTGACATAAGAAATTATTATGTTGGCGACACTGCACATGCATGGTGGGGGTGACGCGCCAAATTCAAATTCTTGCACTTTTCGAGGCGTTTTTCCAAAAAACGGCCAAAACTGGGGCATTGAAAAAATTACAGGATGATAGCTGACCATACGCTCTACAACTTTACTCTTAAAAGTTTTTCAATCAAATCAACCGTACAGGCGCAAAAAAATAAAAACCGATTTCCCATGTTAATCTCCTATGTCCAGGGTTCTGCTGGACACCCGGTATATAATGTACCTAATAAATATACACTTAACATATTTAATTTACTTACATGCAATAAAACAATATATTTGACGACAATGTCATAAAGTAAAATTTTTAGCTTCTTTGCCAAAAAACTTTAATGTAAATATACAAAATATTGATAAAATTATTCTTCTTGCATATTAAAAGTTGGGATGTAACCGCTTCACGTCACTAAACGTCTAAACTCACGACTAAAGTCAAAATTTTTAAATATCATGTTATTTTTAGACCAAATTTTCTTGTTACTAATTCAATATTTAAAAACTTCGTGTTACGGTTTAGATTAAACTTTTGTGTCATAAAGTCAAAACTTCGTGTTACTTTCGGATCAAAATTTCTTGTTACTACGTAAAAAATTTTTAATTTTATGTTATGTTTACATGTTATGAGTTACATTTGGACGAAAAACTTCTGTTACCAAAGTTAAAATGTTTTAATTTTCTATTAATTTTTGATCAACGTATTTCTTGTTACCAAGCCAAAATTTAAAAAAATTGTGTTACGTTCCGACTACAATTTTGTGTTACTATAGTCGACATTTTTAAATTTTGTGTTACTTTTAGTCCAAAATTTATTGCTACTAAGTCAAAATTAAATATTTTTTCGTAGATTAACATTTCTAGTCAAACTTATGAGAAATTTTGTAACTTCTAGAACAAATTTTCGTGTAACGTTTATATTAAATTTTCCCGTTACTAAAGTCAAAATTTATAAATTTTGTGTTACATTTAGACTACAATTTCTTATTACCAAGTCAAAATTGAACAATTTTGTGTTACGCTAGACCACATTTTACATAAAAATTTTAAGATTTTGTGTTACTTCCAGACCAAAATTTCGTGTTACATTTAAGCAAAAATTTCATGTTACCAAAGTCGAAACTTAAAGATTTGATGTTACTTTCGGAATAAAATTTATTTTACTAAACAACTTTTTTTTATATATTTGTGATACGTTTAGACTACAATTTCGGGTTTCTACAGTCAAAATTTAAAAATTTTGCGTTATTCACTCTTAGACCAAAATTTCGCGTTATTAAGTAATAATTTGAAAACCTTTGTGTTACGTTTAGACTAAAATTTCCTTTTTCTAATGTCGAAATTTTTTAATCTTGTTTAATTGTTAGAACAAAATTTTTCGATGCCAAGTCAAAATTTAAAAAATTAGTTATACGTTTGGACTAACATTTTAAGTAAAAGTTACTTTTAGACCAAAATTTCTGATTGCTAAGCAAACAGTTTTAAATTTCGTGTTAAACCTTTAGACTAAATTTTCGTCTTACTAAAGTCAAAACTTAAAAAATTTCCAGTTACTAAGGTCAAATTTTTTAAATTTTCTGCTACTTTTACCAAAATGTCTTGTTAGGAGATCAAAATTTAAAAAAATTCGTGTTATGTTTAGAGCAACAATACAAATCAAAATTTTGTGTAACTTTCAGACTAAAATTCCTCATTCCTAAGTAGAAATTTTTGAATTGCGTTTTACCCTTTAGACTAAATTTTCGTCTCACTGAAGTTGAAACTTAAAAATGTAATGTTACCTTTGGATCAAAATTTCTTGTTACTAAATAAAAATGCCTTAATTATGAGACGCGTTTAGACTAAAATTTCGTGTTGCTACAGTCAAAATTTTAAATTTTTGTATTACGTTAAACGAAAATTTCCTGTTACTAATGTCAAAATTTTTTGTTACTGAAACATAAAAAATTTCGTGTTACGCTTTAGACGAAATTTTTTTAGGATCAAAATTTCTTGTTACTAAGTCAAAAAAAAATATGTTTAGACTCCCTGTTAAGATTTCCTGTGACTATGGTCAAAATTTAAAACATTTCGGTTAGTTTTAAACCAAAATGGCTTGTAACAAGATCAAAATTAGAATATTCGGGTTATGTTTAAACTAACAATTAAAGGTAAAATTTTGAGATTTTATGTTACTTTCAGACAAAAATTTCCCACTGCTAAGTAGAAATTTTTAAATTCCGTTTTACCATACTAAAAGCAAAACTTAAAAATGTGATGTTACCTGTGGATAAAAATGTCTTGTTACTAAGTAGAAACGCGTTAATTATGTGATACGTTAAGACCAAAATTTCGTGTTACTGTCAAAATTTAAAAATTTTATGTTAATTTAAACTAAAATTTCCTTTTACTAATGTCAAAATTTTGTGTTACTGTTAGACCAAAATTTTTTGTTATCAGGTTAAACATAAAAAAAATTTGTGTTACGCTTTAGACAAAATGCTTGTATTATGTATCTACTATTTATTTTTAAAAAATTTAATAGTATAAAAACTTAAAATTTAAAAATTTGAGATTACTTTGGGATCAAAATTTCTTGTCGGTAAGTAAAAATTTATTTTTTCTGTTACGTTTAGTAGTGTAGTTTTCTGTTACTACAATTTCGAATTACTACATTCAAAGTTAAAAAAATTTGTTTTACTTTCAGACCAAAATTGTGTTATTAAGCCAAAATTTAAAATTTTGTTTAAAATTTAAAAATTTTGTGTTTTTTTTAGGCTAAAATTTTCTGTTACTAGAGATATTTAAAATTTGTGTTACTTTTAGAGCTTATTATTTCTTGTTACCAAGTCAAAGTCAAAAAGGTAGTAAGAAAATTTGGATTCGAGAAGTTTTTTAACTCTTTGACGTCGGCAAACATACATAACTCCGAAAAGAAACCGTTCGTAGCAAATAACCTAGAATAACGTCTGTGTGTAGCAAAGTGACTTGATTTTGACGTCACAAAGTAACGTCGTTTGACGTTGCAAAAGAACGTCATCGGTCTGTGACTTACGCCTGTCATTATGATGTTATTTCGACGTCATCTCATGACGTCATTGGTCACAAATGCTTACCAAAAAAATATGTCAAAATGACGTCACCTTTCCGCCTGGGTTACTATACTCACCGTCTACGCTCTACGCTTCTTCTTTTAGGTAAAGTTTATTAATTGTCGTTTTGCGGATAATTCGTCCTGGAAGCTCCAATTAACAAACAAGTGCTAATCAATGCCAAGTAATCCCAATAATTAACCATACATATTAAGTTAATAAGAAAAAAGGGACACCACCTTCATTTGCTAATTTAATTCTTTGTTCACTTTCGACCTCTCTCTGCAAGAAGCTCATTAAATAGTTCAAACGATCTTCCATAGTTGGTTCTGCCTGGAGCGAGATAACTGACCCCAGAGATGTTGTGCGAAGTGAACGTTATTGCCAGACCCTCAATAAATCTTCTGGCAAACAGGATCCTATCAAAGGGAAAAGCATCGCAGCATACTTGTCAGTTGTTGTACTTACAGTTTCTAGGGCTCTCAAATGAGTCTCTAATTTGTCATACAGAATAATCAGTTCCAATTTAGTACCAGAGATAGCATTATTTAATATAAGTTTTAGCAATTCCCGAACACATCTCCCGAAGGTCTTCTCGACCAAATCTAACAAATAAACAGTCTACCATTTTACTATCATTACTTTTCAGGAAGAGTAGTCTGTATCAGATATTCTATTTTGTCTTCAACATCTATATTTTGCAACTTCATGCAAGTTCCGAAATTGTGACCAAAATGGTAACCAATTTTTTATTTCACCAGCAAAGACTTTAAGTTGAATAATTGGTAACTTAAATTTCCGTTTACCTGTGGCTGTGCCTGTAGTGTAAAGCGTTGACCCTACAGTTCAACTAGAACTGGAAGAATGATCTGCTGCAGTGTTTCCCTGCCCATTATTCTTTAACAGATCATTACATCTATGATGATACTGCATAAAGTTCTTTTGGTATGGCTCACGTCCTTCCATCTCATTCAACAGCTCCTCTTCACTAGAATCCTTTTCCATTAAGCAGTCGAAAACCTCCACATCAACTAATTTAAGAGCCTCATATTTATCTTGGAGAAGGTTCCAAGACACCTTGATTTCCAAATGTGGTAATTCACTTTGCAGTAAGAAGCCTTCCAATTCATTCGCATTCTTCGTAAACGTAGAACGAATGATTTTACAATGTTTTTACTTCGTGGGACTGCATTTCGATCCGGAAAGCACTAACAAATTTGTACAAAACCTTTCCATTTGCCTAAAGAACCGTGGCAGCCCGGTATATTTGCCAGTTTCCGAACCAAACACACAGTATTATATAGAACGTTTTTTATCCAGGTATTACGACGAACAATAATAATCAGACCTTCCGAAATCTGAAGACTGCACTGGTCCCGTCACGGTCGCCATTAAATGTCGCTAACCCAAATGATTAACCGTTTAACACTTTAGAACAACGAAAACGACGGGGATATTATCGTAAATATTTTATTTTACTAAACATTTCCACTGGACACAACCGGGCCTAACATTTCCGAAGAAAAAACTATTTATATTTATTAAAAATTAACAAAACATGACAATAAAACTGGCCGGATTTCTCACGCCGACTAAATGGTAGCGGCATATATGAGAATTTTTGAAAGCTTGGTTGAACTACTATTACAAATATAAATACAATGGCTACATCTAGCAGCTTTGGCTACGTCCTGCTATCTCTCGTCTGTTGAATGACTCGGTGATGTATTCCACCATCCTCAGCATCTGCAGTTCGGTCGACAGCTGAGCCGTAAAGCCAAACTGCTCGTCTCGTAGCGCCTCTAGTTGCTCTGCTTTGTCCTTCAGCCGTCTCAGGATGACTCGTTCTGTTACCTTCCGAATGGAAGGCAAAAAAGCTGGAGAAAGCCTTCACAGTTTTTAGAACCTCTATGGCTACGGAAAAAGCAGATTCTGAGTTTTTCGTGTTTAAGTATGCGGTAGTTCCGTAGGTGCAATATTTTCAGGTTAGAAACATCCTCCTTTTGTGCTGGATTTTCAGACACTTTTAGCGGGTATCCCTAATTTGCTGACCCATAAGAAATCCATTTATTACGGAACATTTTGCTGACCCGTCAAAAATTGTTGCTGACCGCTATGCTGGGTGATAGCTGAGAGTGTCCTACATATTATATACGAATTTAGTAAACATCGGGCCGAAAATCACTTAGTTGCGGCCCTAGAAAACTTTAAAAGTGAGATTTTTTTGCTGACCCGTTAGAAACTCTTGCTGACCGTTATGCTGGGTGATAGCTGAGAGTGTCTTACATATAATATACGAATTTAGTAAACATCGGGCCGAAAATCGCTTAGTTACGGCCCTGGAAATCTTTGAGAGTGAGATTTTTTTGCTAACCCGTTAGAAATTCTTGCTGACCGCTATGCAGGGTGATACCTGAGAGTGTCCTACATATTACATACGAATTTAGTAAACATCGGGTCGAAAATCACTTAGTTACGGCCCTGGAAAACTTTGAAAGTGAGATTTCTTTGCTGACCCGTTAAAAATTCTTACTGACCGCTATACATGGTAATACCTGAGAGTGTCCTACATATTATATACGAATTTAGTAAACATCGGGCCGAAAATCACTTAGTTACGACCTTGGAAAACTTAAGTGAGATTTTTTTGCTGACCCGTTAGAAATTCTTGCTGACCGCTATGCAGGATGATAGATGAGAGTGTCCTACATATTACATACGAATTTAGTAAACATCGGGCCGAAAATCACTTAGTTACGGCCTGGAAAACTTTAAAAGTGAGATTTCTTTGCTGACCCGTTAAAAATTCTTGCTGACCGCTATGCATGGTAATACCTGAGAGTGTCCTACATATTATATACGAATTTAGTAAACATCGGGCCGAAAAGCACTTAGTTACACCCCTGGAAACTTTGATAGTGAGATTTTTTTGCTGACGCGTTACAAATTCTTGCTGACCGGTAAACAGGGAGATAGCAGAAACTGAATCACACATTATGTAGGAATTTCATAAACATCAGGCAGAAAATCACTTAGTTACGGCCCTGGAAAACTTTAAAAGTGAGATTTTTTTGCTGATCCGTTAGAAACTCTTGCTGACCGCTATGCAGGGTGATAGATGAGAGTGTCTTACATATAATATACGAATTTAGTAAACATCTGGTATAAAATCACTTAGTTACGGCCCTGGAAAACTTAAGTGAGATTTTTTTGCTGACCCGTTAGAAATTCTCGCTGACCGCTATGCAGTGTGATAGATGAGAGTGTCTTACATATAATATACGAATTTAGTAAACATCGGGCCGAAAATCACTTAGTTACACCCCTGGAAACTTTGAGAGTGAGATTTTTTTGCTGACGCGTCACAAATTCTTGCTGACCGGTATATAGGGAGATAGCTGAAACTGAATCACACATTATGTACGAATTTTACGGCCCTGGAAAACTTTGAAAGTGAGCTTTCTTTGCTGACCCGTTAGAAATTCTTGCTGACCGGTACACAGGGAGACAGCTGAGACTGAATTACACATTGTGTACGAACTTCATAAACATCGGGCCGAAAATCACTTAATTACGGCCCTGGAAAACAGAAAAAGTGAGATTTTTTTGCTGATCCGTTACAAATTCTAGCCAAGCGGTATGCACGCTGATAGCTGATACCTTATTACACATTGTTATAAAATTTCGTAAATATCGAGTCAAAAATAACTTAGTTACGGTCCTGGAAATCTTTAATAGTGAGATTTTTCTACTGACGCGTTACAAATTTTTGCTGACCGGTAGCTGAGAGTAAACTTAACATTATGTACGAATTGCATAAAAATCGGGCAGAAAATCGCTTAGTTACGGCCCTGGAAAACATTAAAAGTGAGATTTTTTTGCTGACCTATTACAATTTCTTGCAAACCAGAATGCGGGAAGATAGCTAAGATTGTCTTATATATTACATACGAATTTTGTAAACATCGGGCAGAAAATCGCTTAGTTACAGCCCTGGAAAATTTTAAAAGTGAAATTTTTTTGCTGACCCGTTACAAATTCTTGCTGACCAGTATGCACGGAGATAGCTGAGACTGGACTACACATTATGTACGAATTGCATAAAAGTCTGGTGGAAAATCACTTACTTACGGCTCTGGAAAACATAACATGTGAGATTTTTTTGGTGGCCCGTTAGAAATTCTTGCTGACCGGCATGCAGGGATACTATATAACTCAGTGATTTTCGGCCCGATGTTTATGAAGTTCGTACATAATATGTAATTCAGTCTCAGCTATCTCTCTGTATACGGGTCAGCAAGAATTTGTAAGGGGTCAGCAAAAAAATCTCACTTTCAAAGTTTTCCAGGGGTGTAACTAAGCGATTTTCGGCCCGATGTTTACTAAATTCGTATATTATATGTAAGACACTCTCATCTATCACCCTGCATAGCGATCAGCGAGAATTTCTAACGGGTCAGCAAAAAAATCTCACTTTCAAAGTTTTCCAGGGGTGTAACTAAGCGAATTTCGGCCCGATGTTTACTAAATTCGTATATTATATGTAAGACACTCTCATCTATCACCCTGCGTAGCGGTTAGCAAGAATTTCTAACGGGTCAGCAAAAAAATCTCACTTTTAAAGTTTCCAGGGCCGTGACTAAGTGATTTTCGGCCCGATGTTTACTAAATTCGTATATAATATGTAGGACACTCTCAGGTATCACCCTGAATACCGGTCAGCAAGAATTTCTAACGAGTCAGCAAGGAAATCTCACTCTGAAAGTTTTCCAGGGCCGTAACTAAGTGATTTTCAGCCCGATGTTTATGAAGTTCGTACATAAAATGTAATTCAGTTTCAGCTATCTCCCTGTATACGGGTCAGCAAGAATTTGTAAGGGGTCAGCAAAAAAATCTCACTTTCAAAGTTTTCCAGGGGTGTAACTGAGCGATTTTCGGCCCGATGTTTACTAAACTCGTATATTATATGTAAGACACTCTCATCTATCACCCTGCATAGCAGTCAGCGAGAATTTCTAACGGGTCAGCAAAAAGATCTCACTTGTAAAGTTTTCCAGGGCCGTAACTAAGTGATTTTCGGCCCGATGTTTACTAAATTCGTATATAATATGTAGGACACTCTCAGGTATCACACTGTATACCGGTGAGCTAGAATTTCTAACGCGTCAGCAAAGAAATCTCACTTTCAAAGTTTCCAGGGCCGTAACTAAGTGATTTTCGACCCGATGTTTACTAAATTCGTATATTATTTGTAAGACATTCTCATCTATCACCCTGCGTAGCGGCTGGCAAGAATTTCTAACGGGTCAGCAAAAAAATCTCTCTTTTAAAGTTTTCCAGGGCCGTGACTAAGTGATTTTCGGCCCGATGTTTACTAAATTCGTATATAATATGTAGGACACTCTCAGGTATCACACTGTATACCGGTGAGCTTGAATTTCTAACGCGTCAGCAAAAAAATCTCACTTTTAAAGTTTCCAGGGCCGTGACTAAGTGATTTTCGGCCCGATATTTACTAAATTCGTATATAATATGTAGGACACTCTCAGGTATCACCCTGCATAGCGGCCAGCAGGAATTTCTAACGAGTCAGCAAGGAAATCTCACTTTCAAAGTTTTCCAGGGCCGTAACTAAGTGATTTTCAGCCCGATGTTTATGAAGTTCGTACATAATATGTAATTCAGTCTCAGCTATCTCCCTGTATACGGGTCAGCAAGAATTTGTAAGGGGTAAGAAAAAAAATCTCACTTTCAAAGTTTTCCAGGGGTGTAACTAAGCGATTTTCGGCCCCATGTTTACTAAATTCGATATTATATGTAAGACACTCTCATCTATCACCCTGCATAGCGGTCAGCGAGAATTTCTAACGGGTCAGCAAAAAAATCTCACTTTCAAAGTTTTCCAGGGGTGTAACTAAGCAATTTTCCGCCCGATGTTTACTAAATTCGTATATTATATGTAAGACACTCTCATCTATCACCCTGCATAGCGGTCAGCGAGAATTTCTAACGAGTCAGCAAAAAATCTCACTTTCAAAGCTTTCCAGGGGTGTAACTAAGCAATTTTCGGCCTGATGTTTACTAAATTCGTATATTATATGTAAGACACTATCATCTATCACCCTGCGTAGCGGTTAGCAAGAATTTCTAACGGGTCAGCAAAAAAATCTCACTTTTAAAGTTTCCAGGGCCGTGACTAAGTGATTTTCGGCCGGATGTTTACTAAATTCGTATATTATATGTAACACACTCTCATCTATCACCCTGCGTAGCGGTCAGCGAGAATTTCTAACGGGTCAGGAAAAAAATCTCACTTTAAATGTTTATCAGGGCCGTAACTAAGTGATTTTGAGCCCGATGTTTACTAAATTCGTATATAATATGTAGGACACTCTCAGGTATCACCCTGTATACCGGTCAACAAGAATTTCTAACGGGTCAGCAAAAAAATCTCACTTTTAAAGTTTTCCAGGGCCGTAACTAAGTGATTTTCTTCCCGATGTTTACTAAATTCGTATGTAATATGCAGGACACTCTCAGGTATCACCCTGAATACCGGTCAGCAAGAATTTCTAACGGGTCAGCAAAGAAATCTCACTTTGAAAGTTTTCCAGGGCCGTAACTAAGTGATTTTCAGCCCGATGTTTATGAAGTTCGTACATAATTGGTAATTCAGTCTCAGCTATCTCCCTGTATACGGGTCAGCAAGAATTTGTAAGGGGTCAGCAAAAAAATCTCACTTTCAAAGTTTTCCAGGGGTGTAACTAAGCGATTTTCGGCCCGATGTTTACTAAATTCGTATATTATATGTAAGACACTCTCATCTATCACCCTGCACAGCCGTCAGCGAGAATTTCTAACGGGTCAGAAAAAAAATCTCACTTTCAAAGTTTTCCAGGGCCGTCTAAGTGATTTTCGGCCCGATGTTTATGAAGCTCGTACATAATGTGTAATTCAGTCTCAGCTATCTCCCTGTATTCGGGTCAGCAAGAATTTGTAAGGGATCAGCAAAAAAATCTCACTTTCAAAGTTTTCCAGGGGTGTAACTAAGCGATTTTCGGCCCGATATTTACTAAATTCGTATATTATATGTAAGACACTCTCATCTATCACCCTGCATAGCGGTCGGCAAGAATTTCTAACGGGTCCGCAAAAAAATCTCACTTTTAATGTTTTTCAGGGCCGTAACTAAGTGATTTTGGGCCCGATGTTTACTAAATTCGTATATAATATGTAGGACACTCTCAGGTATCACCCTGTATACCGGTCAACAAGAATTTCTAACGGGTCAGCAAAAAAATCTCACTTTTAAAGTTTCCAGAGCCGTAACTAGGTGATTTTCGACCCGATGTTTACTAAATTCGTATATTATATGTAAGACGCTCTATTCTATCACCCTGCATAGCGGTTGGCGAGAATTTCTAACGGATCAGCAAAAACTCTTACTTTCAATGTTTTCCAGGGGTGTAACTAAGCGATTTTCGGCCCCATGTTTACTAAATTCGATATTATATGTAAGACACTCTCATCTATCACCCTGCATAGCGGTCAGCAAGAATTTCTAACGGGTCAGAAAAAAAATCTCACTTTCAAAGTTTTCCAGGGGTGTAACTAAGCGATTTTCGGCCCGATGTTTACTAAATTCGTATATTATATGTAACACACTCTCATCTATCACCCTGCGTAGCGGTCAGCGAGAATTTCTAACGGGTCAGGAAAAAAATCTCACTTTAAATGTTTTTCAGGGCCGTAACTAAGTGATTTTGAGCCCGATGTTTACTAAATTCGTATATAATATGTAGGACACTCTCAGGTATCACCCTGTATACCGGTCAACAAGAATTTCTAACGGGTCAGCAAAAAAATCTCACTTTTAAAGTTTTCCAGGGCCGTAACTAAGTGATTTTCTTCCCGATGTTTACTAAATTCGTATGTAATATGCAGGACACTCTCAGGTATCACCCTGAATACCGGTCAGTAAGAATTTCTAACGGGTCAGCAAAGAAATCTCACTTTGAAAGTTTTCCAGGGCCGTAACTAAGTGATTTTCAGCCCGATGTTTATGAAGTTCGTACATAAAATGTAATTCAGTTTCAGCTATCTCCCTGTATACGGGTCAGCAAGAATTTGTAAGGGGTCAGCAAAAAAATCTCACTTTCAAAGTTTTCCAGGGGTGTAACTAAGCGATTTTCGGCCCGATGTTTGCTAAATTCGTATATTATATGTAAGACCTCTCATCTATCACCCTGCATAGCGGTCAGGGAGAATTTCTAACGGGTCCGCAAAAAATCTCACTTTTAAAGTTTTCCAGGGCCGTAACTAAGTGATTTTCGGCCCGATGTTTATGAAGTTCGTACATAATTTGTAGTTCAGTCTCAGCTATCTCCCTGTATACCGGTCAGCAAGAATTTCTAACGGGTCAGCAAAGAAATCTCACTTTCAAAGTTTTCCAGGGCCGTAACTAAGTGATTTCCAGCCCGATGTTTATGAAGTTCGTACATAATATGTAGTTCAGTCTCAGCTATCTCCCTGTGTACGGGTCAGCAAGAATGTGTAACGCGTCAGCAAAAAAATCTCACTTTCAATGTTTTCCAGGGGAGTAACTAAGCGATTTTGACCCAATGTTTACTAAATTCGTATAGTATATGTAAGACCTCTCATCTATCACCCTGCATAGCGGTCAGGGAGAATTTCTAACGGGTCCGCAAAAAATCTCACTTTTAAAGTTTTCCAGGGCCGTAACTAAGTGATTTTCGGCCCGATGCTTACTAAATTCGTATATAATATGTAGGACACTCTCAGGTATCACCCTGTATACCGGTCAGCAAGGATTTCTAACGAGTCAGCAAAAAAATCTCACTTTTAAGATTTCCAGGGCAGTAACTAAGTGATTTTTTGCCCGATGTTTATGAAGTTTGTACATAATATGTAATTCAGTCTCAGCTATCTTCCTGTATACTGGTCAGCACGAATTTGTAACGAGTCAGCAAAAAAATCTCACTTTCAAAGTTTTCCAGGGGTGTAACTAAGCGATTTTGGCCCAATGTTTACTAAATTCGTATGGTATATGTAAGACACTCTCATCTATCACCCTGCATAGCGGTCAGGGAGAATTTCTAACGGGTCAGCTAAAAAATTTCACTTTCAAAGTTTTCCAGGGGTGTAACTAAGCGATTTTCGGCCCGATGTTTACTAAGTTCGTATATTATATGTAAGACACTCTCATCTATCACCCTGCATAGCGGTCAGCAAGAATTTCTAATGGGTCAGCAAAAAAATCTCACTTTTAAAGTTTTCCAGGGCCGTAACTAAGTGATTTTCGTCCCGATGTTTACTAAATTCGTATGAAATATGCAGAACGCTCTCCGGTATCACCCTGAATACCGGTCAGCAAGAATTTCTAACGGGTCAGCAAAGAAATCTCACTTTCAAAGTTTCCAGGGCCGTAACTAAGTGATTTTCGACCCGATGTTTACTAAATTCGTATATTGTATGTAAGACACTCTCGTCTATCACCCTGCATAGCGGTTAGGGAGAATTTCTAACGGGTCAGCAAAAAAATCTCACTTTTAAAGATTTCCAGGGCCGTAACTAAGTGATTTTCGGCCCGATGTTTACTAAATTCGTATGAAATATGCAGGACACTCTCAGGTATCACCCTGAATACTGGTCAGCAAGAATTTCTAACGGGTCAGCAAAGAAATTTCACTTTCAAAGTTTCCAGGGCCGTAACTAAGTGATTTTCGACCCGCTGTTTACTAAATTCGTATATTATATGTGCATAGCTGTCAGCAAGAGTTTCTAATGGGTCAGCAAAAAAATCTCACTTTTAAAGTTTTCGAGGGCCGTAACTAAGTGATTTTCGACCCGATGTTTACTAAATTCGTATATAATATGTAGGACACTCTCACGTATCACCCTGTATACCGGTCAGTAAGAATTTCTAACGGGTCGGCAAAAAAATCTCACTTTTAAAGTTTTCCAGGGCCGTAACTAAATGATTTTCGGCCCGATGTTTACTAAATTCGTATATAATATGTAGGACACTCTCAGGTATCACCCTGCATAGCGGTCAGCAAGAGTTTCTAACGGGTCCGCAAAAAAATCTCACTTTTAAAGTTTTCGAGGGCCGTAACTAAGTGATTTTCGACCCGATGTTTACTAAATTCGTATATAATATGTAGGACACTCTCAGGTATCACCCTGTATACCGGTCAGTAAGAATTTCTAACGGGTCGGCAAAAAAATCTCACTTTTAAAGTTTTCCAGGGCCGTAACTAAATGATTTTCGGCCCGATGTTTACTAAATTCGTATATAATATGTAGGACACTCTCAGGTATCACCCTGCATAGCGGTCAGCAAGAGTTTCTAACAGGTCCGCAAAAAAATCTCACTTTTAAAGTTTTCCAGGGCCGTAACAAAGTGATTTTCGTCCCGATGTTTACTAAATTTGTATGAAATATGCAGGACACTCTCAGGTATCACCCTGAATACCGGTCAGCAAGAATTTCTAACGGGTCAGCAAAGAAATCTCACTTTCAAAGTTTCCAGGGCCGTAACTAAGTGATTTTCGGCCCTATGTTTATGAAGTTCGTACATAATGTGTAATTCAATCTCAGCTATCTTCCTGTATACCGGTCAGCAAGAATTTCTAACGGGTCAGCAAAGAAACCTCACTTTCAAAGTTTTCCAGGGCCGTAACTAAGAGATTTTCGGCCCGATGTTTATGAAATTCGTAGATAATGTGTGATTCAGTTTCAGCGATCTCCCTGTATACCGGTCAGCAAGAATTTGTAACGGGTCAGCAAAAAAATCTCACTTTCAACGTATTCCACTAAGCGATTTTCGGCCCGCTGTTTACTAAATTCGTATATTATATGTAAGACACTCTCATCTATCACACTGCATAGCGGCCAGCAAGAGTTTCTAATGGGTCAGCAAAAAAATCTCACTTTTAAAGTTTTCCAGGGCCGTAATTAAGTGATTTTCGTTTCTATGTTTACTAAATTCGTACGAAATATGCAGGACACTCTCAGGTATCACCCTGAATACCGGTCAGCAAGAATTTCTAACGGGTCAGCAAAGAAATCTCACTTTCAAAGTTTCCAGGGCCGTAACTAAGTGATTTTCGGCCCTATGTTTACTAAATTCGTATGAAATATGCAGGACACTCAGGTATCACCCTGAATACCGGTCAGCAAGAATTTCTAACGGGTCAGCAAAGAAGTCTCACTTTCAAAGTTTCCAGGGCCGTAACTAAGTGATTTTCGACCTTACTAAATTCGTATATTATATGTAAGACACTCTCATCTATCACTCTGTATACCGGTCAGTAAGAATTTCTAACGGGTCGGCAAGAAAATCTCACTTTTAAAGTTTTCCAGGGCCGTA
The DNA here is from genome assembly GCA_951812265.1 of Taphrorychus bicolor. Lineage (NCBI taxonomy): Eukaryota > Metazoa > Arthropoda > Insecta > Coleoptera > Curculionidae > Taphrorychus > Taphrorychus bicolor. The sequence continues at coordinate 6,323,643 of OX638297.1, read as the reverse complement.
ACTAAATGATTTTCGACCCATGTTTACTAAATTTGTATATTATATGTAAGACACTCTCATCTATCACCCTGCATAGCGGTTAGCAAGAATTTCTAACGGGTCAGCAAAAAAATCTCAATTTTAATGTTTTCCAGGGCCGTAACTAAGTGATTTTCTGCCCGATTTTTATGCAATACGTACATAATGTTAAGTTCACTCTCAGCTATCGCCGTGCATACCGGTCAGCAAAAATTTGTAACGGGTCAGCAGAAAAATCTCACTATTAAAGATTTCCATGACCGTAACTAAGTTATTTTTGACTCGATATTTACGAAATTTTCCAAAAATGTGTAATAAGGTATCAGCTATCAGCCTGCATACCGCTTGGCCAGAATTCGTAACGGATCAGCAAAAAATCTCACTTTTTATGTTTTCCAGGGCCGTAATTAAATGATTTTCGGCCCGATGTTTATGAAGTTCGTACGTAATGTGTAATTCAGTCTCATCTATCTCCCTGTGTACCGGTCAGCAAGAATTTCTAACGGGTCAGCAAAGAAACTTCACTTTCAAAGTTTTCCAGGGCCGTAACTAAGTGATTTTCGGCCCGATGTTTATGAAATTCGTACATAATTTGTGATTCAGTTTCAGCTATCTCCGTGTATACCGGCCAGCAAGAATTTGTAACGCGTCAGCATAAAAATCTCACTCTCAAAGATTTCCAGGGGTGTAACTAACCGATTTTCGGCCCGATGTTTACTAAATTCGTATATTATATGTAAGACACTCTCATCTATCACCCTGCATAGCGGTCAGCAAGAGTTTCTAATGGGTCAGCAAAAAAATCTCACTTTTAAAGTTTTCCAGAGCCGTAACTAAGTGATTTTTGGCCCGATGTTTACTAAATTCGTATATAATATGTAGGACACTCTCAGCTATCACCCAGCATAGCGGTCAGCAACCATTTTTGACGGGTCAGCAAAATTTTCCGTAATAAATGGATTTCTTATGGGTGAGCAAATTAGGAGTTCCCACTTTTAGAGCCGAATTTTTTTGCCATTTTGAAAAAAAAAACACTTCTGGTACCGGTTACATATGAATTAAGTTACGTTCTTAGGGCATCGCAATCGTCCCATATTCCGATCAGGGTAGGACCAGCCTCGTTATTATGCGAACCGTTTACATTACATATCATTAAGCGACCATATATTTAATTATGTAAATAAACTTTATAAATTAATAGAGTGGCGGAAACCCTGTAACATTTTTTGTTAAAACGGTGGGCGTGTTATACAGATCCGCTTAAAACACTAAACGTAAAGTTACTTTTATCCTTGCGGCGTTCTTTCCGCATTTGTCGTAGCATAACGAACTTGGCTTCCCCTTATAATGCATAGAACAAACACTGTCCACCGCATGGCGGTTGATTACTCTTAATTAATTACCCTGTTTAATGTGTATGTAAATGTATGCATTGGTAACACATGATTGAGACCTTAAAACCGATATTTTCCGCAATTCCAATGAGATCGTCTTTTGAGGTTATAGTTAGTTATGGATTAGGGTTGAGGATAGAAAGAGTGGTAGGTTGATCCACCAAACTTTAAATTGACCTACATTCATCAGTTGCGTGCATCTCTCGAGAAAACCCACAACTAATGCTATTTGTGCAACCTTCAAGTTTCTCGTTAATTTTATTTATCCTTTATATGATGTATGGAGCTATAGGTATCTACTTATTAGCAAGTAGTAATTTTGTTGTGTATAAGGATTGCGAAAAGAACATAAGAATGCGTAAAATGCCCGTACTTACATTACTTTAAAATCATACACATCAAACCGTTGGATTTGAGTAGTTAATAGCGTTGCGTCTACTTTGTAATTTTGTAACTTACCGTCGGTTATTATTTTAGCAATAATTACAACTTATGGTTATTGATGTCCCTAGTTGAGTGGTTTAATGTCTTATTGAACTGATGAAGTTAGAGGTAATTATAACGAGTTCAGTTTTGCAGTACATAGATATTTGTTTCTGTAAATGTAAAGATTGATGTTAAGTACAATACATTTTTTATAGATATTTGGTTCATTTAAACTAAGTCATATCAAAAAGGAAGTGGTGCGTGTATCTATCTATAAGCCTTTCATCATCTGTTGTAACTTACATATTATGGTGTATTTGTTTCGTCATTTTATTTATATATATTGCTAAAAAATTCATGCATGTATGTACTCACATATCATAAAACATTAAACAACAGCAAGGAACTACATACGTAACACAGTGAGATTACTTTTATTATTTCTTTACCAACCGCCATTCAATTTTAATTCACAATATCAAAAAAAAAAAAATCTAAATTGCGAATTTTTAAATTGGTGCTTCCACTTTTCTATAATTTCAAATTACATAGTCTTTTTCAACCGTAAATTTGTATTGTTATTTAGCGATTAAAAGCGTCACAAAAAATGATTCAGAAAAATATGTAGATACAGTTTAGTGGAATTTTGGGCAAAATTTAACTTCTGTTTTTGGTCTAATTGGTCTAAAGGATGAATGAAAATTCAACTTTCATTTTCCGTGAAAGCGTAAAAGCGTTTACGGAAAATCTTCTGTAAAAGCGAATTAGGTCACGCGACCGCCCACTGTACCCTCTTGTTCGACTAATAGAAAAATGATCGATGTAAATTATTATCTTATCGTTCAACACTTTACGCCTGATTTATAGACTTTGATTAAATGACATTAACTAATGGTTTACCTCTCGAGAATTCGTACCGACACACACGACACGTATGTTCCTTTCATTCTCGTTATCTGCACGTAGACACCTTGCCGCGTCCTAGAACTTGGACGGTGTCATGGGACAGGCCAAGGTTACTCTTTTTCTTTAAAACAATTAATTTCATTAGATTTTGTCGTTGACTGATCACCGCTAATTAATTTTTAATTTCCCGATTCATATTTGGTTCAGCTGATTAATCAAATGTATCATAGATTCTGTGATACAGAGTGACGAAAATATACTGCCTACTCCTTGCTGATCTTGAGGTCAAAAAGTGGAGAACTTGCCCTTTCGACCAGTTTGACAGACAAACAGACATAACCAATGACCTAGAAGATATAGACAGAGCCAACAAATGCCGGTATTTTCCTAAAAGTGGTTCGGTTCTATGACGCTATGTTGTCGTCAGCGCACGTCATACAAGCGTCATAGCATTTTAAAGCGGAACCGGATTTTCACTTTTGTTAGGTTGAAAGTTATGTTTTAGAAAAACCTTGGAGCTAGGTCAGCTAATGGCTAGGGGCCTTAGCGCTCTAGCTAGGAGATAGACAATTTCGATATTCAATTGGATCCTTCTTCTTCCAATACGTATCCAGTAATGGATGTTTACGATAACATATACAAGGAGCCCTGAAAGGTCATAAATAACAGGACGCATAGAAGAGCTGAAAATAGTGTGTGCACTTTATATAAAAAATATCTCTTTTGGTTACCGATATACAGGGCGTCAAAGTAACCACTTCAAAAAAGAAATTTAACCATAATAACCAAACTGCTATGATACCAACAATGAAATTTTGGGGATCGAGGTAACCAATGGAAAGACAACTTTTAATAATTGAAATTGGATTTAACTGCTTTTTGTTATACAGGTTTAGTCAAAAATAACTTTTAAACTCAAAGAACTTTCAATGAGGACGTCACCGAGACGTCATGACACACAACGGCAACACCGCAGTCAGAAGAGCATATTTGATTTGATGTTTTAGGATTTTCTTCAGTACTTCAGCTACAAATTATAAATTGTACCTTGGAGCTTTCGCCTAAAAGAGACAATTTAGACAAAATATAGATATTTCAACTTTTCCTTTCTCGATGTTTATTATTTTTTATCTTTTCTATTCTTTCAAAAGTTGTACAACTTTCGTTCTCTAATTTTTTTATTCATTGATTTAAATCAGAGGGTTTTCATTTTTGTGAGGTAATTTTGACCCAAAAATGAACTTTTTTAACGAATGACCATTCGTAATGAGTGATGTATATTGATTTATAATGATGCAAGTTTGGCTCAAAACTGTTTTACGATTAATAATTCCTGATTTTTTAAGTTTTTTTACGTTACAGGGTTTTGGCCCCAAAGAGAGGAATTTTAATCGACTTTGATAATGAAAGAATTCTGGTCCTTTCTTTGCAAATTTTTGATGCAATTTTGCTTTAAATCAGAATGTACCTTTTTTATATATTTTTTCCTTTAATTTTTGCCTTTTGCAGATATTTTTGTTTCCATGCTTGACGTCATTTTTCATTTAAGTTTTTTTTTATCTTCTATTTATTGTTCACTATTTTCTCTTCTTATCCTTCATCACGTTTTCTGCATTTTTTTCCATTGATCCAAATAGGACTTTTTATTTGGTTTTTATTCTTCCTTTTGATCCAAAATTGAATTCGTCCCAAGAATAAACTATAACAATATTTGTAAAATAAACCGATTTGTAGCGAGACAATTTTGGTAAATAACTGTGTGTTTTAAATTAATAATTCCCGATTTTTCAAGTTTTTTATGCGGCTTTGGTCTGAAATTAAACATTATTTCAACGAGTACAAAAATCAATTTTTATTCAGAAAATTTGGTTCCAAAAAAAAACTAAACGGTTTTTGACCCAAAATTGAAATATTGTAAATGTGAGCCCCTTACCTCTTTTGGCATTATTTTTTTATTGTTTTCAGGTTTTTTTTTTGAGGCTTATAGTGTTTAGCTTGTGCTTTTGTAGTTTTTAATTATTAAATTTTTTATTGTCCTTTTATTCTTCATTCTATTTTTCTGTTTTTACTATTTGTTAAACTGTTTGTTCTTATTTTTTTACTTCGCTCTTTTTCGAGTAATTTTATTCAAAGTGTACGAGTACAAAAATCAATTTTTATTCAAAATATTTTGGTTAAAAAAGAATCTTCTTTTTCCAATTTATAGACGATTTTGGGCCTATATTGGAAAATATTTTAAATTTGTGCCTTTTTTTGAATTTCTTTTTTTTATGATTTTCAGATTTTTTTAAACTCTTTTAGTTTTTAACTTGTGCTTTTGTAGTTTTTAAATTTTTGTTTTTTATCATCCTTTCATTCTTCATATTTTTCTATTTTTATTATTGGTCATTTTTCGTTAAATTGTTCGTTCCTATCTTTTTTTATGGCTCTGAAGTGCACTTTTTCTTTCAAGGTAATTTTACCTAAGAATGGAGTGGACTCCAACGTGTACAAAACCAATTTTTATTCAGAAAATATTATTTCAAAAAAAAAAATATTATTTTTCTAATTTTTAGATGAATTTGCTCCAAAATTGGAAATATTTAATAAACAATTGGAAATTGAGAAAAATGAAATACCCTTTCTTTGGTCGAGCATGAATACATTTTTATTTTTTTTTGCTCTTTTTGGCCGAAATGAGACGATTTCCATCCTCTGTAAACGTCACAAACATAATAATAGTGAATATAGTCCCATAAGTGGACTAAAAACCTCCAAAGCACGTTCAAAAAATCGACCTCCGAAAGGTCTATCTCCCAAACTATTGAATCTATTGGACCTTTTTGAGTGTGTAAGGAGAAAGACGACATCAAAAATAACAAGAAACCGTAAGATTCCCTCCAATCGGTCCACTCGTTCTAAAGCTACAGGCGACAAATTTGAAAATTGGAAAAAAGAGGAAATCCCCCCCACCTTTAGTAATTTTTTCGAATTATTTTGTTTTTTTTGCAGTTTTTGATCGGAATTAGGCGATTTCAATTCCCCGTGAACGCAACAACCCTAATAAGACTCAAATTAGTCCCAAAAATGGACTTTTTGCAAACTGTCCCTAAAGTACCTTTTAAAAGTGCCTAAAAATCGACTTCCGAGGGGTTTATCTGTTAAACTATTGAATCTATGAGACTTTTTTGGTGGGAGATGACATCAAATATAAGAAACCGTTAGATTCACTCCAATCGATCCACTCGTTCTAAAGCTACAGGCGTTCAAAGTTTAAAATTGGAAAAAAAAGGAAATACGCCCCCCTCCCTCCCCTACGCCACCTTTAGTACTTTTTTTTAAATTTTTTGAATCTTTTTTTGCAGTTTTTGATCGGAGTTAGGCGATTTCAATTCCCCGTGAACGCAACAACCCTAATAAAGCTGAAATTAATCCCAAAAGTGGACTTTTTTCTAACTGTCTCTAAAGTACGTTTTAAAAGTGCCTAAAAATCGTTTTCCGAAGGGTCTATCTCCTAAACTACTGAATCTATGAGACTTTTTGGTGGGAAGAGAAATAGGGCATCAAAAATAACAAGAATCCGTTAGATTCACTCCAATCGGTCCACTCGTTCTAAAGCTACAGGTGGTCAAAGTTGAAAATTGGAAAAAAAAAGAGGAAATACGCCCCCTCCCCTTCCCCGCCTTTAGTAATTTTTTTGAAATATTTTGAATTTTTTTTTTGCAGTTTTTGATCGGAGTTAGGCGATTTCAATTCCCCGTGAACGCAACAACCCTAATAAGACTGAAATTAATCCCAAAAGTGAACTAACCTGAACTAACTGTCTCTAAAGTACGTTTTAAAAGTGCCTAAAAATCGACTTCCGAAGGGTCTACCTCTTAAACTACTGAATCGATGAGACTTTTTTGGTAGGAGGAGAAATAGGACATCAAAAATAACAAGAATCCGTTAGATTCACTCCAATCGGTCCACTCGTTCTAAAGCTACAGGTGGTCAAAGTTGAAAATTGGAAAAAAAAGAGGAAATACGCCCCCTCCCCTTCCCCGTTTTTAGAAATTTTTTTGAAATATTTTGAATTTTTTGTTGCAGTTTTTAATCGGAGTTAGGCGATTTTAATTCCCCGTGAACGTAACAACCCTAATAAGACTGAAATTAATCCCAAAAGTGGACTTTTTTCTAACTGTCTCTAAAGTACGTTTTAAAAGTGCCTAAAAATCGACTTCCGAAGGGTCTATCTCTTAAACTACTGAATCAATGAGACTTTTTGGTGGGAAGAGAAATAGGGCATCAAAAATAACAAGAATCCGTTAGATTCACTCCAATCGGTCCACTCGTTCTAAAGCTACAGGTGGTCAAAGTTGAAAATTGGAAAAAAAAGAGGAAATACGCCCCCTCCCCTTCCCCACATTTAGTAATTTTTTTGAAATATTTTCAATTTTTTTTTGCAGTTTTTGATCGGAGTTAGGCGATTTCAATTATCCGTGAACGCAACAACCCCAATAAGACTGAAATTAATCCCAAAAGTGGACTTTTTTCTAACTGTCTCTAAAGTACGTTTTAAAAGTGCCTAAAAATCGACTTACGAATGGTCTATCTCTTAGACTGCTGAAGCTATGAGACTTTTTTGGTAGGAGGAGAAATAGGACATCAAAAATAACAAGAATCGGTTAGATTCACTCCAATCGGTCCACTCGTTCTAAAGCTACAGGTGGTCAAAGTTGAAAATTGGAAAAAAAAGAGGAAATACGCCCTATTCCTCTTCCCCGCCTTTAGTAATTTTTTTGAAATATTTTGAGTTTTTTTTTTGCAGTTTTTGATCGGAGTTAGGCGATTTCAATTCCCCGTGAACGCAACAACCCTAATAAGACTGAAATTAATCCCAAAAGTGGACTTTTTTCTAACTGTCTCTAAAGTACGTTTTAAAAGTGCCTAAAAATCGACTTCCGAAGGGTCTATCTCTTAAACTACTGAATCGATGAGACTTTTTTGATAGGAGGAGAAATAGGACATCAAAAGTAACAAGAATCCGTTAGATTCACTCCAATCAGTCCACTCGTTCTAAAGCTACAGGTGGTCAAAGTTGAAAATTGGAAAAAAAAGAGGAAATACGCCCTCCTCCCCTTCCCCGCCTTTAGTAATTTTTTTGAAACATTTTAATTTTTTTTTTGCAGTTTTTGTTCGGAGTTGGGCGATTTCAATTCCGTGAACGCAACAACCCTAATAAGACTGAAATTAATCCCAAAAGTGGACTTTTTTCTAACTGTCTCTAAAGTACGTTTTAAAAGTGCCTAAAAATCGACTTCTGAAGGGTCTATCTCTTAAACTACTGAATCTATGCGACTTTTTTGGTGGGAAGAGAAATAGGACATCAAAAATAACAAGAATCCGTTAGATTCACTCCAATCGGTCCACTCGTTCTAAAGCTACAGGTGGTCAAAGTTGAAAATTGGAAAAAAAAAGAGGAAATATGCCCCCTCCCCTTCCCTGTTTTTAGAAATTTTTTTGAAATATTTTGAATTTTTTGTTGCAGTTTTTGATCGGAGTTAGGCGATTTTAATTCCCCGTGAACGTAACAACCCTAATAAGACTGAAATTAATCCCAAAAGTGGACTTTTTTCTAACTGTCTCTAAAGTACGTTTTAAAAGTGCCTAAAAATCGACTTCCGAAGGGTCTATCTCTTAAACTACTGAATCTATGAGACTTTTTGGTGGGAAGAGAAATAGGGCATCAAAAATAACAATAATCCGTTAGATTCACTCCAATCGGTCCACTCGTTCTAAAGCTACAGGTGGTCAAAGTTGAAAATTGGAAAAAAAAGAGGAAATACGCCCCCTCCCCTTCTCCGCATTTAGTAATTTTTTTGAAATATTTTCAATTTTTTTTTGCAGTTTTTGATCGGAGTTAGGCGATTTCAATTCCCCGTGAACGCAACAACCCCAATAAGACTGAAATTAATCCCAAAAGTGGACTTTTTTCTAACTTTCTCTAAAGTACGTTTTAAAAGTGCCTAAAAATCGACTTCCGAAGGGTCTGTCTCTTAAACTACTGAATGGATGAGACTTTTTTGGTAGGAGGAGAAATAGGACATCAAAAATAACAAGAATCGGTTAGATTCACTCCAATCAGTCCACTCGTTCTAAAGCTACAGGTGGTCAAAGTTGAAAATTGGAAAAAAAAGAGGAAATACGCCCTCCTCCCCTTTCCCGCCTTTAGTAATTTTTTTGAAATATTTTAATTTTTTTTTTGCAGTTTTTGATCGGAGTTAGGCGATTTCAATTCCCCGTGAACGTAACAACCCTAATAAGACTGAAATTAATCCCAAAAGTGGACATTTTTCTAACTTTCTCTAAAGTACGTTTTAAAAGTGCCTAAAAATCGACTTCCGAAGGGTCTGTCTCTTAAACTACTGAATCGATGAGACTTTTTTAGTAGGAGGAGAAATAGGACATCAAAAATAACAAGAATCGGTTAGATTCACTCCAATCGGTCCACTCGTTCTAAAGCTACAGGTGGTCAAATTTGAAAATTGGAAAAAAAAGGAAGTACGCCCCCCTCTCCTACGCCACCTTTAGTAATTTTTTTTAAATATTTTGAATCCTTTTTTGCAGTTTTTGATCGGAGTTAGGCGACTTCAATTCCCCGTGCACGCAACAACCCTAATTAGACTGAAATTAATCCCAAAAGTGGACTTTTTCTAACTGTCTCTAAAGTACGTTTTAAAAGTGCCTAAAAATCGACTTACGAATGGTCTATCTCTTAGACTGCTGAAGCTATGAGATTTTTTTGGAGGGAGGAGATATAGGACATCAAAAATAACAAGAATCCGTTAGATTCACTCCACTCGGTCCACTCGTTCTAAAGCTACAGGCGGTCAAATTTGAAAATTGGAAAAAAAGAGGAAGTACGCCCCCCTCCCCTACGACACCTTTAGTAATTTTTTTTAAATATTTTGAATTTTTTTTTGCAGTTTTTGATCGGAGTTAGGCGATTTCAATTCCCCGTGCACGCAACAACCCTAATAAGACTGAAATTAATCCCAAAAGTGGACTTTTTTCTAACTGTCTCTAAAGTACGTTTTAAAAGTGCCTAAAAATCGACTTCCGAAGGGTCTATCTCTTAAACTACTGAATCGATGAGACTTTTTTGGTAGGAGGAGAAATAGAACATCAAAAATAACAAGAATCGGTTAGATTCACTCCAATCGGTCCACTCGTTCTAAAGCTACAGGCGGTCAAAGTTGAAAATTGGAAAACGAGAGGCAATAAGCCCCACCCCCCCCTAGGCCTTTAGTAATTTTTTCGAAATGTTTTGATTTTTTTTTTTGCAGTTTTTGATCGGAATTAGACGATTTCAATTCCCCGTGAAGGCAACAACCTTAATAAGACTGAAATTAGTCCCAAAAGTTTACTTTTGTTTGTCTCTATAGCACGTAGCAAAGGGTAACAAGAAATCGTTGGACTCACTCCAATAGATCCGCTCGTTCTAAAACTACAGATGGTCAAATTTGGAAATTGAGAAAAAAAAGAAAATACTCCCCATTTTGGTCAATTTCGAAAAAAATATTGATTTTTTTTTTTTTTTTTTTTTTTTTTTTTTTTAGTATTGGTACGATGCGATTTCAACTCCCTGTGAACGCAACCAACAAATGTAAGAAGAGTGAAATTAGTTCCATAAGTAGATACTTGGTAGGTAGGTACTCGTATTAGCTCTGTCTTGGTCTGTCTGTCTGTTTGAAAAATACTTTTCCTAGGTCAAAGTGACTCTAAAGTACTAATGGCGGAAACAGGAACTCAGTAAGGTGAAGCATTATTTCTAATAGCTTTCAGCGGGCGTAATATGCAAAATCCTGCAACAATATTTGCTTAGTGCGACCTCTTTGGAATAGTACGCACTAGCTCGCTATCGACGAGTTTCGCTACTAGGTACTTTTTGCCGCATTTTTATCAATCGGCCCAATGACAACATCTAAGTTTGGTATTTCACTTTTTAAACCGCACACGAGAGAGTCATTTGGTATCGATTTCATGGGCGTTTACCTATATGGGAAGCGAATCTAGGTTTAATTATTCCGATCTAGTTTTTTTTATGGACAAGATCGGAAGGAACTGTACCAGGAAATGAGCGAGGGAATAATTAATAGGGTTTCGTAATACGTTCAAGTGTGTAATGTCTTCAATAATTCTTTAACCAAAGGTCACAAGAGTCAAGATAAACTTGATGCTGCGTTTTTCTCTTTAGTCTGAGTTTTACATTTCTACGCAAAATAAGCATCAAATACCTTTTTTTAGATCAGAGTTGCATCATGGTGTACTGTATTTCCTATTTAGGATTTTTTTGGCATCTTAATAGCCATGCAATGTTCATTTTTTGTCTACCCATCTCTCTTTCGCTCATATCGGCAAACAGCATCAAAGTCAAATTTCCAAGGCTAACGAGATCATGAGGTTCCAAACTTTTGTGAGTAGCTAATATGTGACTAGTTCGACGCAATTTCGCAACCTTGGATTTGCCATCAAACAAACAAATTTATAATTTAATTAATTGTTTGGTAATGATTTGATATACCTAACCCAACTAAGCGGTTTATTTACTTGAGGAGAGCAGAAGAAAATTTACGGACTTTTTAACAAAGAAGTCAATGTTAAGACAAATCGTTGAGTAATCGATCAGAAGAGCATTAATATAGCGCCTCCTCGGTAAATCGATTTCTTAGCGGTTTCACACCGCATGGACGTCCCCACGGTTGTGTAATTAGACGTAGTCTTATTGAACAATTATCCAATTTAATTGCATCTTTCTTCACTCATGATCGAAATTGATTTGTGTTTGTTATTGGTCGTTAATTTATCCTTTTTTTGTGGTCTCCGAATGTTAAATGGTTTGGTTTATAGTGTGGCGACAGGCATTTTTTTTTGCCCAAGAGAAATAATATGAAATTGAAGAGAAACTGATTCTAATATATTTACGAGATTACCATGATAAAGCAGCTGTGACAATAAAGAAACATTAAACATATTTTAATAAAAATCGGTGGCAGATTAAGGTTTAGTCGTTAAGGCAGAGTTGAATGTATTTTTTAAGGACGGAAATTTGCTACTTTCCGTCCTAGGCCAGTAATGGTATTACTTTCCGTCTTAGACCAGTAATGGGACACATCCAAGATATTAAAAAGACAGTAGTGTCATCATTACATATGAAAAGCCATAATTGTGGATTTTAGTAGGGTTAGTCTGACCACTTTTTTTGGAAAGCTCCCAATCTTCCCTTTTGGGTTGTTTAAATCTTCCCAACGGGCTTGTTTAGCTTCCAAATTTGTCAGTCGTTCGGTAGCTGACTGTCTTACGTTTTCACACGAGAAACAAAACCATTTTACTATGTGTTATAAAAAATATTCCAGGCTAAACTCAAAGGCAAAGGAACAGTTACTCGAGAAAAAGAAGAAGTAAAAAGGCCGATGCTGGTGAGTGGCCTTAAAGTGTGCACTTCGTGCCTCTATAAATTTCAAGGAGTGTGGACTTCTTATGAATCCCAGAGGTATTGCTTCTCGAACAAATCGCCTCAAGGCGTACTGGCGGGTAAGAAATGCTCACTTGGGTAACAGATCCATACTAGTCGATTTTTGGTAGAATTTCCACACGGAGAATTACCAAAACTGATACCAAAAGGCTTTTAGCGACAGTGCAAGACTTGAAATCCGTGACGTTTTCAAAATTGATGGTCACTTTCGGTTTTGTTAGACGACTCGTATTGTTATTGTTACTACCGGTTGAAGTTTAGATTTAAATGGAATTAATAGGTGATGAAGAAATATGAGGTGATGAGCAATATTTGCTTTGGTTGAAACCATAAGGAATAGAAATAAACGTAAAGAAGTTGAAATATGTCCAATTTCTGGTATGAATCTGAACACTAAGCTATGGTACAATTTAAAATTGTAACGTGTGACGTATATATACCGTCATACAATATCATACAATACAAACATTTGTCATACAAAATACCGTCACTACTGGAAAGTGACAGCTTGCCAGGACCTCTAATGTTTCTCTGCCAACTATCATCTGACCGTTTTATCGATCCAAGCACCTGACATTGCTCCCTGGAGAGAACATTATGGATTCGGGCTCATGTTGGCAGGTCTTCAATCCCCCCTACAGAACCTTCTCCAGAACTCTCTTTTAGCAGCTTTGATGACTGTAGTTAGTTAGGGCATGTCTGTAAATGTCCCCGTCGCCGGTTATTTTTGCTTTATTAAAGAGTCGTCGGACATTTTTCCTCTGGCTTTCCAGGCAGTTATTCCACTAGGATGTTTGTCTATTGTCTTTTTTTTGTTCTAATTGGACAGTTATCTTCATATGCCTGCAGAGCAGCGACTGCCAGCTCTATGTTGATAGGACCGTCAAAAGAGATGTTGATCGTATCAGTTGTGCCTGAAGGGACTCCCGATACGAAGCCCAGTTTGTGCTTTTAGGATCTTTTAAAACGACTGTAGCTTGTATAAGACAATGAAATAATTTCAAGAGACATTGATGAAGTCGAGAAAATAAAGAAGTCCAAACGCAAGAAGATAAAAGACATTGACAGAAATACTTGACTGAAGCGTGATCTTGAATATAAAGGACAAAAGAAAGATCTTGAAACTGTAAAGGAAAAGTTTTTGAAAAACCGGAGGAAGTGGAAGGTGTTGGTTTGAAGAAGGTACTTAAGAAACCTGAGGAGAAAGGAGAACCAATTCCAGAAACAAAGAAAGAAAAGAATCCACCATATCACCAAACTATCCACCGTACAAAGAACAGAAACCTGAAAAGAAAACGCCACGCGACGACAAAGGAAAAAAGAAAGTCACGGTCCCAGGTCCCACCGTTTAAATCAACCAATATCCAAAACTTGGAAAGTAAGAAACTTGAATTTGAGAAGCCGAAATAGAGTGAGGAGGAAGAAGAGGCTCTTGAAGAAGGACAGTTACTCTCAAGAAGAAAAAGAAAGTTAAGCCTGCAAAGCTCGGAAGACAAGCAAATGGTACTTGGAGAACCCAAGAAAACTGAAGACAAACTGATTACTCAGCATTTGTATATTAATTACTCTTATATGACTGATTAAAGCAATCACTGAAGAAGTTCCCAAAAAAGTAGAAGACGAAGAGCTTGAGGAAGAAACTGAAACTGTCACAAAGAAAATTAAAAAGAGAGTTCCTAAACCGAAACCTAAACCTGACGAAGAGATCCGTGAAGAGGTCGCTGAGGTTCCAAAATTATCTCAACCAGATGTTGCTGTAGATGCTAAACTAGAAATTGAAAAGGCCGCTCCGGAAAAACTGCCCAAACCCGGAAAGAAATTCAAGATGAGACAAACAGAAAGTGAAGAAACCGAAGAGACTCTTACCAAAATAAAAGGTAAAGATTGACAAAATTCTTATATTGAAGAGTAGGATCACTCATTTGCATTCTCTTCGGAAATTCAAAATCGAAAGTTACGGAACTTGAACCGGTAGTACGACACAATGGAATAATTTCAAGAAACATTGATGAAGCCGAGAAAATAAAGAAGATGAAGGACATCAGCAGACTTTTATACGATTTAGAAAAGCTTGATCTTGAATATGAAGAACAAAAGAAAGAACTTGAAACTGTAGACAACGCTTTCAATACGCGAAAAAACTTAAAGAGAAGCGTGAGGTAACGGAGGAAAAGAACGAGTTTCTAAACAACCCAACAAAGAAGAGGGTGTTGGTTTGAAAAAGGTATCCAAGAAGCCTGAGTGAAAAGAAGAGCCAATTTCAAAAACAAAGCAAGGAAGAAAAGAAATCTGAAACTGGCTACTGGCTTATGCAAGCCAGTAACCAGAGCAGCCACAGAATCTTCTCCAGGACACTCTTTTAGCAGCCCTGATCTGCTTGTTGTATTTAGTTAGGGCTACTTCCTCTTCGTCAACGTTTCGTCTAATTGTACATTAAACTTCATCAGGACTATGGGTAAAATTAAATGTAATATGAACAATAAAAACACATCCTGTATAATACAAACCTAGAGATATTATCGTAAGTTGCTCTAGTCAATGTAAAAAAGTAATAGCACATCGGGACTCATTAAACAATTAAACATATTAAAATTTGGGAAACCATACAGTTAAAATTAAAAAACAAAACATCTAAACTACATATAGTTTTACGCACACAACCCAAGCATCTATTGAATTACTAGTTGACAAGGTCGGGCCCTTCCTTGTATGAAGGGCCCCATTCCCCTGATGAAGTTTAAGGTACAATTAGACGAAACGATGAAGAAGAGGTAGTTGTATGATTTGCTGCCTTGTCCCAATTTCCCCTACATCTTGTACTTAAGAAACCTGAGGAGAAAGGAGAACCAATTCCAGAAACAAAGAAAGAAAAGAATCCACCATATCACCAAACTATCCACCGTACAAAGAAAAGAAACCTGAAAAGAAAACGCCACGCAACGACAAAGGAAAAAAGAAAGTCACGGTTCCAGGTCCCACCGTTTAAATCAACCAATATCCAAAACTTGGAAAGTAAGAATCTTGAATTTGAGAAGCAGAAATAGAGTGAGGAGGAAAAAGAGGCTCTTGAAGAAGGACAGTTACTCTCAAGAAGAAAAAGAAAGTTAAGTCTGAAAAGGCCTCGGAGGACAAGGAAATGGTGCTTGGAGAACCCAAGGAAACTGAAGACAAACTGATTCCTCCGCATTTGCATATTAATTACTCTTATATGACTGATTAAAGAAAGCACTGAAGAAGTTCCCAAAAAAGTAGAAGACGAAGAGCTTGAGGGAGAGACTGAAACTGTTACAAAGAAAATTAAAAAGAGAGTTCCTAAACCGAAACCTAAACCTGACGAAGAGATCCGTGAAGAGGTCGCTGAGGTTCCAAAATTTTCTCAACCAGATGTTGCTTTAGATGCTAAACTAGAAATTGAAAAGGCCGCTCCGGAAAAACTGCCTAAACCCGGAAAGAAATCCAAGAAGGGACAAACAGAAAGTGAAGAAACCGAAGAGACTCTTACCAAAGAAAAAGGTAAAGAATGACAAAATTCTTATATTGAAGAGTAGAATTACTCATTTGCATGCTCTTCAGAAATTTAAAATCGTAAGTTGAACCGGTAGTACCAGACAATGGAATAAATTCAAGAAACATTGATAAAGCCGAGAAAATAAAGAAGATGAAGGACATCAGCAGACTTTCATACGATTTCGAAAAGCTTGGTCTTGAATATGAAGAACAAAAGAAAGAACTTGAAACGAGTTTCTAAACAACCCAACAAAGAAGAGAGTGTTGGTTTGAAAAAGGTATCCAAGAAGCCTGAGTGAAAAGAAGAGCCAATTTCAAAAACAAAGGAAGGAAGAAAAGAAATCTGAAACCAGTAGCCAGGGCTGCCACAGAATCTTCTTCAGGACTCTCGTTTAACAGCCCTGATCTGCTTGTTGTAATTAGGGCCTGACAGTAAGTGTCCCAGTCGCCGTTATAAACGACGACCGACTTCGTCGATAATGAAGTGAAACAAAAAAGAAAACGTTAAGGAATATGATAAATTTTTAAATCTAGGATGAACCAAAGGGCGCTCTAAAACTTAGAGGAAAAACTCGCATATACTGACAATTATACTGACTGTTATTATTCAGTCAGACGCATATACTGATTGTTATTTCAAAAGTATGAACATCATGCGATTTTCCAAGAATAGTTCTGCAATTGGCTAAAAAATTCACTAAAATTGAACAAATAGATGTATCCATAACAAAGACAAGGATTATTTTATTACCATATTATGCAAAACTAGGTTTGGTGTCTAATTGCGTGTTGTTGTCTTCGAGAGTTCAGTTTTCGAAATTCACAAACATTTGCGGTATTTACGATACCTATATTAAGCCAGGAATTGAAAAGTCCTGATCCAGAAAAATCCTTATGAAATGTTTCACTTTTACAAAAACTTTTTTCAGTCGCCACTTACGGTTCTGCTGTTCAATCAAAAAGAATCTGAGAGTCTTTCTCATCGTCTCCTAAATAACATTATATTCACTATGCCTGAATGAGTTAAAAACACCACCACCCTGTATTTTTAATTCGTTTCCTATTTCGTATTTTAAGTGATTTCATTTTATAATTTCCGATATCCTTTATCTTTCATCGAAAGAGATTTTACGTTTGACAAATTCCTATTAAAATCAATTTAATCCGGGCAGGTTTATTTATCGGCTAAACGAGGAGGAACCTCCTAAATTGCTTCTGCGTCAGAATACTTGTGGTGTATCGGCCAAGTCCGGGAAGGAATTCTGCTAATTGATGTGTGTGTCAACATTTTATCTAGAAGTAGGTGAACGCATCTTGTATATTGAAATGATAGAGCGTCCTCAAGGTGAATTGGTAGTAAGAAATGGGTCAAATAAAAAATTCCCACTAGGTAAGCAGAAACTGCCAACGGTTCGGCGTTTATTGACGTCTTTGTCAGGGTTACTACCACTAAATTGTATCATTTCTAAAAAGTACTGTTAAGGCCATTATCAAAGAAAAAAGGCGACAGGTAAAATGTGACTTCGAATTGTTATGTACTCAGCCACCTCACATTTTTGTACGTCTATAGAATAGACTTAAGAGAGACATTAATCAACGTCGAAACGTCGGCAGTTTATGCTTAGTGGATTTTTTTTTATTTGTTCTATTCTCGATAATCTTAGTTCGCATCATGTATAGTTCTACTAATTTTTTAATGAAATTATCTCAGACAAGAATTTTAATTCCATGGCTTACTTTGAAGTTTTTTTTTATGAACTCCCTTTATAACTGTTAAAGGATTACGGATTAATATATTTAAATTGAAAGGAATATACTTTGTATTTCCTATTAGGCTCCATTGATTACATGAGTTCGAATATGTTTTTCCTTTGTGTTTTGGTGTGGAGCCTTTTGGTTAGAGTCAAGTTACGGACAGGTTAGTTCAGTTACGTTTTTCCTTTGTTTAGGATAATCCTGATTAGTATTCAGTTATGTTTTTATTTTAGTTAGGTTAGTTCAGGTTTACTCCCTTATGTGAAGCCAAGCGGCCCATTAGGTTTGCTCTGTTTTTATTTGGAGAGCAAAATCGGCCCCCGTTAGGGTTGATCTGCTTTTTCATGAGGGGCACTTTGGTTAGGTTAATCCAGGTCAGTTCACTTATGTTTTAACTTAAGTTAATTTAGTTCAGTTGCCTTTGCTTAGGTTAGTTCAGTGATGCTTTTTCTGTGGTTACGTTATTTAAGGTCAGTAATTTTTGTATTTTGTGTTCTTTTAAAACCCATTTAAATAGTACACTATGCAAGATCAATTACTTCAACATTAAGATAAATCTACACGTTTGGCAACATTGCAAATATCATTTGTCTATGTTAGTTGAAGAGTTTTCGCATAGTCCAGGTCAGTTCAGTAATATTTTAGCTCTGGTTAGCTTAGTTCAGTTATGGTTTTTCTTTGATTGGATTCATTCAGTTAAGGTTTTTCTTTGTTTAGGTTACTGAAAGTCAGCAATTTCTCTATTTGGTGTTCTTTTAAAACGCATTTTATTTGTACACTATTTGACACCATCCAAGTTCAATTACTTCAACATGAAGATAAATCTACACGTTTCGCAACATTGCAAATATCATTTCTCTTTGCTTTTATAGTTTAAGAGTTTTCGCATAGTCCAGGTCAGTTCAGTAATGTTTTAGCTTTGATTAGCTTAGTTCAGTTATTGTTTTCCTTTGGTTGGGTTCATTTAGTTACGTTTTTCCATTATTTAGATTATTGAAAGTCAGTAATTTCTCTATTATTTGGTGTTCTTTTAAAACGCATTTTGTTTGTACACTATTTGACACCATGCAAGTTCAATTACTTCAACATGAATATAAATCTAAACGTTTGGCAACATTGTAAATATCATTTGTCTTTGCTTTTATAGTTTAAAAGTTTTCGCATAGTCCAAGTCAGCTCAGTAATGTTTCAGCTTAGTTCAGTTATGGTTTTCCTTTGGTTGGGTTCATTCAGTTATGTTTTTTGTTTGATTAGATTACTGAAAGTCAGCAGTTTCTCTATTTGGTGTTCTTTTAAAACGCATTTTATTTGTTCATTATTTGACACTACGCAAGATCAATTAATTCAACATGAAGATATATCTACACGTTATGCAACATTGCAAATATTATTTGTCTTCGCCTTTATAATTTAAGAGTTTTTGCATAGTCCAGGTCAGTTCAGTAATATTTTAGCTCTGGTTAGCTTAGTTCAGTTATGGTTTTTCTTTGATTGGATTCATTCAGTTAAGGTTTTTCTTTGTTTAGGTTACTGAAAGTCAGCAATTTCTCTATTTGGTGTTCTTTTAAAACGCATTTTATTTGTACACTATTTGACACCATTCAAGTTCAATTACTTCAACATGAAGATAAATCTACACGTTTGGCAACTTTGCAAATATCATTTCTCTTTCCTTTTATAGTTTAAGAGTTTTCGCATAGTCCAGGTCAGTTCAGTAATGTTTTAGCTTTGATTAGCTTAGTTCAGTTATGGTTTTCCTTTGGTTGGGTTCATTTAGTTATGTTTTTCCTTTGTTTAGATTATTGAAAGTCAGTAATTTCTCTATTGTTTGGAGTTCTTTTAAAACGCATTTTGTTTGTACACTATTTGACACCATGCAAGTTCAATTACTTCAACATGAAGATAAATCTAAACGTTTGGCAATATTGTAAATATCATTTGTCTTTGCTTTTATAGTTTAAAAGTTTTTGCATAGTCCAGGTCAGCTCAGTAATGTTTCAGCTTAGTTCAGTTATGGTTTTCCTTTAGTTGGGTTCATTCAGTTATGTTTTTTGTTTGTTTAGATTACTGAAAGTCAGCAATTTCTCTATTTGGTGTTCTTTTTAAAACACATTTTGTTTGTACACTATTTGACACCATGCAAGCTCAATTACTTCAACATGAAGATAAATCTACACGTTTGGCAACTTTGCAAATATCATTTCTCTTTGGTTTTATAGTTTGAGAGTTTTCGCATAGTCCAGGTCAGATCAGTAATCTTTTAGTTTTGGTTAGCTAAGTTCAGTTATGGTTTTGCTATAGTTGGATTCATTCAGTTATGTTTTTCCTTTGTTTAGATTACTGAAAGTCAGCAATTTCTCTATTTGGCGTTCTTTTAAAACGTATTTTACTTGTTCATTATTTGACACCATGCAAGATCAATTAATTTAACATTAAGATAAATCTACACGTTTGGCAACATTGCAAATATCATTTGTCTTTGTTTTTATAGTTTAAGAGGTTTTGCATAGTCCTGGTTCAGTTAAGTAATATTTTAGCTTTGATTAGCTTAGTTCAGTTATGGTTTTCCTCCCGTTGGGTATATTTAGTTATGTTTTTCCGTTGTTTAGATTACTGAAAGTCAGCAATTTCTCTATTTGGTGTTCTTTTAAAACGCACTTTATTTGTACACTATTTGACATTATGCAAGTTCAATTACTTCAACATGAAGATAAATCTACACGTTTGGCAACATTGTAAATATCATTTGTCTTTGCTTTTATAGTTTAAGAGGTTTCACATAGTCCAGGTCAGTTCAGTAATGTTTTAGCTTAGATTAGCTTAGTTCAGTTATAGTTTTTCTCCGGTTGGGTCCATTTAGTTATATTTTTCTTTTGTTTAGATTACTGAAAGTTAGTAATTTCTCAGTTCAGTTCCGTAATGTTTTAGCTTTGGTTAGCTGAGTTCCGTTGTGGTTTTTTTTGGTTGGGTTCATTCAGTTATGTTTTTAGTTTGTTTGTATTACTGAAAGTCAGCAATTTCTCTATTTGGTGTTCTTTTAAAACGCATTTTATTTGTACACTCTTTGACACTATGCAAGATCAGTTTCTTCAACATTAAGATAAATCTACACCTTTGGCAACATTGCAAATATCACTTGTCTTTGCTTTTATAGATTAAGAAATTTCGCATAGCCCAGGTCAGTTGGGTAATGTTTTAGCTTTAGTTAGTTTAGTTCACTTATGGTTCAGTTAGGGGATCTCCAGGTGTAATTATCCTCCAATTATTAAATTGAAGTTTGTCGTTTTCAATTTTATATTTTTGAATGACCTCTTTAGAGCGTTATGAGATTATTCCTATCGCGTAATTTCATGGGAAAACAAATAATGGAAATACTCTCAAAGCGCTCTAAAGAGTCCTCACGAAATCGCTTTTAGAATTAGAAAGGTAAATATCATAAATGTGGGCGGATACCAAAACTCACTAGGTTATCTACCGGTTAAGCTGGTCATGTGATGGCCATCTAGCAATTCAATGGATTAAGACTGATCTACCAGGTAAATGACCTGGTGAGTTTTGGAATTCGCCCCTGTATGTCTTCTTTTTTTATATCTGAGATTGTGAAATCTTATGTTTGTTAAAGATGGGAAAAAAAGGAAGTGGCAACAAGCGAATTCCAAAACTCACCAGGTCATTTACTTGGTAGATCGGTCACTTGCTTAATCCATTGAATTGCTAGATGGCTATCACATGCTCAGCTTAACCGGTAGATGACCTGGTGAGTTTTGGAATTCGCCCATAACCATATTGTGTTCTCTGGAGATTGGCATCAAATTCGTTATTTGACAAAATTATTGACTAAAAACCACCTTGCCCCTAGCCAATACCAAAGCTTTTGAGCGCTAAAAACCTTCTAGTTTAAACAAAAAAGGAGTTCCAGGGTTCTACTTTGAACTAGTGAGCTGAATGAAATTGGGGTTACCAAGTTCTTGTTTTTCTGGTTTCAAATAAAAAAATTCTTAAGGTCCACAGAGAGTTTACAGGTTTTTAATGGAGAAAGTAAAGGTTCAGTTTGTTTTTGTGTGTATGTAGTTAGCAAATTCCTAATATTAGTATGGTTAAGGTTCGTAGTGGAGGTAACTTAAATATTTATTTACTAATTCTATGAAAAAGTATAATTTTAGTACTCAGCTGACTATTTTTTTTATATATATATGTTCATGATAGCCCTAGGTTAGCAAAATCAATCTCACCAAGCTGGTAGTTGTTAGCAAGTTATCTTATCGAATCAATTATCTAGAACAAGCCTCCGCAACCTTCCATGTCAGCGGTCAAAACGCAAATAATATCCGCTCTCGCAGTACTACTCGTACGTGTGACCCATATTTAAATCCCGGAACGCATCATCCTCTCCGCCCGCCCACCCATGAGTGGACGGCGACCTTCACCGTGATCTGGGTGGCGGGCCCGCGGTTCTTCCGGCGTCTTGGACGTCGTCGGTCGACGCATAGTCGAACCTCGACGTAGCTTGGCCTCGAGTGCGAGGCTGCATTTTCAATATATATAACTCTCCTCTACGATTCTGCCCCGTATCTGTCTACAGCAGTTCACCCACCTAGTGCACCCGTCGTAGAAGTAGGCGTCCGACATCATGAGATTCGTAAGTGTCAAAGAAAAGCTTTCTTGCACCAACTGACGACCACCATACGATGGTTGCGCTGCTCACCGAGAGTTTTTAGTGTGCGAATTTCCCGAGAGCTCATTTTTTGATGTTTTTCGCGTGTTTTTAGTGCCCGTTTTGGAAATATTTTTTTTTTGGTTGTGTGAGTAGTGTGTATGGATGATGCGGCTTCAAGTGGTAAATACTCATAAATAAGATCTTTTCAAATGCACTTTATTATATCAGTTACACAAAGAAAAAAAAAGAAGAAGGATTAGTTATTTCAAAGAAGAACACACTTAAGGCAAAATAAACAAGAAAAAGCGGATCTTCACGCTATGCAATACCTCCTTTACTAGTAACTTGATCGTAATTAGATAAGCTGTTTTTTGTCGCATATATCCTTAAAAGAGCATCGTTTTGGTGGCTCAGATTCCAGTACTTTGCCTAGCGACAATTATTGCACCTAAAGATTTTCACAATTTTATAGCAAAAAAAAATACGTTTCTACTTTTAATGGTTTTTAACTTTTGACTGAGCGGTTTTACCACTAGAGTATGAAATTTATTCACATCGTTAAAGTGTTAACTAAATTGGACCGCGATTTATCTAGATTGATAACTGTAATTAGTGGTTTATTTTCCTCACGCTGGGAATGATTTGTGTCAACTGCGTCCAATAACTAAACCTGCTAAGTGGTCTGATAAAAGATTTACCACTTACTGTGTCCTATCTTTTCTGAAATTTTCTGAATCTTTTTTGAAACTATCTTTTAAAAAACTGAAAAACCTCTTCAGTTCACATTTTCTACATATTCAAAACGGTTTAAAAAATTTCCTAAATTTTTTCATAATTTTGTCTGCATTTCTAACTTTGACAGCCCATATAAACCCAACTGTTTTTTTTTCCTCTTTTTCGTGGCTTTTTATAGGAAAAAAAAATACTTTTTCACACCAACTTTTTTGTTTTATAACTTTCTATTAACCATTTTTTATATGACGTTTCAAGTCTCTGTAATCCTCCTCAATTTTGTTATTTTACATACCGTGCTGCTGCAAATGTCAAATAATCTTTTCATAGTGAACAGAATGACACGACTTGATTACAACAAACAGAAAGTTGACTCTCGGATTGAAAAACTGGTAGAAAAGTGATTGAAAAAGTAGTCACCCCGTATTTTTTTAGTATATGTAAAGTTTCGATTTTTTTGACAAAAATTGGCCAGCTTGTCAATTATAGAATATTTTTAAAAAATTTTGGCTAACAAATATTTTTTTTCTATACAAATTCTATTTTTATATAGAGGTTACAATAAAAAAATAAAATATATTTCATTTTTAGACGATTATAAAATTTTAATTTTTAAACTGAAGCGATTTTTTAGTTTACAAATTAATTTTTTAATGTGAAGTTCCATTATAGTGAGAGATTTGATATGCTTTGAAATTTTTACCCATTTTGGACGAAAGTTTAGGTATCTTTAATTGTAAGTTGAGAAGGTTTTGGTTTAGAATTCATTTTTTTTTCATCAATTTTCTCTGCAACTGAATTCGAATCTCTGCAAAGTGCAATTTTTGAGGCGTTTATAATTGAGAAGATTTTGACCGATTACATTTTCAAAGATTTATATTTTTTAACACATCTGATCAGGTACAAACACACACATACACACCATCTTTTATCACACAAAATGACGTACGTGACCTCAGTCAGTTCACCCCACAAATATTAAAACGTAGTTGCACACTTTGTTTCTGCAAATTCAGTGGAGGCAACACTACTAAATTCGCACTTTTTTCCTCAAATTTGGTTTTTAGGTTGCAAACGCTGCAGTTTCTCATGCACTCTCGAGTAATCTACGTTACTTCTTAACCCAACTCAATGGTAACTGTCCACTAAGATTATTCTTTATCAACCCTTTGAAAATGACGTACGTGACCTCGGTCAGCTCAACCCACAAATAACAATAAAACGTAGTTGCACACTTTATTTCTTCAAATTCAGTCGAGACAACACTAACAAATTCTCACTTTTTTTTATAACTTGTTTCTTAGGTTGCAAACGCTGCAGTTTCTCATGCACTCTCGAGTAATCTACGTTACTTCTTAACCCAACTCAATGGTAACTGTCCACTAAGATTATTCTCTATCAACCCTTTGAAAATGACGTACGTGACCTCGGTCAGCTCAAGCCACAAATAACAATAAAACGTAGTTGCACACTTTATTTCTTCAAATTCAGTCGAGACAACACTAACAAATTCTCACTTTTTTCTTATAACCTGTTTCTTAGGTTGCAAACGCTGCAGTTTCTCATTCATGCACTCTCGAGTAATCTACGTTACTTCTTAAACCGACTCAATGGTAACTGTCCACTAAGATTATGCTCTATTAACCTTTTGAAAATATCGTACGTGACCTCAGTTAATTCACCCCACAAATAATAATATAGCTTAGTTAACCAGTTTGTTGCTGCTAATTCAGTCTAGACAACATTAGTAAATTCTCACTTTTTTTCCTAAAACTTGCTTCTTAGGTTGAAAACGCTGCAGTTTCTTATGCACTCTCGAGTAGTCTACGTTACTTCTTAAACCAACTCAATGGTAACTGTCCACTAAGATTATCCTCTATCAACTCTTTGAAAATGACGTACGTGACTTCAGTTAGTTCACTCCACAAATAATAATCTTTCTTAGATAACCACTTTGTTGGAAAACGTTGCTGGAAACTCAGTTGCAAATTCTCACTTTTTTCTTATAACTTGGTTCTTAGGTTGAAAAGGCTGCAGTTTCTCATATACTCTCGAGTGGTTGACGTTACTTCTTAAACCGACTGAATGTCAACTACCCACTAAGAGAATCCTCTATCAACCTTTTGAAAATGACGTACGTGACCTCAGTTAATTCACTCCACAAATAATAATCTTAGTTATCCACTTTGTTGTCGCAAATTTAGTTGAGACAAAACTTCTAAATTCTCACTTTTTTCTTATAACTTGGTTCTTAGGTTGAAGACGCTGCAGTTTCTCATGCACTCTCGAATAGTCTACGTTACTTCTTAAACCGACTCATTGGTAACTGTCTACTCTCCACAAATAACAATAAAACGTAGTTGCACATTTTTTTTCTGCAAATTCAGTCGAAACAATACTAAGACATTCTCACTTTTTTCTTATAACTTGGTTCTTAGGTTGAAAACGCTGCAGTTTCTAATGCGCATTTGAGTAATCTACATTACTTCTTAACTCGACTCAGCGGAAACTATCCACTAAGATTATCCTCTATCAACCCTTTGAAAATGACGTACGTGACCTCAGTCAGCTCAACCCACAAATAACAATGAAACGTAGTTGCACACTTAGAAA
This sequence comes from Taphrorychus bicolor, assembly GCA_951812265.1. Classification (NCBI taxonomy): domain Eukaryota; kingdom Metazoa; phylum Arthropoda; class Insecta; order Coleoptera; family Curculionidae; genus Taphrorychus; species Taphrorychus bicolor. Next base: position 6,298,139 of record OX638297.1, on the reverse strand, counting down.
ACGTTTTTTGCACGACAATAAAAAAATTTTGACATTTATTTATCATCATCTCAAAGTTAGAGACAAAAATCTGCAGCAGAGAATGTGTTATATATATTTATGTTTTTTGGAATTTTAAATTAGGCAAAAAATAGAGTTATTTATTGATAATTATATTCGTTATATAACTATCTACCTGTATAAACAGGTAGAAAATGTAGAATGTACAAATTACATTTTCTAAACTCAGAATATACGGTAGAATATGTACAATTTTCGATCTACCCATCTCCGGATAGGATGATTGACTCATGTCAATGTCGTGAGTCATATCAATGTCGATGTCAATGTCGTCTCATGTTTTTTGACGGTGACGACCAAAAACTTATTTTTTAAGTTGAGAAGTATTTATGGTAATCCAAAATATAACAGTTTTTGCAACCTTCATATAAATACACAATCGCATTTCTCTAATTAACTATAATATGTCGAAAACTCCGCCGATATAAAGCATTTCACAACTTTCACAGCCAAAATTCTAATCTAATAAGTACACTAGCCATTGTTTAAAATTATAGGTTTTAGTATTATTTCCGTGCCAGTGGACGTAATCTATGAGCTGGCTGATAACTATTATTACAATAATTGCTTTTGTTGACTTGGTAAGGCTTAAGCCATTTGTCAAAAAGACCTCCAAAGAACTATGAAACGAGACAAATAGTAAAGCTTTCAATTAATAAATCCTATAAATCATCGAGGATGGAGCTATCTCCACAAAACAAGCTTCTCAATACATTAATTACTGTAAATGAGAATTTATTTGACAGTCCCATAATTGATCTTAATTGCGTATGTCGATTGTTAAATTTATGTACGAAGACTTTTACTTCATCTCTCAGGTTCACACGTTATTATTATGATGTTATGTAAATTGAGCAGGTTGGCGCATAAAATATAACATATCACGGTGACACAATGGAAACGCTTTAACATAATCATCAACGACCTTCTTTCGTTCACCAGACATAATCGGTTACTCTATTATAACATGTGTTCTCATGGTTGCCAATTGTGTTGTATTCAAAATACTCTCTATGCACGTAAACTGGCCGTTTTATCTAAGATACGTTCACATAAAAATAGAAAACTTGCCATCTTGTTCTTCGTCGAAGAAAAGAGAGGTGAAAGTCAAACGAGAGTAACATCCATTTAAACATAAATAACATTTGGAGGTAATGGAACACATAAACCAGATAGCCGTGTAGGTATGACAAGATAATTGGGCTTTTAATTTCCGCTAAAAAAAATGTAAATGAAGAAATTAGTATTTTGATACGTTTTAGTAATAATTGTAATTTATATTCCGACAAAAACATGATGCATGATAAATTGCCTTCAGTGCGAAATGGACTTTCATGAAATACTTAAACACACATAAAAGCTCTTAAGTATCGTTTACCAACGCCCTGGATACCGCGGTGGGTACGAGCTTTTGTTATATCCCACGAGAATCAAAATTACAACAACAATATTTCGTATTTTGAGATTTAGCCCTTACTAAGGTCAAAGACTAAAAAATTTGAGTTCTGAAAAATTGAGGAGCTGAGGAAATAATACAGAACAGCAAGATGGATCGATGCTAACGAGCCGGTCCAGCCTCAAGGAACGCAAAATCAATCCTCATGGCAACAAAACTACGGAATAGTGAACTTTTATTATTAATTACATTAAGGACTCCAGTGACGTCGTAACGTAGACGTGAGCAAAATTGCGCACTCGCCCCCATCACTTCCATGGTCTATGGCGTTGATGGCTATTGAATTGACATTAATCGACAAAGGACAGATCGATGGTCGATTTTAATCCCAAAGTTTTCCAACTAGTATACACCGAACAATAACATAGAAATCCAGCAAAAATCAATCAAAAAGGCAGAAAAGCTATAGAATATAGAAATATATATTTCCAAACAATTGGGGAATAACACCCAGGAAGGACACACCCATGGAAATAACAAAAATATATCCAGCTAAACGGTAAAAATGACTCTCAGAAAATAGGCTTTCTGAAGCTAGAATTTCCGATAGGGCGATATTATGTGGTCCTATATCAATATGAGTTAGTGCCGGACTGTCCACATCCTTATCAACTCCGAAAAATAAGCTCAGGCATCATAAAACGGAACTCAACAGAAAGCAAGGCAATTTCAGCCCATGGATGTTTTACACAAGGCCCGACGCCTAAAAATATTGGGAATCACTTAGCAAGGCATGTAATAGGAACTCTGATATAATAGGGCGAAAGCCACTGTTACCCCACATAAGGTAAGCTAGCACAATTCTCACAACTCATGTGAACAGTGCAATTTTTAATACCATTTGCACAATGTACTATTTTCTTTACGACTGCCTCGAAAATGAACAAATGCGCAGTACTATATCTACTCTTTGAAAATCGAATATTGCAAACAGTGTGCGCAAAGTGCACATTGCAAACACTTTCATACAGAAGAGTGTGCAAAGTCCACTTTTCACACGCTTCTGATTGCTTTGCACACGCCTTGCATATATTTTATAATACGAATGATCATTTATGAAGCAAAATCTCATTCCTAGAAAGAGTACTTATAGTGTACAGCACATATACGAAAATCAATCTTCACCCTCTTGTGATGTTGAATCCCTCGCCTAGGGCTCGTTGTTTCCAAACATTTTCCAATTAAACTCATTTTTATTAAAACACTAAAAGTACAGATTATATCACCGAATGCAAAATTGCAACTGGATTCAAAATCCGATATAAAATATCCAGGACCGTATTTCAAGATATTAAGTTGATGACACTAGCATGAAAACGAAACCTAGATATAAATTTGAAAATACCACTTTGAATAGAGCAAAAAGTGGCTATAAAGAAGTGTTAATTATTTTAAATTATCTCTTTGAATTAAAACAAAAAATAATAAAAACTCTTAAAAATATCTATTTTTTTATATATTTCTGAAAACAGGCAGAATTTTCAAAATTTGAAATAATTTTTATAGGCGCGATTTGCCTTAATTTTACGTTTTTCATTTTTTTTTCAAATAAACGAAATCTAGATAGTTAAACTCGAAAATGGTCACCCTGTGTAGTATTCTTATTAATACTCTGTTAGGAAATTTGTCGATTTTTTGCACAGTACGTCCCCTAATACGTAAAAATTACTTTTCAAACAAGTAAAACAACGTCAATTTAAAATTCTATATACTTACTAAGGCTTAGCCCATACTATGTCAAAGACCAATTTTTCAAAAGTTTATGACAGAATTACTTAACATATGACAGAATGTTAAAAAAAAGAAAAAACAAATAAATATTTTATCAGTGATCAATGTGGGTTGAGAATGTTCAAATTTGGGATGGAGTTCATAATTTCGATTTTAATCAACTATTACAAATGATTTTTTTCCTTTTCTGTTACTGGAAAGCTGAAAAAATGTAAATAAGAATACCTTTTTAAATTTGAAAAACTATAGTAGGCCAAGTTTTCTGAACTTTGAGATATTGCTTTTAACAACTTTTTTAACTATTTTTTCCATATTTCTCATAGAAAGGAAATTTTACATATCGAAAAAGAGGCATCCTGGTAATATCCATGGATTACTTTATTTTTAAAAAAGTTAAATTTTGCCAGAAATTCGTTGACTAAGCAAATAAGCCATAAAAATAAATATTTTTATAGCTTTGCCTTTATAGCCCCAAAAAATAAAATTTTAAATTGGCATTTTCTATCTTTTTACAAGGAAAAAATTACGTTATCTGGGATTTACGTTTTACATATCCGGAAATACGATAGATTTCTTGAAAGTAAATGTCTGATATTGTTTTAAATTAGCTAAAAGAGCAGGAACAGGATATGGAAAAAACCAGTCATGAGTAATCAAAAAATGATAGAAATAGCACAGACAGTAGCAGAAAATCAGTGAAAGAAAGAAGTGAAAAAGGAAATTTTAATCAATTACAAAAAACTGCTATTAAAAACAAAATTATTCCTAAACACACAACGACCTACGAACAAACAACGAACGGCATCAAAAGAAATACAACAGACTTGAAAAATAAGGAAAAAAAATAAAGTTATATTTTTCGCAAGCAAACCAGGTCAAATTCAAAATCAATTAAAAAAATTCAACTATGATCAACAGTACCCTGACGTAATCTACATTCGTTACACATAACAGGCATTGACCAACATTTTTCTTATGAGCAACACACGTGTAAAACCCTGAAAGTTTATTTGCAATGGAATTGGTACCTTAAAGAAGGTTTCGACCTATGGCAATTTGCGGTCCATTCCCTCAGGAACCATTGGTACCAAGTTTCAGCTTTCTAACTATTCTTTTCTAAGATATCACCATTCTTTAATCACCCTGTCTAGGGCGAGCATTTTTTCTCTCCTCCATCTTTTATTTATGACGAAATCAATATTGCCCATTTAAAAAGCGTTGTGCAATGGATTTCTTATAAAAAAGCCAAAAAAAAATCAAAAATAAAATATTAACTCCGCCCTTGTCTGCCGAAAAATCAAACAAATACATTTTTGCCCGAATTTGTAACCGCCACTGTCTTGGTGTGGTCGGGCCTAGACGTCATCAGCCATCATGAATCCCGGCACGAATCCAAATTTTCTCTTTCCATACAGTTTTCCACGCTTTTCGGCCAATTTTCCTTAGCCTAAGCCTTTAAAGTTAATGTTTACATTTCGGAAAATCCCAGCGGTCAGTGGCAGAAGCCGCCGTTGACTAATGCTCCCTACACTTATTACCCAGTCACTTATTTTTGTCATCTAGTTACCTTTGAAACCTTCATTTTTTTATATCCATCTTCTTTTAGCACATGTTGAGAAGATACGATAAAAATGTAAAAGTCAATTTTATAACGCCTACTCAAGGACAATAATAAGTGAATGGCTTATAGTTAGTGGCAGGTGAATCGGAACCATTCGGGATTTTAGGCCAAGTTTTTGAAAAATCTGCATCTTTCGTTTCGAAATTCAATTAAGACCATTTCTCGATATCCCAGCGAAAAAGTGGTTCCTAGGTGACGAAAAGAAAACATTCCGAGGTATCCCGTGGGATAAAAGGCTATTCGATTGGATGCACGGTCTTGGCACCAAAATTCTTCAAAGTAGCAATTTGAAATTTAAAGTTTAAAAATTTGTCAAAATTTCAAATTCAAAGCTAGGCTCTTGATTTTTGGCCAGGGTCAGAAGCACATATGTGTAGCACCTCTCTGCGCTATTTCAGGTTAGTTTTTTACTGCAAAAATGTGGAATCTACAGGGTGAAATGTGAGAGAAGTACACCCAAATTGGCAAAAAATGTGGCCCAAAAAAAGGTTTTTAGCTCGCCCCTATTAATGCTTCAAGCCAGCTTGAAACATTAAAAATTTTGCTAGATTTTTGGTAATTAGCTGCACATAGAAAACAAAAAGTAAATAAATATCGCAGCCAAAAAAATTAACTAAATTCCATAAGTTCAAGACAAAATAATGCAAAATTTCTTGAAGGTGTTTTTATGCTTCAAGAGGAATCCGTAAAACATAGGTAACTCTAAAGGCGTGCCCAAAAATGAGAAACGAAGAAAATCGGGAAAAAGAGCGCCTCGAAGAAAGTGAAAAAAAAAGAAGTTGTAAACAAAAAAAAATCTTGGGCAACAATTCAGATAAAATAAAGTCGTTGAAAGATAAAAAACGAAGCCACAGGAATCTTGTGATAAAAATCTGCTTAAATTTTATCTAAATTTTTCAAACTACGTAGTTTTAGATTAAAAGTTGTTAAGGCGCCTAAGTCTCGCTTGAGAGAGCAAGCAGATAATGAAAATTATTGTTTAAAGAATTGCAAATTCACCTTTAATTGGCAAGAAAAAAACCCTTGAAAAAACGAATATGTGAGAAAATATAAGAACACTAGAAGGTTGAAAAAACTAAAGTAAAAAAGTAAACCAAAAACTGAAAGGTCAAAAAAAGAGAACAGAACAAAAATTAATTTAAAACTTTTGAATATTCTTTCAATATGTAGGGTGTCCCAAATTGGCTTTTCATGTATTGGGTTTTCAGGAACTATAGGAGTTTTGAAAACGGTTAAATGGGAAATTATTAATATCGGTTAAATACAAATTATACTTGTTCAAATAATTATATGAAGTAGAAAAAAGATCTATTCATCTTTCTTTTGAACGCCGTCTTCTCCATAAGTCTTTCTCTATCCCACTCATTATTACTTAAAAATGGTTTCGAAACATTTTTTTTACTATAATTTTGGAGATAATTTACTATAATTTTTGACTTTTTCAAAGGTGCTGAAAGCAATTAACCTGAAATAACCTAAATTAATCAGATTATATTTATTCAAACAATTATATAAAGACCTTATGGGCCCGCGCCTTTTGCTTAAGCAGAAAAGAGGTCTATGCATCTCTCTTTTGAACGCTGTCTTCTCCATAAGTCTTTCTCTATCCCACTCATTATTACTTAAAAATGGTTTCGAAAACTTTTTTTTGCGAAATATTTTACTGTAATTTTTTACTTTTTCAAAAGATAGATAGATAATTATGATAATGACAAAATCGGAATGACTCTAACCATTTACTCTTTTGAGAAATTGCAGAAAAACCAGAATAATGTATTTATAAGGAGCCGTTATGTTGTAACTTCAAATTATTCGAGAGGAATTTTACCAAAAAATTCTAATATACGTTTCGGTTTCTCGTACCATCATCAATTTTTATTTTATATATGGAATACTCTGAACCTGTTGGAAATAAAAGCTTATTATGAAATGGAGCCAAGTTATGTGGGGTCTTCAATCACACACACAATTCTCTTAGTGTAACATATTTGATTTAACGATTAATAACTAATTAATTTTGCATTATTACATGAAACAATTCACATAATGTTCAACTTCCGTTCTCGTCACAGCTTTACTAATACATGGGAAGTCATTATCTGAAGGTATTGTACCATTATCAGTGATAATTAAAAACGTAATACGGAGTTTCCCGTCTAAATGCTGGTGTCTGATCTACTTTTTGAGGTAATTAAGACGCGACCGGTTTTATTGGCAATTATCATACACGGATCAGGCAAATGCAGTTATTAATAAATTTAGGTTGAATAACATTAATTTCTGAAATTGTTTATCAAACCCCTATAACATGTGACGAAATTGCCATATTTGCACTTTCCATTTACATAACTGGTCGGGTCTTCAAAATGATTTAGTTCTACGCCAATAACATATGGGGCCAAAATCAAAAATATGTCTTTTGTTGAGCAAACCATGGCAGATGGTAGAAGAAAGTTGACGACGGCATCGTGCTCATGAGACAAGGTGATCATCCACTAAAAGTCAATAGTCACCACTTTTCAATGTTTTTTCTGACAAAATAGTGAACGTTAAGAGTAATAATTATTGAACATTTTGGCACATTTCATTCTACACCTTGTGGAATAAGTAGAGCATTGATAATGTAATGAAGGTTTTTCAATAAAAAACCCGTTTACACTTATGATTTTTACGCAAAATGAGCTTTCGTAGGATTTTAAACGATGCCAAAGCGTAATTCGTGTATTGGTCAAGCATATAGGAGGAAGTTTGTCAATAACAATGGACAACAAAGGCGGCTGTTACACAAAAATTTTTATAAAAATATCGTGCGTTCGATTACTCCATCGTCATCATTAGTCGTGACCTCTCTTTGATTTTTTCCGATCCAACTTCGTTAATATGTTTTACGTAAAGCCCTCGCATGATCGTTTTTTTTTTGTTGGTCAGACTCAATTAAGTTTTTAGCAGAATTTTGTTAGAATGTTTTTTCATGCACGATTAATAATACCAATAATGAACTAAGAAGGAATAAAGCAATTTCATGGGAAGTAATGATTTTGGTAGGCTTTGTTTGCACAAGAAATCAGGGTATAGGAAAGGATTAGAAACATACGTGTTTGGTAATTTTGCTTAAGATATCAAAATTGGGTAGTTATACGAACTAGTGTATGGGCAAAAAGTTTAATGAAATACTCTGTAAGTGTTACAAATAACCATGAGTCTGCAAAGCTTCAACAATACACGAAGAAATAAAAACATATTAAATTCTTCAAGAACTTTATTCAAAACGTACATGTTCTCCAATATAAAATGGTTTATGTACCATAAATCTTTTAAGTCTAGTTTTTTTTATTATAATAATTAAAGTTATTGTTGTTACTTAGAATAGCGTGAATAATGTATTAGTCACAAAGATTTTTATGTCAAGCTTTCGTAATAATGCAAAGTGTTTTAATTGAATCAACCTCGACTTTGTCTTGGTTTTGTCAAGCGATCTTGTATGGATCCGCCTTTATATAATTGTATATTTTACTGTAGTTTTTGAATTTTTCAAAAGGGCAACTAACCTAAACTAACCTACATTAATTAAATTATACTTGTTAAAACAATTATATAAAGGCCAGCCCGCATTAATGCAGAAAAAATATCTATGCATCTCTCTTTTGAACGCTGCCTTCTCCATAAGTCTTTCTCTATTCCACTTACAATCGTTTAAAAAAACGGTTTGGAAAACTTTTAATTTTTTGCGAGATTTTGCACTGTGACTTTTGGCTTTATCAAAAAAGAATGCAACAGAGTTAAATTAATTAAATTATACTTGTTCAAACAATTATATAAAAACAGGCTCTTACGGGCATTAACGCATTAAAGCAGAAAAAAGATCTATGCATCTCTCTTTTAAACGCTGCCACTCATTATTACTTAAAAAATGGTTTAAAAACTTTACCTTTCCGAGGTATTTTACTGTAGTTGTTTAAACAATTATGTAAAAGCGGGCACTTATGGACCCGCCTTTCGCATTAACGCAAAACAAAGATCTATGCATCTCTCTTTTAAACGCTGTCTTCTCTATACGTCTTTCTCTATCCCACTCATTATTGCTTAAAAATGGTTTAAAAAGTTTTCCTTGCGAGATATTTTACTGTAGTTGTTTAAACAATTATGCAAAAGTGGGCACTTACGGACCCGCTTTTCGCATTAACGCAAAACAAAGATCTATGCATCTCTCTTTTCAACGCTATCTGCTCTATAAGTCTTTCTCTATCCCACTCATTATTACTTAAAAATGGTTTAAATAAAAACTTTTTCTTTCCGATATATTTTAATATAGTTGTTTAAACAATTATGTAAAAGCGGGCCTTTAAGGGCCCGCCTTTGCATTAACGCAAAACAAAGATCTATGCATCTCTCTATTCAACGCTGTCTTCTCCATAAGTCTTTCTCTCTCCTTCACTAAAACTGGTTTCAAAAACTTTTTTTTGCGAGATAATTTTCTGTAAATTGTGGCTTCTTCAAAAGATCTGAATACAACTAACCTGAACTAACCTAAATTGATTAGATTATGTTTGTTCAAACAATTATATATAAGTGGGCCCTTACCCGCCCGCCTTTCGCATTAACGCAAAACAAAGATCTATGCATCTCACTTTTAAACGCTGTCTTCTCCATAACGCTTTCTCTATCCCGCTCATTATTACTTAAAAATGGTTTAAAAACTTTTTCTTTCCGAGATATTTTACTATAGTTGCTTAAAGAATTATGTAGAACGGGCCCTTTCGCATTAACGCAAAATAAAGATCTATGTATCTCTCTGTTCAACGCTGTCTTCTCCATAAGTCTTTCTCTCTCTTTCACTAAAACTGGTTTCAAAAACTTTTTTTGCGAGATATTTTTCTGTAAATTTTGGCTTTTTCAAAAGATCTGATTACAACTAACCTGAACTAACCTAAATTGATTAGATTATACTTGTTCAAACAATTATATAAAAGCTGGGCCTTACCGGCCCGTCTTAATGCAGAAAAAAGATCTATGCATCTCTCTTTTAAACGCTGTCTTCTCCATAAGTCTTTCTCTCTCTTTAACTAAAACTGGTTATAAAAACTTTTTCTTTCCGAGATATTTTACTATAGTTGTTTAAACAAATATGCAAAAGCGGGACCTTACGGGCCCACCTTTCGCATTAACGCAAAACAAAGATCTATGCATCTCTCTTTTAAACGCTGTCTTTTCCATAAATCTTTCTCTATCCCACTCATTATTACTTAAAAATGGTTTAAAAACTTTTTGTTTCCGAGATATTTTACTATAGTTGTTTAAACAATTATGTAAAAGCGGGCCCTTACGGGCCCACCTTTCGCATTAACGCAAAACATAGATCTATGCATTTCTCTGTTCAACGCTGTCTTCTCCATAAGTCTGTCTCTCTCTCTTTCACTAAAACTGACTTACCGGCCCGTCTTAATGCAGAAAAAAGATTTATGCATCTCTCTTTTAAACGCTGTCTTCTCCATAAGTCTTTCTCTCTCTTTCACTAAAACTGGTTACAAAAACTTTTTCTTTCCGAGATATTTTACTATAGTTGTTTAAACAATTATGCAAAAGCGGGACCTTACGGGCCCACCTTTCGCATTTACGCAAAACAAAGATCTATGCATCTCACTTTTAAACGCTGTCTTCTCCATAACGCTTTCTCTATCCCGCTCATTATTACTTAAAAATGGTTTAAAAACTTTTTCTTTCCGAGATATTTTACTATAGTTGTTTAAAGAATTATGTAGAAGCGGGCCCTTTCGCATTAACGCAAAATAAAGATCTATGTATCTCTCTGTTCAACGCTGTCTTCTCCATAAGTCTTTCTCTCTCTTTCACTAAAACTGGTTTCAAAAACTTTTTTGCGAGATATTTTTCTGTAAATTTTGGCTTTTTCAAAAGGTCTGATTACAACTAACCTGAACTAACCTAAATTGATTAGATTATACTTGTTCAAACAATTATATAAAAGCTGGCCCTTACCGGCCCGTCTTAATGCAGAAAAAAGATCTATGCATTTCTCTTTTAAACGCTGTCTTCTCCATAAGTCTTTCTCTCTCTTTCACTAAAACTGGTGACAAAAACTTTTTCTTTCCGAGATATTTTACTATAGTTGTTTAAACAATTATGCAAAAGCGGGACCTTACGGGCCCACCTTTCGCATTAACGCAAAACAAAGATCTATGCATCTCTCTTTTAAACGCTTTCTTCTCCATAAGTCTTTCTCTATCCCACTCATTATTACTTAAAAATGGTTTAAAAACTTTTCTTTCCGAGATATTTTACTATAGTTGTTTAAACAATTATGTCAAAGCGGGCCCTTAAGGGCCCGCCTTTCGCATTAACGCAAAACAAAGATCTATGTATCTCTCTGTTCAACGCTGTCTTCTCCATAAGTCTGTCTCTCTCTCTCTTTCACTAAAACTGGTTTCAAAAACTCTTTTTGCCAGATATTTTTCTGTAAATTTTGGCTTTTTCAATAGATCTGAATACAACTAACCTGAACTAACCTAAATTAATTAGATTATACTTGTTCAAACAATTATACAAAAGCTGGCCCTTACCGGCCCGTCTTAATGCAGAAAAAAGATCTATGCATCTCTCTTTTAAACACTATCTTCTCCATAAGTCTTTCTCTCTCTTTCACTAAAACTGGTTACAAAAACTTTTTCTTTCCGAGATATTTTACTATAGTTGTTTAAACAATTATGCAAAAGCGGGACCTTACGGGCCCACCTTTCGCATTAACGCAAAACAAAGATCTATGCATCTCACTTTTAAACGCTGTCTTCTCCATAACGCTTTCTCTATCCCGCTCATTATTACTTAAAAATGGTTTAAAAACTTTTTCTTTCCGAGATATTTTACTATAGTTGCTTAAAGAATTATGTAGAAGCGGGCCCTTTCGCATTAACGCAAAATAAAGATCTATGTATCTCTCTGTTCAACGCTGTCTTCTCCATAAGTCTTTCTCTCTCTTTCACTAAAACTGGTTTCAAAAACTTTTTTTGCGAGATATTTTTCTGTAAATTTTGGCTTTTTCAAAAGATCTGATTACAACTAACCTGAACTAACCTAAATTGATTAGATTATACTTGTTCAAACAATTATATAAAAGCTGGTCCTTACCGGCCAGTCTTAATGCAGAAAAAAGATCTCTTTTAAACGCTGTCTTCTCTATAAGTCTTTCTCTCTCTTTCACTAAAACTGGTTACAAAAACTTTTTCTTTCCGAGATATTTTACTATAGTTGTTTAAACAATTATGCAAAAGCGGGACCTTACGGGCCCACCTTTCGCATTAACGCAAAACAAAGATCTATGCATCTCTCTTTTAAACGCTGTCTTCTCCATAAATCTTTCTCTATCCCACTCATTATTACTTAAAAATGGTTTAAAAACTTTTTGTTTCCGAGATATTTTACTATAGTTGTTTAAACAATTATGTAAAAGCGGGCCCTTACGGGCCCCCCTTTCACATTAACGCAAAACAAAGATCTATGCATTTCTCTTTTAAACGCTGTCTTCTCCATAAGTCTTTTTCTCTCTTTCACTAAAACTGGTTACAAAAACTTTTTCTTTCCGAGATATTTTACTATAGTTGTTTAAACAATTATGCAAAAGCGGGACCTTACGGGCCCACCTTTCGCATTAACGCAAAACAAAGATCTATGTATCTCTCTCTGTTCAACGCTGTCTTCTCCATAAGTCTGTCTCTCTCTCTTTCACTAAAACTGACTTACCGGCCCGTCTTAATGCAGAAAAAAGATTTATGCATCTCTCTTTTAAACGCTGTCTTCTCCATAAGTCTTTCTCTCTCTTTCACTAAAACTGGTTACAAAATCTTTTTCTTTCCGAGATATTTTACTATAGTTGTTTAAACAATTATGCAAAAGCGGGACCTTACGAGCCCACGTTTCGCATTTACGCATAACAAAGATCTATGCATCTCTCTTTTAAACGCTGTCTTCTCCATAAGTCTTTCTCTATCCCACTCATTATTACTTAAAAATGGTTTAAAAACTTTTTTTTCCGAGATATTTTACTATTACTATTACCCTTAAGGGCCCGCCTTTCGCATTAACGCAAAACAAAGATCTATGTATCTCTCTGTTCAACGCTGTCTTCTCCATAAGTCTGTCTCTCTCTCTCTCTCTCTTTTACTGTGATGATTCGTAACTCAATTACTTTTTACAAATACTTGTTAATGCTTGTTCGAATCAGTGACATCCGGTCAGGATCTCTTTCTTGAATCGTTTTTTACTTTCTCTGAAAGTTTCAAAGTTTCCAAAGCTAAAACAGTCTGTTGCCCTCCATCAAAGAAACTAACTTTCAAGAGTTTATGCTAATCAACATGTTTATACCAGCGTTTGAACAACGTTATTTAGCTTTTTCGTAGAGACTTCCAGGGTCCGTTTTCAACTGTTTTATTAGCTTTCACGGGATCAAAGCTAACTAAACGATGAAACCAAACTTTCTTCAATATCTGCTTGACCGTTGTCTTAAAGAGATTCCAATTGATGAGCGGTACTGTCCGCAAAACGCCTCTTTTCCTCGTTGGTTGTTGTTAGACCCTTCTGGTTGTTTTCTATAGCACGTCATGGCCAATAACTTTTGTTGTTTCAACGAATGCTTTTACTTAGTCATGTTCACGTCCCAAAAGAAAAAACAAGTCCGCTCCCACAACACCCGGTACCAGTATGACGTGCGACCATAACGCAGAAAAATCACAAAAATATCAACCATATCCTGAGCCAATCCTGCCGTTGTTAACAACACGAACAACTTAACGTCGGAGCCTGTACCGCACCTTTCTCAATGGTCAGTTGAGTGAAGAAATGCCCCGCGGAGAGCTCCTGTTGCATTCTTTCTGCGATGGCGAAAGCACACCGCGACCTTGGAACCACAAGGTCGTACCGATCAGCCGGTCGTACTATGTCACGTTCGCAGGTAGCACTATGGAACGACGTTGCCATATCACTCGTATTTTCAACGAATTTCAGGAAAACCGACCCGACAAAGTTATTGGCAAAAAGTAAACCACAATCTATTAAGGCTTTTGGCAACAACGACTTGACAGCACTATGCAAATACGTGTTATTAAGTGCGTTAAGAGTTCAGCAGATGTTATGTAATAGAACGCGTGGCGTTAAAAAATTACACGTTTCAGTAGTTTCTGAATGAAATAAAACATACAATGCTGGTACCTGTGCGTATTGTATGCTTAAACGCAATCTAATTAGGATTTCTACACACGGAGCGTGGTAGTGTGTATACCTACCTAATGCAGAATTACGTATTGTTTTGAATTTATGTGGTATAGGTGGAGGTAATGAGATAAAGAAGCGATTGAAGTCATCTCTCTTCTCAATTGATCCAAGCTCCTCAGTTGCTAGTTCCTACCAAAACCTTTTGCAGTAATCTATCTTTGAATAGAAAAAAATAGTATAAGATTCACGTTCCATAAGACCATTCTTGTATCATAATATACTATTAAAGGAATTACCTAACTTCACATATAGTGACTCAAAAATCTGGAACGCAGCCATGAAAATTTTTCCATAGAGTGTATTGCGTAACCAGGGGCAACTGTCAAATGTTTCGAACAGCTGCGTTCGAAATTTCGCAATTTCGGCTGCTCACTTTGTAGAGTACCAATTAGGTAAATTATCTCCTGTTAGAAAGAACTTCATCTGGCCTTCATGTACCTCTTAGTCCGCTTATTCTAAACTTTTTTGATAAAAAAAATTTCTGAGCACGAAGACTCATAAAGCTCTCACACATTGGCTGTGAAAGTATTTAGGCCTCAGAAGGCTTCTTTTAGACTTTGAAAACCCCATTCGAACCACCGATTTTGGGATTTTATTACTTACTTGCACACTCTTTCATCAACCAACCAGACTTGTTCTCAATAGTTTTTTTTCCTTTTCTGATGCATAATCCGATCGAAGCTGACAGTTCTAATATGTGTGGGCAGTCGGAGAACGCGTTCTCTGTTGTAACAATAAACGGCTAATGCCTGGGATTTCGTGAGTTTCACGGTCTGATTCTTTCCCATAACATTCATCAATTCGGAAAAAATCTGCATAACAGTTGCCCGGGTAATTGCTGCCGTTGGTCGGTACTGTTGTTGGACACGAGTAAAGTGCCGGTGTTGTATGTGTGTGAGGGCCGTTACGCCACCACCTCTCTGATACGATTTTGATAACCTATATTGCGTGGAGAAAAATGGGTTATTACTGGCATTTGTTTAAAGATCGGTGGGCGGGGGCGTGTTTCTGATGTGGAATGCCACAGGCAGGACAATGCAGACTAGAACACCATAAACACATTTTAAAAGGCGTCTTTAGGTTATTCCCAGGAGAGTTAATGCGCATCATTCCTCACGTAGTCGGAAAATTGCAATTTGATGTAATTTTTAAACTCTCTCTGAGTTTTCGCTCCAAATTTGTTAAAATTTTTTTTTGGACTGTAATGTAACGATCTTCGTCAACTAAGATAAAAATTTGTAATTTAGTACTTGTCTTTCAGTCTTTTTCAAGTCTGGGAACGATCTAATACAGGCTGGTCCATAGTAAATGAGTCGTAGAGTAACCGCTGATTTTGGCGTGTGAAAATAATATGTTTTAGCCCACCATGGCTACTCAATAACTGCTCAATCGTAAATCTGACAACGTTGCTGTGGCCATGATCAATACATCCTGCGTGCAGAATTTTGATTTTTTTTTACAAAGTTTTTTAATATGTGACGGTAACTTTGACTTATAATTACATGACGTCGAAGATAGATCAAAAAACCAACTTAAGATGAAGAACTGATATTCACACATTAAACGAATTGTACTGAGTTGTAGTAATTTCAGAGAAGGTAAAACAACAAGGTATTTCATAGGATGGTTCATCTTCGAAATTATTCAGAAATTTCGTTTGTAGGAAGAGAAGGAGGCTATCAAGAAAAAGAAAAGCGATTAGACTAATTCTGATTCGTCATTTCGTTCTAAATTTATAGGCGGTTACATTTGGGATTTGAGAAAAAAAGATGTAATACGTTTTTTTTGGCCAATTAAAAATCCATTTTGTTGTTTTTCGGTAAAAAAAACGCGATAATAAAGCAATTTTGTTTGAATATGAAAAAGCTGTGGCTTTGTTTTTAATATCAAATTCAGTGCTCCCATGTACGCTACGGGCAAGTCTAAAAATCATTATTCTATGTAGTAATATGCGCTTTAATTAATTTTCAAAACGTACTTAACACTACAAACATATCTCAAGCAGTTTCGAAATTATAAATTAATTAGCATTTTGTTGCCAAGATTTTAGCCTTAGGTAAACATAATAACATTTGGCAACGCAGCTCATAGTCTATTGATACCGGTTTTGATTTGCTGTCCTTATTCCACTCAAGACTTTGAACTTTATTTCCTTGACAGAACAGCTGCGCTGTGTTGCCATATGCTTTTTATCAAATTACGTAGATAGGACATGTAAAGGGTAGTTTTGAAAGACGGCTATATTCAACACTGTTTTTCAAAATTTGTATTGTTGGTGTGCGTTCCGCACATGTCGAGAGGTTTTCGCCAAAGCTATTTTGTCAGTCCTATAAGAAAAGCTGATTGCTTGGGCGTGGCGCATTTATAAAGCAATAATTGTAATAAAAAAGAATACCCAGTGGCCGAGCATCGACGTCATAGGATTCGAAGTCATCAACCATCATGAATCCGACACGAAATTTTCAAATCGACCAGTTTTTGCCAAAACCTTTTCGAGGACTGGGCATTTTGCCAACAGTGTTCCTAGAAATGTTCAATTTTTCAGTTTCCATACTTTTTTCTACGCTTTTCCGCCTATTTTCCTTGGTTTAAGTGTTTAAATGTCCGGAGTCGAAAAATACGATCGCAGCGCACAGTTTACCCGTTTACGGTTGCGTCAATTTCCGGAACTAACAAAAAAATCTGCATCTTTCGTTTCGAAAATCAATTAAGGCCATTTCTCGACATCCCAGCGATAAAGTGGTTTCTAAGTTTCAAAAAGAAAACATTTCAAGGTATCCACTGGGATAGAATGCCATTCGATTGAATGCACGGTCTCAGTATAAATATATCTCAAGGTAACAGTTAGAAATTTAAAATTAAAAAATTTGTCACAATTTTAAATTCAAAACTAGGCTCTGGATTTTTGGTCATGTCCCGGGCTCATATGTGTATTACCTCTTTGAATTATTTCAGACTTTTTGCTACAAAGATCTGGAATCTACACGGTGCCAATTTACAAAGTGGCAAAAAATGTGGCACAGAAAAATTTTTGTAGCTCGCCCGGTATAAGAACCAGACCAAAACTAACAACTGATTTTTTGTTCACTTCACGTCTTCTAGTTACGCATTTACAACTGAAATTGGGCTCCGCTATAGTTTTCGTAAAAATTGCAAAAAACTACTATACTATTTTGGACATTTTCTTAACTGTTTTTGAACATTTTTTATCCGACTGTATTAAAGTGACACCTTTGGGGGGATAGGATTAAAAGTGCCTAAGGATATGCCCTTTCCTCTGGTACCTCGCTCATGGGGCCAGTCGTCTAACTAAGGGGATCTAGAAGGCCAAGAATTTCACCATTACAAATTTTTTTTTAAAAGTCGTTCCAACTTTGCGAATTATTCTAGATTTTCCTATTTAACTTATCAGAATTAGACTTCAGAATCTATCATCCACACATACGAGGGAATCTACACATAGCCCCCGATCTAGGGTAAATGCGTCATAAATTTGGGTATTGAACAAACCTCACTAGCGTTCGTTTAAAAACTCATGTACATTAAAAAAAATACACTTGGCAACATTGCTCAAAACCCACTGACAGCTGTTCTGATTTTCTGTCCTTGTTCCCCTCAAATCTTTGAACTATATTTCTTTGACAAAAGAGTTGCGCTGTGTTGCCATAGGTTTATCAAATTACGTAGATAGGACATGTCGTGGGCGGTTTTGAAAGATATATTCAACACTGACTTTCCAAATTTGTATATGTAGTAAGAGAACACTATCAAGTAGGCGTTTTTTTACTCTTCTATAGATGAATACATAACATTATTTGTTGGAGATTGACTTCCTCGTGGAAGCGAACAGCAAGTCCCCTTACTTGGCACAATATCCCAGTTTCCTTATTGACTCGGACACTTTCCTCTTACCCGCTCATTATCTTAATAACAGCCTTCCACCAATTTATTTGTGTTCGATTTTCAATGGTCGAGCAACTAATTAGAATTTATTTGCATATTACATGTTGTTAAATATTAAGAAACAGCGTTATTCCTTTTGCATTGCTTTTCGTCTAATATGTTAAATTGGCGACCTCAAGCCCGTTCTGCTCGAGGAATTTAAGTGATTTTTCGTTTATGCTTTCTTGCGATGAACAAAAAGAGTTAACTCGACCAAAGTGGGTGAAGCGTGGTTTTCGTTCATGTTTTTTTTACCGATTAATGGTAATTGTTTTCATGGCCAATCAGCGGTCTTTTAAACTTTGCCGCCAACAACAATAGCCCATTCTAAATCTTACCTTTTTTTTTTGGACGCTGTAACAAAAAGCGGTCTACGTATTGACACAGTTCGATTCCGGACTTGAGCGTGCCGACAACTAGAATGTGAACTTACAAATCACCCACGATTTACTATAAGCGCCGCTATCCGCTAATGTCGCTTTAAATTAGCACATAATAGGATATACCAACTAATAACTGTGTATTTATTATTTGCAAACATACACTGAACTTTAACCCAGTTGCTTACCGGCCTTACTATGATTTATAATGGGCTCGCAAGTGGTTATTAACCAGCGTGTTTTAGTAAGTCTGTCATTTACAATATTGCCTTCGAAGTTTTAAAAGGTATTATGTTATGCATGCATAATTTGTTTTGCATAATGGTTATGTATATAGTGTGTGGACACGGGCTTTAAGCATTGTTTTGGTTAATTGAGAATTTAGCCAATTTACCGAATTTTAAGTAGTTGGACACTTATGAAAATATTGTATCTCTACATATACAAGAGTGTACTTCCAATAGACCCCCATCGATTCCATATACAAAACTTTTTTAAAATCTAAAAGTTTAGCATATAATAGGCATTATTACCTCAGGTGAATTGCGCCACTTGCTACGCTCGTAGGCTCAAACGATACCTTCGGTAATGACCTATATATATTGGATAAGACACTATCATTTTCCATTTACATACATACGCATGATGACCGCAACGTCTTTTTACGTATACATGCACATTTCGCTTTTTTTGTGTGAAACAACCCTTAGTCTGTCTGCTTTACCCCTGGCCCATCTCTGATTTTCCATTTAAAGTTTCAACAATGGCGGCGTATCTGTGTCACGGTTTCTTGTTTCTCTCCAATAAAGTGATATTTTAGACCAAAAAAACGCATGGAAATTGGAAAGAGTAGTACTAGTGTGGAAACAGTTCCTTGTGTTCTGGACTATGTGTCGAGACTAAAACCGCGGAGCTAAAGTTCAGTTTTCCTTAATTTACAATGGTTTTCTATAGTGCAGATATGAAGCATCAAAACATTAAGATGATGAGCTTCAGAGGGCCGTAAAATTTGGTACCAGTAAAAAATCCATAATTACCTATTGGTCATAAGTTTTAATGTTTCCCTGAAAATTTTGCTTATTTTCCATATTTTATGGCAGTATCCTGTCTGAAAAGGAAGGTGATGTGGTATGAAGTTTTTCAGCTTAATTTCAAAATTTGATCATCTAGAACTTTAAAACGAATAAAGCGATCAGAATAGATCCAACTGTTGTTTTCCTCTTCTTGAAGCGCTTTTTCTGCTCCCATAAACGAAAGTTCCATTGGTTGGGTTGGGAAGGTGCTATGCTGATAATACTATACCCCCCCGTTCAGGCAAGCAAAGGATGACATAATCAAATAAATGTTCTTTTATCCTTTTTTGACATTTCACAGCCAACTAAATGAAGTTTCGTAGTAAAAAGTTTGCACTATTTGTAAAAAATATCACTTTAATGTGGAGTAAAACAAATCGTAGCAGCCAAAACACCTTTATTGATACATGTGGTGTCAGGGTCATTTTTAGAGCTTCACAAGACCACGAGAGAAGTCTCGGTCTCGGTCTCGGTGTCGTACGAGACCGAGACCGAGATCGAGACCGAGACTTTAATATCGACTTCGAGACCGCGACCGAGACTGTCTTGGTCTCGATCTGCCAAACCGAGACCGAGACCGATACTGCCAATCGAGACTCTCGAGAGTCTCAGTCTCAAACAACATCATTCGTTTGCAAGATGTTAGGGAAGTGTCTAATTTATTAAATAGAAAAAAACCGATTAACTGGGTATTTATTCTAATCAGATTTACACCAAACTTGGACACAAATGATGCTCCTGACCCGGAGCATACACTGTAAAAATTTCAGATTCGGATGTCCATTCTAAAGGACAGTACCCTCTAGAAGAATCTGATAAAAACCGATTTACTGGGTATTTATTCTGATCAGATTTACCCCAAACCTGGCACAAATAATGCTCCTGACCCGGAGCATACACCATTAAAATTTCAGATTCGGATGTCCGTTGTAAAGGACACTACCCTCTAGAAGAATCTGATAAAAACCGATTGACTGGGTATTTATTCTGATCAGATTTACACTAAACATGGCACAAATAATGCTCCTGACCCGGAGCATACACCATTAAAATTTCAGATTGGGATGTCCATTCTAAAGGACACTACCCTCTAGAAAAATTTGATAAAAACCGATTGACTGGGTATTTATTCTGATCAGATTTACACCAAACTTGGCACAAATAATGCTTCTGACCGAGGGCACATACTGTGAAGATTCGGATGTCCATTCTAAAGATCAAAGGGAGACTACTTCAATCACACCAGGAAATTTCGCTTGAAAACCGGACCCAAGAATATACAAAGTATCCCATTTTTGGCACTTCTAAATGGGATCCTGCCTTACTTTTAAAGGTAAAGGATTGAGGTTTTCGCGGCAGTATGCTACTTTTTGGTGAAATTAAAGATGGCGCCAGCAGAATTTCCCATAACCATTTGGTTTTTGAGATACAGGGTGATTTCGGAGATTTGAAATTTTGGAAACTTGTTTGTCCTTTTAGTTTCATGAAAAGTTAGAATGCTTTCTAGTAGTTTTTGTAACGTAGCATCCAGTGGCGCACCTAATTTCCATCTGCATATAGTAGTTTAGTCACTATTTTAAAAATAAAAAATAAAAATAAAAATCATTTAAAAAATGTTTTTGGTTTTCTTGAAAGCTCTTGTCGAGGAAACTCTAAATATGCAATAATATAAACAAACAAACAAACGAATTTATTCATGCTTACTACAAGTTTAGACATGTCAAAAAAAAGATCAATGAGGTACTACCTTTTTTTCGAGACCGTGACCGAGACCGAAAGTCGAGTTGCTACTACGAGACCAAGACCGAGATTACCGCGAGTCTCGGTCTCGGTCTCGATGCACAAGACCGAGACCGAGACTTAATTGCAAATTCGAGACCGAGACCGAGAGTATGTAAGTCTCGGTCTCGGTCTCGGTCTCGTAAAGCTCTAGTCATTTTTGCCATTAGTGTCACTTCTTAGTTTCTGTGATTAATTAACATACCTTATCAGACTGTGAAGGCTTTCACGGCCGGTCATATTCCTAACTAAAGTGTTTTCCGGGCTATAAAGCCGTGGTCCAATGGAATTTCTTCCTGACGTTTCGGCTACTACTGCGGCAGACATTATCAAAGGCGATGAGGCAGTGGGCGAAGTGATTCAGTCATCGTCGGGAAGCAAGGGAGATCACTTCGCCTACTGCCTCATCGCCTTTGATGATGTCTGCCGCAGTAGTAGACGAAACGTCAGGAAGCAATTCCTTTGGACCACGGCCTTATAGCCCGGAAAACACTTTAGATAGTAACATACCTTAACTGATTGCTTATGCCTCTCTATTGAAGTTATGCCTCACACATTTGAATTACTTTTACTTTCACTCTAGTATCTATCGTATTTTGCTGCAATTGCTCTTGCTGTTCATTCACTGAAGGAACTTTTAATTAGTTTGTTTGTTTATATTATTAATTACTTAATTCCTGTTGCCTTTTCTTGAACTGTTTTATATCTTATTTATCACTGGGTTCAGTGACTTGTTTGCTATTTTTTATAATTTTGGCTTCAGTAATTATCTATTTATCTTTAATTCCTTGATCAATTTGTCTGCTACATGCGTGACCTCATTGTTAATTCACCATTCTGATTGGATATGGGACACCTTCCGCCCTGGTCCTTGCCCTTGACTGGTACTGGTGCTAAAATCGATAATTTCATCTGGGTTGTTCTTTTTGACCTAACCTTCTAAGCAGGAGACTTCCTCGCCCGTGGATTTTGGCAGATTCAGGACTCGGTCCATTAGTTAACTGTTTCCTATTCAGTTCACTAGTTGTTTCTTTGTAACTTACCTTAAGGAAACAGTTTCTCTGCTCTGGCAAGATTTTAAACTAATCATCTCCCACTGGTAAGTTTCATTTTTGCCCTTTGATGCCGCCATTTGCTAAATGGTTTTGGCACATGTTTTAGCCCAAGGTTTGAAGCCCTTTGCCCATTTTAGTACCAATATCCGGCTTTACTACCTTCGTTCCTGAGCTGCAGTAGCCAAGAACCCTCAGTGAAGGTTTTTTCCTACAAGTTTTCTTCAAGTATTTCATTACCAAGGGTCCTTGCAGGCCACATACGGTTACTGCTTTCAGCTGTGACCTGTGACCTCTAGGCCCACTGGATTAAAAACAGACAGACTGTATGTAAGCTGTGCACTAACACCTGCACACTATGTAAGTTAAGTACTAACACCAGTACCATAATAGAGCTGCTAGTAAACTACCAGGTTGATTGTTTTTTTCTTTGTGTCCTACCCTCTATCTGTTAATATTTTAGTTTGGTGTTGAGTTCCAAATTACACTTTTGGAGGTTTTTGGCTTTACTGTCAAAGCAAGTGGCGCTAACCGACCCCACTCTCCAGATTATCTGAGCTGGGGCGCACTTAATTTGCCACGCCACTAGACAACTCATACCCCTTTCACTTTTTGCTTTTTTTTTGTTATATTGACCTTTCATCTTTACTCAGGACTTCATCCTGAAGAAAGTGCGTGGCAGTGAGCTGAAAAGGCGCTACCAGTGACACAGCCACGTTAAGGAAAGAGCTAATAAATGCGAATAACTAAGAAAAACTGACCTTGAGTCTGTCGATTTTGGTTCTAAATTGTGGATTGGAACCTCTGTTTTCAAATGAACACCTCCTACTTATGCTTATTGTGTCCACGATGCTAATTCTTCATTTGTTCCTTCTTGTGACTGCTGGATTATTACCTATATTACAAAAGACTAAAAAACTTCTGCACTTGTAGAATACCTTAAGAAAGACGTCCGATACACGTCGAAACGTCGTCACAATTTCTACAAAAACGTAAGAGTCTTATACCTGCTACATCGTAGTCTACGAGCTAATTAAATGGCTTATAGTCAAGTTTTTCACAAAAATTTGGAGTACATGAAACAAGTTTGGATATTTCTAATTATTAAAGTTAGTTGAGTTCTTAAACTATGGGCACCAGTATATATCATCGAGAATTAAGATTGTAATTATTATTTAAGAATACAATTTTACAGGGGTTTAAGGTGCTCTTTAATGGCACTTAAGTGCTAATTAATTGGTACTCATTTTTCTTAGCACCCTTAAGCATTCTCATATCATTATGAAATATTCCATATAATACTTCTTTTTTCTTTACGCGTTTGTTTATTAACAATGATTCTGGCTGAAGAGTCTTCAACACTTTCACCCGAGATTTGCGATTAATAATGAATTCGGGCAGCCTACCGGCGAAACTTTTCCATCAATACCGTAAATTCGCAATGGTAATTTGTTCGTTAAATGGTTTCTTTACTCGTGTGCAACATGTGTGAAAGGAAGAAAATATTCGAAAAAACGACAACATCTGCGTTAGTTTTTCAAATTATAAAATAGTAACGGCGAGAGAGTGCCCATGTTTTGATTGCTTCTTCACTAAAATCAGCCTTTTTGATGGTCTTATTTACCAAGACCATAGAGCTCTTTAATGGCTTTTCTATGGCTCATGTTCATATTTCACTTTTCGATAACCACAGAGGAAGTGCAATGGCCGTCAAAGTCATTGGGTCCCGCAACGTTTTAATCAATTCAAAAACTACATCATGCACACGTTGAATAATGAAAACAAAATTGATTATATTCCTACGTGATAAAAATATGTTACCGCACGAGAGACCGATTACTTTCACTTTCTGGTACGCTAAAATGAATGAACCGAAAAAACTTAACGCACGACTATTGATAACACACCAACGTGCTCTTCCAACGTGCTTCTCCAACGTCAAAAGAAAAAAAGAGGAAGCGACAAAAATCCATTTACTTTGAATGTGTCAAAAATTCTAGATGAAATTTTTTAATGAACTCACCATTATATGGTAGATCACCAAAACTTATTGGTCCATTATGCATTTTCCAGACATTCATCTCCGCCTGCATAGCCTGTCTCGCAGCTGTGGCAAGAGCCCAGTTTGGAGGATTCGGCTTCACTTCTTACGGGGGATACGGTCTGGACAGCGCACTGACGTCAGTTAGAGACCAGAGGGAGAACCGGGGACCGGTGGTGTTCCCCCCCTCGCCCCCCGACAACGGAGAGACTAGCGGAGTTGTCGTAGGTGCATCTGGATACGGATTTGTGCCACCGCATAGTCCAAGTAAGAACTATTCAACAGTAGTAGTAGGGTAGTGGTAGTGTTGTTGAACAAACCATCTAGAATCTAAAAAGCTTAGTAGTACATAATTAACCTGGTTATTTTTTTCAACTGCATGAAATTGCATATATGACTTCATTTATCTTCACAACATGTAGACTTTCGTTTTCAGTATCTTCACATAACAGTCAGTTATCTTTGACAATTTACTGGGAAACAAGTCTTACGTAAAGTTTTTTTGTCTCCCAAAGCATACCTAATGCGAAATTAATGTTTTTGTTGAGAAGAAAAAACTCGTGATCGCATTCTTTTCCGTCCGATATGAATGAAATTATTATACGCAGTGGTATCGCCATTAAAACATTTCAATTATGTTACAAACCACGTGATTGGGACACTTAGAAGGGAATTTTTACTCCAAATCTATGATCTGCGTAAGGAGTAAAACTTTCTTTTTAGCAATATTTTTTATTGTCTCTCCATAACATGCTACCTCGTTGGTTCATACTATTGACATTACTCCTGACAAGTGAATGTCAATGCCGATAGCGTAAACCAGTGAGTTGGCATGTTATGGAGAGAGTCTCGCGTTTTACAACAACCGTTTAAGTCACAGGAACGTCGTCGCACTTTGATGACTTGAAGAAGAGTCAAGTGTGACTTAAAGAACTAACAAAAATGTCTAGATAATTGAACGAATTTCATTTGCTCACAGGGTAATTCCAAATTTTAAACTAATTCGACTTGAACGGTCGTTGTAAGACGCAAGGATTTCTCCATTACATGCCACCTCATTGATTTACGCTATTGACATTGCTGCTGACAGATGAATATCAGTGTCAATAACGTGGTGAGGAAGCATGCTATGGAGAGGGCCTTGCGTCCTTCAACGCCAATTCAAGTCACAGACATATCGCGCTCTTGTAACTTGAAGAAGAATCAAGTGTTACTTGTCGACTTAATGAACTTCTCAAAAGTTCCTAGATAACTGTAATAATTTTTTTTGCTCTGAACGTAATTTCAAACTCTTGTTAGTGTTGAGGGGTCGTTATAAGAGGCGAGGCACTTTCCATAACATCCTACCTCGTTGGTTCACGTTATTAACATTACTGCTGACAAATGAATGTCAATGTCTCTAGCTTGAATCAACGAGGTAGCGTGTTATGAAGAGAGCCTCGCGTCTTTCAACGTTAATTCAAGTCACAGGAATGTCGGTAAATCAAGTATGACTTGTGACGTTGAAAAAATAATAAAATCTCAGACAAGTGTACTAATTTTATGCCCATAGGATAATTCCAAATTTGAAATTACTGTGACTTGAACAGTAGGCTTCCTCCACTACATGATACCTCATTGATTCATGCTATTGTTATTACCGCTGACAGATGATTGTCAATGACAATGTGTAGCATGTTATAAAAAGAACTTCACGTCGTACAATGACCGCTCAAACCACAGGATTGCGCTTTTTTTGTGACTTGAAGAAGAATCAAATGTGATTTCTGATTTGAAGAAGTACACATAAATTCCTTGTTAATTGTAGTAATTTTATCTGCTTACAGTGAAATTCTAAATTACAAACTTGTCAACTTGTGTGACTAGAGGGGTCGTTGTAAGATGCAAGAACCGAGTCTCAAGAATGTCGCGTTTTTGTGGCTTGAATAATAATCAAGTGTGACTTATGACTTGAAGAACTAGGTACTCAAACATTCCTTGATAACTATAGTAATTTTATTTGCTCACAGTGTAGTTCCATATTTCAAACTCTTGTGACTAGAGAGGTAAGAAGCGTAGCTCTCTATATAAAATGCTGCCTCACAGTTACAATTTTACTTCTTTACACTCTTGTGACGTAAACGGTCGTTGTAAGAGGCGAGGCTCTCTCCATAACATGCTATCCCATTGGCAACATGGACATTACTAGTGACAAATGAATGTCAATGTTACTTGCGTGAACTAACGAGGTAGTATGTTATGGGGGAAGCTTCGCGTCTTACAAAGATTATTTTAAGTCTCAGGATTGTCGCGCTGTTGTGACTTCAAAAAGAATCATGTGTGATTTAGAAAAATTTCTAGATAAGTGTAATAGTTTTCTTTGCTCACAGTGTAATTCCCAACTCTTGTTGTAAGATGCAAGAACCGAGTCTCAAGAATGTCGCGTTTTTGTGGCTTGAATAATAATCAAGTGTGACTTATGACTTGAAGAACTAGGTACTCAAACATTCCTTGATAACTATAGTAATTTTATTTCCTCACAGTGTAGTTCCAAATTTCAAACTCTTGTGACTAGAGAGGTAAGAAACGTAGCTCTCTATATAAAATGCTGCCTCACAGTTACAATTTTATTTCTTTACACTCTTGTGACGTAAACGGTCGTTGTAAAAGGCGAGGCTCTCTCCATAACATGCTATCCCATTGGCAGCATGGACATTACTAGTGACAAATGAATGTCAATGTTACTAGCGTGCACTAACGAGGTAGTATGTTATGGAGGAAGCTTCGCGTCTTACAAAGACCGTTTCAAGTCTCAGGATTGTCGCGCTGTTGTGACTTGAAGAAGAATCATGTGTGACTTAGAAAAATTTCTAGATAAGTGTAATAGTTTTCTTTGCTCACAGTGTAATGCCAAATTCCCAACTCTTGTGACTTGAGCGGTCGTTGTAAGAGATAAAACCCTCTCCATAACATGCTACCTCGTTGATTCACATTCTTGACATTACCGCTGTCAGATGAGCGTCAATATCAATAGCGTGAACCAAGAGGTAGCATTTTATGGAAAGAGATTTGCGTCTTACAATGACCGAGTCTCAGGACTAGAGAGGTCGTTGTAAGAAGCAAAGCTCTGTCTATAACATGCTACCTTGTTGATTCACGTTCAAGATGAATGTTAATGTCAATAGCGTGCGATGAGACTAAACAACGAGATAGCATATTGTGGAAAGTTTAATTTTATTTCCTCGCTTTCTCTACACTCTTGAAGCGTAAACGGTCGTTGTAATTCGTGAGGCTCGCTCCATAACGTGCTATCCCAGTGGCAGCATTGACATGTCTAGCGACAGATGAATGTCAATGTCACTAATGTGAACCTACGAGTTACCATGCTTTCAGGCGCTGCAGAGATAATTTAGAGTTACACTGTGAGCAAATAAAAATGCTATGCTTTAACTTAAGCCGATTTTGCCATCTATTACTAGTTAAAACTTGCCTAGGTATTTTTTAAAGCTCTAGGGCTAGCCTGTAGAAAACGCCATTAGTCAATCTTTTCCAAACTTTCACTTTTTGTTCTTTCCCTCATCTGCCCAGTTTGCCTTTGCCTGCAACAATGTTACTTCTTCTTCAGTAATTAAAGGTTTCTGCCCCATTGCATCGCTGGCCGCTTTTACTCGCTTCTCGCTCACCAGGAAGTGACAGTGTGGCGCAAGAAAGATGCACTTTTTCGTCTTCTTTGCACGGCATTGTCCTTTCACAGCCTCCATATTAACGAGCTTACAATGTTTGGTAATTGCCGGCGGTAAATCACACAATTGGCAAATTTCTAAATATCGCAAGTCGTAATTAAAATTTCCGCCATCTGTTGTGCCGGTGGAACATCTGCTTGTGTATACAATTTAGTTTCAAACAGCCATGGGTCTGATTATTTCGATTAATTTCACTCTAGCTCAATTAATTCCGCTAATCAATGATTAATGCGTGTGCAATTGCCGCATGGTTTAGCGTATTCTGATACGGAGCTTTAACATAATTATTAATGAAAAAGAAAGTGTTTTTTTTAAATCAGAATTTATAATTTTTGCCTCGTAATAGTAATAATACATGGCCTTAATTCTTCTATTTATTAGGGGCTTAAATTTGAGGGTTACAATATGCAAGGCAGTGTACCTCTTTTATTACAACAGGAACCTTTCTTCTCTTAAGTCATTAACACCCACGTATCAAGTAAACTTAATAATGACTAGTGAATGTATATGCTCCATTGGGTGCATGATAAGGATTATTAAACATGGAATTGATCATGCAGAAACTATATGCTTTTACTACTGTGAATTATCAATTAAAAGAACGGTTTTACGATCGGCTATAAAATTATCATTTCTTTCCAGTCGGTGGTTTCATAAGTACGACCTCAGGTTGAGATTAAGTTATAAATGTTTTGTATTTGTAATTCAAGTGTTGAAAACTTCTTGGCAAGCAGTAAATATCGATGAAAAAATGTCTTTTTCCTACGTTTGTTTGCAAAGTCATAATTTTGCACACACATTTGCGTGCGCAAAATTGAATTTTGCGTGGTTGTTTTGCACACAATTTCATACACGGATTTTAATTAGAACCATTGTTGAAATAAACAAAACACCAGTTATTGAAATGGTAGTGACGGCTCCTTGCTATCAAATTTTATAAAAGCCGTCACTGTCAAACGGTTAAAGTTCTGGGTGTCATTTGCTGGCAGTTTAAATACATACATTAAAAAACGTAGGAAAAATATTGTTCCTTACTCTTGTCCGAACTAGTGTCCGAGCTCCGCTTATTCGCGTCTTTCGTGCATTCGCAGTTGCGTGCGGACAAGACTATCTTTGCGCACTTGTGAGGAAATATACTATTTTCTACAAAAATGAACAAATGAGCGCTACTAACTACCGTTGAAAATGGCATATTGCAAATAGCGTACGCAAAGTGCACATTGCACACGCTCTCATTCAGAAGCTGGTGCAAAGTCCACTTTGCACGCGCTTCGATTGCTTTGCACACGCCTTGCATAGATTTTCTAATACGAATTATCATTACTGAAGCAAAATGACAGTCGTAGAAAAAGTATAGCGTGCAACACGTACGAAAATTACTATTCACACTGCTCTTGTGACGTTGTATCACTAGCCTACGGCTTCGTGTCCAAACCGTCACACTTGTGAGAAAAGTGCAGTTTTTGGCACTAGTTGCACAATATATTATTATGAAGCAACACGTACGAAAATCACTCTTGACTTGTATTCTATCACTCGCCTATGGCTCGTGTCCAAACCGTCACACTCGTGTGAAAAGTACAATTTTCGACACTAGTTGCACAATTTACTATTCTCATTCACACGATACAGGAAGATAAGAATAATTTATTTTAAGTCGATTTAAGTTGATAAAGTGTCAATCTACGTGAAACATTTTATCTAAGACTTTAAATTTGGATCTTTAGAATCTCTGTATAATTTTTTAACAACTTTTGACCTTAATTCTAACCTGAATTTGCCCAGAAACACTTAATCTGCATTTTTGACGATTTCAGTAATTTTTTAAAGACTTTGGCCATAATCTCAATTTTAACATTTCCAAATCCTCTAAGTTTGTATATTTACACACTTTGAGTAATTTTTCGCCGATTTTGGCTTTAATCTTAGTTTGGTTTTTTTCACAAAACTTAAAAATTTTCATTTTTAGGTAAAAATGGATTACCCTCAAACAATTTCAATCCTAATTCTAACCAAATGTTCTCCAAATACTTCAAATTTGAATTTTTAGACGCTCTGTACAATTTTTCAACCACTTTTGACCTTAATCCTAACCTGAATTTGCCCAGAAAAATTAATCTGAATTTTTACAGTTTGAGTAACTCTTAACACATTTTGGCCATAATCTATATTTTAGCTTTTCCAAACTCTCCTCTCTGTCCTGCGTTTGTATATTTACACGCTTTGAGTCATTTTTGACCGATTTTGGCCTTAATCGTAGTTTGGCTTTTTTTCACAAAACTTTAAAATTTTCATTGTTAGATAATATGGATTACCTTTCAACAATTTCAATCCTAATTCTAACCTAAATTTCTCCAAAGACTTCAAATTTGAATTTTTAGACGCTCTGTACAATTTTTCAACCACTTTTGACCTTAATCCTAACGTAGAGTTTCTCATAAACATTTACTCTACATTTTTTACAGTTAGAGTAATTTTTAACTAACTTTGGCCATAATCTTTATTTTAACTTTTCCAAAAGCCTCTTCTCTGTCCTCTGTCTGTATATTTACACGCTTTGAGTCGCTTTTGGCCTTAATCTTATATTGCCTTTTTTCACAAAACTTTAAAATTTTCATTTTTAGGTAAAAATGGATTACCTTTAAACAATTTCCATCCTAATTCTAACCAAATTTTCTCCAAATACTTCAAATTTGAATTTTTAGACGCTCTGTACAATTTTTCAACCACTTTCCACTTTTTAGACGCTCTCTACAATTTTTCAACCACTTTTGACCTTAATCCTAACCCGAATTTGCCCAGAAACATTTAATCTGAATTTTTTACAGTTTGTGTAATTTTTAACTTATTTTGGACACAATCTTTATTGTTATCTTTTCCAAAAGCTTCTTCTCTGTCCTCTGTCTGTATATTTACACGCTTTGAGTCGCTTTTGGCCTTAATCTTATTTTGGCTTTTTTCACAAAACTTTAAAATTTTGATTTTTAGGTAAAAATGGATTACCTTTAAACAATTTCCATCCTAATTCTAACCAAATTTTCTCCAAATACTTCAAATTTGAATTTTTAGACGCTCTGTACAATTTTTCAACCACTTTCCACTTTTTAGACGCTCTCTACAATTTTTCAACCACTTTTGACCTTAATCCTAACCCGAATTTGCCCAGAAACATTTAATCTGAATTTTTTACAGTTTGTGTAATTTTTAACTTATTTTGGACACAATCTTTATTGTTATCTTTTCCAAAAGCTTCTTCTCTGTCCTCTGTCTGTATATTTACACGCTTTGAGACGCTTTTGGCCTTAATCTTGTTTTGGCTTTTTTCACAAAACTTTAAAATTCTCATTTTTAGGTAAAAATGGATTACCTTTAAACAATTTCAATCCTAATTCTAACCTAATTTTCTCCAAAGACTTCAAATTTGAATTTTTAGACGCTCTGTACAATTTTTCAACCACTTTTGACCTTAATCCTAACGTAAATTTGCTTTGCTTAAAAACATTTACTCTACATTTTCTACAGTTTGAGTAATTTTTAACTAATTGTGGCCATAATCTTTATTTTAACTTTTCCAAAAGCCTCTTCTCTGTCCTCCGTCTGTATATTTACACGCTTTGAGTCGCTTTTGGCCTTAATCTTATTTTGGCTTTTTTCACAAAACTTAAAAATTTTCATTTTTAAGTAAAAATGGATTACTTCAAACAATTTCCATCCTAATTCTAACCAAATTTTCTCCAAATACTTAGAATTTGAATTTTTTGACGCTCTGTACAATTTTTCAGCCACTTTCCAATTTTTAGACGCTCTCTACAATTTTTCAACCATTTTTGACCTTAATCCTAACCCGAACTTGCCCAGAAACATTTAATCTGAATTTTTTACAGTTTGTGTAATTTTTAACTTATTTTGGCCAGAATCTTTATTTTTACTTTTCCAAAAGCCTCTTCTCTGTCCTCCGTCTGTATATTTACACGCTTTGAGTCATTTTCACCGATTTTGGCCTTAATCTTAGTTTGACTTTTTTCACAAAAGTTTAAAATTTCCATTTTTAGATAAAATGGATTACCTTTAAACAATTTCAATCCTAATTCTAACCTAATTTTCTCCAAAGACTTCAAATTTGAATTTTTAGACGCTCTGTACAATTTTTCAACCACTTTTGACCTTAATCCTAACGTAAATTTGCTTAAAAACATTTACTCTACATTTTGTATAGTTTGAGTAATTTTTAACTAATTGTGGCCATAATCTTTATTTTATCTTTTCCAAAAGCCTTCTCTCTGTCCTCCGTCTATATATTTACACGCTTTGAGTCAATTTTCACTGATTTTGGCCTTAATCTTAGTTTGGCTTTTTTTACAAAACTTTAAAATTGCCGTCTTTAGATAAAATAGGTTGCCTTTAAACAGTTTTAGTCCTAATTTTAACTTAAATTTCTCCAAAGATTGCAAATTCTTTCTCCAAAGATTTTTAGACGCTGAATTTTTTAACCACCTTTGACTTTAGTCCTAACCTGAACTTGCCCAGAAACTTTTAATCTTCGCCTTTTTGACGATTTTGGCTGTAATCTTAATTTTGACTTTCAAAGTCTCCAGGTTTGTATATTTACACGCTTTGAGACATTTTTCACCAATTTTGGCCTTAATCTCGCCTGACTTTTTCAAAAAACTTTAAAATTGCCATTTTTAGATAAAATGGGTAAATTTTATTCCTAATTCTTACCTAAATTTCTCAAAAGACTTCAAATTTGCATTTTTAGAAGCTCTGTGAAATTTTTAAGCATTTTTGACTTTAAATCTAATCTAAATTTGCTCAGAAACTTTTAATCTACATTTTCAATTAGTTTTTACCCATAACGTTGAGTTGATTTTTTCCAAGTCTTCCACATTTATATTTTTACATCTTTTGAGTAATTTGTCATCAATTTTGACGTTAATCCTAGCTTTTTAAAAAAATATTAAAATTGTCACTTTTAGGTGAAATGGGTCATTTTTAATCTCTTTTGGTCCTATATATATCCAGAATTTTTTCAAAGACTTATTTGCACTTTAATTCGCTCTATGTATATTTTTAAACACTTTTGGCCCCCCCAGAAATATTTGGTTTGGATTTTTTAAAGTTTTTAGTTTTTTAATTGATTTTGGCTACAATCTTAATTTAAATTTCTCCAAATCCTTCAAATTTGTATTTTTACAAGCTTTGAGTTATTATTCACTTATTTTGGCTTTAATCTTAGCCTGACTTTTTCAGAAAGTTAGTTTAGTTATTATATCTGGTTAACGTCCTTGTTGCCAATGAATAGGAACAGGTTTACGGGTATAGGACTGAATAAAACCAGCTCTCGTTAAAAAATTGCCGACGTTTCGATTGTATATTACAATCTTCTTCAGGGCTTTTTTTAGGTTGAGAACGTAGTTGTGTCAATGGAGTTTAGTGCACCAGTACACATAATGGAGGAATTGGAATGGACCAATTGTAATTATTGCAATTATTTCAGAGACGGCAGTGCCTGGTTTGGTCCATTCCAATTCCTCCATTATGTGTACTGGTGCACTAAACTCCATTGACACAACTATGTTCTCAACCTAAAAGAAAAAAGACCTGAAGGAGATTGTAATATACAATCGAAACGTCGGCAATTTTTTAACGAGAGCTGGTTTTATTCAGTCCTATACCCGTAAACCTGTTCCTATTCATTTGTTTAGTTAGTTAGTGCTTAGCGCTTTTTGTGATTTTTAATCGATTTCGGCTATAATTTTATTTTGAATTTCTCCATACTTTTTAAATATGTATTTTTACATATTTTGCGTGATTTTTATCCATTTTTGACTTTAATCCTAGCGTCACTTTATCCAGACATATTAAATTTTGCTTTTTAGATGAGGTTAGTCACGTTCAATCGATTTTACTCATAATTCTAACCTAAATTTACCCCGATATCCCATAGAGTGCTTTTTGTGAGTTTTTAACCAATTTTGATCCTGATCGTAAATAAATTTTCACAAAAACTTCTAATTTGTTTTTTTTTAAATGACAAAAGTAAATTCTAAATTGCATTGTCTTGTCTTGTGATTAAACATGTCACTCATTTTTTTTTAATTAATTATTTAACTGAAATTAATAATAAATTTAATATTGGATGTTAATAATCGAATGATATCGTTGATTTATTAATCGATTATGAAATTTTTTTACATCAGTAATAACAGCGTGGTATACTTCAAACCTGATAGAAATACGAGTTCGAGTATAACTTGGCTTCCTCTATTGCTCAAGGCACTGTGCATATAAGCAAGTGGCGCCATCGGATGACGGCAGGTGCTTCCACACCTGAAAGAGAAATGAGTTTGATACTCTGCTGAACGTCGTCTCCAGGCAGTATAGTTACGAATCTCGGCCATCTGTCTGTGGCAAATGACAACTTCGCCAGAAAACTGGCTTGGTTTCACTTCACTATTATCTCGCATGCTCTAGCGTCGTCCGATGGCGCCACTTGTATATATCTACTTTAATGGGGATGAGCGTGGTTCTGATGCTGTAGTTAAGTGCGGATTTTTTAAAGGGGGGGGGGGCCTCGGGTTGTTAATCAATGGGTTGAGAAAAAATTGGCAAAAACGAACCGTTATTATTGATTGTCTGATTATGATTATAACTAAAAATAATCCATAAACGATCAATTGACTTCAACCACTTGATTGAGCAAAGACATTCATATATGAGCGGTTTAAAAATTTACTCATAATTTATTAATCGAAAGGTCATTTGATTATTTCGATTTATTCGATTATAGAAATAAATCGATTATGTCCATCACTACTGACGCTATTTTCTAATGTATATTGACAACATTGGAAATTCATATTGTTTTACATAATAAATGTGGACGAGGCAAACAGACCGGGAACCTTTACATCTCGAGGGATTATTCGATTACAATGGCCCCCGCGGAACTCTCCGTTAACTTCCACCCCAAATAACTCATTTCCAAGACCCAATTAGATATTGTCCTTACGTCCTTAGCTGCTACAATCAGAATTTTCGATTAATTAGTTTAAAAACAATAGGTCGGTATTGAACCCGCACACCCCGTCTACTTACCACCCTCGGAAATAAGATTACAGTGGGTGGAATTTATAGAGAAAGTTGGTCAAAATAAGATGTTATAAATTATCTCTAGACGACTTTTAAGTCATTCTGCTAACATGGATACAAGGGTGTTTGTTTGCTAATAAAAAGTTAAATGCAAAAGTTTTATACAGGGTGTCCCGAAATTAGGTGGTCAAACCTAAACAAGGGATTCTTCAAGAAATAATTTATTAAATTAAACTGAATTATAACAAAACAACTATACTCATTAGGGGCACGCATAAAATGGAAAAAATCAAAATGTATACACCATCCAGGTGGCCAAATATGGCTAAAAATCTGAGGAAAATATGAATAAAGTATTGAGTTTTAAACTCTGGGCCCTTTTTCGTTATTTTGCTGTTCTTATCTTTAACAAATTTAAAACGACTTTAAAGACAATGAGAGCGAATAAAAAACGAAATGTTTGCTTTTTCTTGTAACGAGACAAAGAATTTCAAAGAACGCTATACACTATTTTATTCTTTAGGCCAGATTGTACAAGTCACCCTCAAAGTCGGGTTCAGCTAAACTCGACTGGTACTTGAATCCCTCTCATAAGAATCGCATTGCTGTCAAATTAATATCATTTGTGACACTTGCTGACAGTAATGCTTTTCTTATGGGCAAGTTCAAGTACCAGTCGAGTTTGGCAGAACCCGACTTATAGTTCCTTGATAGAAGAAAAACAATTTTTGTCCGAAAGCTCGAACTTCCCACTTTCCAAGTCAAATCAAGTAGAATTTATCACCCTCCTTGCTAGACTAAGGTCGAATTTAAATTGGGACAAGTAGCATTGTATCGAAGCGGTCACATCTTAGGACATCTGATAGGAACAATGGGGCCCCAAATTGGGAATTGCGGTGAGGGTTGAAGAGTGTGGACTTGGTTGGAACTTGGTGGGGTTGATTAGGAACGAGCAAAAAAACAATTATTTTGATTATTTCAAAGTCATTATCACCTCCAAGTAGTGGGTAGATTAATCCATTTTCAGCTCCCATAAGTAGTGTTGAACTCGCATCACTATAAACATCGCATCAGATTCATACAGATCAGCTTTCGGTCGCAAAAAAGTGTTATTTAAACCGTTTACTGATACCACGGATTTCTCTTTCAGGTTCTAGGTCTAGAAACCTTATTTAGGTGTTAGATGCGTTTAAGTCTACGTGAGGTAAGATCCTGTTTTTTTTTTGTTACATTAGTATTCCAGGTCTTAATACACCTAATAACAGTCGTGATGCAGCAAACTACTTATATCCGTAAAACCTCTTGCGAAACTGAATTAATTAACGGTAAAGGTTAATGAAACTAGAAGGTTTTTTGCCGGCGAGCCTTGAACTTAATCATTGGGTTGAAAAAAAAATTGGCAAAAACGAACCGTTTTTATTGATAGGTTTGGACCAGGAAGTTTGGCTGTTTTTTTCTGGGGTATTTCGATTGTCTATATTATCTGGAGCTAGTTACATAATAACTGGGAAATCTTACAGCAAATGTTCACTTTTTTAACAATTAACATTACCAAACCATAACAATTCAACTTTTGACAGTAGTTAAACAGAATCACAGAGAGATGGATTGGCAGAAGAAGATCACACACACAAAAAAATATCTATGATCAAAGCAACTTGTTTTTATTTGAAATATTTTCTGCTTTCTGCTGCTTAAAAAAACTATATTCTATTATAGGAAACAAATTTATTATTTTCCTTTCAGATAAATTTATTTCCACGCAAAAAAAAATTCAAATAGTTAATGTATCGTTTGAATTTTTACATCGAAAAGAAGATATCGTTTCTGTCTTCTCTTTCTTGTCTTAATTTTTCCTTGTCCAAGTTTTTCTGTCTTACTGTTTTCTTCATTTTTCACATATTTGTTGTTTTGGTTTGTACAGATGTTTTGCTTTTTTAATTTTTTTCTAAATTGGATTTGTAGATCAAAAAGAAGATATCGTTTCTGTCTTTTCTTTTTTGTCGTAATATTTCTTTGTTCAAGTTTTTCTGTCTTACTGTATTCTTCGTTTTTCACATGATCGTTGTTTTGTTTTGTACAAATGTTTTGTTCTTTTTTTTTCCTTCGATTTAAATCGGATTTTTAGATCGAAGAGAAGATATCGTTTCTGTATTCTCTTTCTTATCGTAATTTTCTTTGTTCAGATTTTGCTGTCTTATTGTTTTCTTTATTTTTCAAATATTCGTTATGTTTAAAATCTAAAAATTAGATTTTTAGGTCGAAGAGATGACATCGTTTCTGTCTTCTCTTTCTTGTCTTAATTTTTCCTTGTCCAAATTTTTCTGTCTTACTCTTTTCTGAATTTTTCACATATTCGCTGTTATGTTTTTTACAAATTTTTTGCCCTTTTAATTTTTTTCCTTCGATTTAAATTAGATTTTTAGATCGAAAGGAAGATATCGTTTCTGTATTGTCTTTCTTGTCGTAATTTTTCTTTGTTGAAGTTTTTCTGTCTTACTGTTTTCTTAATTTTTCACATGATCGTTGCTTTGTTTTGTACAAGTGTTTTATTCTTTTATTTTTTTCTATGTAAACTGGATTTTTAGATCGAAGAGAAGATATCGTTTCTGTCTTCTCTTTCTTGTCTTAATTTTTCCTTGTCCAAAATTTTCTGTCTTACTCTTTTCTGAATTTTTCACATATTCGCTGTTATGTTTTTTACAAATTTGTTGTCATTTTAATTTTTTTCCTTCGATTTAAATTGGATTTTTAGATCGAAAGGAAAATATCGTTTCTGTCTTCTCTTTCTTGTCTTAATTTTTCCTTGTTCAGGTTTTTCTGTCTTACTGTTTTCTTCATTTTTCAAAATTTTGTTGTTATGTTTTGTGCAAATCTTTTGTTTTAATTGTTGTTTTCTTCGATCTAAATTGAATTTTTACATCGAAAAGAAGATATCGTTTCTGTCTTCTCTTTCTTGTCTTAATTTTTCCTTGTCCAAGTTTTTCTGTCTTACTGTTTTCTTCTTTTTTCACATATTCGTTGTTTTGTTTTGTACAGATGTTTTGCTTTTTTAATTTTTTTTTCTTTGATCTAAATTGGATTTGTAGATCAAAAAGAAGATATCGTTTCTGTCTTTTCTTTTTTGTCGTAATATTTCTTTGTTCAAGTTTTTCTGTCTTACTGTTTTCTTCATTTTTCACATGATCGTTGTTTTGTTTTGTACAAATGTTTTGTTTTTTTTTTCTTCTTTGTAAATTGGATTTTTAGATCGAAGAGAAGATATCGTTTCTGTCTTCTCTTTCTTATCGTAATTTTTCTTTGTTCAAATTTTTCTGTCTTATTGTTTTCTTTATTTTTCAAATATTCGTTACGTTTAAAATCTAAAAATTATATTTTTAGGTCGAAGAGAAGACATCGTTTTTGTCTTCTCTTTCTTGTCTTAATTTTTCTTTGTCCAAGTTTTTTTGTCTTACTGTTTTCTTCATTTTTCAAATATTCGTTGTTATGTTTTGTACAAATATTTTGTTGTTTTAATTGTTTTTTTTCTTCAATCTAAATTGGATTTTTAGATCGAAGAGAGTATATCGTTTCTGTCTTCTCTTTCTTATCTTAATTTTTCCTTGTCCAGTTTTTCTGTCTTACTGTTTTCTTCATTTTACAAATATTCGTTGTTATGTTTTGTACAAATGTTTTGTTTTAATTGTTGTTTTCTTCGATCTAAATTGAATTTTGTCATCGAAAAGAATATATCGTTTCTGTCTTACTTTTTTCTGAATTTTTCACATATTCGTTGTTATGTTTTTTACAAGATTTCTGTCCTTTTAATTTTTTTTCCGTCGATTTAAATTGGATTTTTAGAACGAAAGGAAGATATCGTTTCTGTCTTCTCTTTATTGTCGTAATTTTTCTTTGTTGAAGGTTTTCTGCTTTACTGTTTTCTTAATTTTTCACATGATCGTTGCTTTGTTTTGTACAAATGTTTTGTTCTTTTATTTTTTTTCTTCTTTGTAAATTGGATTTTTAGATCGAAGAGAAGATATCGTTTCTGTCTTCTCTTTCTTATCGTAATTTTTCTTTGTTCAAATTTTTCTATCTTATTGTTTTCTTTATTTTTCAAATATTCGTTATGTTTAAAATCTAAAAATTAGATTTTTAGGTCGAAGAGAAGACATCGTTTCTGTTTTCTCTTTCTTGTCTTAATTTTTCTTTGTCCAAGTTTTTTTGTCTTACTGTTTTCTTCATTTTTCAAATATTCGTTGTTATGTTTTGTACAAATATTTTGTTGTTTTAATTGTTTTTTTTTCTTCAATCTAAATTGGATTTTTAGATCGAAGAGAGTATATCGTTTCTGTCTTCTCTTTCTTATCTTAATTTTTTCTTGTCCAGTTTTTCTGTCTTACTGTTTTCTTCATTTTACAAATATTCGTTGTTATGTTTTGTACAAATGTTTTGTTTTAATTGTTGTTTTCTTGGATCTAAATTGAATTTTGTCATCGAAAAGAATATATCGTTTCTGTCTTACTTTTTTCTGATTTTTTCACATATTCGTTGTTATGTTTTTTACAAGATTTCTGTCCTTTTAATTTTTTTCCGTCGATTTAAATTGAATTTTTTTATCGAAAAGAAGATATCGTTTCTGTCTTCTCTTTCTTGTCGTAATTTTTCACATATTCGTTGTTTTGTTCTTTTATTTTTTTTTCTTCGATCTAAATTGGATTTTTAGAACGAAAGGAAGATATCGTTTCTGTCTTCTCTTTATTGTCGTAATTTTTCTTTGTTGAAGGTTTTCTGCTTTACTGTTTTCTTAATTTTTCACATGATCGTTGCTTTGTTTTGTACAAATGTTTTGTTTTTTTATTTTTTTTCTTCTTTGTAAATTGGATTTTTAGATCGAAGAGAAGATATCGTTTCTGTCTTCTCTTTCTTATCGTAATTTTTTTTTGTTCAAATTTTTCTGTCTTATTGTTTTCTTTATTTTTCAAATATTCGTTATGTTTAAAATCTAAAAATTAGATTTTTATCGAAGAGAAGACATCGTTTCTGTCCTCTCTTTCTTGTCTTAATTTTTCTTTGTCCAAGTTTTTGTCTTACTGTATTCTTCATTTTTCAAATATTCGTTGTTATGTTTTGTTGTTTTAATTGTTTTTTTTTTCTTCAATCTAAATTGGATTTTTAGATCGAAGAGAGTATATCGTTTCTGTCTTCTCTTTCTTGCCTTAATTTTTCCTTGTCCAGGTTTTTCTGTCGTACTGTTTTCTTCATTTTTCAAATATTCGTTGTTATGTTTTGTTTTAATTGTTGTTTTCTTCGATCTAAATTGAATTTTTACATCGAAAAGAAGATATCGTTTCTGTTTTACTCTTTTCTGATTTTTTCACATATTCGTTGTTATGTTTTTTACAAGATTTTTGTCCTTTTAATTTTTTTTCCGTCGATTTAAATTGGATTTTTAGATCGAAAAGAAGATATCGTTTCTGTCTTCTCTTTCTTGTCGTAATATTTCTTTGTTGAAGGTTTTCTGCTTTACTGTTTTCTTAATTTTTCACATGATCGTTGCTTTGTTTTGTACAAATGTTTTGTTCTTTTATCTTTTTTTCTTCTTTGTAAATTAGATTTTTAGATCGAAGAGAAGATATCGTTTCTGTCTTTTCTTTCTTGCCTTAATTTTTCTTTGTTCAATTTTTTTTATCTTACTGTTTCCTTCATTATTCAAATATTCTTTGTTACGTTTTATACAAATGTTCTTTTTTTTAATTGTTTTTTTCTTCGACCTAAATTGAATTTTTAGATCGAAAAGAAAATATCGTTTCTGTCTTCTCTTTCATGTCGTAATTTTTCTTTGTTCATGTTTTTCTGTCTTCCTGTTTTCTTCATTTTTCACATGATCGTTGTTTTGTTTTGTTCTTTTATTTTTTTTCTTCTATCTAAATTGGATTATTAGATCGAAGAGAAGATATCGTTTCTGTTTTCTCTTTCCTGGCGTAAGTTTTCTTTGTTCAGGTTTTTCTGTCTTGCTGTTTTGTTCATTTTTCAAATATTCGTTGTTATCTTTTGTACAAATATTTTATTCTTTTAATGTTTTTTTTCGTCGATCTAAACTGCATTTTTAGATCGAAGAGAAGATATCGTTTCTGTTTTCTCTTTTTGTCGTAATTTTTCTTCGTTCAAGTTTTTCTGTCTTACTGTTTTCTTCATTTTCAAATATTCTTTGTTTTGTTTTGTACAAATCTTTTGTTCTTTTAATTGTTTTTTCTTAGATCTAAATTGAATTTTTAGATCGAAAAAAAGATATCGTTTCTGTCTTACTTGTTTTCTTGATTTTTTAAATATTCTTTGTTATGCGTTGTATAAATGTTTTGTTCTTTTAATTGTTTTTTCTTCGATCTAATTTGTATTTTTGGGTCAATTATCTTTTTATTATTTTTTAACCGATTTTAGCCTCCAAAAGCCTCCAAATTTGAA
Source organism: Taphrorychus bicolor (assembly GCA_951812265.1). NCBI lineage: Eukaryota > Metazoa > Arthropoda > Insecta > Coleoptera > Curculionidae > Taphrorychus > Taphrorychus bicolor. Next base: position 6,256,467 of record OX638297.1, on the reverse strand, counting down.
TATTTGCTCTCCTTGAGTCATTTTTCACGTATTTTGGCCTTAATTCTGACCTGACTTTCTCAAAAAATATACAAATTTTTATTTTTAGGTAAAATGTTTTTTTTTTCGAAAAATTTCCGTTCTAATTCTTATCCAAACGTCTTCGAGACTTCAAATTTGCATTTTTGACGCTTTTAGTGTTTCTTAATTGATTTTAGTCCCAATGTTAATTCGAGTTTGTCTAAAACTTCCGAGTTATTATATTTACCCTCTTTGAATCATTTCTTTACGTATTTTGGCCTTAATCCTGTCCTGACTTTTTCAAAAAACATCAAAATTTTCATTTTTAGGTGTAATAAGAAATTTTCCAACAATTTCAGTTCTACTTCCAATCTAAATTTTTGTTGTTTTATTTTTTTTTTATCTAAATTGGGTTTTTTATTAGGTTTTCATTCTTTTGAGAGAATTTTAACTCAAAATTGATTTTTTTAAAGGACTGTCTAATTTATTCTTTTACTTACAAATTTTGGATATATTTTTTAGTATTTTTTCCCACTTTTTCCCACCATTTGATCCTTCTTTCTATTTAAGATTCTAAGGGGAACACCCATTCTCCTGGGTAGTTTTCAGCAGCCTCAGGAGGGCTAAACTTTCGCTTTTGAAATGCCTCTCAAATTTCAAACCCAGTTTAAACCAACGAGAACTAAAGTGTGTAAAATTACACTAAAGTTGTTTAGCTCTTAATTCTTTAGTGTTTAAGTAGAGAAATAGGGGGTGTTCTAGTTGGCTGTGAATGTCAAACGAACTAAAGGTCATTAACTTTGATTATGTGATCATTTTCATTCCTAGGCTTCTACTTGCGTTTTCTAATGAACTTAAATTTTCCAGTGAAATGAATAGTAAAAGTGACTTTGAACTCAATAATTAAACTGAAGTTTTTATTTCCACCACCATATAGTCTCTCATGTGTTCTTCCACGAAAACTAACGCTTGTCAGTCAACTTACACAATTACCACAATCCGATCAATTAAACCTTATTACGTGTGTGTCAAAACTAATTTAAGATAGGAAATAGAACATCGAGACCAGGAAATCCCCTACCGGATTCATTCCGTAACAGCGTTATACCCATGTGATCCATTATGTTGTCAATAAATAATTCATTATTGAAAATTCCATTCAATTCTGCAACTGAACATATTTACACATTGTACAATAAACGGTCATTTATTATTTATAGCGCCAACCGCCGGAAATTGTTTGTTCAATTCTTGGAGTGTAATAATAGACACTTTTTCGACCTTTACAATAAATAAAATTACTCAAAACTCCCGCTTACTTAAACTGCTATAAGGAAGTAAATGTGGCATGTTTTGCCAAAAGATGGTATCAACAAACAAGATTCGTCCATTAAATCTGAAGAACATGACCTTGTCTCTGAACCACCCGAATACGGGTCATTATGCATTCGTGACTAGACTTTATTTAAATTTATCTCTAATGTTTGTTTCTGTTTCCAGGGGGTCCGGGTAAAGTGAGATACTACTACGCCTTCTTCTAGCCATAGTGACAATACCAAAACCGATATGAGAGTCACGACCCTCTTGTGGCTACATGTGTGTGCAAGTTGATGTATATAAAACAGGGTGACCAACACTGCCGTGTAAATAATGTATCTATAGTAGCCATTTTTTGGCAGCTTGTTAAATAGTGTTAAGTTTCGTTATGTAAGTATTTAATTTAATTCCTAGTTTTATTAAGTGCAAATGTCGACATGTGCAATAATAAACCAATTATTTATTTCAAGTAAATTTTGTTTTTTTTTAGTAAGTTGATGCATTTCCTAAGTTACCTGAAAAACGCAACAAAGAGAGAGTGCGTCCTCATCATCATAATAATTACGCTAATAATAATAATTATTTCTTAACAAAGTAATTAAACGCGATGGCAAGTGAATGCACCGTCCAAAGTTGGGTACACACAAGCACGTTAAAAAATGTCGGTTACGCTACAAGAGCTGCTTTTGGCATCTGTCACGTTCATCAGACCGTGCTGCAGCCTCTTCTTTTGTAAATAAGGATCTTAATTGAATTCGTTTTATGTAAAACGCATTTTAATGCAAATTTCATGCTCGTCAGTGTTCTAAAGTAAAGATTTCTGGCTTTCACTGATTTGATGTAAATACGCTATAGTATATTTTTAGGAAAACTTACGCAGTGCTGAAAACCTAACGACAACATTTTGAGACGCCAACTCTGGCCTTTTAAATGAGTTTTTTAGTCAACAAAATTACAATTTACTTTGTGGAATCTTAGTAGATAGGCTGCAACAATTTGACTCGTGTTTATCTTCTTAAGAACAGTTAAGGTTCCTTCGGAGATAGTGCGACCAATCACCTAGTGAAGGTTATCAGAGAATTTTGAAATCAAAATTTAAGATTTATTTTTTTTAAGAATCTGGCTATTCATACTCAAACCTCTGATTTTCGCAAAGCTGTAAACTGCCACCGGCCATGTCAAAGTATTGATCATTCCAGAATTACGTCATTTGACATGTTTGCCCCTCAAGATAATATGGCGGACCAACCTATTTAAGTGTCAGAAGGAACTTAAAACTTCATCTTGATCATCATGTTTTGTGTTTGATTTGAGATAATTCATAATATTCCTAAATTGTCTCCTTTAGGCAAAAGGTCCAAGGCAGAATGTATAGTTTTGTATGTTGTTCATAATTAATAAACTGGCTGCGATTTTGCCGTAAGTTTTTGTTAACTCGTATGTTTTTCTCCGATTGCGGTTAACTTTTATGCTAACACAGCCGTCAGTTGACAGATCAGAAAACAGTTTTCGTTGACCGTCGATTCCTCTGGGCTTACGGTTACGGAATAGTATATTAAAATACAAGTTCCATAATACAGAGCCTTGGCGCACAAATCAAAGTTCGCTTCGCTCCTCGTTTTGCAATGAATGAGTGCGATAATGGCGTTATGGAACGTGTATCTATTTTATGTAATAAGATATGTTAAAAAGAATAATAACTAAAAATAAGCCATTATTTCAAACGTCTAGTGATATTTGCTTTTTAAAATTATGTTTTCCGCGTGACATTGACATAAATTTTGACTGAATATTATTTGACATTTTCATAAACCGCTGCTAGTTAACATCAAATTTTACCATTACCACCTAAACAGAGCTAAAATAACTATAACGATGCTTTAATAAGGCTGTAAACGTATTGCTGTCAGTGTTTTAATAGCGAGCTAGACGAACCAAATTCCTAAAAGATAATAAAAAAACTTTGATCATGTGATGGCACGTAAAAGTAACATACCCACACATTTTCTGCATAGAATTTAGCAGTGTTTAGTTTTTGTTTTCTAATATAAGTCTGAAAATGTACGGGCACGTCTGCGTGCCCTCTTATTTTTAGACATACCGAAAATGTGTGGGCACGTAAACGTAACGTGCCCACATATTTTCTGTACAGACTTTAGCAGCGTTTAGTTTTTCGTTGTCTAATATAAGTCTAAAAATGTACGGGCACGTCTACGTGCCCTCTCATTTTTAGGCATACCGAAAATGTGTGGGCACATACACGTAACGTGCCCACACATTCTCTGTACAGAATTTAGCAGGGTTTAGTTTTCGTTGTCTAATAGAAGTGTGAAAATGTACGTTACGTAGACGTGCCCGCACATTTTCGGGACTCCTAAAAATGAGAGGGCACGTAGACGTGCCCGTCAATTTTCAGACTTATATTAGACAACAAAAACTAAACACTGCTAAATTTTGTACAGAAAATGTCTAGGCACGTTACGTTTAAGTTCCCACACATTTTCGGTACGCCTAAAAATGAGAGGGCACGTAGACGTGCACGTACATTTTCAGACTTATATTAGACAACAAAAACTAAACACTGCTAAATTCTATTCAGAACATGTGTAGGCACGTTACGTTTACGTGCCCACACATTTTTGGTATGCCTAAAAATATGACGGCCCGCACTTTTTTAGACGTATATTAGACAACAAAAACTAAACACTGCTAAATTCTGTACAGAAAATGTGTGGGCACTTTACGTCTATGTGCCCACATATTTTCGGTATGCCTAAAAATGAGAGGGCACGTAGACGTGCTCGTACATTTTCACACTTCTATTAGACAACGAAAACTCTCATTTTTAGGCACACCGAAAATGTGTGGAAACGTAAACGTAACGTGCCTACACATGTTCTGTACAGAATTTAGCAGCGTTTAGTTTTCGTTGTCTAATATAAGTCTCAAAATGTACGGGCACGTCTACGTGCCTTCTTATTTTTAGGCATACCGAAAATGTGTGTGCACGTAAACGTAACGTGGCCACATATTTTCTGTACAGAATTTAGCATTGTTTAGTTTTCCTTGTCTAATATAAGTGTGAAATGTACGGGCACGTCTACGTGCCCTCTCATTTTTAGGAATACCGAAAATGTATGGGCACATACACGTAACGTGCCCACACATTTTCTGTACAAAATGTAGCAGTGTTTAGTTTTCGTTGTCTAATATAAGTCTGAAAATGCACGCGAACGTCTACGTACCCTCTCATTTATAGGAATACCGAAAATGTGTGGGCACGTAACCGTAACGTGCCCACACATTTTCTGTACAGAATTTAGCAGTGTTTAGTTTTCGTTGTCTAATAGAAGTGTGAAAATATACGGGCAGGTCTACGTGCCCTCTCACTTTTAGGCATACCGAAAATGTGTGGGCACGTAAACGTAACATGCCCACACATTTTCTGTACAGAATTTAGCAGTGTTTAGTTTTCGTTGTCTAATATAAGTGTGAAATGTACGGGCACGTCTACGTTACGGCCCACACATTTCCTGTAAAAAATTTAGCAGTGTTTAGTTTTTGTTGTCTAATATATGTCTAAAAATGTACGGGCACGTCTACGTGCCCTCTCATTTTTAGGAGTACCGAAAATGGGTGCGCACGTAAACGTAACGTGCCCACACATTTTATCTACAGAATTTAGAAGTGTTTAGTTTTCGTTGTCTAATATAAGTGTGAAATGTACGGGCACGTCTACGTGCCCTCTCATTTTTAGGAGTACCGAAAATGTGTGGGCACGTCTACGTAACGTGCCCACACATTTCCTGTACAAAATTTAGCAGTGTTTAGTTTTTGTTGTCTAATATATGTCGTATATTGTAGGCATACCTAAAATGTGTGCGCACGTAAACGTAACGTGCCCACACATTTTATGTACAGAATTTAGCAGTGTTTAGTTTTCGTTGTCTAATATAAGTGTGAAATGTACGGGCACGTCTACGTGCCCTCTCATTTTTAGGAGTACCGAAAATGTGTGGGCACGTCTACGTAACGTGCCCACACATTTCCTGTACAAAATTTAGCAGTGTTTAGTTTTTGTTGTCTAATATATGTCTAAAAATGTACGGGCACGCGTACGTGCCCTCATATTTGTAGGCATACCTAAAATGTGTGCGCACGTAAACGTAACGTGCCCACACATTTTATCAACAGAATTTAGAAGTGTTTAGTTTTCGTTGTCTAATATAAGTGTGAAATGTACGGTGGTACCTCTCATTTTTAGGAGTACCGAAAATGTGTGGGCAAGTCTACGTAACGTGCCCACACATTTCCTGTACAAAATTTAGCAGTGTTTAGTTTTTGTTGTCTAATATATGTCTAAAAATGTACGGGCACGTGTGCGTGCCCTCATATTTGTAGGCATACCTAAAATGTGTGCGCACGTAAACGTAACGTGCCCACACATTTTATGTACAGAATTTAGCAGTGTTTAGTTTTCGTTGTCTAATATAAGTGTGAAATGTACGGGCACGTCTACGTGCCCTCTCATTTTTAGGAGTACCGAAAATGTGTGGGCACGTCTACGTAACGTGCCCACACATTTCCTGTACAAAATTTAGCAGTGTTTAGTTTTTGTTGTCTAATATATGTCTAAAAATGTACGGACACGTCTAGGTGCCCTCTCATTTTTAGGCATACCGAAAATGTGTGGGCACGTAAACGTAACGTGCCCACACATTTTATGTTCAAAATTACAAAATTTAGCAGTGTTTAGTTTTCGTTGTTTAATATAGGTCTGAAAATGTACGGGCACGTCCACGTGCCCTCTCATTTCTAGGCATACCGACAATGTGTGGGCACGGAAACGTAACGTGCCCACACATTTTATGTACAGAATTTAGCAGGGTTTAGTTTTCGTTGTCTAATAGAGGTGTGAAAATGTACGTTACGTAGACGTGCCCACACATTTTCGGGACTCCTAAAAATGAGAGGGCACGTAGACGTGCCCGTCAATTTTCAGACTTATATTAGACAACAAAAACTAAACACTGTTAAATTTTGTACAGAAAATGTCTAGCCACGTTACGTTTACGTTCCCACACATTTTCGGTACGCCTAAAAATGAGAGGGCACGTAGACGTGCACGTACATTTTCAGACTTATATTAGACAACAAAAACTAAACACTGCTAAATTCTGTACAGAACATGTGTAGGGACGTTACGTTTACGTTTCCACACATTTTCGGTATGCCTATAAATGAGTGTCCTCTCACTTTTAGACATACCGAAAATGTGTGGGCACGTAAACGTAACGGGCCCACACATTTCCTGTACAAAATTTAGCAGTGTTTAGTTTTTGTTGTCTAATATATGTCTAAAAATGTACGGGCACGCGTACGTGCCCTCATATTTGTAGGCATACCTAAAATGTGTGCGCACGTAAACGTAACGTGCCCACACATTTTATCAACAGAATTTAGAAGTGTTTAGTTTTCGTTGTCTAATATAAGTGTGAAATGTACGGTGGTACCTCTCATTTTTAGGAGTACCGAAAATGTGTGGGCAAGTCTACGTAACGTGCCCACACATTTCCTGTACAAAATTTAGCAGTGTTTAGTTTTTGTTGTCTAATATATGTCTAAAAATGTACGGGCACGTGTGCGTGCCCTCATATTTGTAGGCATACCTAAAATGTGTGCGCACGTAAACGTAACGTGCCCACACATTTTATGTACAGAATTTAGCAGTGTTTAGTTTTCGTTGTCTAATATAAGTGTGAAATGTACGGGCACGTCTACGTGCCCTCTCATTTTTAGGAGTACCGAAAATGTGTGGGCACGTCTACGTAACGTGCCCACACATTTCCTGTACAAAATTTAGCAGTGTTTGACACATTTGAGCAATGTTTAATATAGGTCTGAAAATGTACGGGCACGTCCACGTGCCCTCTCATTTCTAGGCATACCGACAATGTGTGGGCACGGAAACGTAACGTGCCCACACATTTTATGTACAGAATTTAGCAGGGTTTAGTTTTCGTTGTCTAATAGAGGTGTGAAAATGTACGTTACGTAGACGTGCCCACACATTTTCGGGACTCCTAAAAATGAGAGGGCACGTAGACGTGCCCGTCAATTTTCAGACTTATATTAGACAACAAAAACTAAACACTGTTAAATTTTGTACAGAAAATGTCTAGCCACGTTACGTTTACGTTCCCACACATTTTCGGTACGCCTAAAAATGAGAGGGCACGTAGACGTGCACGTACATTTTCAGACTTATATTAGACAACAAAAACTAAACACTGCTAAATTCTGTACAGAACATGTGTAGGGACGTTACGTTTACGTTTCCACACATTTTCGGTATGCCTATAAATGAGTGTCCTCTCACTTTTAGACATACCGAAAATGTGTGGGCACGTAAACGTAACGGGCCCACACATTTTCTGTACACAATTTAGCAGGGTTTAGTTTTCGTTGTCTAATAAATGTGTGAAAATGTACGGGCACGTCTGCGTGCCCTCTCATTTTTAGACATACCGAAAATGTGTGGGCACGTAAGCGTAACGTGCCCACACATTTTCTGTACAGAATTTAGCAGGGTTTAGTGTTCGTTGTTTAATAGAAGTGTGAAAATATACGGGCACGTCTACGTGCCCTCTCAGTTTTAGGCATACCGAAAATATGTGGGCACATAGACGTAACGTGCCCACACATTTTCTGTACAGAATTTAGCAGTGTTTAGTTTTTGTTGTCTAATATATGTCTAAAAATGTGCGGGCACGTCTACGTGCCCTCATATTTTTAGGCATACCGCAAATGTGTGGGCACGTAAACGTAACGTGCCCACACATTTTCTGTACAGAATTTAGCAGCGTTTAGTTTTCGTTGTCTAATATGAGTCTGAAAATGTACGGGCACGTCTATGTGCCCTCTCATTTTTAGGCGTACCGAAAATGTGTGACATGTCTACGTAACGTGCCCACACATTTTCTGAACATAATTTAGCAGTGTTTAGTTTTTGTTGTCTAATATATGTCTGAAAATGTACGGGCACGTCTACGTGCCCTCTCACTTTTAGGCATACCGAAAATGTATGGAAACGTAAACATAACGTGCCTACACATGTTCTGTACAGAATTTCGCAGTGTTTAGTTTTTGTTGCCTAATATAAGTCTGAAAATGTACGTGCACGTCTACGTGCCCTCTCATTTTTAGGCGTACCGAAAATGTGTGGGAACGTAAACGTAACGTGCCTAGACATTTTGTGTTCAAAATTTAGCAGTGTTTAGTTTTTGTTGTCTAATATAAGTCTGAAAATTTACGGGCACGTCTACGTGCCCTCTCATTTTTAGGCATACCGAAAATGTGTGGGCACATACACGTAACGTGCCGACACATTTTCTGTACAAAATTTAGCAGTGTTTAGTTTTCGTTGTCTAATATAAGTCTGAAAATGTACGGGCACGTCTACGTGCCCTCTCATTTTTAGGCATACCGAAAATGCGTGGGCACGTAAACGTAACGTGCCCACACATTTTCTGTACAGAATTTGGCAGTGTTTAGTTTTTGTTGTCTAATATAAGTCTGAAAATTTACGCGAACGTCTACGTACCCTCTCATTTGTAGGAATACCGAAAATGCGTGGGCACGTAAACGTAACGTGCCCACATATTTTCTGTACAGAATTTAGCAGTGTTTAGTTTTCGTCGTCTAATATAAGTCTGAAAATGTACGGGCACGTCTACGTGCCCTCTCATTTTTAGGCATACCGAAAATGTGTGAGAACGTAAACGTAACGTGCCCACACATTTTCTGTACAGAATTTGGCAGTGTTTAGTTTTCGTTGTCTAATATAAATCTAAAAATCTACGGGCACGCCTACGCACCCTCATTTTTAGGTATAGCAAAATTGTGTGGGCACGTAAACATAACGTGCCTACATATTTTCTATGCAGAATTTAGCAGTGTTTAGTTTTCGTTGTCTAATGTAAATCTAAAATTGTACCGGCACGTCTACATGCCCTCAATTTTAGACATAACAAAAATGTGTGCGCACGTAAACGTAACGTGCCCACACATTTTATGTACAGAATTTAGCAGTGTTTAGTTTTCGTTGTCTAATATAAGTGTGAAATGTACGGGCAAGTCTACGTGCCCCCTCATTTTTTAGGAGTACGGAAAATGTGTGGGCATGTCTACGTAACGTGCCCACACATTTCCTGTACAAAATTTAGCAGTGTTTAGTTTTTGTTGTCTAATATATGTGTGAAAATGCACGGGCACGTCCACGTGCCCTCTCATTTATGGGCATACCGAAAATGTTTACGTTCCCACACATTTTCGGTACGCCTAAAAATGAGAGGGCACGTAGACGTAACGTGCCCACACATTTTCTGTACCGAATTTAGCAGCGTTTAGTTTTCGTTGTCTAACATATGTCTGAAAATGTATGGGCACGTCCACGTGCCCTCTCATTTCTAGGTATACCGAAAATGTGTGGGCACGTAAAAGTAACGTGCCCACATATTTTTTGTACAGAATTTAGCAGTGTTTAGTTTTCGTTGTCTAATGTAAATCTAAAAATGTACGGGCACACTCAATTTTAGACATAACAAAAATGTGTGGGCACGTAAGCGTAACGTGCCCACATATTTTCTGTACAGAATTTAGCAGTTTTTAGTTTTCGTTGTCTAATATAAGTGTGAAAATGTGCGGGCACGTCTACGTGCCCTCTCATTTTTAGGCATACCGAAGATGTGTGAGCACATAGACGTAACGTTCCCACACATTTTCTGTACACAATTTAGCAGTGTTTCGTTTGTCTAATAATTGTCTGAAATTTTGTACGGGCTGGATGGAGCCTAAATTCCTCAACCTTCGCAAATTTTTATAATAGACCCCTTATCCGGCGTGATGCTTTTGCTGTGGTAGCTTTTACTGGTCCTTCATAAAGTTACTTTTATCATTTAACCTTAGTTCTAAGCCATCTAGTTTATGTTACTACATTTCACTTATAACTTAACTGTAGTACTTACTCCTAACAAAATATAGGATAGGAATGTATGTGGTCACCAATTTGTCGATCAACCAACGCATCTGCATACTAGTTTTGGGGTCTACCCCTCATCAGTACAGCTTTCGCTGGTCGACAAATTAGGGACCGTGATACCGTGAAACGTACAGAGTACAACATCTCAAAATATAAGGTGTTGCGTTCTTTTTAGGTGTTGTAATTTTTGAATTCATAACATAAAATATTCTTTAAACATCTACATAGTGATCTAATAATCAACATCTTTCGACTGGAAAACGAAATATAATTTAACGATCAAATGAACTTACCCGAAGTTCGATCGAAATTGTATGAGGTTTCCAGTCCAAAGATGTTAACACCACGCCCAATGTTATGACTTGAACCTTACTTATCGAATGATAATATTGGGGGTTCAAGCCAACAGCGGGACGCGAGGGGTGTGTGCGGATGGGAGTAAACTTTTAAATATTGTGGCGCAAATCATAACAAAGGCGAACTACGTAGTGATCTAATAATGAACATCTTTGGACTGGAAAACGAAATATAATTTCGATCGAACTTCAGGTTAGTTCGTTTGATCGTTAAATTAATGGTTTTGGTCTAGCTCTGATACAGGGCGAATTACGATAATTTTTATGTGCTACATTTTTCGCCATTTTGAGTGTACTTTTCTCACATTACAACCTATCCTGTAGATTCTATTTTTTTTTGCAACAAAAAATCAGAAATAATTCAGAGAGGTAGTACATCTATAGGCCCTAGATCTGACCAAAAAACAAGGTTCTAGCTTTGAATTTGAAATTTTGATGAATTTTTAAACTTTGAAATTTCAAACTGCAACTTGTATTTGTGCCGAAACCGTGCATCCAATCGAAAGGCATTCTATTCCAGGAGATACCCTGGAATGTTTTCTTTTCGGAACCAAGGAATCACTTTTTCACTGGGACGTCGCGAAATGGTCTTAATTGAATTTCGGAACGTATATGTTTTAAATTTTGGCAAAATTTCCATTAGTTCTGGAAATTGACGCAAACTCCGGAAACTCCTCATTTAACAGATCAAACTTTAAACACTTAGACCAAGGAAAATAGGCGGAAAAGCGTGGAAAAAGTATGGCAGGTGAAAATTTGAACATTTCTAACAAGATGGTTGGCAAAATCGCCAGTCCTGGAAAACGTTTTCGCAAAGACTGGTCGATTTGAAAATTTCGTGTCGGGATTCATGATGGCTGATGACGTCGATGCCCGACCAATAACCCCTTAAATAAACATATAACTTTCTATATCTATCTCTAGGTGTTTTGATTATAGGTACAGGGTGGTAAAGTTGTTGAATTTCGAAATTCATTTTAAGTGGCTCACTCGATTAGCAGTTTTCCTGTTACACTTCTTAAAAAATTGATACATGGGCCTAATATGGCATCTAAGGTTGACTTCGGAATCAGGGAGAGCGACTTTATTGGCGGCTCGGTGTGACAGATACGACCCCATCTTGATTTTTTTTAATAGAAACACATATATATATACAGGGTGTCCAGCAGAACCCTGGACATAGGAGATTAACATGGAAAATCGGTTTTTATTTTTTTGCGCCTGTACAGTTTATAGTTTGTTCGCGATACAGTACATTTTAACAATCCACACGCTCTCATAAGCTCACTGCCCAGTGCTTTTTAAATGGGACAACATTGTTTTCACAAATGTTGGACTGATCATGGTATATGGTTCAAATTTAGATGGTAGGTATATATGGGGAGTACCAGGAATTGTGATATTACTGACTTAACTATCACAGCTATAGTAGCTAAGTAATGTTAATATCTAGAAAACTGTTTATAGTACATGGTTCAACTTTGAAAGCTGCGTGCCTATGGGAGTACCATGAATGTTAAATTAACTGACGTAGCTATGTAGCTGATGGTAGCTACATCATCTATATTTAATGAACCGATGATGATATCGAGTTGAAAATCGAATGGTAAGTTTCCCTTATGTAATATTACCTGAAAATAGCATTTTTAAAAATCCACGATGGCTGCTTGAAAAAAAAATGGTTTTATGCCCATATCTCTGGAACGGCTTGAGTTAGAAAGTTGAAATTTGAAATGTGGCTATTTCATCATGGAACGCACGAGTGAACGATTTTGACGCACGATTGTGCCACTTTCCCTCAAGGATGCGGACTCTTAAACGCCACATTTAGATTTATTTTAAGAATTAAGTCTTAATCAGTTTTTCCAATTTTCATGTACTATTAGTGTTGAAATAAACAAAAATTTAAAAAACAAAAAAAAATTTAAACCGATAAACAACAAAATTTTCAGATTTTTTTCCAAGTCATCTGAAGGCTTAAAACTTGATAACTTGCGTTTCCTAACCTTTAAGGTTTTGTTTAGTAACAACAAGTAGCAATAGTAATCTTCCGTCCCACGTCATCATGACAGCTGATTTTTCTCCTAACGATACTCATGTTTTTAAGTAAAAAAAAATCCTTCAAAACCTCAACTTTAATATCCCAATATCTGGTTGGTAAAACACAAATAACCAAAACAAAGGGCAGGAAGATTATTTTTTCTTGGAGTTACAGGAAAAATATCGCTTTTTTATGTGGATGAATTGAAATAAAACCGCTAAAGGTCCAGTTATGGCCAGTTTTATTACAATTTTAATACCGCAAACATATATTCCTGCGAGCTATAGGGCCCCGAATAATATTCCGTCAGACGTAAGGGCCTTAAGGGTTTAGCTGTGGATCCGTATGAATTACTATCGGCTTCATTTCGCAGTTTATGGTGTTTTTGTTATTAACATATAAGACTTCCGGGACGCGCAAAGCCCCCTCGGGGCTTAAATTTTGTATTTTCATTTTTATGGGAACCATAAAGTTTGGGGCTTTAGTTAATGAAAACCTATTATTAGCGATAATAACTTTTTACAAATCCGCCTCCTATCGTGATAATTTTAGCATAATTACACGGTTAATTGGTTAGTATTATTAAGCAATTTTATTATTATTAGTACTAACTATTTTATAATGAGCGCGTTTTTTGTTTACTTCTTAAATAAATTAGCGGCTTTAAACAATACGTGTGCTCAGGTTAACCTTAGGAAGTAAATTGGAAACAGTACAAAAAGAGCTTTTGTTAAGGCGTTATTATATAGCTAATTCTCATTGTTGTTTGAATAAGAATGTGACGCAATGCGTATATTTTCACCTGGAAGTTAAACAATTCTCGTTTGGTGCTAATTGCATTATTAACTTGTTGGCTACCTACTGTATATTCGCTTAAGTAAGAAAGATTATTCTTGATTGAGACATGTCATTGAATTTATCGATTTTTTTTCGTTGTGATACGTATTTTTTTTCTCGTTGCTCGCTAGGAAGTGAACTGCAATCACATACCTAAGACTCACATAAAACAAAACGGTTAATAGTGAATTGGGTCAATGCAATACCAGTCAATAAAAAAAATAATTACAATGATTGATAGAAAAAAATGTCGTTTGAAAAAAACCTTGTCAATTCTTGGCACATGTGATTAAAATAATTAGTCACGGGTAATTATAATATTCATTAAGAGTGTTTGGTTAAAGTTCCACCGCGTTGTGCTGTAAAAATTGCTTAATCGAGAGGTTTCTAAGATGCGTCACGCACTTGTATCGACGATATGCGGATCAACACCTACTTTAGATGAAAATATCTTCTTTCATTCAAAAGTCAATTACAAGAAATTTTAAAAACGATAAAAAATTTACGAAAGAATTTGTCATTGGATGTTATCTAGCTATAGGAATCCCGTCACTTTCTGAATTGAACCAGCAGTTGAGAATTGAATTTAGAAGTTTATTAAACTGCTGTGCGTCTAGGCTTGTTCTATAGAATACACTACTCCCTTGTGCCAACGGGGAAAATCTATTAATTTGCTGCCAAATGACGATAAAGTTCCGTGGCTGCTCTGACTTAGAGCGATATGGCAAAGCATTTTAAAATACATAAAACGTATAAAAATGCAAATTAAAAGTTTGAGGAAAAATTCAAGTTAGGATTATCAAGTTACAAAATCGCAATTGCCGAAAAGTGCTATTGAAACAGAAATGACTGTTGTTACAGTCTTGCGTTTTATGTGACTCCTAAAGGTCAGACTAGAGCTTAAAAACGTCACTGTCAAATCTGTCACCTAGTTGTCCGTTCTTTTAAATGGCGGTTGTTGCCGTTTCCTGACCGTATTTCAGGGTGTATTTTATCTAAAAATTAATTTAAAAACGGTGTTAAGTGCGATTTAAGTGAGTAATGTCAATAAGAAAAGTATCAAATACAGTTTAGTGTAGCGGTTGGGCACTGCGCTAGTGCGAAAGGTGGTGTTTTGAAGGTCATCAAGCAGCTACGCAATGCGAGTGATAGAAGAAAGGTTGAGAAATATCCTCAGACTAAATATAATAAATAGACCCAATTATTTACTATTGAGGCTGGTCAAACATTGTCAAACCAATAGTACGCTGGATGATTGTACAAGTAATTAAGTTGGACCGCTGTGTCGGCTTAGTTGTCAAACCTTTAACAAGCAGCCTACTAAACCAATTTCATTTAAATCAAAAAATATTAGAAGACGTTTTTCTAGAAAATGTAAGAGTAATTCTAACACAGTTTGCAATTAATAATAGAAAAACCCCGAATTTCAATTTTAAGAAAATCGTAAATACTTCACAAACGAGTGATTAAACATTACAAGCTAATCCGCGAAGATCGGCCTAGCTATCTGTGTTACTTCAACTACCGCTTATATCCTTGTGTGACAGAGAGAGACATAGTTCTAGTACCAGTGCAATACGATGAATAGACTGCGGCAGTCGTTACAGCGTTGCAGCGGAGTTATCAGAATATTTACCTGCGTGTTTTTATTAAATTTAAAGCGTTTATTAAACTTTATTCATGGTGTAGTGCTTGTTGTGGTGTCTGCAAGGCATTATAATGGTTCGACAATGCCAAGGGTGTAAAAAACTTGATTATATGAACACCAAATTATCATTCCACAAGTAAGTAAAAATGCAAACCTGCGAATGATGCGGTGTTGCCTTATAGCTATCACGCTAGTCTCCCTTTCTTTATCACACTCATTGATGTTTATGTATAATAACTGACCGTGTTTACAAAGACATTTTATGATTGAAATGTTGAGTCTATTTATAATATATTTAGTCTGAGGAAATATCAATGAAGAATAGAAGAATTACAATAAAAGCATAAGGCCCAACAGATTAATCTCTTGGCAACTTACCAAATGGATAATTTTGATCAGGTATTACGTTTCTGTTATTTTTTACTTTTCTACTTCTTTTTCCATAATTATTCTTGACATGAAAATCAGTTTAAAGATGATACTTTATGACAAATTGATTCCAAATGAGTGTTCCCACGAAAAAGGGCTGCTACAAGATCTATGCTGCCTCAATATCAATTAAAGTTCACTTAGAAGACCCAGTCGTTTCAGAAAGTCCATTATCTTCTTGAGTGAGATTTTGGGGAAGTCCCATGGTCGGATGTGTATTCTTCCAAAGTTCTGATATCTACGTCTTTCAGCTGCAGGACATTCACTCAGGATATGCTCTACAGTCTCATCATCCTCCATGAACAGTCTGCATTCGGCATTGTCTGCCAGGCCTATCCTATGCATGTGGTGTTTTAACCGACAGTTGTAAGCAGCTTTGAAGTGTTGTCTGTCGAGGTTTAATAAGTCATTTGTCTTTTTCTCATAGGGTCCCTCTATAAACGATTTTGAGTGGACAAGGGCCCAGCTAACTGTTGAGTAACGTTCGGTCTGTCTTTCCGCCATCTGGATTATTGCCCTCCTCGATACCTCTCTTGCTATATGTACCGCCAAGACCGATTCAGGCCCTATGAAGGTTGTATTGTATTCAATGTGAGTGGACTTATACAATCCCCCACTGCGACCTGCGGTCAATTGTGGCTCACTCGAAGTGATACCAGCAAGGTTTGCCCCTGGTAGCTCCACTAGTTGTCACCCGTTATGCTCAGACCCTCAACGAATCTGATGAGTCTCTCGGGGACACTGCGTTTGCATCTTGAGGTTCAATGATCGTATTTCTGAACAGTGAGTATCTCGATCTGCTGAACTGTCTCATCATCCAAGTACAGTCCTCTGACACTCCGTCTCTTTGGATAGTGCGAGTCTCGATCGTAGATGGCGATGTACATAGGACGTACATTGCAGTGGCCACTCTAATTTGTCTCCTATTTAGTCTGAGGAATGTTTGGGCTTTTGCCCTCCCTGTTCCCGTGATGACTTTTTGGAGTGTGATGGTCTGGGTAAGTTCTCCCACCAGCCTTGGGACTTGGCATTGTTCAATTTTTGGAGTTGAGCCTTGACCAAAGAGTATGGGACTCCCAGTGCCGGCTCCGAGCCTACGAATGTTCTAGCTAGAGAGTCGGCCCTCTCATTGCCTTCGCGACCACGATGTGACGCTGTTCTCCTGCGATAGGATGTTCAGAGTCCTGTGGCAGTTCCAAACAGGTTTGAAATTGCTGCGCAAATACATAAACGATAAAAGCGCTGCCCGACGATCCGAGCAGAACTTTATTGATTTATTGTGTCATCCCTCCTCTAATAGGTGTCGGGCATACAATTCAATGGCATGTATACCCAGCAAGACATGGCCGGTGGGTATGCCTGCAACAAACTCAGTTTGCAGTGGGTTTGGTTCGAATGTAACCTCCCCCCCCCCCCTGTGTGTTGTGGAGTCTGTACATACTCCACTTGGCTTCCCTCTTCACCGGAATGTGGAGCGAGATTAACCCGAGAAGTCTTCTAATGGCCAATGTTGGAGTGGTGCCAAATGCTCTGATGGCCAGGCAGGCTTGACGCTGTAAGTTAGTCAGTTTGTCCGTCCTTGGAATGCCAGACAACGGCTCCATACGTGATCATTGGTGTAATGACCGTCACATACAGCCAGTGCATTAATCTGGGTTTTAACCCCCAGTTTTTTTCGCACTACTTTTTGCATATCCTCAGGGAGAATTTAGCCCTGCTGATCATTCTTTCCATATGTGCATTCCAGTTTAGTGTCTATTACGTCCAGATATTTTATTTCCTCTGCAAATAGAATCGTTTTGTCCATCAAGGAGGATGGCCTCAAAGAGTCCAGTTTTCTCCTCCTTGTAAACGGATCAGCTTGTAGCCTGAACAATTTTTTTTTATAAAGAGGGTCGGAAAAAGCATTTATGCCCCGTAGGTACTTGTTGGAGATGTTAGCGACCTGGGAGTGTGGTGTGGGACTCAGTGGCACCTTGCGCAATACCCATTAAAAACTTGTTCCTCTCTTCACCCCTCATCCACACTGAAACCGTTAGTTCGAGTGGGGGGGTGGTAGCCTGTGTTTCTGACATCTAGACCATCACTTCTCTCTTAATTCCTTCCTCCGACCTGAACTATGTATGTACTTGTGGAGGTTACATTGACGTGATCTGTTCTGCTTTTCCTTCCCGTCTCCTCTCTTCCTGTGTTCTCCTGAACATAGACATTTGCTCTGCAAATAGAATCGTTTTGTCCATCAAGCAGGGTGGCCTCAAAGAGACTAGTTTTCTCCCTCTTGTGAACGGATCAACTTGTAACCTGAACTAATCTTTTTTTTTATAAAGAGGGTCCGAAAAAGCATTTATGCACCGTAGGTACTTGTTGGAGATGTTAGCGACTTGGGAGTGTGGTGTGGGACTCACTGGCGCCTTGCGCAATACCCATTAAAAACTTGTTCCTCTCTTCACCCCTCATCCACACTGAAACCGTTAGTTCGAGTGGGGGGTGGTAGCCTGTGTTTCTGACATCTAGACCATCACTTCTCTCTTAATTCCTTCCTTCGACCTGAACTATGTATGTACTTGTGAGGGTTACATTTACGTGCTCTGTTCTGCTTTTGCTTCCCGTCTCCTCTCTTCCTGTGTTTTCCTGAACATAGACATTTGCTCTGCAAATAGAATCGTTTTGTCCATCAAGCAGGGTGGCCTCAAAGAGTCCAGTTTTCTCCTTCTTGTGAACGGATCAACTTGTAACCTGAACTAATCTTTTTTTTTATAAAGAGGGTCGGAAAAAGCATTTATGTACCGTAGGTACTTGTTGGAGATGTTAGCGACCTGGGAGTGTGGTGTGGGACTCAGTGGCGCCTTGCGCAATACCCATTAAAAACTTGTTCCTCTCTTCACCCCTCATCCACACTGAAACCGTTAGTTCGAGTGGGGGGGTGGTAGCCTGTGTTTCTGACATCTAGACCATCACTTCTCTCTTAATTCCTTCCTTCGACCTGAACTATGTATGTACTTGTGAGGGTTACATTGACGTGCTCTGTTCTGCTTTTGCTTCCCGTCTCCCCTCTTCCTGTGTTTTCCTGAACATAGACATTTGCTCCCTCAGCCTCTGTATTCCTCCTGTGACAGACAGCCGCGACGCAGTTCCTGCATCGATTTCCCTTTCTATTTGCTGAACTAACCTGAACTGGCTTGAACCAACTTAAAATAACCTTTTTTTTGTGAGGTCAGGCCCAAGTAGCATTCTAAGTCATAATTTGACGATTGTTCTGTAATTCTTGCTAAATTTGGTTAAAAAAGCTGCCAAAAAAAGACAATCCTATTACGAAATTATTACAGCACCTTGGCGAAAATGGGGAACTTTTATTTCGTTATTACTCGGCTTTTCTGACCATTATTTAGGCCAGTATTTTGGTAATATTTCAGCAAAAAATGCTAGATTTTATAGAGTTAATGGCTAAAATTTTAGTGATAAAAAATAGCTTTTATAATTAAAAATGTTCCTATGTTTTGATATCTAGCAAACGAACTGTGCATGGAGATTCAAAATGCCGACATCACATGATTGATTGTTTTGTGTGTATATATACTCAATAGTTTGATTGCAGATTTTATAGCAAATTGTCGCATAATGGATTAAAATCGTAGTGCCAAGATAAATTTACTATAAATTTAGAGGAGATAGTTGATAAAAATCAATGCGCCAAGATAATTTTAATTATTTTGCAACCTATCATTTCAGTACACTAACAATATAAAATAATTGATGTTAAATTAAATTTTCTGATTTTTTACTTTCTCTACTACTCGTACGTTTTGACGACTCAATGTATCAAAATGCTTTTATGTTAACGCTAAAAATATGATATAATTCAATAGTTAACTCAATAGAAAACTTAACAGTCTATAAGTAATGGCCGCCCGGTTATTGCAGATGTTTATCGAGGCTACAAAGATCGTCAAGAGGCTAGGAGCGACCGTTCCCTCATAAAAACCAATCAGTGGCCAAAAAATAGCTATTTCGGCCATGTCGTTTATTTTACGCCCTCTGACGGCTCTCAGTGAAGTAAAATGTAAATTCACATGCTGCCACGTCTTTGAATGTTTTTGTTGTTACAAAAACTTTGCATTATAAAGTAACTAATAAATATAAAAGTGAAATAATTATTTTAATTTTTGCTTTTTGAGTTTTAAACTTCCAGTTTTATTTATTACCAATTCCGCAGTAGATCATAGACTTATATGAAATAACTAGCATAATAAAGATAAGGATATAAAAGAAATCTCTCACTTATAAATTGACGTGACAACATTGTCCAAACAAAGATTTGGGTTAATTTATGAAATTCGAGTGGAATAGGTATTTACAGGTACTTCCTCTTACCCATGTTGCTGGAAGTTACAGAAGAATGATAACGGTTTCTGGAGTTGTGGAGTAGAATTCGATTTTGTTTAAGGTTAATAAGTTTTGAAATAAGCTTTGGCGGTTGGATAAAGGTAAAGTTGCTACTTTATGGCTATCTTATATCAGTATTCCGTGGCTACATAAATTAGCAATTATTTCCAAATTTTGAAGTCGTTTTTGGCTAACACAAGTTTTAGCTATATTTCTGGTTAAAAAAGCCACAAATTGACTGCAATAAAGTAGACATTTTATCCAGTAAATATTCGGCAATTTTAACCAGGCAAAAAAATATAATGTTTACCAAAATTGTTGCCAAATTATTGCCATCAAGGAAAAATGCTACTTTATGGCCAAATCTTGGCAATAGATGAGATTTTATGGATAATTTTTTTGACCAAAATGTATCTTACATAAATGGCCAAATAATCACCAATTCCTTGCTTTTTTTACTACTTTATGACTAACTTTTGGCCATTAATGCCATTTGGTTATACAATGGTACTTATGAGGGGGGGGGGGGGGAAATACATTTTACGCACCCCAGGTAGTGTCACGTGACCTGTGAGTCTGTGACTTGGCAGTGACATCGCAATACCCACTAAAAACCCCTTATTCCTTTCTTCATCCCGGGTCACCTGGGACCGCCGGTAAGCATTACTTCAGGGGGGAATGGCAAAAGAGAGTCCTTAGATTTCAGTCTCTCTTCTTCTCTTCTTCTCCGCGTCCTTCAACTTCATGATACTTTTCATATATTCTGATACGTCATTCCAGTTTTTTTCTGATTTAAGTGTGACGTGAGCCATGTTTTTCGAGTTAATCTGGGTTTCGAATGCTTTGTTAAACCTTTAGCCTTTCTGGTTCATACCTAGAGTAGCAAAACAACGAATGCTGGATAGTGTAGGTTCCGAGACAGAATCAACACTCATCCGTCGGCTCTTCTCCCTAATCGTGCCAAATATTCGCCGAGGATTCCATGTCCTGTAAAGAATTGGACGGGGAAGTGGTCAGGGTCACCCCACTTCCTGTAGGTCCACGCTTTAATGTTCTTAATCAGGATTTTCGCCTTTCCGTTATATATGTTCCTGCCACGCATCCAGTAGTTCCCTTCTCGCTTCTGCTGAGCGCTGTTGATGGACTTTAATCCTTTCTTTAACTTCGAAATCAATTGGAGGGAGCCCAATTGACGCAGCACTATAGCCGCAATAGTCTCCTGCTATAGTGCTGCGTATAGGACTGCTGACAAGACCTAGCTTGCAAAGCAGCCTTCTCTTTCTTATTCGTGGGCCTCCGGTGCCTGGCATAATTCGGTCCAGTTGAATTGCAATTTAGTGTGCTCTAGCCGTGAATCAACCTGAACTAACCTGATTTAACCTAAACTGAACTTGTGCGTGCAACTGTAAACACAAAAGCGGCCCTCGACCTTTAGCAATTGACCAAATTTATGAAAATCCAAAATAAAAAAAAAATGTATATAAAGGGTGGAAAAGAATTAATAAAATATTGTTTTCCGTGCATTATGTGATATTGCCCACCAGCAGAAATTGAAATGTTTGTAGAAACAGTAAGTAAACGCCCTAATTCGTGTTATCTTTACAAGAGCCTTTGATTAATATTTAAATATATTGGTTAGGGAGTCGCAACAAAAGTCAATGCAATAATAAGTATCAACTAACGTGCATCTAATTTAAAAGTAAGTTTTCTCTTTTTGCCTCAACAGCACTTGACCTGTTGCCACAGCTGTGTAATAGTTGCACTAATGCGATGCAAATTTGTCTTGTTTTGCGCAAAAAAGGGGCAAGAATGTACGTCGATAACAGTCGTTCCTGAATTAATGCAATAAGTAAAGAGCAAAGCTTCTTTACTTTTAATTATGGCATTTTGTAAAGATTAAAGAAACCAGTACCCTCTATAAGATATTTCTGCCCAGTTCAGAATCGACATCACTCTGGATATTAAAACGCCATTTCAAACACAACCTGAAAATAGGAAAGTCTGCTCGGAAATGGAAAAATCACGTAAAATATGATGGTTTCCTCAAACTGGCCTTTGAAATAGAAGGTAGAACTCGACAGCTTTTCAAACCTTAGCACAACGGGGTGAAAGGAAATGGAATTGAATGTGGTTACCCGTATTAGATAAATAAGAAAAACAGTGGGGTGCTTGGGCTTGAACTACCTGACGTTTTTGTAAATAACAAAAACGCAATTTCTGAATAAAAAATTCTTACTTATACGCGTAGGAAGCCGTAAAATCAAAACGCATCGGAACGACACTTTTATGTTTTATTCAACGGCTTTACGCGCCGTAAAGCTTGAAAAACATCCCTTTATCCGCGAAATAACCCCCAGTCTACACAATACCTTGGCATTTAAATTTTCGCAGACATGTGACACCTCCACTCTATCATTGTCATGAGTGTTCAGTATCGAAGTGATGTTAAAAATCCCGCTCTTTCGTAATCTATGAATATATAAATAGTTTTTTTTTCTCCTTGTTGAACGTTTCACATGATGATAAATTTATGTCTCGCAAAACGTTCAGGCGTTTACCTGTTATTCGAAAAAAGTAAAATGCCTTCTCACTTTTTGGATCTCTATTTTTTATATTAAGCTATAACGTCCTATTAGGCGAAACTCTGACAAATTACACCGCAAAAGCTTTCCATGTTTAATTAAATTCGTCTAGTGGACAAAAGAATACTGGTGAGGGAAATATAACTAGAAGGAAATATAACTAGAAGACGTAGAAAGAAAAAAAAGTATCACTTATCAGTTTTGGTCTAGCTCGTATACCGGGTGAGCTACAAAAGTGTTTTTCGGTGTCACATTTTTTGCCAATTTGGGTGTACTTTTCTCAGATTACATCCTGTAGATTCCACATTTTTGCAGCTGAAATAATTCAGAGAGGTAGTACATATATGGGCCCCGGACTAGACCAAAATTCAGGGGCCTAGCTTTGAATTTGAAATTTTCACAAATGTTTAAACTTTAAATTCTAAACTGCCACTTTGAGGTCTATTTGTGCCGAGACCGTGCATCTAATCGAAAGGCATTCTATCCCACCTTGGAATGTTTTTTTTTCGGCATCTAGGAACCACTTTTTGCAAGATGCCACTAAAGATGCAGATTTTTCAAAATTTTGCAAAATTTCTGTTAGTTCCGGAAATTGACGCAACCGATTTACAGTTTTGGCCCCCTTTTTACCAGTGGAAACCTTTGAACTGATGACCACTTCCGCCGAAAGTGATGTCTCGGTGACGTCATGACGTCTCACATCAAATTATTGCAAAACAATGATCACTGTCATTATTTTTATTACTTCTCTACATCTCCTAGCTAGAGCGCTAGGACTCCTAGCCCTGAGCTGACCTATAGATTCAAAGTTCTCTAAAACTTAGCTTCCAACTTAACAAAAACCAAAAACATACGACATAATCAATATCCGGTCAGGCGTTGAGTTGCTATGACGCTTGTATGACGTGTTCTGACGACAAAATTACGTCAGGGAAACCTTTGACGCGACGGACTTTCGGCCAAAAAGAGGGGCCATTTTTAGGGAAATATAGCTTTTTTTGAAATGTCAAATTTTCTCCTTCAGAGCCCCCTATGTCAGTCTTTTATCTTTTTGGGTAATCTATTGTCGCGCAGTCTCCCCCCAGCCGATAATGATAATCCGTAATAATCCGTTTAATCGGTGGTTGCGTGGGGGCGGCTGTGTTCGCGGATGCTGCCGTGTTGCCGGCGTGTCTGTGGAGGAGATTCGACTACGTGGATGTTCTAAGTCCAACGTATCTTCGTGTGTCGAATCTCTTTTGCCACGCTGCAAGGGGGACCCAACTCTTGGAAATGATCTATTGTCCCTTAGGTCGCTAATTTACATAATGTAAAATTTAATAATTTGGGGATTCCAGCAAGGTTTTATTGTTTAACACAAAACCTGCAAAATGCCAAAAAAAACTAATCGAATAGTAATTAAGAAGAAAAAAAAATTAAAAAAGACAATTCTTAGTTTTCTCAGGAATCTGAAATAAAATAGCGGCGGACGTGAACTTTTCGCGATAAGCTCAGTGGTCCCCAGAAACGTGCTTGACGGGTACACGATTTCTTACTAAATTGGAACTGAGCCATTTGTTGGCTCTGTCCATATCTGCTAGGTCATTGGCATAAAATTTATGGTTAAAAACTTTATGGTTAATAATAACTTACCTTACGCAGAATTTTGCTAATTGCCTAAAATCACTAATTAGCAAGATTGAAAATGAAACAGAAAACCAATGCCACGGACACTGATGAAACCAAACAAAAAACCGAAATACGAAATGCAGAAAAAAGTGAAAAAACTAAAAACAGAAACTTGACGTGATTATTCAATTTAAAATTTGCAATGTTGGCAAGGTTAATTAACCAACGTTTTTTAACCGGTTAATAACCGGTTATTAACGTTAAGAAAAAAACGCTTTAATGATTTTTAACCTGGAAGAAACGTCAAATGTCAATGTCGTTTGTCATTTGTCTACGGTAGACGTATATTTGAGTAATTCCTTGTTTTTAGTTGATTAGTTTGTTGTATTTTTTATAATTAATAATCAAATAATTTAGTTTAATATTGATGGGATAAAATGGGGCGTCGAGAAACCAATATTTGGAAACACTTCAGAAAAATAAAAAAAGCTGGTTGTCAATATGTTAAAGGCCAATGTAAATATTGCTCATGTAAGTACACTTTAAATGCAAGATGTATGGAAAAACATCTTGAATGATATTTTTGGATAAAGACCGCTTGCAATGCAGAGCTCGGCTTGCACACTTTTAATTGCAAGAAACATATTAGCAGTTATTAACCGGATAATTAACCGGTTATTAACAGGTTAATAAGTTAAAAATATTTTTAACCGGTTAATTGCCAACACTGAAAATTCGATCAACATGGAACAGGCTTTAGAGGCAATTTTTGCTTTTTATTTTACCATAATATGTAACACATATGAGTGAGATAGAAGCTGCTCCGAAAGCACTAAGCGTCAACTGTCAAACTAAGTACGACTCTATCGTTTGTCATCTGTCATGGTATTTATGATGTCTGTCAGTCTCAGAATATGTAAACTAATGGAATCCACACGCGCAATTCTCCGCTATATTGACAGCTGTTACCAAAAATGATGAGACGCCATGTTTAAGGCGAAAACCAAACATTTCGTTGGCTATGTGTTTTTCTGCAATAAATTTCTTTTTGCAAGACTTTAATATTGTAAGTAATTGTGTTGTTTACAATAGTGGGATGTGCAGATTACGGTTGTAAAAGCAGCGGCTATAGAAAGGAGTCTGGAGTTACGTTTCACAGGTAAACACATAATGGCGTTTTTCAGCAACAATTAAATTATTTCAAATAACTCTAAAACCAGTTATTTTACATCCGAGTCTTCGAAATATGATTTAGTATATACCGCAGCGAAGTCAATAATGCTATTTTGGGAAATATTTTTCTAATCCTGTAACTTGTAGATAGTTTTTTTATTTAAATTTTTGACCAGTTTTTCCAGTGGCGCAGGAGATGTAATCCCAGGGTAATCAACGACTATTAATTCACAATTATTTTTCTTTATTTAATAGTAAGTCGATGTTTGCTAATAATATTACGTATAATATTACTAATGTTACAAATAGTAATTTAGTTCCATTATTATTTTTAATAAAATATTTTCTTATGTGCTACATTACCAATGCTACGTCACTGGCATTTTCACACTTGACGGATTGGAGCAAACTGGGAACAGACGCCGGCGTCGTATCCTACATCTTCTGGTTTACCTTTTCTAAGCTGACAGTTCTGACACGTACGCCACTTATGTCTCTGCCAGTGACCTAGAAGATATGGACAGAGCTAACAAAAGCCGATATTTTCCTAAAAATGGTCCCATTTTATGGCCGGAAGTCCGGCACTCCTAAGGTTCCCATGACGTAATTGTTATCGCCCGCGTACATGGTACAAGCGTCATACGAGGTGTTCATTATAAAACTTCATCTAGTTGGCTGTGAAATGTGAAAAGAAAAGGATGGAGAAACAAAAGTCCATTTACTTTGATTATGTCATCCTTTTCTGTCAAAATTTCATAGCCTGCTAGATGAAGTTTTGAAGTTTTATAATGAACGCCCCGTACATACCAACTTAAAGGCGAAATAGATATTGATTACGTGTTTGTTTTTTGGTTTTTATTAGGTTGAAAGTTGAGTTTCAGAAAACCCTGGAGGTAGGTCAGCTAAGGGCTAGGAGCCCTAGCGCTCTAGCTAGGATTATCACACAAAAATGATTTGTTCAAAATAAAGAATACGCTTAGTCCATAGTTCTGGAATGATCATGCAAAGCTTTCATTTGCAGACCCAAACAGAAGAGAATGTTTAACGTTTAGAGCACTGTAGATATTTTTCAAATTTGTAGCTATTTATATCATTATAAATTCAAATTAGAACCACATTGTCTTGAAAAGCGCAAAAAATCATGGACATCGTCTAATTATTTTAACGGATTGCTGGTGAACAATGTGGCAATGACGTTAAGCCAGTTTTACAGGTTAACAGATCTGTTCAAGCCGATTGATTAAGTTTTGAGAAAATTTAATTTAAGTTGAAGATTATTTGATTTCGCATCTCATTGTGGGTCAAATCAGGGTGGGAAACAAGAGGTAAGAATGCAGGAGTGAGGAGTGCCAATCTGGCAGAAAAACATCACACCCATCTGCGCAAGTAAAGTTATAAGGCCGCTGTCGCATACCAAGGACGGTAAACAGAACAGGACGGTCCACTGCCATTTAAACAACATAGGTCCAAAACCCCTTCACCAAAGGGAACATCAAAAATCAAGTTACTATTGTGAACGAAAATCCTCCTTCACCATATTATTCAGAATAAAATTTACATGAAGGTTGATTGATAATAAAACTGATATTTGAAAAAAAAAGGAAAACAATGAAAACCAGCAAAAAACTTATTGCAGTGAGCACGCTCCTTCACCACATTATTCAGAATAAAAACTTCAAAATTTGCTAATAATTAAATCGAAATTGGAAAGGAAGAAAAACAGCAAAAACAAGTTACGATTGTGAACACACACCTTCACCATATTAATGAGAATAAAATTTACACGAAGGTTGATTGATAATAAAATTGAAATTTGAAAATCGTGACGTCAGTGAAAAAAATCGTGACGTCAGTATAGTGCGGACTTGGGAGCGATAATGACGTCAATGGGTACGATCCGCCGACAGCAGCAGCTTAGACGTTTAGTAAACGGACGCGTTCAGCCGACACGCCTTTCAGCCGCTTGATGTCAACGGATGAGTGATTTACTAAGCGCAATAATTTAGCGCCGACCATCTCAGCATTTTCCGTTTTTGTTTTTTTCTATGCATTTGGAGAGAGTATTTTGAAATAAACTTTCCTTAAATAATAAAATAATTTAATAATATAATTTCATTTGCTGCACTTGGGAAGTTGGGTCCGCAGTCCCACATCAAAATGGACGGTGAGATCTGTTAAAATCTGTTAATTTGGACAGGTAAATAGGGTATATACTAAAGGGTTAGGACCCTGAAAAGTGTGTCTTGACATCCGGAAATGGTTATAAAAATCATCCGGACTATAGTTAGCTACAACATTTCCATAATAGGTTGTACTTCTAATGCTCTTCACACGTTCGGGTCCTACTACATTTATCGCTTGTAGCAAATTATCTAATGCGGCATTTATTGCAATAAATATTAAATCAACAATTTTAATTTAAAATTAAATCTGTCAGTGTCAGTATTGTCAGTTGTCAGCAAGCAGTGTGTTCACCAGCCAATCATCCGCTGACTATTTTTAATACTGAGCGGTTTTGCGCTGACACTCAGCTGCTGCCGTCGGCGAAAATTACCCATTTATGCTATTTCAAGACCATTGATTTTGTACTACTAGACCCAACTGTAAGTGGCCGAAATACACGCTGTTTCCAAGACCTCCAACATACTTTTTCCTAACCTTCTCTTCCTACCCTTTATTATCAAAACAACGATCCAAGCACTGACGTATGCATGACGTTGCCTGATTTTCTTTCTTTATTATAATAAATATCGTTTTTACATTCTTATTAAGAAACCAAAGGATGGGAATAGTCTTAGCTTAGAGCATCTCGTGTGTCAGCTTTGGTGTCACTATTGTGCCGGTTCCACGACAATGACAAAATATTGGGAGTTTTGTTACGACGAAAGAGTCGTAACGACGAATACGTCGATGCTATATTTACAACAAGTGGTGTCACTATGCCTGGGTCTAGTAGTACAAAGTCACTGTTCAAGACATATTGTTTGACATCTCAGTTCCGTTCCGTTCCGCTTCATGTAGGGTTGAGCAAAATCGGTAATTTTCAATTTTCGGGAAACTTTTCGGTATCTTTCCGGAAAGTTTCGGAAACTTTCCGTTTTGAGGCGGAGCTTACCGTTTCAGAAGCTGGTGGAGTCAGTTGACATTTTGCAGTGCTAATGTTGTCAATGTTATTGCTGGAGAGGAGAGGACAAGAAGTTGACGTATGTCATTTTATTTCAGAATTTATGATATTTTTAATCTTTACAAAATCTTTTGCTAATAAATTTAGTGAATGGGCAATGCATCCAAAAGATATAATGTGAGGATGTTTTTCTGTCACCAACATATATTCAGCGCGCATGTTAGCAGCATTGTCAGTTATTATTGCACT
The DNA here is from genome assembly GCA_951812265.1 of Taphrorychus bicolor. NCBI lineage: Eukaryota > Metazoa > Arthropoda > Insecta > Coleoptera > Curculionidae > Taphrorychus > Taphrorychus bicolor. The sequence goes on along the minus strand of OX638297.1, from coordinate 6,227,680 downwards.
GACCTTTTCAATCCCAACCGCAGCAATTTCAGGTCTGGGAGTGGAAAATATTATGTTTATTATGGAAAACATCTGTCCATCCATCAGCCATTAGCACCAAATGTTCGGTTTCTTTGATTTTATTTCGGACAATCTTTTGAATTTTCAGATAATGCTCATTAAGCAAAGTTGTCGAAAGCTTCTTTCTGGATGGCAGAACATATGCTGGTCGCAAATTTTTTATGAATAATTGAAAATGAGGATCTTCCACAATTCTTAGAAAACTTCCTAGGGAAAAAATGGCTCTTGCAAAGGAATTCATTGTATTTATTTTGTTCTTTCGAATTTATTCTATTCATAAACCCTGATAATGACGACCAAGGCTTGATCATACTAATTGTCGATACAGATGCCCCCTAGAAATAAGATATTACTATTAGGTAGGTACTAATCTTATTTCATTATTATTATGTATAGAACAGTAATAAGTTAAGTAATCTCTATTTTGTCTAAAATAGGCAACTTAATAATTACCTACCCCTAAGGAAGCAGTACAACTAGTACTACAAGAACTATCAGAATCGCAATCAAGTCCTGGTACTGGATCTTTTTGGTTCATGGGCTTATCATCATTGGTGTTGCTGGCTTCATTTAAATTACCCTCTGTATTATAATATAAGCTATGTTTATATTGCAGACAACAATTTAAGTGTCATTTCAATTTTGTTGCGGTTGGCTCTTATTTTGCTCCACAATACTTGCTAATTGCAAATGTTTTGTTATGATTTTTTTTTGGGCCATAATGCTCCCATACGTTTGATTTTATGCGCGGGATTATTATAATGACAAAATAATATTTTAATATTTATAATTTATAAAATGTGCACTTAACCTCCCTTTCTGAAAAAATAAACAAAAAATATATTGAAATGAAAGTTGCCGGTAAAATTCCGAAACTTTCGGAATCTTTCCCGAAACTTTCCCGTAGAAAGTTTCCTCGACTCGTTTCTTACCTTACCGGAAAGTTTTCAATTTGGAAAGTTTCCGAAGTGGAAAGATTCCGCCGTGCCCAACTCTATCTTCATGCGACGGCGGCCTAAGGGCGACGTCAAATACAGCGGAAGTTGGTTAAAAGCGGAACGGAGCGTAATTTGACAGTTGAATTTAAACCAATCAGATAAAAGCTAAAATAGGAATTGACATGTGTAATGACGTTATTGACATGTGTAATGATGTTATTGACATTTCTGCTCCGTTCCGTTCTGCTGTGTGACGGCGGCCTCAGGCGATTGACCTTGAAATTAGCGTAATTCTAATAGCGTTTTCGATTGGCAAAACGAGTTTTGCACCGAGTCGACCGCAGGGCAATTCCAGTTTCTTCAAATATTTGCCTCGGTGCAGTTCCAATAAAACACACAATTCGCATTGCACTTAGGGCAAAACTATCTAGTACAGCTCGTGTCGAAAATGTTGCACTCAGTTTGAAACTGGCTGCACTGGTTTCGCAATAAACAAATTGCACTATTACTTAGTTACTGATAAAGCTAATCTTGATAATGAAACAAGGTGAAAAAGACACATTAATGTTTAATAATACTAGGTGTAGCTTTACTGTAAGTACAAAAATGAAACAACAATTTTTACAGGGTGTTATGGTAGAACTAATACTTGACGTGAAATAAAAACTGAAATGAAAGTAGAAAACCAGTTATTATTATTATTGTTAATATGAAATTATGTTTGGATACAATACGTCAAAAAGAAATAAGGATAATAACATGCGCTTTTAATTTGTACCAGGTATCCCACTGTAATGTTCCATCAATTATATCTGGTTTTATAAAAGATACAGGAAAAGTGTAAATGGAATAGTTTTTTTAACTTCTTATGCGGAGTTGACAAAAAAAGACTTTTTTTTCAAGCGGACTAAAAGTACGTCATTTGTTTTCTCCATACGCACACCTAAAGTGGGCTTTCAAATCCTGAGACCAAAAAAGTAGCAAAAAAGTCCTAGGCAGTAAAAGTAAAGTCAAAAGTCACCGCTAGTGTCATGGTGGCGCATATATAAACGATTTTCATTCACCAAAATTATTTTAATAATAGATGACACCAAATAAACCGATCTGAGTGTATTGCCATCTTTACATTCTGGTTGAAAAAACAAAGGACAGAAATACTCTCAGAGCACTCAAGAGCACCATCCGAAACCGTTATTAGTCGAAATCGCATAGGTTCTCGAATTCTGAATTCGTCTGTTAAATGTCATGCGCGTCATCATATTTATCTGTCAATGTGACATTTATTAATTTAGTATTGAAAATAATGCTACAAATTCTTAGTTTACCATAATCATTGGTTATTATTTAATACATTAAAACCATTGAACATTGAAAACCACCATTCTAACATATTCTATGTATTTTACAAATAATATACACAATTGGGTAAGTACCTAGACCCGCTTAAAGAGGATGAGAGAAAATTGCAAAACTGAACCACTTTGAAATAGATTTCTTATTTCTTGCATGCTTGAAAAAAAAATAGTATATGTTACTCGGAGTAAAAGGTCTTTTTGTGCTTCGCCCAGTTGCAGGCCTCAGCTTCGCTTCGGCCGTCAATCTCTGGGCTCAGCACGAAAAGACCCACTTTTACTCCTAGTGACATAATCTACTATTTTTCTCTTTTTGGACAGGGCAGTGTCCAAAATTAAGTTTACATTTTACCGACGCGTCCGTTACAAAACGGCCAATCCAAGTACCATTAAGGGCAAAATTCACATAATTAAATATAAATGCTCGGTTCCTAAGTGTTCACTTTGTAATGTTGACTTATGTTTTGTTTGTATTAATTATAATAAATGGTCACTACTGAAATCTACTTATTTCATGAAGATTTTATTTTACTGTCATAATGTTGATAATGATAGGTATTCATTTTGAGCATTTTGGACGTTAGTGGCCAAAATACTATTTTGACCAGGACAAAAAAAAAGATAAAAACCAGTAGTTAAAACCACCCTGTACAAAATTAACCAACCTTTGTTAGAATTAGGGCTGAAACTGGTAAAAAAATGACTCACATTGTCTAAAAATGCATATTTGAAAAAAAAAATTAATATTTTAAATTGTGGTTTTTGGGGAAATTAGCAGAGTTCCAAGGAATAAAATAAGTGAAATTTGACTAACGAAGCCTCAAAATGAAAATTTGGTAGTTCTCAAAAAAAAAATGAAAATGGGTGAAAGTAACTAAGGTTCTAAAAATGCAGTTTTCAAGTTTTTGAAGAAATCTAGGTTAAAATTAGTGCTACAATTATTTAAAAAATACACAAAGCGTCTAAAAGTGCAAATTTAAAGCATTTGAAAAAATCCAGGTTAAAATTAGGGCTAAAATTGGTTAAAAACGCCTCAAAATGAAAATTGGATGTGTCTCGATGAAGTCCAGGTTAAGATTAGAGTCAAAAATGGATGAAAATGAATTAGAGATTTTAAAAATGCTATATTGTTTTTAGAGGTCTGGGTTAGATTATGGCCAAACATATTTAAAAAATACACAGGACGTCTAAAAGTGGAAATTTGAAGAATTTTTCTTGAAGAAATTTAAGTTAGAATTAGGGCTAAAGTTGGTAAAAAATAACTCACATTTTTTAAAAATGCATATTTGGAAAAGAAGTGATTTAAATATTTTAAATTATGGTTTTTGGAAAAATTAGCAGAGTTTCACGGAATAAAAAAAGTGAAATTTGACCAAAGAAGCCTCAAAATAAAAATTTCTTGTTTTCAGAGAAAGTCAGGTTTGGAATAGGGCCAAAAATGGGTGAAGAGTAACTTAAAGGTTCTAAAAATGCAATTCCCAAGTTTTTGAAGGAGTCTAGGTTAAAATTAACGCTAAAATTATTTACAAAATACACAAAGCGTCTAAAAGTGCAAATTTGGTGCATTTGAAAAAATCCAGGTTAAAATTAGGGCTAAAATTAATTGGACATAATATAAAAATAATTAGGACACAATAAAAGTGGAAATTTGAAGAATTTTTCTTGAAGGAATTTAAGTTAGAATTAGGGCTAAAATTGGTAAAAAATAACTCACATTTTTTAAAAATGCATATTTGGAAAAGAAGTGATTTAAATATTTTTAATTATGGTTTTTGGAAAAATTAGCAGAGTTTCAAGGAATAAAAAAAGTGAAATTTGACTAAAGAAGCCTCAAAATAAAAATTTCTTGTTTTCAGAGAAAGTCAGGTTTGGAATAGCGCCACAAATGGGTGAAGAGTAACTTAAAGGTTCTAAAAATGCAATTTCCAAGTTTTTGAAGGAGTCTAGGTTAAAATTAACGCTAAAATTTTTAAAAAAATACACAAAGCGTCTAAAAGTGCAAATTTGGAGCATTTGGAAAAATTCAGGTTAACTAAAATTGGTTAAAACCACCTCAAAATGAAAATTTGATGTCTCTTGAGGAAGTCGGGTTAAGATTAGAGTTAAAAATGGATGAAAAATGAATTGGAGATTTAAAGAATGCTATTTTGGAGTTCTTCGAGTTCTGAAGTTCTGGGTAAGATTATGTCCAACAACATTTAAAAAATACACAAGGCGTCTAAAAGTGGAAATTTGAAGAATTTCTCTTGAAGAAATTTAAGTTAGAATTAGGGCTAAAATTGGTAAAAAATAACTCACCTTTTCTAAAAATTCATATATGGAAAAAAATTATTTAAATCCTTTAAATTATGTTTTTTTGAAAAAATTAGCAGAGTTCCAAGGAATTAAATAAGTGAAATTTGACTAAAGACGCCTCAAAATAAAAATTTGATTTTTTTGAGGAAGCCAGGTTAAGATTATGGTCAAAAATGGATGAAAAATTAATATGAGATTCTATAAACGCTATTTTGGAGTGTGTGGAGTTCAGGGTAAGATTATGACCAAAGATATTTTAAAAATACACAGAGCGCCTAAAAGTGAAAATTTGAAGAATTTCTCTTGAAAAAATTCAAGTTAGAATTAGGGCTAAAACTGGTAAGAAATCATTCACATTGTCTAAAAATGCATATTTGAAAAAAACATATTTAAAAATTATGGTTTTTGGAAAAATTGGCAGAGTTCCAAGGAATAAAATAAGTGAAATTTGACTAACGAAGCCTCAAAATAAAAATTTCTTGTTTACAGAGAAATTCAGGTTTGGAATAAAGCCAAAAATGGGTGAAGAGTAACTTAATGGTTCTAAAAATGCAATTTTCAAGTTTTTGAAGAAGTCTGGGTTAAAATTAGTGTTAAAATTATTTAAAAAATACACAAAGCGTCTAGAAATGCAAATTTGGAGAATTTGCAAAAATTCAGGTTAAAATTAGGGTTAAAATTAGTTAAAGCGCCTCAAAATTAAAATTTTATGTTTCTTAAGGAAGTCAGGTTAAGATTAGAGTCAAAAATGGATGAAAAATTAATTAGCTATTTTAAAAATGCTATTTTGGAGCTTTTGGAGTGTTGGGTAAGATTATGGCCAAAGACATTTAAAAATACACAGGACGTCTAAAAGTGGAAAATTGAAGAATTTCTCTTGAAGAAATTTAAATTAGAATTAGGGCTAAAATTGGTAAAAAATAACTAATATTTTCTAAAAATGCATATCTGGAAAATAAAAGATTTAAATCCTTTAAATTATGGTTTTTGGAAATTAGCAGAGTTCCAAGGAATAAAATAAGTGAAATTTGACTAAAGAAGCCTCAAAATAAAAATTTCTTGTTTTCAGAGAGAGTCAGGTTTGGAATAGGGCCAAAAATTGGTGAAGAGCAACTTAAAGGTTCTAAAAATGCAATTTCCAAGTTTTTGTAGGAGTCTAGGTTAAAATTAACGCTAAAATTATTTAAAAAATACACAAAGCGTCTAAAAGTGCAAATTTGGAGCATTTGAAAAAATCCAGGTTAAAATTAGGGCTAAAATTGTTTAAAAACACTTCAAAATGAAAATTTGATGTGTCTTGAGGAAGTCCAGGTTAAGATTAGAGTCAAAAATGGATGAAAATGAATTAGAGATTTTAAAAATGCTATATTAAAGTTTTTAGAGGTCTGGGTTAGATTATGGCCAAACATTTTAAAAAAATACACGGGGCGTCTAAAAGTGGAATTTTGAAGAATTTTTCTTGAAGAAATTTAAGTTAGAATTAGGGCTAAAATTGGTAACAAATAACTCACATTTTTTAAAAATGCATATTTGGAAAAGAAGTGATTTAAATATTTTAAATTATGGTTTTTGGAAAAATTAGCAGAGTTTCAAGGAATAAAAAAAGTGAAATTTGACCAAAGAAGCCTCAAAATAAAAATTTCTTGTTTTCAGAGAAAGTCAGGTTTGGAATAGGGCCAAAAATGGGTGAAGAGTAACTTAAAGGTTCTAAAAATGCAATTTCCAAGTTTTTGAATGAGTATAGGTTAAAATTAACGCTAAAATTATTTACAAAATACACAAAGCGTCTAAAAGTGCAAATTTGGAGCATTTGAAAAAATCCAGGTTAAAATTAGGGCTAAAATTGGTTAAAAACGCCTCAAAATGAAAATTTGATGTGTCTTGAGGAAGTCCAGGTTAAGATTAGAGTCAAAAATCGATGAAAATGAATTACAGATTTTAAAAATGCTATATTAAAGTTTTTAGAGGTCTGGGTTAGATTATGGCCAAACATATTTAAAAATACACAGGGCGTCTAAAAGTGGAAATTTGAAGAATTTTTCTTGAAGGAATTTAAGTTAGAATTAGGGCTAAAATTGGTAAAAAATAACTCACATTTTTTAAAAATGCATATTTGGAAAAGAAGTGATTTAAATATTTTAAATTATGGTTTTTGGAAAAATTAGCAGAGTTTCAAGGAATAAAAAAAGTGAAATTTGACTAAACAAGCCTCAAAATAAAAATTTCTTGTTTTCAGAGAAAGTCAGGTTTGGAATAGCGCCAAAAATGGGTGAAGAGTAACTTAAAGGTTCTAAAAATGCAATTTCCAAGTTTTTGAAGGAGTCTAGGTTAAAATTAACGCTAAAATTTTTTAAAAAATACACAAAGCGTCTAAAAGTGCAAATTTGGAGCATTTGGAAAAATTCAGGTTAACTAAAATTGGTTAAAACCACCTCAAAATGAAAATTTGATGTCTCTTGAGGAAGTGGGGTTAAGATTAGAGTTAAAAATGGATGAAAAATGAATTGGAGATTTAAAGAATGCTCTTTTGGAGATCTTCGAGTTATGAAGTTCTGGGTAACATTACGTCCAACAACATTTAAAAAATACACAAGGCGTCTAAAAGTGGAAATTTGAAGAATTTCTCTTGAAGAAATTTAAGTTAGAATTAGGGCTAAAATTGGTAAAAAATAACTCACCTTTTCTAAAAATTCATATATGGAAAAAAATTATTTAAATCTTTTAAATTATGTTTTTTTGAAAAAATTAGCAGAGTTCCAAGGAATTAAATAAGTGAAATTTGACTAAAGACGCCTCAAAATAAAAGTTTGATTTTTTTGAGGAAGCCAGGTTAAGATTATGGTCAAAAGTGGATGAAAAATTAATAGGAGATTCTATAAACGCTATTTTGGAGTGTGTGGAGTTCAGGGTAAGATTATGACCAAAGATATTTTAAAAATACACAGAGCGCCTAAAAGTGAAAATTTGAAGAATTTCTCTTGAAAAAATTCAAGTTAGAATTAGGGCTAAAACTGGTAAGAAATCATTCACATTGTCTAAAAATGCATATTTGAAAAAAACATATTTAAAAATTATGGTTTTCGGAAAAATTGGCAGAGTTCCAAGGAATAAAATAAGTGAAATTTGACTAACGAAGCCTCAAAATAAAAATTTCTTGTTTACAGAGAAAGTCAGGTTTGGAATAAAGCCAAAAATGGGTGAAGAGTAACTTAATGGTTCTAAAAATGCAATTTCCAAGTTTTTGAAGAAGTCTGGGTTAAAATTAGTGTTAAAATTATTTAAAAAATACACAAAGCGTCTAGTAATGCAAATTTGGAGAATTTGCAAAAATTCAGGTTAAAATTAGTTAAAGCGCCTCAAAATTAAAATTGTGTGTTTCTTGAGGAAGTCAGGTTAAGATTAGAGTCAAAAATGGATGAAGAACTAATTAGCTATTTTAAAAATGCTATTTTGGAGTTTTTGGAGTTCTGGGTAAGACTATGGCCAAAGACATTTAAAAATACACAGGACGTCTAAAAGTGGAAATTTGAAGAATTTCTCTTGAAGAAATTTAAATTAGAATTAGGGCTAAAATTGGTAAAAATGAACTAATATTTTCTAAAAATGCATATCTGGAAAATAAAAGATTTAAATCCTTTAAATTATGGTTTTTGGAAAATAGCAGAGTTCCAAGGAATAAAATAAGTGAAATTTGACTAAGGAAGCATCAAAATAAAAATTTCTTGTTTTCAGAGAAAGTCAGGTTTGGAATAGGGCCAAAAATGGGTGAAGAGCAACTTAAAGGTTCTAAAAATGCAATTTCCAAGTTTTTGAAGGAGTCTAGGTTAAAATTAACGCTAAAATTATTTAAAAAATACACAAAGCGTCTAAAAGTGCAAATTTGAAGCATTTGGAAAAATTCAGGTTAACTGAAATTGGTTAAAACTACCTCAAGGAATAAAATAAGTGAAATTTGACTAAAGAAGCTTTAAAATAAAAATTTCATGTTTTCAGAGAAATTCAGGTTTGGAATAAAGCCAAAAATGGGTTAAGAGTAACTTAATGGTTCTAAAAATGCAATTTTCAAGTTTTTGAAGAAGTCTGGGTTAAAATTAGTGTTAAAATTATTTAAAAAATACACAAAGCGTCTAGAAATGCAAATTTGGAGAATTTGCAAAAATTCAGGTTAAAATTAGGGTTAAAATTATTTAAAGCGCCTCAAAATTAAAATTTTATGTTTCTTGAGGAAGTCAGGTTAAGATTAGAGTCAAAAATGGATGAAAAATTAATTAGCTATTTTAAAAATGCTATTTTGGAGTTTTTGGAGTTCTGGGTAAGACTATGGCCAAAGACATTTAAAAATACACAGGACGTCTAAAAGTGGAAATTTGAAGAATTTCTCTTGAAGAAATTTAAATTAGAATTAGGGCTAAAATTGGTAAAAAATAACTAATATTTTCTAAAAATGCATATCTGGAAAATAAAAGATTTAAATCCTTTAAATTATGGTTTTTGGAAAATAGCAGAGTTCCAAGGAATAAAATAAGTGAAATTTGACTAAAGAAGCCTCAAAATAAAAATTTATTGTTTTCAGAGAAATTCAGGTTTGGAATAAAGCCAAAAATGGGTGAAGAGTAACTTAATGGTTCTAAAAATGCAATTTTCAAGTTTTTGAAGAAGTCTGGGTTAAAATTAGTGTTAAAATTATTTAAAAAATACACAAAGCGTCTAGAAATGCAAATTTGGAGAATTTGCAAAAATTCAGGTTAAAATTAGGGTTAAAATTAGTTAAAGCGCCTCAAAATTAAAATTTTATGTTTCTTGAGGAAGTCAGGTTAAGATTAGAGTCAAAAATGGATGAAAAATGAATTGGAGATTTTAAAAATGCTATTTTGGAGTTTTTCGAGTTCTGAAGTTCTGGGTAAGATTATGTCCAACAACAATTAAAAAATACACGAGGCGTCTAAAAGTGGAAATTTGAAGAATTTCTCTTGAAGAAATTTAAGTTAGAATTAGGGCTAAAATTGGTAAAAAATAACTCACGTTTTCAAAAAATTCAATTTGAAAAAAAAATGATTTAAATCTTTTAAATTATGGTTTTTTGGAAAAATTTGCAGATTCCCAAGGAATAAAATAAGTGAAATTTGCCTAAAGACGCTACAAAATAAAAATTTGATTTTTTTTTAGGAAGTCAGGTTACGATTAGGGTGAAAAATGGATGAAAAATTAATTAGAGATTCTAAAAATGCTATTTTGGAGTGTGTGGAGTTCAGGGTAAGATTATGACCAAAGACATTTTAAAAATACACAGAGCGCCTAAAAGTGAAAATTTGAAGAATTTCTCTTGAAGAAATTCATGTTAGAATTATAGCTAAAACTGGTAAAAAATCATCATGTCTAAAAATGCATATTTGAAAAAAAAATATTTAAAAACTATGGTTTTTGGAAAAATTGGCAGAGTTCCAAGGAATAAAATAAGTGAAATTTGACTAAAGAAGCCTCAAAATAAAAATTTCTTGTTTTCAGAGAAATTCAGGTTTGGAATAAAGCCAAAAATGGGTGAAGAGTAACTTAATGGTTCTAAAAATGCAATTTTCAAGTTTTTGAAGAAGTCTGGGTTAAAATTAGTGTTAAAATTATTTAAAAAATACACAAAGCGTCTAGAAATGCAAATTTGGAGAATTTGCAAAAATTCAGGTTAAAATGGGGGTTAAAATTAGTTAAAGCGTCTTAAAATTTAAATTTTATGTTTCTTGAGGAAGTCAGGTTAAGATTAGAGTCAAAAATGGATGAAGAATTAATTAGCTATTTTAAAAATGCTATTTTGGAGCTTTTGGAGTTTTGGGTAAGATTATGGCCAAAGACATTTAAAAATGCACAGGGCGTCTAAAAGTGGAAATTTGAAGGATTTTTCTTGAAGAAATTTAAGTTAGAATTAGGGCTAAAATTGGATAAAAATAACTCACCTTTTCCAAAAATGCACATTTGGAAAAAAATGATTTAAATCTTTTAAATTATGGTTTTTTGGAAAAATTGGTAGAGTTTCAAGGAATAAAATATGTGAAATTTGACTAAAGACGCCTCAAAATAAAAATTTGATTTTTTTTTAGAAAGCCAGGTTAAGATTAGGGTCAAAAATGGATGAAAAATTAATTAGAGTTTCTAGAAATGCTATTTTGGAGTGTGTGGGGTTCAGGGTAAGATTATGACCAAAGACATTTTAAAAGGAAAAAAGTTAGAAAATTCTTATGAGTAAATCAGTGAGATAGTCAAAAATAAAATATTTTGTTGATACACGGATTTTTTGTAGTTTGTGGCTCTGTATATTACTTAGTTTTTATTAACATTTTTTGAAAACTTCAAAAATAATCAATACCTTACTACCACTTATCTAACAATTGGTTAGTTATTTTGAATATATTTTTCTATGAATTGTTAATAAATTTAAGTGGGCTTTGTTAGATTAAAAATTTGAACCAAGGATTATATTATTTATGTTTTGATGTTAAACTTAGTAAACATTTCGAAAACGTATGAAAAGAAGATATACATGAAAAGAAAATGAGTTTTAAGGCTAACGTAGATAGTGATCTTCCAAAATTTAATTGGGTGGACTCTTGGGTATTATTAAATCAATAATTATGGAGCCTTGTGTAACTGTTCCATAAAGTTTAATTGATCACGTGAGGTTTCTTTCTCGGTTTAGAGCATTTTCAAAAGTGATGACTGTATAAATTCATAACACCTGTAGAAGAACACCCCTATCAGGGAATATACCTCAGAAACTACTACTATGTTATAAGATTACCAAATTAGTCTTATTAATGGGTACAATGTAGAGTGCAATGTGTAATTTTTGTTTTTATATACATACAATTACAAAAGAAAGGAGAAAATGTCATAATATGTTAGTTCGAGAGAGTATTAAATAAATACCCTGTATAAAAAATTGGAAGTGGATTTTACCTCGAATATAATGAATTCCTAAAAAAACCAAAATACAATTTATTAAGTATAATATTACCAAACTTCATTTGCACATACCGACATTAAAATAAGTTTAGTGGTTTGTGTTATTCCCATTTACATCATTTTGAACTGTACAACCGTCAGAATTTAACATACTATTGTGGGAAAAGTCGCAAGTAGTCGCACAACATTTTAACAGAAAATCTTACAGGACATCCTAATCTATAAGTTTTTACTTTATTACCGGTAAACTCTTTTAAATAAAAAATATATTTCTTAGAGAAAGAAGCAGACATAATTTCTTTTTATACTTCGACAAGGGGATACAATTACCTCTCTTATCAAAATATGTTAATATATTTTGGGTATTTAGCGGAGCTAAAATAAAGTAAATACATCCAGAAATTTGATCTGTAGTAAATATTGTGTAAAAGGGGTAAAGTTTTGATAAAGCGAATTTCTAAAATATGCGTCTTTAAAATTATCATATACCATAAGTTGAAAAGATATCTAAGGGGCCAACTTCGAATTAACATATTGACTATTTACCGAATTTATCTTTAGCGAAATAGATCGCTTGTTGAAGAGGGTTAATTAATTAAACGAAATTAAAGCATTACTTGCAAAAGTAATGAATTTTATTTTTTCTATTATGACCAAGAAATCGCGAAAATGCGCCTGTGTGCGACGTTTAGCAGAGTATCAAACTCATTTCTCTATCAGGCAGAGTCTTTCTGTCAGGTTCGAGGTATACCATACTGATGAGCTCTATTAAGAGCGAAACCGGTCTATGGTTCTTCTGCCTGATAGAGAAATGAGTTTGATACTCTGCTAAACGTCGCCCCCAAACAATATAGGTACGAAATCTGGGCCATTTCTCTGTGGGAAGTGACAATATTGCAGAAAACTGGTTTTTGGATCGCTTCACAATAAGTAACTAAGTTTGTTTACTACTTTATAGGAGGTTTACTAAAAAAGAAACATTTGTAAACTTATTCATACTATTTATTTCGTATAAATAGTTCCCAAAAATAAAATAACTTTTGAATACAATCCATAATAGGTACAGGAAAAACATAATTTAGTGTGAAACAAATTCTCATATAGTCAGGTCAGAACTGCCAAAAGAAATTATGTATTATTTACGATATTTAATAACAGATTTCACTTCTACCACACTAGATAACAAAAGGAATGTTTTAAAAAGTATTTTGAGTGCACAAAAAAATTATTTTACCGCCTTTTGACACTAGAAAAATTTGTGAAAAATAGAGATTTACTTTAAGGATAGAATTTTGGAATGGTTGCTATATATTATGGTAACTAAATATTTTACAGGTTTACTCTACTAATATTATTATGCTGCCTAAACTTTCTTTTTATTAATATTTAGACACGTTATATAACAAAGTTGATTTGACATATTTCTAAAATTATGATTAATGACATGACTAGAGTTATCACAAAAACCAGACAGTTAATGTTAATATCGGATTTACAGTTATTTGTCCACAGATATGGGCATGAAAAAAAGTTCTAAACTATCTGTGTAGGCAGACGCGACCAATTTTAGGTATTGGCATAATGCAAAATTTGACAAAAAACTTAAATGTAAAAATACCAGTGACATTGTATTAGTAGACACCAACACGGCGATACAGTTATTTGTTGTCAAAGCATCAACACCGCAATACGTTCGCCATTCTATTCACAATTAATATAAGAAACCTTAAACATTCTGATCGAAAGGCGAATGAGAAGTTTTGCTCTTGAACAGATATTATACGGGGTGTTTATTAGAAAACGTTACATAGAAGGCTATGCATGTTTTATATAAATTGATGACATAATCATAGTAAATGAGCATTTGTTCCTTTATCATTTTCTTTTGATATTTCACAGCCAACTTGGTGACGTTAGAACACTCCATAGTTTAACAGCGTAGCCGAGTGAGAGGCGATGCGAGGAACACACTTGCGATATACAAATAAAGCCAGTAAACCCCCAAGTATCGAGTATTCGGATCTTTACGTTTTGTTTAGTCAATATTCAGCTTTACACAAACTAAGATCTTATAGATCACCGTATGCTCCGTCAAGACATTCTCCAAACCACAGGAGACCTATAAAAACCATCCACAAACAAAAGAAAGGTGTGTATACGAGGTCTTCATTAGAAATTGTCATCTAGAAGGCAACGACATTAAAGGATAACGTAAACAAAGAAAGCAGAAGTTTGTTCCTTCATCGTTTTGTTTTGACATTTTACAGCCATCTAGATGACGTTTATAAACGAACACCCCCTACTGTATGAGAGCTAAATGAGATCCGTTGTCTATATATATATGATCTGTTTCACTCAACAAACAGCCAAACGTTAACGTTTGTGAAACATTTGCTAATCTTTCAATTATTAGTCTACAAGTCAATACTTAGCAACTATACAACACCTAAAAAACATTTTTATTCTTTTATAACCAATCAGTCTCAAATAATCCATTCTAATTTAGCCAAATTTTCTCTATGAAATACCTGAGAAAATTTTGATCCTATTTTCATAGTTCTATATAATATACCTAATACTAGCATTGACATTAGTTAGATGAAGTGTAAGTGTTATATAACTAAGTGCACCAAACATATATAAAGCTCCTCACTTGAGTATTTGTATTATTTCATTTTAAAGGCAATATTCTTTGATTGCACAAAAATACGTTCTGCCTCCACTGTAAGTGTAAAGTTAAACACATTTGTTATACTCTTACTCACACTTGCGTCTAGCTCAAGTCATGGTTAGAGATAAATAATGCCGTCTTATTTATTAAAAATAATATATAAATATTTAGTTCTTTGATTTTATTTTTTTTGTTCTTATCATACCCTTCTGTCAAATATTGCACAATTATAACCTAGGTGAATTCAAATAAATACATTCTGTACCTATCAGCTATTTGGTCGTAAATAAATAAACTCCTATATGTGAAAAGTAGGATATTTTATGCAGGATATGATCGCGCTTTTAAATCTCAAGTTCCTACAGAAAGCCCCGAAGAAGAGCAGGCTTCAATACAGTTGGATCGCTGAAAGAATACCGATCAAAAGAAATTATGCGGCACGTATGTTAGATTTGCCTGCCTATTTTACACCCAATAATAAGAAAAGAAACAACAGATAAAATGTTGTCTGGGGTTAGGCAATACGTCCTCAACAAATAGCATTGTCAGATTAACGTGTGTCAGTGTGACGTGTTTTTCCTTAATTTTGAAATCGCCATTTTTCTGCCTTTTTTCAATGATAAAGTGCATCGAATAGCCAAATCAGTTCTTTTTAGGACGACGGGTTTTATAGGCTTCTTATTAGTGAGAATATTCAACCTAATTGATGGAATAGATAGTGCTTTGATCAATGTAAACATGCGAGTTTCTGGGAATGCTTCCAGTCGCGACAACGGACCAATTTCGATTTTGAACTCCCAAGAGAGGAGAGAGGTACGAAGAAACATATGTAATATTTCATGCTGCTTTCCATTTATTATTATTAATGGTGTTATTAATGGAAATATTAATATTTTTGATGGTTGTAAATACCCCATGAACCGCATTTAAAGCCAGAAAGTTATTAGAAATGGACTCCATGTCCATATGTGTCCATCCTACCAATCCATATGTGTAATGGAACTAGATAAATACTAGAAGAAAATCATGTGTAAGGATAGTACGTCATACATAAGAGGAGAAATGCGAAAAAAAACTCTCAAGTCACAAGCACGGCAACTTGTTTTCAATCTGTGTGAGAAAAAAAAGGGCGGGCCTTTAGAGTGGCGTCTGTTCAAGAGGTGCATATCTAAACCACTTTCTGCAGTTTCACTGCAGCTTTCAAATAATCACTAATAATCTGTACTCCTTATTTTAGAGGGTAGCTGCTGCTCTAAAAATTTCTAAAAGGACAGTGTACAGGGTATCCCATTTTCGGCACTTTTGAGGGGTATCTCCCTTATTTTTAAAGATAGAGGGTTGCGGTTTTCACGACAGTGTGCTACTTTTTTGTGAAACTAAAGATGGCGCCAGCAGAATTTTTATAGCCCTTTTGGTTTTTGAGATACAGGGTGGAATTGAAAAGTATCGCTTTTGAGGCACCCCCCGTATTACAGTTATGTTTAAACTTATCGAAGAAGTTAAAACGCATTCTTAAACAATTTTTTCCGTGGAATCCAGTGGCGTTGTTAGTTCTTTCCTAGCAACTTCAGTTTTTGAGTTACGAAGCAAATATATGTTTTTTTAAATGGAACACCCCGTATATTATCTTTTTATTTTATTAGTCATAATGTGGGATTTCCAAAAATATATAATTGTATGCAATTGTTTTCAAAACGAAGCTCAGAATTTAAGATTTTCTTAAATTTTCATTTTTGTCCAATTCGTTGGTAGTAGGCTATGGCTAGATGGCTAGCTTATTTGAAACAAAAGGCAATATGTCAAAAACTTTGTGGTTTTGTCACTCTTTGTTTTTATTAGTAATATGCTTGTTGTTTTGGTATTTCTATTTTACTATTTAGCTGCTAATTAAATTAATTTTGTTACAATAATGGCGGTTTACGAAAATTATGAGAAGTATGATATGTTGGTTTGTTTTATACAATCTAATGAAAATCACCAAGAAGCTTCGGAAGTATATTTCCAAAGGTAAAGTATTTTGCACGCTATGGTTAGGATACCATCTTAGGGGTCGTTTTTGCTATTATTAGATATCCAGAGAGAAGGCAACCTTTCCCAGACATATTTGCCCGAATTAAATCAAATCTAGTAGAGCACGGATCATTTGTCCAGCCCAGGCCTAATTCATACTCCAAACAAGATAGAGAGAGAAAAGAGATAAACGTATTGGGTTATGTAGAAGCAAAGCCTTCATCTTCTTGCAAGCATATAGAGGAAGCAACTGGTGTATCCAAGTCTGATGCTCAGAGAATTTTGAAAAAATATAGGTATCACCCCTATAAATTCCACATAGTTCAACGTTTACACCCTGGCGATGCCGAGCGCAGAATGTTGTTTTGCCAATGGTATTTACAACAAATCCATACTGATGAATCTTTTGGCAGACTCGTTATTTGGTCCGATGAATGTTATTTTTCAAGTGCGGCAATTTTTAATCGCCATAATACTAGACATTGGTCCACAGAAAATCACCATTTAACTTTTGAGAGGGCACAACAAGGACGTTTTGGGGTTGGAGTCTCGTGTTTCATTTTTGGAAGACGCATAGTCTACAGAATTATTGAAGGAGGTCTGACAGCGCATCGTTACCGAGAAATTCTTGAGGAAGTTATTCCAGAACTGATGGAAAATGTTCCCTTGGCCCTTTATAATGCCGTTTTTTTTCAACAGGATGGTGCCCCAAGCCACAACTCTGCCCTTTTAAGGGAATTTTTAGACGATAACTTTCCTCAAAGGTGGATTGGTACCTACGGACCTGTAAGGTGGCCCCCTCGATCTCCCGATCTTTCAATTTTGGATTTTTTTTTATGGGGTTTTATGCAAAATGAAGTCTATAAAACACAGTATCAGTCTCGAGCGGAGCTTCTTGCGGCAATCAATTTAACTTTCCAAAATTTGCAAAGAAGGCCTATGATTCTTTTTAACGCGATTAGAAGAATAACGAAAATGTGCCAATTTTGCATACAGGAAAATGGCCGTCATTTTGAAAACCACCTTTAAAAACTGTTTACTTAATTATGTTGAATGCTGTAATAAATAACTAATAACTGAGATACTGAGATTTAAAAAAGATTTTTTGTATTAAATTTGAAGATGTTATAAATTAGAATAATTATTACTTACATCGATTCTGTTCCTAATAATATTTTAGCCATAGCCTACTACTTACGAATTGGACAAAAATAAAAATTTAAGAAAATCTTAAATTCTGAGCTTTGTTTTGAAAATATTTGCATACAATTATATATTTTTGGAAAGCCCACATTATGACTAATAAACTAGAAAAATAATATACAGAGTGTTCCATTTAAAAAAACATATATTTGCTTCGTAACTCAAAAACTGAAGTTGCTAGGAAAGAACTGACTACGCCATTGGATTCTACGGAAAAAATTATTTAAGATTGCGTTTTAACTTCTTGGATAAGTTTAAAGATAACTGTGATGCGGGGGGTGCCTCAAAAGCGATACTTTTCAATTCCACCCTGTATCTCAAAAACCAAAAGGGCTATAAAAATTCTGCTGGCGCCATCTTTAGTTTCACAAAAAAGTAGCACACTGTCGAGAAAACCGCAACCCTCTATCTTTAAAAATCAGGGAGATACCCCGTAAAAGTGCCGAAAATGGGATACCCTGTACGCCATCAAGAAGGGTACAGAAAATCATGCAATTCCCAACTTACCTGAAAGTTGCAAAATGGCGATTTTTTAATACTTTGTACGATATGTATAAAGAAAGCGAGTTATTGTTAATTTGAAGAAAAATCATTGCGCCCCCTGGGGGAATGTTTACCAGACAACATAGGTAGGAAGTCTCGGCCATTTGTCTGTGGGCAGTGGCAATGTCGGCAGAAAACTGGTTTTTGGATCACTTGGACACACAAAACAAATGTGGGGAGAGGTACTGGATCAATGTAATAATAACATATGGATACGACATACAAAAGACATTAAAACATATGGTACAACCGAAAACATGTCTTAGTAAATATTGAGATAGAACCAATAATTATATACTTTAATGAAAGATCAGATTCAAAATGTGAGTCTCACAGTTCTAGCTTAGTTCAATTTTGTACCATTGTTTTTATATGTATAAGGAATATAATAATTATTCATTGCACCTTTCTGGAAAAACTCATAAATGTCACCAGAATCGGTGTTGAAACAAAATACTTAAAAACGGCATCAGGAATAATAACTGGAAATAAGTTGGAAATATACGAAAACCAAGACGAATCCATCGGAGCAGAGAAATTGAGCAGAGGAATGAGACTTCCAAACCACTGCCTATTCAAGTGATCAACCTCCATTAATCGATGCTTAGACCACCAACCACCAATGCAGTGAAGCAAGAAGCAAGAAGTAAAAGTACCAAGTAAATTGCAAAGTTCAAGAGACACCTAAAAGGAAGCACTAAAAAGGAACAGTTGAAACCTCACACAAGCCCTACCCTACCAACATATCGCATCTTTGGAGAAACAACGACATAAATACATATTTTTCAAATTTGCATTTTTGTCGATAGTCGTCAGAAGATATCAAGTAGACATGCACAAGAGTAGACCACCAAATACAATCAACCCCACGATAACAGAAAATGAAAAAATTATCGGGAGCTGAGCACGCAGTGATGAAATTATCCTATGGAGGCAGATGACACTGGAATGGTCAATACAATGGACCCTGAACAACAACAGAATCTGAATAAGCCTTTGGGACTCTTTCAAAAAAGTAATCAAGGAAAAATAATAGTCATAGTAGATAACAGCAGCCTTTATTAAAGGGAAGGTTACCGCTCCAGCAAAATTTCAACTAAAAAAAGCAGTGCTAATGCAGGATATGCTTAAACAATCTTTGTAGACAGAGGAGTGTTCTAATGTGAGCTAGTACTATAGTTAAAACGAATTATTGAAGTCAAAAGCTCTTTTACGACGGCTTTTTACAAACGCGTCTTCAAGAGATGGGATAAAACCATAGCGGACATGCAGGTTATATGATATGAACGTTGCTAGTATGCCTTACCGTTGGGCAGTTATCTTTTACGTTTACGTTACAACCCTCCTTTACCACTAGAGGCCTCCCGAATCGTCGCTGCACATGGGACTTTATACTATCCGCATCTCCAGTTTTTATGTCCAATAAAGTAAAGCATAGGAGTGGTGTTTTTCTAGCCGTTCCTGCAGTTCTACTCACCAGTATCCAGCAAGGACAGTTCCCATGTCTTGTATATTTAGATAGAAAATAAAAGTAAAAGCCCCTTTGAGTTTTCCTGGAATAGCTTAATTATATTTCTTTTTGTATTATTTGTTTTATTCACGAGCGATATCCATAATACAATTTGCCGTTTATTTAAAGTGAGTCCACAGTACAGATAATGCGGAATTGGAATCACACCCGTTTATAGGTTAACGTAACTCGAAACTCAACCCAGAAAACTTTGATTTGATTCTTATAAAGTTTACAACCTTGCATTGACATCACGCCGGCATTCTTTTAGCGATCCAACTGTATGTACAGAAGTAAAATACAAAAACTTCAGGGGCATTTTGACCTGAAATGGAGATGATACTAGGTAGTAAAGACAAACATTTACGTTCGCCATTATATTCAGAATTAATATAAAAAAAAATCCCAAACATTCTGATAGAAGGATGAATGAGATAATTTCGTCGCCTTCCGGTAACATAAGGTATAAGGTTGATTGGAACACGGATTTTACAATATGTTAAACTTTTTCTCCCCCTTTACGATAAATAACAATTCAAAACATTGTTCAATTTAATCCTTAAAACAATGGTAAAAATATATTTGCCATTGTTAACATGCGATTTCTGCCATACTTGTGATTGCATTGAGGCCTACAGTTGAAGGATTACCGTTGAAGGATATAGAAGAGGGTCAATTCCAAGAAAGAATTTAAGCGATTTCTTGTAAATTATTGCAATTACTTAAGGGGTAAATAAATTGCGAGAGAAATTTCAGAACAAAACAGAAAGAAAAAAACGATCTCTTGGAAGATTAGTTCGACATCTGAAGGGCTACTCATGTAATTTCAGTGAAATCGAGCTCTTCTACGTCGTCGTCGGCAAATCGAATTTCATCCAAAATACTGCTATTTACACTGCCAGGAGACTTTTCTACTTTAGTCTCCTTTTCCATGTCCTCGGGGGAGAAGGGCCTCAACTTTCGTGGTAGTTCGTGCAGCTGCACCGTCACCCTTTTATTGTCCAACAATTGTTCGGATTCTATTGCGTATTTATTGTCCACCCTTGGCGAGGGGCTGGTAAGACCTAAACAGAGATTTACTGTTACAGTGGTCAACACGCAAAGCAAAGAAATTAATATAGTGAATTTGCGGCCTACTAAGAGCCCAGGCGGAAAGGTGACGTCATTTTGACGTAATTATTTGGTAAGCGTCGGTTACCAAAGACGTCATGGGATGACGTCAAAACAACGTCATAGTGACGGGCGTAAGTCACAGACCGATGACGTCATTTTCCGACGTGTCATGACGTTACTTTGTGACGTTAAAATCATGTCACTTTCCTACGTGAGAATGACGTTAGCTTACATTATTTTCTACAAACGGTTTCTCTTCTGAGGTTTATATTTTTGACTACGTCAAAGAGTTAAGAAGCTACTGGAATCAAAATTTTCTACTACCTTTTTGATTTTGACTTGGTAACAAGAAATTATAAGCACTAAAAGTAACACAAGATTTAACAAAATTAACTTTAGTAACAGGAAATTTTAGTCTAAAAATAACAGGAAATTTTTAAATGTTACACAAAATGTTTAAATTTTGACGTAATAACACACAATTCTAGTCTCAAAGGAAAACATTTGTTTTTTAACTTTGAATGTAGTTACAGGAAATTGTAATCTAAACGTAACAGAAACAGGAAATTTTAGTTTACACAAAACACAAAATTTTTAAATTTTGATTGCAGTAACACGAAATTTTAGTCTAAACGAAATTTAAAAATTTCTACTTAGCCATGAGAGATTTTGGTCTGAAAGTAACACAAAATCTCAAAATTTTTGACTTTCATTGTTAGTCTAAACGAAACACATTTTTTTTTTAATTTTGATCTCGTAACAAGACATCTTCGCCTAAAAGTAACAGAAAATTAAAACATTTTGATCTTAGTAACAGGAAATTTTAGTCAAAACGTAAAACAAATTTCTTGAATTTTGACTGCAGGAACATGAAATTGTAGTCTAAACGGAGCATTAAATTTTTAAGTAACACGAAATTTAAAACTCTTTGCTTAGCAACGAGAAATTTTGGTCTAGAAGTAGTATCAAAATTTTTACTTAAAATGTTAGTCGAAAAGTCTAAACGTATAACTATTTTTTTAAGTTTTGACTGGGCAACGAAAAATTCCGTTCTAAAATTTACCTAAAATAAAAAAAAAATTCGACATTAGTAATAGTAAGTTTTAATCTGAACGCAACACAATTTTTTTTTAATTTTGACCTAATAACATGAGCTTTTGGTCTAAGAGTGAGTTACACAATAGCTATTTATGTAACCAGTTACGAAAAGTCCGATTTTGTGTAACGAATGAATGTTTGCGGGACGAGCGCAGCGAGTTCCGGCAATTTGAATGAGATACACAGTACATACACACGAACTGAAACACACGAAATTGTAGTCGAAACGTAACACAAATATAAAAAAAATTTTTTAGTAACAAGTAATTTTGTTCCAAAAAGTAACGTCAAATCTTTAGGTATCGACTTTGGTAACAGGAAATTTTAGCTAAATGTAAAACGAAATTTTGGTCTGGAAGTAACACAAAATCTTAAAATTTTAACTTGAAATGTTAGTATAGACGTAACAAAAAAATTTTTAATTTTGACTTGGTAACAAGAAATTGTGGTCTAAAAGTAACACAAAATTTACAAAATTTGACTTTAGTATCAGGAAATTTTAATCTAAACGTTTCACAATAATTTGGTCTGGAAGTGAGACAAATTCTCAAAAGTTTGACTTGAAATGTTAGTAACACGAAATTATTTGATTTTGAGTTAGTGACAAGAAATTGTGGTCTAAAAGTAACACAAAATTTAGAAATTTTTACATTACTAACAAGAAATTTTAGCCTAAATGTAACACGAACGTTTAAAACTTCGACTGTAGTAACATAAAATTGTAGTCTGAACGTAACACAAAATTTAAAAAAATTAATTTAAAAACCAGAAATACTTCCATTACATTGATCTGAAAGTAACATTAAATTTTTAAATTAGACTCTTGAATTTAAAACTTTTAACTGAAAATATTAGTCTAAACGTAACACGAATTGTTTTAATATTGTCCTGGTAACAAAAAATTTGGTCTAAGAGTAACACAAAATTTAAAAATATTGACTAAATGTAACATAAATTTATTGAATTTTGACTGTAGGAATACGAAATAGTAGTCTACATGTAACACACAAAAAAATGTTTACTTAGTAACAAGAAATTTTTCTCCGAAAGTAGCATTAAATTTTTAAGTTTTGACTTTAGTATGACGAGAATTTATTTTAAAGCGTAACACGAAATTTAAAACTGTTTGATTAGCAAAGAGAAACTTTGTTCCAAAAGTAACTAAAGTATAAAAAATTTTACTTAAAATGTTAGTCTAAACGTATAAAAAATGTTTTGAATTGTGACTTGGCAACGAAAAATATTGTTCTAACAGTTACACAAAATAAAAAAAAAATGACGTTAGTAACAGTTTTAATCTAAACGTAACACAATTTTTTTTAAATTATGACTTAATAACACGAAATTTTGGTCTAACAGTAAGTAACAAAAAATTGTTTTAATTTTGCCTGTATAAACATGAAATTGTAGTAGATCAAATGTTTAAGTTTCGACTTTGGTAACAGGAATTTTTAGCTAAATGTAACACGAAATTTTAGTCTGGAAGTAACACAAAATCTTAAATTTTTACTTGGAATGTTAGTCTAGACGTAACACAAAATTGTATATTTTTAACTTCGTAAGAAGAAATTGTGGTCTAAAAGTACCATAGAATTTGCAAAATTTTACTTTACTAAGAGGAAATTTTAATCTAACCATTTCACGACAATTTAGTAAGGAAGTGAGACAAATTCTCAAAAGTTTGACTTGAAATGTTAGTATAAATTTAACACGAAATTATTGAATTTAAAAATTTCGACTGTAGTAACATAAAATTATAGTCTGAACGTAACATAAAATTTAAAAAATTTAATTTAGAAACCGGAAATACTTCCATTACATTGATTTGAAAGTAACATCAAATAAAAAAAAAGTTTGTCTAAAGTTTGTCTAAAGCATAAAACAAAATTTAAAATTTTTAACTGAAAATGTTAGTCTGAAAACGTCTAGTATAAACGTATCACAAAATGTTTTAAATTTCGACTTAATAACACGAAATTTTAGTCTAAGAGTGAGTATTAACCCGAAATTGTAGTCTAAATGTAACACACATAAAAAAACAGTTAGTAACAAGAAATTTTGTTCTGAACGTAACATCAAATCTTTAAGTTTCGACTTTGGTAATAGGAAATTTTAGCATAAATATAATACGATTTTGACTTGAGATTTAGTCTAGACGTAACACAAAATTGTTTAATTTTAGCTTGGTAACAAGAAATTGTCGTCTAAAAGTAACAAAAAATTTACAAAATTTGACTTTAGTAACAGGAAATTTTAATCTAAACGTTTCACGATAATTTGGTCTGGAAGTGAGACAAATTCTCAAAAGTTTGACTTGAAATGTTAGTAACACGAAATTATTTGATTTTGAGTTAGTGACAAGAAATTGTGGTCTAAAAGTAACACAAAATTTAGAAATTTTTACATTACTAACAAGAAATTTTAGCCTAAATGTAACACGAACGTTTAAAACTTCGACTGTAGTAACATAAAATTGTAGTCTGAACGTAACACAAAATTAAAAAAATTTAATTTAAAAACCAGAAATACTTCCATTACATTGATCAAATTTTTAAATTTAAAACTTTTGACTGAAAATATTAGTCTAAACGTAACACGAATTGTTTTAATATTGTCCTGGTAACAAAAAATTTGGTCTAAGAGTAACACAAAATTTAAAAATATTGACTAAATGTAGCATAAATTTATTGAATTTTGACTGTAGGAATACGAAATAGTAGTCTACACGTAACACACAAAAAAATGTTTACTTAGTAACAAGAAATTTTTCTCCGAAAGTAGCATTAATTTTTTAAGTTTTGACTTTAGAATGACGAGAATTTATTTTAAAGCGTAACACGAAATTTAAAACTGTTTGATTAGCAAAGAGAAACTTTGTTCCAAAAGTAACTAAAATATAAAAAATTTTACTTAAAATGTTAGTAACAGTTAGTAACAGTTTTAATCTAAATGTAACACAATTTTTTTTAAATTATGACTTAATAACACGAAATTTTGGTCTAACAGTAAGTAACAAAAAATTGTTTTAATTTTGCCTGTATAAACATGAAATTGTAGTAGATCAAATGTTTAAGTTTCGACTTTGGTAACAGGAATTTTTAGCTAAATGTAACACTAAATTTTAGTCTGGAAGTAACACAAAATCTTAAATTTTTACTTGGAATGTTAGTCTAGACGTAACACAAAATTGTATATTTTTAACTTCGTAAGAAGAAATTGTGGTCTAAAAGTAACATAGAATTTGCAAAATTTTACTTTACTAAGAGGAAATTTTAATCTAACCATTTCACGACAATTTAGTAAGGAAGTGAGACAAATTCTCAAAAGTTTGACTTGAAATGTTAGTATAAATTTAACACGAAATTATTGAATTTAAAAATTTCGACTGTAGTAACATAAAATTATAGTCTGAACGTAACATAAAATTTAAAAAATTTAATTTAGAAACCGGAAATACTTCCATTACATTGATTTGAAAGTAACATCAAATAAAAAAAAAGTTTGTCTAAAGTTTGTCTAAAGCATAAAACAAAATTTAAAATTTTTAACTGAAAATGTTAGTCTGAAAACGTCTAGTATAAACGTATCACAAAATGTTTTAAATTTCGACTTAATAACACGAAATTTTAGTCTAAGAGTGAGTATTACCCCGAAATTGTAGTCTAAATGTAACACACATAAAAAAACAGTTAGTAACAAGAAATTTTGTTCTGAACGTAACATCAAATCTTTAAGTTTCGACTTTGGTAATAGGAAATTTTAGCATAAATATAATACGATTTTGACTTGAGATTTAGTCTAGACGTAACACAAAATTGTTTAATTTTAGCTTGGTAACAAGAAATTGTCGTCTAAAAGTAACAAAAAATTTACAAAATTTGACTTTAGTAACAGGAAATTTTAATCTAAACGTTTCACGATAATTTGGTCTGGAAGTGAGACAAATTCTCAAAAGTTTGACTTGAAATGTTAGTAACACGAAATTATTTGATTTTGAGTTAGTGACAAGAAATTGTGGTCTAAAAGTAACACAAAATTTAGAAATTTTTACATTACTAACAAGAAATTTTAGCCTAAATGTAACACGAACGTTTAAAACTTCGACTGTAGTAACATAAAATTGTAGTCTGAACGTAACACAAAATTAAAAAAATTTAATTTAAAAACCAGAAATACTTCCATTACATTGATCAAATTTTTAAATTTAAAACTTTTGACTGAAAATATTAGTCTAAACGTAACACGAATTGTTTTAATATTGTCCTGGTAACAAAAAATTTGGTCTAAGAGTAACACAAAATTTAAAAATATTTACTAAATGTAGCATAAATTTACTGAATTTTGACTGTAGGAATACGAAATAGTAGTCTACACGTAACACACAAAAAAATGTTTACTTAGTAACAAGAAATTTTTCTCCGGAAGTAGCATTAATTTTTTAAGTTTTGACTTTAGTATGACGATAATTTATTTTAAAGCGTAACACGAAATTTAAAACTGTTTGATTAGCAAAGAGAAACTTTGTTCCAAAAGTAACTAAAGTATAAAAAATTTTACTTAAAATGTTAGTCTAAACGTATAAAAAATTTTTTGAGTTGTGACTTGGCAACGAAAAATATTGTTCTAACAGTTACACAAAATAAAAAAAAATGACGTTAGTAACAGTTTTAATCTAAACGTAACACAATTTTTTTTAAATTATGACTTAATAACACGAAATTTTGGTCTAACAGTAAGTAACAAAAAATTGTTTTAATTTTGCCTGTATAAACATGAAATTGTAGTAGATCAAATGTTTAAGTTTCGACTTTGGTAACAGGAATTTTTAGCTAAATGTAACACTAAATTTTAGTCTGGAAGTAACACAAAATCTTAAATTTTTACTTGGAATGTTAGTCTAGACGTAACGCAAAATTGTATATTTTTAACTTCGTAAGAAGAAATTGTGGTCTAAAAGTAACATAGAATTTACAAAATTTTACTTTACTAAGAGGAAATTTTAATCTAACCATTTCACGACAATTTAGTAAGGAAGTGAGACAAATTCTCAAATGTTTGACTTGAAATGTTAGTATAAATTTAACACGAAATTATTGGATTTAAAAATTTCGACTGTAGTAACATAAAATTATAGTCTGAACGTAACATAAAATTTAAAAAATTTAATTTAGAAACCGGAAATACTTCCATTACATTGATTTGAAAGTAACATCAAATAAAAAAAAAGTTTGTCTAAAGTTTGTCTAAAGCATAAAACAAAATTTAAAATTTTTAACTGAAAATGTTAGTCTGAAAACGTCTAGTATAAACGTATCACAAAATGTTTTAAATTTCGACTTAATAACACGAAATTTTAGTCTAAGAGTGAGTAAGACGAAATTTTTAAATTCTGACTGTATTAACCCGAAATTGTAGTCTAAATGTAACACTCATAAAAAAACAGTTAGTAACAAGAAATTTTGTTCTGAACGTAACATCAAATCTTTAAGTTTCGACTTTGGTAATAGGAAATTTTAGCATAAATATAATACGATTTTGACTTGAGATTTAGTCTAGACGTAACACAAAATTGTTTAATTTTAGCTTGATAACAAGAAATTGTCGTCTAAAAGTAACAAAAAATTTACAAAATTTGACTTTAGTAACAGGAAATTTTAATCTTAACGTTTCACGACAATTTGATTTGGAAGTGAGACAAATTCTCAAAAGTTTGAGTAACACGAAATTATTTAATTTTGACTTAGTAACAAGAAATTGTGATCTAACAGAAACACAAAATTTAAAAATTTTGACATTACTAAGAGGAAATTTTAGTCTAAAAGTAACCCACAATTTAAAAATTTTGACTGTGGTAAAATAAAAGTGTAGTCTGAACGTAACACAAAATTTAAAAAAATCAATTTAGAAAACACAAATACTTCCATAACATTGATCTGAAAGTAACATCAAATTTTTAAGTTTTGACTCTAGTAACGTGAAAAGTTTATCTAAAGCATAATACAAAATTTAAAACTTTTGACTGAAAAATGTTCGTGTAAACGTAACACGACTTTTTTTAAATTTTGGCTTAGTAAAAAGAAACGTTGATCTAGAAGTAACACAATATTCAAAAATCTTGATTTTGGTAACAGAAATTTTTAGTCCAAACCTAACTCTAAACGTAACAAAAAATTAAAAATGTCTACGTAGTAACACGAAATTTTGATTCGAATCTAACGTTATTATGACGTCACTATAAGCAGTCGTCTTTCTCATGTCGAAATATCGACGTCACTTTTTTGTCATTTTTTCATCAGGTGACGTCGAATAACGAATGATCACCAAAAGCTGACGTTATAATGACGTCACGTTTCCGCCTGGGAGACCACTTTAAAAATGCTCTTTAGGTTAGATTAACCATTAAAGTCTCACTGGACACGATAGGACAGCACTATCGCGGTTGTTTCTAGTGCTCTTCCGGACTGTAAAAGTCAGTTCAGTCCATAAAAGAACAACAAATAATATATTCAAGAAATATTTTAATCTTCTTTTTTATTAGTTTAATTTCATTCGGAATATAACTCCCTGCCTTGAATAATGCGTATAAAAGGCCTTACTAATGTATTAGTAAGGACCTTTGCGTACCTATTGGGCCCTTGAAGAACATAAAACTCACCGTGCACTAGGGGATGTACTTTCTTAACCTTTCTCCTTACTACTGGCGATGGGGTCCCCGTGCTCTCACTAACACTCCGTCTTCGGCCAGGTTTCGGAAGCAACGTTTCCTCCTCGGGAGATTCGTTGTTGCTGCCTGGGTCCACGTAGGCTTTGGGCCTGATGTCTGTCATTTCATGGCACTCTGGCAAAATTTCTCCCGATTCGTCTAGAGGGGGAATCCAGACCAGGAAGGCGGGATCCATACCTAAAAGATACGGTAATATTCAAATACCAGCGGGTACCGTAATAATTTAAATTGATGCGGAGGAGAAATATTATGTTCGAACTGTTGGTCTATATTAGATCGTTTATTAATCCAAAAATACACTTCTTTCCTTCATGTTTGTGCATGAGTATAATCATCATAATCGTTTACTATTGAGCACTATTGAGCATATTACATACCAAGATAAGACCCTGGGGCTGCGCCGGCATTAACCACATTGTAATCATAGTAATCCATTTCGAAGTCGTTGTCCGGACCGGCGATGGAGAATTCGGACCCTCCAGGTCCTGCTAGCAGTTTCTCCCGGTTTCTTTTCTCTTTTGTGGCTTTGGCATTGGTACTCCGTATCGTGGCTGTGCTGACCATGCTTGCGACTGAAGAGTAACAACCCTGAAGAAGAAATTCTCCATTGTTGCCGTAAAATTTTCAAAAATTTGCAAGCTATATAGCAGGGACAGAAGTCGCATGAACGAAAACTTTTACTCTTTTTCGTTTCGAGGTTTCATTGACGTCTAATTGAGTCAAATAGCCAAAGACGTCAATTGAGTCAATCAAAAGAGTCAATTGAGTCAAATAGCCAATAAAGATGTACTCTGCTAGATAGCTTGCAAATCACTTTACGTAGGACGCTATATCACACAACCATTTTCAAAAATATTAATTTAGATACTTTGTTTAGAAGAGGATAAAGTGAGAAGCAAACAAGTACACTCGAAGAAAAAAAGGGGTACCCCGGTTCTTTTCACATTTCACTGCCTACTAAATGATGAGTGTCACTACGTCAAAAAGGTGCAACCAAAAATTAAATTTAAAACAAATATTTCACCGGATCACTTTTAGAGCGTATTTCCTCATAGCTCACGTTAGTCAGCGTTCTACTGCTGGTCCTCCTGCTGAGCTCTGGAGACGTCACGTCCTTTTCGTTGGATATGTCTTTCTCGCTCAACGTAGACGACCTCCGGGTAGCGCCTCTTTGTTGCGTGGCGCTTAGGGGTGACGTGGGAACGCTACTAACCGGCGTGACGTCATCAGCCTCTGGGTTGGCTAAAGTGGGGACTGCTTCCGGAGCATTTGATGGTACCAGAGTGGCAGTACTGCCAGATGGTGATGGATTAGATTTTCTTGAAAAAAAAAAACGTACCGTTTTAATGTACCTATTTTAGTTTTTGGAAATATCTATCAAACTTTCAAGTTAACAAGGATGATCATGCTCTGACGGCTTTTTTTTTTAATATGCGCCATAGGCTGTCACTCTGTTTTTCTCCTATTCCTTTAAAATTATGTTTCGAAAAACAACTGTCAAATGAGAAAAATGGCAAAAGCCGAACCACCGCCGGGGATACCCGGTACCCTTCGTGATGCACGGACTTTGGGTGTTTTCGAAGAATCGAGGCAAAATTTAAAAAAATGTGCATCTTTCGCTTCAAAATTCAATTCGGACCATTTCCTGTTTTCTCAACCATAAAGTGGTTCTTAGATGCTGAAACGAAATTCTCTAAGGTATTTCTTGGCATAGATATCCGTTCGTTTGGATACACTGCCTCAACAATTGGCAATTTAAAACTAAAAGTTTAGAAACTGGTAACTTGAAATTTAAAGCCCTTTAAAACTTATCTCAATTTTAATTTAATAAAAATGTACAACTTTGCACTTACTCCAAGGTTTCTCCTCCATCCGCGTCTCGGTCGCACTCCACGGACTCCCTCAACCTGGTGTGCTTATTTTGTCGCCCTTTGATATTCAAGGGCCGCATCCTAGTTAAGGAAATTACTTCCGATAAGAGCGTTGCGTTCGATTGAGCGCGGGCCGACATCATCGGGATATTTGTACTCGAGGCTGCAAAGCAAAAGGGGATATTTTCCAGTCAGTGAGCGGAAAATGACACTTTTCGGTTGCCTCGCGAACCAACGTACACGAGTAGAGGAAATTGCTTTTAAGAGCGACGAACTTTTGAAAAGTAGAACATTCAGTGAATTATTACTCGCATTGGTTTAATAAAAAGAAATGGCCAATGAACTGAAAATATCCAATCAGCTGATTAATTTACGGTTGACAGGCACTTAGTTCTGAATAAACGTAAAAGTCATTTTCGTTTCGCACCGGTTTTGGTTTTGGTTGACATAAAAATGACAAAGAAGTATTCTTGACCGACCAGTATGAACAGGTGAGAGTGTTCTTGGGTATTCGGTCTGAGCAGGGTGGAGGGTAGAGTAAAACTATTCAGCTACCAAACTTTACATATTTTTTAATACCGCGTGTTCATTATAAAATTTCATCTAGCCACCTATGAAATGCATTTGTTATTTTGAAGCACGTCGTGAATTACTTCGTTCTTTATTTGTCCGTCAAACTTTCAAATTTAGGCACGTTTACACTTTGCGAACGTTGCGAAGGTTGCCTACTATTACGCGCTCCGATAGTGTCTCCATCCTTTTTTTCTCAATAAGAATCTAAGGACGGGAATACTCAAATTAATTTAACAAAATAATAATGAATAGCAATTGACATGACATTCCAAACAATCCAGAATCATTCAGAATGTTGATAAATAAATAAGTCGGCCTTAATTTGTTTGATTTTTCAATTATTTAAAGATTTTTAAGATTCTATAGGCTGTAAAATTTACTTGAGGTATTCCCGAGCTAACATCCATAGAGCACTTAGAAAGACACATCAATCTTTGTGCCAAATTAAGTGTAAGACGGAGATAGTGGGCCTTGGGCGGTGAGATAAACTAAAATTTTGCGTCCCTGAACGCCCGAACAGGCCTTTCGCCCTTAAAAGTGGCGATTTTCATATTGATCCTTTGACTTCTGACGACGAAAAGCACCCCAATCACCAGCCCCTGCACGGTGTAGCGTTTGGGGAGAGGAGTTTTTAAAGCTTGGCCCTACTAACTACAACTGCAACCGAAAGTACCTACAAACTATTTTGTGTTTGAAAAACTGAAAACTAGTTTTAAATTCATTAAAACAAGTGTATGATTCTAATGTTTTATCTCTGTAGAATCGGAAATGGAGTGGACTTTCAAAGGTATGTAAAATTAAAACATTAGAGCTGAAGACGAAAATAAGTTTATAAACATATTGTGGACTCAATTCCTGAAGCTAAATCTGGAAATTTTGCACCCACATCGGTATTGACTACGACCATGAGGACCTAGAAGAAAAGATGTTTCCAAAAATGTATGTGTCAGTAGATACACTTGAGGTTTAAATTTGTGTACAAGTGTAATAGTTCTCAGTTCTCTTCGCTCCCCAGCCTATATGCAACTATACCATTAGCAGTTTGTAAGGCACATGTGTACATGCATAAACTCTTTTGGATCTGAAAGCCAGTTTTAATGTGATTCAAATGTATAAATAACTTTAATGTTTTATCAGCATCACTATGAAGTCAGAAGTTGTGTTGATTTTAAAAGTAAAATAATAATTAAAATATTGGCAGTCTAGATAAAAATACCTTTAAAATAATACCAATTTTAGGCTTGAATCTTGAGATATATTCCAGAAATCTTGGAACAGATAAGTATGGACTTGAGTATACGAGCAAGATTGTAGGAAACATCTTTATTGGTATATGGTATTTTCATGTTCAATAATAAATGCTAACTTTTTTTTATAACGACAAAGTATACCATATTCCATTTTTTTCTGCATCTTACATTGCCATGGAATTTACCCTGTATAACATCGATGGCAATTGTCGTTTACTTGTCGTCACAACAGATACCGTAAATGTGGAATCGGAAAATGATAAGTAAATTCGGCAATTTGAATGCTGCCCAATAGAATCGCGTGATGAGTATTTTTCAACCAATGAAGTCGAACTAATCACTAACTGGTATTTTTAGTCGTTATTGTCTCCAATACGCTTTAACACTTTGTCAAATTGAAGTTGCGTTGTTGTCAATTTTTAATTGGTGTGTCAACGTTTTAAATACATAATTTTTGATTCATAATCCCAAAATGCCGAAAATAATAGACCAAAAAGTTCGCCTCTATATTAAAAGGAGTTTCCATCAATCCAGAAGAGAACTCCCACAACAATTGCTCAGTATTACGATAGCTAAAATTTCCAACCTTTTTGGGGTAAGTATTATGCATCACGCTCGACTTTTCTCAGGTATCGACTGTAGGGCCTATTTGAGGACTGGAAATACTACTTAATTTCTTGATGCGTAAGCTATTAATAATATAAAAGTATTATGTACCATAGCTAATTGCTTTTTATACTAGTACATAATACGTAAAGCATAAAGAAATGCGAACAAAAATAATTTTATTAACCAGGACAGGCAAAGCAAAATAACCTAGGTAGATACCAGCAGCCCCGACATATAAAAATGTCTACACGACAGCACTGCGGTATAAAAGTCAGTTAATGCCGCTCGGGGGCTCTCGCAAAATTCAGTTTCTAGCTGCCTTCTATCATCTATCGAATCGTAGCTTGAAACCTTGAGAGGCAGATATTACCGGAAGTGCGTCAGGTGAAAAGGAAAACCATGGTAGAAGACTTTTGTGTACCAGACGATAGCGTGCGGAACCGCTAAAAGCTTGCTGATCTGCATAAAGTGATCGGCTGAAAAGCGACTCGGACTCAGTAGTTTGTATAGAATAGACAGCTATAGGCAGTAACTCCAAGCCATTCAATTCCAAATTGCTCCAGGTAGGGAGGCACCCGAGGAGGCGCCAAGAAGTCCTTTTATATAGATCATAGAACATTGGCATTACCAGGTATCATTCATTTTGTCAAAGCCTCACTTTACAAAATAGATTTTGCTTGACCTAACAAAGAATATAAAATATACTTACTCAATGCCACTGCGCTAAAGTAGGGAGCCCTAGTTTTGCTATAAGGTCGAAGAACTACTCTACCAAATTTAATGTGATAAAGACTGCGCATATCCTGGTTGCTTTGTCTAAGCTAACTCACTAGTAGCATTTCCAGTTTAAGAAAAACAAAGAAAATTATTGAGTCTAATTTATTAAATATGTGTGTTTTAAATTTACTGATATATCTATTTCTAGGTGAATACTAGAACTGTACAAAATATTATTAAAGGACACGACATCGACGAGGATGAATCAAACCATGTAAAGCCAGCAGAAGGTAGAGGGAAAAAAACAATAACATTTTTGGAACATTTATTTCGGCAAGATCTGCAACGACTAATTTGGCAATACAACTCAAAAAACCAGTACTTTACATTAAATACCTTACTTAAAGACGCAAAAGAAAATTTGGACTTTACTGGGGGACGGACAACTTTGTACAGAGTTTTAAAGTCGATGGGGTATAAACACAAGACCGTAAATGGACGCAAAATTTTATGTGAACAAAAACATGTCATTGCAGCCAAAATTACATTTTTGAGAAAATTTTTACAATACAAAAAATCGGCTGATAATGTCATTTTTGTGTATCTAGATGAAACTTGGATCTACCAAAATGGGTCGCAAGTCCGTCGATGGGTACACGAGTCTGACATTAGAAGCAACCCATCGCGCATTACATCTGAAGGGACCAGATTTACAGTACTACATGCTGGGACAAAGTCTGGTTTTTTAAACGGATGTGACTTACTTATAAATTCAAAAAACAATGACCGAGACTACCACAAAACTATGAATGCGGACATTTTTCAAAATTGGATGACCAATCAGCTTATTCCTGCATTAAGCTCAGTGCAAGAAAAATCTGTGGTTGTTATGGACAATGCTCCATATCACTCAGAACAATTGGAAAAACCTCCCACATTTTCAAGTAAAAAAACGAACATGGTGGAATGGTTGGTTAGCCATAATGTTACGTTTGAAGCGAACATGACCAAAAAACAGTTATGGGACATAATACGACCGTTACGAAGTGGACCTAAACTTTATGTGATTGACGAACTTTTGAAAGCCCACGGCCATGAGGTTCTTAGGTTACCCCCCTACCATTGTCAATACAATCCTATTGAAATGGCATGGGGGTTTTGTAAGAACCTCTACAATAAAACCATCATGAGTCAACCCTCATCGAAAGGTAGGGTTGAACATGTCTGGAAGGAGTGCCTTTCAAAATGTAACGGAGACTTGTGGACAAAATACTGTGACCACTGCAAACGACTAATAACTTCTGACTGGTATAAACACATGGGTAATCTGTCAATCGACAATATTCCTGCCTTTATCATTTCACTTGAAGAGTCAGATTCAGACACAGATGATTTGTCAATAAATAGTAACGCATCAAGAGAAATGATGGAGGTAGAAACCACTAACTCGACTTTCACAGACTGATTAAAAATCGACTAACTGCAATAATTTAAATTACACAACTTCAATATGCGACTTTGACTTTCAACAAAATATTTGGAAACTCAAAGTAGGAAAACAAGACTGAGCATAAATGTCTGTGGTGATAGTTTTTTCTTGTAAGTATTATTAATCAATATACATAATTATAAAAGTAACAACACATACAACTTGATTAGGAAAGAACAATTATGGCTTTTAAGATGGGGAATCCAGCTTCCGCCTCAAAAGCTATGATCTCCCGCCTCATTATACCCTGCTCCACAGAAGAAATACCCATAGCAAGCCATAAGAAGAAGTTGCAGTTGCTCAATTTCACAAGACCAACTCAAATGGACAGAAGCTGTGCCAAAACTCCTACCTCCTAGAGGTGGTTGATGCTCCATGAAGATGAGAGGAGCTAACTATAATAAATGGCAATTGTTTGTTGTTGAAGCCCTATATAACGTGATAGATAAAAGATTAAGAAATTTTGTATTGAGCCGACATACTATCGTCAATTTATTCGAGCTTTGATGTAAACTACAAATGTATGGTCGAAACGTTGGCGAATTATCGGCGTAGCCAGGCGGCAGCCATTAACAATAATGTCATTGTTAAACATAGAATTATTTATGATGAACTTAATGAAAAAACATGTAAAATTTTTGTTCTTGGAAATGCTCAATATAAACACTTTTGAATGACCATTAGCCTTGTGTTTTGCAATTTGATGAGAAAGTGAAAAATTAAATAAGGTCCGACTTATATTAATTTAGTGATAATAAACTAAAAATTCTGAAAATTTCGGTGATTGAATTGGCCATTACAACCACTTAAATTAGTCGTTTTTGTCAAAAGTAAAAAAATATGAGCAAACTGAAATGAGTAACCACGAAGTACCTATAGGTTTCAGTAAATTTTATAATATACATGAAGCCTATGAATAAAACAGTTACCCTAAAATCTGGACTAATTGAAACAGTCTAGCAACTATGTAGGCATAACAGTAAACAATAGTCATAACCTTAAACCGATTTATCAATCATTGTCACTGTCGGTTATATATACTGGGTGAAATATGTCAAATTTCCAAGGCTAACGATATGCAGAATATAATGGAATATGTTATAGTTTAATGTGTCTTAAATTGCATCAATAGCTACTTCATCAAAGCTTCATATTCCTAATTTATAGTTATAAACTGAATTTGTTTAAAAATGTTATAGACAGAAATTAACTTTACATTGATAAGTAATTAATAGTGTTAGACTGGATAATCTTGGTCAATGATCAGATCTGTAGTTGATCAACAATTTGCAAATTGGCTGATTAAAACCTGTTTATTTAAAAGCGACATTGCTCAATTTCTATGATCATAAAAGTCCTTTTTGGAAATTGCAATCCATATTGGGTCGATCATTACTATAAGCTTATTTTCAACCAACCTGATTGTCTGTCCTGTTATCATCAATTCACTCAATCTAGTTGGATGAAAATCAGCTGTAGAGATCAATCTGATCCAGGTTTACCATTTCCAAATAGTCCTACTGTGCCTATACTAAAAGGCATATGAATGATAAAATTTGAGTCACACACTTTGTCACAATAGGACTTTTCGGAAATATTGATCCTGGTTCACACTGATCCTTACAGGTAATTTTCAGGAAACCAGATTGATGACAGTTTGAATCTGATTTCCACTCAATATGAATGGTAACAACTCAGCTGATAGTTATCAACTTGATCCGAATTACAGTTTTGGAACAACAAATATAATTTTCAATCCAAATACAAAAAATTAAATGATATTAATGAAGAAATTTGCAAGTGCTAGCAAAATTCAGTAGCTTATACAGGTACCTATCCAATTGGTAATGCTTGAAGTGTCCTAGTTATCAGCCACCTTCAAAGAAAAGCAGACCAATCAGTCAGCAAGCTGTGATTCCTACCCATACTCCCATCTAAGTTTTCATGTTTTGGAAGTTCACATAACCACTTAACTCAAATCAAGCTTCATCACTAAATATGGATTTTTGGAAAATGTTCTGGTTATTATCCCTATCAATACACCAATTGCAAAATTGCAGTCTTCGGGGAAAGTCAGCTTCATGCTATTTTTGCACATCTGTGAAGCGATATGGGATATGGGTAGACTTTCAGATTTGTATGTAAAATTGCATGGGTGGCACCTACAGAAAGGCCTATTTGATGGTGTAACTGTCGAGTAGAAGTACCAGGTGTGTTTTGCATTATTTCTTGTGCCTGTGTAACCACTTTATCGGTATGTTTCTTGTGAGATTCACTGCCTGGTCTTTGTAAACTACCTGCTTCTGTAAACAATTCTAGAACATGCTCCAAAGTTTTCTTGAACTGCATATAGACCCCAGCAAAGTTTTAAAATTCAGCCTGGAAATCCTCCACGTAGTTTCGAATGGAATAAACCCATTCGCCATCCACTTTCCATCAAACTCAATATAAAAACTTTATGTTCTAAGGTGAAAGCCATGTTGTCCAAATACAAAACAGGTTTTATAGCAATAAAAAGTAACGTTTTTAACAAAAATTTTGTTGGTAAAACTAGAAAACAATAACAAAAATGTGGGGAAACGGGAAAATTTACCAGCAAGGGTAAAGACAAGACAAGATGGCCGCTAATAACGTTGAAGCACTGAAAGCTGATTGGACAGAGGCAATGACAAATCTGTTTTGATGGCGAGTAGAGTTAAGACGTACTTTTATAACTCTCTTTCTTTCTCTCAAAAAATCATAGCTGGCTAGATGAAATTTTATAATGAACACCCCGTATGTTCCTCAGGGCTACAAAGATGTTATGAGCATATCAGAGCGAGTTACAGAAACTCCACAATTATTATATTGCATAGCAGACTTACTGCTAACTATTATGTGAAGTGAAGGTAGGAAACCATGAGAAAAACATTCAGATATACAGTGTGTCCCAAATTCGAGGCTCTACATTGGGATCTCGGAAACTATAATGGCTACAACAAAGGTTAAATGGGAATTATTTTAGGGAATCTGGTGCTGATTTCAGATCTGATTTCAAATTAGACACCAGACTCTTGGTTTCTGAGATATTGTAAAAAATAAAAAAAATAGCGGATTTCGTTTTTTTTCTTATAAATTCGAAGTAGTTTATTTGACAACTGTCAAAGTGCGACATTATTGGAACAGTTTTTTGAGGCGAACAGTAAGGCGTATGTCAAAACTCACTATCGTCTTTTGTTTTTTCGACACGCATTACAACTTTGGTTTTTCTTATGACGGCCATATTGGATTTTACATTACACCATTACATTGATATCCTGCAGGCAACTTTTTTTTAATTTGAACAGTTGGCCATGACTTTGACGTAAAG
This sequence comes from Taphrorychus bicolor, assembly GCA_951812265.1. Lineage (NCBI taxonomy): Eukaryota > Metazoa > Arthropoda > Insecta > Coleoptera > Curculionidae > Taphrorychus > Taphrorychus bicolor. The sequence goes on along the minus strand of OX638297.1, from coordinate 6,189,354 downwards.
TGACATCGCGCCATTTGCATTTTTGTTTAAACAATTATAGGTACAGTAAAGTGGGGTTAATTCGAACGCGTTTTGGCGGTTTTTTTAATATTGTTACCGTGTTTCACATTTAAAAATTACTAAAACTGAAATATAATATTGTTGTAGCTTTGTGTATGGATAGCCATTGAAAAACTTTTTTTTTAAATAAGTGTAATATTTATTTTTATAGGTAAAGGTTGTTCGAGCGTGTGGGGTAAATTCGAACGAGGTACTAAATCGCACAGAAACTTGATTTTAAACGTGTGTACGGCTAAATTCGAACAAGTAAAGATAAAAAAAAATTGTTATTTGTTTCAGGAATAGTTGGGTTATAAAAAATAACAGTTTTTATCACAAAAATATTTATTTTACAACATTTTTTAAGTGGTTTTAATATAGGAAGTAACTATAATACCCTAAAATAAACATAACTTACTAGTTTTTCGCTTATAAGGAACAAAAAATACATTCTTCGGTAACAAAAGAGAACAAAAAAAGAATACAAATGATAGTTATTCTATGACAAAACCTTTTGGTAAGTTTTGGAATGACCATCGGTTCCGCCTGAGGTCTTTATATGATTCTAATTTCATTATTATGTCGTTTTTGTTAACTAGTGATTCGTCTTTAACATCTGGGTAAAAAAAATAACTGCCAAGTTTTTCAAATTTTTTTTGTCTCAAAAAAATTCTCAACAAAATATCTGGCTGATCTAGAACCTCACTGATTTTGCCAATGAAGAACTTTTTCTTTTCTTTTGGGTATGCAAACTTTACCAACACAAAATCACCTACAATAAAATTGTCATTAGCAAAACTACACTCTTGATTAACACTGATGCCAGAGATTTCTTCATAGTGGTCTTCTTCCATGTCAGAGTCAATAATATCGAGAACGAGGTCATCATCAGAGTCACTTTGTTCGCGTGATGTAGGTCGATTCAAATCATGTGCTAGTATTCCTTTTCCCGGTGCCACATTAAGTTTTTTACCTCTCTTCACGGGCTGTTTGTCCTCCAATGTCCTTGACTTTTTCAAAAACTGAACAAATGTTTCGGACCACTGTTGATCAACCGCGGCACGCTCCTGTTGTTCCGCTTCCTCAGCATCGGTCAATTTTGGAAGTTTATCTAAAACTTTGTTTTTATCGCAGGGAATTATTCCGCACATTCTAACGCCGGAAATAATATTGTTGCTGGCATTAATTCTTATATCTTCAAAAAGTCTTTTCAAGAGCCCTGGAAACTCGGACTTCGGAAGAACCCCTCTATTTTTCTCTTTCCATCCTGTTAATATTTTTCGCCATGTTTTCTTGAAAGGGGCAAAGAAGGCCACATCTAGTGGTTGTAAAAGGTGTGTCGCATTTGGTGGTAAAAGGACAAATTCTATGTCGTTTTCCTCACAAAGATGGACTACCCGAATTGAAACGTGGCTGGACAAATTATCGCCTATTAATACTTTCTTTCCCTCACATTTTCTGAAATAGAGTAGCGCTACTTTCTCAAACCAATCCTCGTATACGACTCCCTCAAACCATCCACTTTTGGTGCGGTTGTAAACAGCCATATCTGGACCATTTTCTATCCAAGTGGGATAAAGATGCTGTGCTTTGTACACAATGTATGGCGGCAACATTTTTCCTGATCCCGTGACAGAAACCATGATACTCGTGCTGGATTTACTAGAATCCATAATTCTAGAAATATATTTTGTAGCTCTCTTGCAAACCACTTTGGCTCTTCCGGGGTCGTCACACAGGTTCGTTTCGTCGTAGTTGATAATATTGCATGGTGGTACCCCTTGCAATGTTACTGACAATTGGTCAAAATAATCATTGATAATAGCAGGAGATAAATCAGCTCTGCAACGTTTGATATTTTGGGAAATACGTTCCGTTAAGGTCCGATGTCTTTTCAAAAAATTATAAAACCAGTCAACGCCTGGGGTGTTATTTTTGAACTTCCTGATCGTTTTTCCTTTAGAATCAAGGAATTGCTTTACAATCACATGGATGTCAGCTCTGGTCAGAGGAAACCCCCATTCTGCTGCTTTTTGAATTCCCAATGAAAGACTTAGCTCTTCATTTGTGGTCAATGATGTAGGAGCTCCAGCTGATGCGGGATGCGTTTTCTTGATCTTGTCGGAAAGTGTTGCTATCGGAATATTATACGCTTCCGAGGCCCTTCTATACGTCATTTTTTTCTCCTTGACAGCTTTCACCGCCTTCTCTAGTGACGATGTAGAGTAATTGCAGTAACTTCTGCCTCCAAGCCGCTTTTTATACACCCTCACCATGTTCGAATTTGCCCCTCCTTAAATAATATATTTTATATAACCACCTCCCTAAAGTCCAATTTTTATTATTTTGTAATGACATTTATAGAACCTCTTAAAGTTATATTAAGCAGTATTTCCACAAGTTTTCAAGCAAATTGAATGTAAAACACCAACGCTGCAGCAGTTTGTTTATAACTTACCGAAAAATTTAAGAAAATTGTATCAGATTATTACCGTCCGCAGGTCAGTAACCACTCGCGCAAACAGGTTGTAGCATCACCAAGGCCTTCAGCTGACTGCCTCTAGCAAGAGTATGCAAAAAGTATTCGGTTAAAAGCAACGTTGCCATTTCGTTCGCATTAAATGTCGACTAACCGCCGTTTGCACCACACGCATTTGAGTCAGGCTTATTTTTAAGCTTGGTTTATTTAAAATTTTGTTTTGCGCCGCTCTTCTGATTTCTCTAAACCTGGCTTATCTCTAAGCCCCCAATGTTCTAGGCTTAAACCTGGTTTTCAATTTTCAGTGGTTTTGTTGAGGTTAGGTTTCGTGTTTTATTTTGAATGTCGTTTTTGATGTGTTGAAATCTGTATAAGTATTTTGAATTTCCCTACTCAATAACTAAAGATGGGTGATATTGATATCGACGATATAATCTTAAACGATGATCTAGATATTTTTGATATCATCGAAATTGGCTTCCCCAGAAAATTTATCATAGGACAAATCACTATGAGGATATGGATGAGTTAACCTTCTATCAACGATTTCGACTAAGAAAAGAAACAGTGACTCAAATATTAGATCAAATCATAGATCATTTAGAGTACAGCGATAAGTAAGTTTTTACACTATCTACCAGTTTTATTATTGAGAGCCCATTCACAAATTTTGAATCCCAATTAGCTACATAGGAATTGATGATTTGATTATCTGTGTTTACTATTTTTAGGAACTCTTGTATAACTCCAATAAATCAGTTGCTAACAGCACTTAGATATTTTGCTACCAATGGGCATTTGTCAGCAATTGCTGATTTTATGGGGATGCCCCTATCTACAGCATGTAGAGTAATTCACAATGTCACAGATGCGATTGCCAGACTAGCTCCTGCATATATTAATTTACCAGAGAGGCAGAATATTATTAAGTTGCAAAAAGAATTCTTTCAAATTGCATCTTTCCCAAAAGTAATAGGTTGTGTTGACGGTACACATATTAAAATTCAATCTCCAGGTAAGCTCCATTACTTAGTTTTTTTTTTATTAGTATGGGTTCTTAATTTAAAAAAAAACTTGCAGCAGGCCATGGAATTAAAACTCTTGTCTGAGATAAGTTCATATTACCAGTCAAACTATCCTGTCTTAATGTTAGCCATATTGACTTTCAATTGTTTTATGATGTCATCTCAGACCTACGGTTCTAGTTCCATGGCCTGCTTGAGTTTTTTTTTCAAATGAACCCATGTTATATTTGATCAATGGAGCCACACAGCCACAATCCCAACACTCTCTTATAATTATTGCTAAGTATAGAGTGTTCATTATAGAAAATGGCATCTAGAAGGCTATGAAGTTTCAACAGAAAGGATTACATGATAAAAGTAAATAGACTTCATCCTTTTCTTTTGACATTTCACAGCTTACTAGCTAGATAATATTTTGAAATGAACATCCCTTATGTTCATGTAGATAGATCATACGAAGACTAACATTAAAAGGTTAGATGATGGTTGTGTGGTTAATGTTAAGTATGATTATTACAAATCCTTGATTTTTCCTTATTTAACCTTAAGTAAATTATGTAATTATTTTACATTAAAGGTGGGGAGGATGCAGAGGTATATAGAAACAGAAAGGGTTATTTTTCCCTCAACACTCAAGTAGTAGGAGATGCTAATTTGAAAATCACTAATATTGTTTCAAGATGGCCAGGATCAATACATGACCAAACAATATTTATGAATAGTAGATTAGCAGCCCAATTTGAAGCCGATGAATTTCCGAATTGCATTCTACTTGGTAATTTTATTTTATTCCTTTTATGGATTACCAGGTGTTCAATGGAAAAACTCAGCAATTTGGCTAGGATGTTTTTACAGAAAAGGATGGTGTAATAAAAGAAAATGAAGTTTTGTTACCCCACCTTTTCTTTTGAAATTTCACAGCCTATTTTATGAATTTTTCTATTGAAGACCCCCTTTCTACATTTAATAGCTTTGTCTCATCTTTAAGGTGATAGTGGATATGCTCTACGGAAATACTTATTGACACCTCTGCACAATCCAGTTACAAGAGCAGAGCAGTTATACAATGAATCACAAATAAGAACTAGAAATTCTATTGAACGGTTACTAGGAGTATGGAAGAGGCGTTTTCCAATCCTTGCATATGGTACTGGATGTAGTGTGGAATTGACTCAAGGTATTATTGTAGCCACTGCAGTTCTCCACAATATTGCCATAAGTGCAAATGAAGATAATCCTCCCGCGATTGAAGACATGACAGAGGAAGAGTTTAATTTCTTAGTTCAGCAAGGACAAATACCAGATGTGCCCAACTATGAACAAAGACAAAATACTTACCGTAATCAATTAGTACTTGATTATTTTTCTAATATGTAAATAAAAAATGTATTAAAGATTCTCGATTAAAGAAGAAACTGTATCTCTTTAATAAATAATTGAACAGGTATTTATAACAACAACATAAAGTACCTATAAATATTAACAAAATTGTCAAACAAAATACAACAAATTATAAATATTATAAGATACATAACACTTTGTCAAAACACTTTGTCTTATAACTAACTTCTTTTTGCTGCTTGGATCTGCCATTTTAATAATTCAATTTTCAAGGCATGTTCCTCCTTAGCCCGTTGAGCAGTTTGCTTAATTTCTTCTATTTGTGCATCTGCACTAATGCAGGGCAATAATAAAAATGACAATTTTTAAAATTGTCATTTACAATTCAATAAAACTTACCTTTAAACTCTCTGCCTCTGGATATTTTGCATCACACAAAAATTGTGGTGTATCAGATATATCAATGTTTTGAATTGCGTTTGAATTTTGAAATTTTGAATTGCCCCTTGCGCTTGTGCAAGCGATAGAGTCACTATCATATTTATTGGTTAAACCATAAATTGTTTTGTTGTTCACAATTGACAAAATAATTTCATAACTGTCATCCTTTTCAGTAGTGGGCGGTAAACCTCCTCCAGTTTTCATTACCTGCCTTCTCTCTTCAGCCACACGCTTACGAACTTCTTTTTTTTTATTATCATAAGCTTTTCGTAGGGATGTGGTTGTGCGGAAAATATTACTTGGACTACTTGCGTTAAATTCAGATCTTATTGTTTCCCAAGTACTATTTTTTTTCTCCAAACTACTTCTGTCTGTTTTCTTATCTTCTATTACATCTCTATATTTCACAACAATATTAAAAAGGCGGTTTTTCTCGGCCAACGTAAAATTTGGGGCACGTTTTTCATCCATTGCAATAATATAACACATAAAACAAACATATATTTTGTGATCGATAACTTCTTTTTGAGCTTGCAACAAAGGCCGGAAAAGTAAGGTTAACTTAAAGATGAATGACACTGATGACACTCTTTTGCGCTGTTGCCAAACGAGTAATTGGCTTACGAAAGCCGGGTTTGAAATTGGGTGGTGCAAAACAAAAAATTTTAAGCGGGGCTTCAAATTTGAACCTGGTTTGATAAAACCAGGCTTATCTTAAAAGCCGTGCAAACGGGGGTTTGAGGGGCGCGTTCGAAGTTAGCCGAGTCGTTCGAACTAACCCCACTTTACGGTACTGTGTACTGTCATTTAGCAAAATCGTGTTAAATTCTATTCCTCTTAGATTGTCAGTTAGATTTCTTGTGAGAACTTCCTTTAAGACTTCAAAATACATAATGGTTTATTCCAATGAAGAAAAGTTTGACATGTTAACGCTGTATTTGCAGTTACACAGAAATGCTGATGCTGCAGCAGCTAGATATTTGGAGATACACCCAGAACGACGACAGCCCCATAAAACATATTTTCGACGAATTGTTATGAATCTTATTGTTGTGAAGTTGTGGGGCATTTCACCAACCTAGAGGAAAGTACAATATTGCAAATCACAACCGCGACCGAAAAATTTTACAAACAGTCAACAGAAATCCCAGAACATCTGTCAGAACCATAGAGCGTAACATAAACATACCAAAATCCACTATACAACGTGTACTAAAGAAAAATAGATTACATCCTTGCAAACCTACGATTGTTGAAGAAAGCGTTTTTTAGAATGGTATACAAATAAATGTATTGAGGATCGAGAATTTTCGAACAACGTGTTGTGGTTTGACGAAAGTAGGTTTACTAACTGTGAGGTGTTTAATAAACATAACAGGCATCACTGGGCCAAAGAATATCTCTTTGAAGTCGAGGAAAGGCGATTTCAAACCCGATTTGGATTTAATGTATTGTAACAAAGTTTTTCCCTAACTCACAGGTAATGACGTCACAACTAACATTTTCTTTATATTTCATCACCCAACTCATTACAACACCTTTTATTTAAATAAAAAACGGGAATTCCCCATATAAAAGCAAAGGCAATGGCCAAAACGGCCGTAGGTCCGCGAGTGCGCCCATAGATGGCGCCACCTGTTAGTCGCGCTTAACAAGCCGACAGAATTTATAAAGACTAGTAAAATAATTCGAATATTTCGAGGTCGTCGACGGCGGACCGTCGATCAAATGGGAGGACTCAATGAGTTAGTACCGGATATCTGACCTAGGGGGCCGACGTTGTTGCTTCACGTTTCGGCTCCTGACGTCATGCTAGGGTCTTATGACACAAGAGGGGTGGGTTTGTGATTTCCCGGTGTAGTTGGAGTTGTCGTGCTCCACCGGAGTACCTGGGACGTTCAAGTGACGCATGTGCCATGCTGATTCTGGCCGCGTTCATTTTGTTCATCGCAGGGTGCGTTCATATGTAAACCGGGAAAATCGCTAACACACCGCTCACCGTACCGCTTCTTTCGAATCCGATCTGGGACCTATTACCGATTCCGTCACCGTCCTGTTTTACATCCTGGGCTTCCCGTAGCACCGATCTTCAAAGCCAGGCTGGATGTAAATAAACCGAAACCGACTATATCCGATTCCGAATTATAAAGTACGCTTCCGCCGAAACCCCAGTTCCCAGGGGTCCCAAAGCTCCGTTACCGTTTCATATTGTTTTTACTGCTTGTACGCAATATTGAAGTTTCCGACCCCGACCGATCCAGTACAGAGTGTACTGGTTTATTATCGAAACCTCCCGTTGTCCCTGGTTCATCAGAAATTCGTCTACTAAGTAACCTACTGTTGCTCCCCCCCTTTCGCTGTTATTAATTTCATAGTTTTAGGATGTGTTCGTATGTAGTTATAGAGAGTCACTAACAGTCGTAGTATTAGTAGGTGTTTGAATGTTGTTTTACCGTAGTTTAATAGATACCCTATTATTGTTCCTTACTCCTGGTGTTTTAATCTAAAAATCCCTGGAATATTTCTCCTCTGTTTAAAAGCTACCTTGTAGGCAATAGCGGTCCCTTTGTCGCTTTATAAATATCAAAGGGTGGCGGCGCCCGAGACTCAAGTCAGTATGGTGTGGAATCATTGGTAATTTTACTTGTCTGCTTTTTTCCTTTTAGACCTTATACACTCACAGACAAAAAAATACTGCATATTTTATTTTAAGCAGCCGCTATTTTTATTTTATTTTCTTCTTTTAACACTAGTATCATAATGTATGATGCCTTTGCCCTAGGTGTCTTATACGAAAATTACTATAGTACAAGTGATTTAGCAATACAAAAATATAAAAAGTGTTAAAAAAAATTAAATAAAAATTGCGACTTAAAGTAAAATATGCAATATGTGGGTGTATTTAACAAGTTATTTTTTACTTCAAGGAATCAGCTCATAGGACCGTTTCTATACGACTACAATTTAAACGGAGATAGATATTTAAATCTATTAAGAAATCAATTTTTGCCTTCTCTTCGAGAAGTTTTAACCCAAGACGAAATTAATAGAACTTGGTTTCAACAAGATGGCTGCCCGGCATACAATACGATTGCAGTTAGACATTTTTTACGAGAAAACTTTGGAGGAAGAGTTATTTTGAGTCACGGTCCCATTCTATGGCTCGCTAGGTCGCCTGATGTAACGCCCTTAGATCTCTACTGATGAGGCCACGTAAAAAATGAGATTTACGAATTCGATCGTCCCCAAAAAGTAAATATTCTGAGAGAAAGAGTTTTGGACACTTTTGCCTCTATGAACAGAGGAGTGCTAGAGTCATTCGAAAAGTATTTTGAAACTGTCAGAAATGTCAAGAGGTAGACGGTAGGTATTTTGCAAATCTACCTGATAATAATTAAAATGAGAGAAAATTGCTAAAAATTATATTAGTACCTAGTTTATTAGATGCCTCCATTTTGTTATTCTTTTGTTGGTATACTTAATTGTTAATAGATATGTTATCTCACAGAAATAAAGCAAAATAAAATTAACATTTTCGAAACATTTCAGAGGAAACTCAGTTATACTTTTAACGGAATAACAGTGATAATTGATAAAAAATGCAAATGGCGCAATGCCATTTTACGTCGAAGTGGTGGCCAACTGTCGAACTTTAAAAAAAAAATGTTTTTTTATCGTAACTTTCGAGTTTTATGTACTTGCGGGATATCAATGTAATGAGAATTTTTCGCTGGATCTGAAAATGGAAAAATCCAATATGGCCGCCATAAGAAAAACTAAAGTTGTAGTGGGTTCCGAAAAAACAAAAGACGATTGCGAGTTTTGATATACGCCATATTGATTGTCTCAAAAAAGTGTCCTAATGTCATACTTCGGCATTCGTTAAATAAACCACTTATTATTTATAAGAAAGAAACAAAATCCGCCATTTTTATACTTTTTGCAATATCTCAGAAACCGAGTGTCCGGTATCTAATTTGAAGCCGGATCTGAAATCAGCACTAGCTTTCCCAAAACATTCCCCATTTAACCTTTGCTGTAGCCATTACAGTTTCCGAGATCTCAATGTAGAGCCTCGAATTTGGGACACACCGTATACGTCAACATTAAAATTTGTACACAGATGTCACATGATACGGCACGATGTAAAATAGTATATTGTTTAACGAGTGACGAAAGAATTAACAACTCGAAAAGCCGAGGTAGCTTTTTAAAAATATTTATTACTTAAAAACTATACAATAATGCGAACAATTAAGCAATATGCAACTGACTGACTCACAAAGGATGCGCCCAAGCTATTTATATTAATAAATGCAGTGTAAGCTTATTTATAATAAATTCAGCACTTTGCTATGAAATAACTCCTCCCTCCTTGAGTTCCGACTTTTAGGCTAGACGAGGAAGTTGGACATCTACTGGTACTCCGGAACACTCTGGCTTTGAGGTGTCAGGTTGGCTTCTGCTGCGGCGTAGCATCATTTGTACCACTATCTTCTTCCATGCAGTTATCAGGCAACAGACTGCTATCAGAACATAAACAAGCAATGTCCACATACTTGGGGTAGTGGAGATATCGCTAAACGTAAAATGGGAATTAGTTTCCATTTCCGAAACTTCATTTTTTAACTTATGAAGTTCATCAAGCTTCAACTCTGGCAGGTGTAAGCTTAAGTTTAAAACAGGTAGCATTGAGTCATGGAGGGATAAATCCGGAAACAGGATCGGTTGGTAGTTATCCTGTTTTGTGACACTTATGTCGTTATATGCAGATCGGTCATTGACACTTATTCCACAGCCTATTGGTAGTTGACATAGGAATGTGCCTACTAGATTTCTTACTTCGGTCTGTCCTTGACAAGAGATTCGAACTGTCGCTTTCTTGGGACAAACTAAAATCCATTGACCCGTGTGACCTAACTGATTAATCACTACTTCGGTTACTTTTGTTTCGATCTGTTTACAGGTGGAGGTGTCCTTGTCAGAATGCAGTAGCTTTACTTCACAAGGGGCATCTTGTTGTATTGCTCTCAAATCTTCTTTGTGGCACACGTACAGCTTCTGTAGGACCTCCCGGCATTCTTCTCCGTAGTGGGCGTAATGCAATTGATTTATCAACAGAAACTTATTTCGCGGTATAACAACCTTAAACACACTCCTTGTATATACGGGAATTGAGTATAAGTGAAAGTACTCAAAAGATTGACTGTGTACAATTGGTATATGTAGAATATATGTAACTTTATTATTAAGCACAAAACATTCCAAGTCAATGATTTTTTCAAACAACGGTGTATTTTCTATAGTGACTGGTAGAGGCATTTGATTCGTTCCTAAACGTTTCTGCAAGTTTATTAACTCAGAATAAAGGTCTCTAGTTTTTATAATGCTGGGATGCATTATTTTTAATTTGGAAAATACCAACGAATTTTCCATGTCTTGAAGAATGGAATTAATCACCTCGTACATGTTGATAATTTCATTGATTATTTCCTTTAGGAATATAGAATTTCTACTATACACAGTGTTGTTAATAATTGGTAATACTTGATTGATTTTTGCTTCAATAAGCTTATCATTTCGATACAGTTGTTGCAATGTATAGTTAAATTGCTCTATTACGTTAACTGACAAAGACTTTTGTTTCAAAATGCTTGCTTGCAAATTATTTTGATTCGCTTGCAATTCCCTGATAAGTTTTTCGTACCTGTCTCCGTCGGATGCGTCAAGGTTTCCTGTGACTGCTTTGAATATCGAACCTAGGCCGTTTACTAATCCTCTTTTTATTCTTTGAGATTGTGGAATTATTTCATTTAATTTTAATTCAACCCGTGCTTGGACCATTTTCAGTATCTCGACGAAATTTTTAAGTTCATCAGCATATGGTTTGTATGCTTTATATTCTTCTAAAAATGATGTTAAATTTCCAGATCTAATGCGTAATGAGTTTATTTGGTCCAAGATGGGGTTTAAGTCATAATAATGCAGCATAGAGTAGGTATAGTCTATAACTTTTGCATTTCCTATTTTCACTGGTATAAGACCAGGATTATCGTCTACTTTTCTTATCGTTACTTGTTCTTGAGTCCCAAGCGTGTGGGCAAGAAAGCTGAAATATAATACTAAGCGTTAGAAACTAGTAAATAGTGCAAAGCACCTTGCGTTAAGCCTCCTAACTAATCTATCCTAACATTTTTCTGCTTATAACTATGTGTCAAAACTATATTTGTTTCTAAAAGGTCGTTTTAGGTTATCCATATGGATTTTTCCTTGACCTACGGTAGTAATTGTTTTGCGAGAGGTGTCAACGTTCTCTATTTGTGTAGGTGGTTGGAAAGTGTCACCTAATTTTTGTCTAGTGTGTTTTTTAGCATATATTGTATTTCCTGTCTCAAACAAGGATGGTTTGTCTCGTTTTTCGTTTAGTCTTCCTGTCGTTTTTTCCTTCCGATCAATAAGTTCTTGATTGATTTTGGAGTACATGAGTTTTGTTCTGTCTTTATGGTCAGCTACATAATTAGTCATTAACATATGATCTAGCTTAAGATTAAAAGGATCTTCGGGGTTGATGTGTCCACTTATTACGTCAATAGGTTTGAAGTTGGTGGTTGAATGGACACTATGATTATATGCAAGGATTGCATATTTCATTTTTTGAATTATAGGTGTTTTGAGGTGTTCCTGATTGTTTAATAATCTTATATGCTCTGTCAAGGTTGAGTGTAATCTCTCAATGACACCATTGGATTGTGGGTGATTCGGGGAACAAAAATGAATTTTTACTTTATGTAGTTGTAATAACTCTGTTACGATGGTATTTTTAAATTCTGTTCCATTGTCAGCAACAATTTTAGTTGGAATTCCATGGTGTGAAAAGAATGAGATTAAATTATCGGCTATCTCTGTTGCAGCTAAGGAATTAAGAGGATAAGCCTGCGCGTATTTCGAAAAGCTGTCAATTATAGTCAAAAATTTAACTTTCTCTAGAGTATATGTGTCCAGATGAATTATTTCGAATGGTTTGGTCGCAGTTGGGGTAATATTCATCTCCATTTTGATGGGGTGTCTTGCGTATTTGCTCCTTTGACATATTTCACATTCATTAATATAAGTTTGTATCGACTGCTTTATGTTGGGCCAGTAGTATTTGTTTTTGATCCTCTGGTCCGTTTCATCGATACCTCGGTGATTGGTTTTTCCTTCATGATAAGCTTGTATTATTTCTGGAATTTCTCTTTTGTCGACGACATCAATTAGTTTTATCATACATCTTTTGAATTTCAAGGATGGCCATCGAAAATTCTTCCTTATGATTTCACAGAAAGGTGCATATGTATCCGGATTTTCAAAGTAGATTGAATACAATTTATCAGGAACAACATTTTCTTTAATAAACTGCATTACATCGTTTTCAAAATCATTCTCAGATAATTGCACAATAAATCTTCTTTTCTTTTCAAATAAAATAACTCTTCTTGTTTTTGCTGGGGAATGAAATACTTGTGAAATTATTATTTGGTTTGCCCCGTAATTTACTGCTGATTCTATGATAGGTACTCCTACGATAGGGTCTTGCTCATCATTGGTGTGTGCCGTCTCGGCGTCATTTTCGTCATAATCATTTTGCTCTGCTGGTTCAACGACTTCTTGGATATCTAGGTCAGGTTGAGCCATTGTCGACATCTGATCTAGGTTGTCGTTTTCTTGATCATTCACTTGAATACTTTCAGTATTTTCTCTTTCTAAGCTTTTATTGAAGTCGTTTATGTATTCTTTAAGTGTTAAAAACCCGTCTGATTCTTTAGTATGTAATTCAATTCTGCTGAGGGCATCGGCGTTAGTGTTTAATTTACCTTTCTTGTAGGTGATGTTATAGTCAAACTCCTCTAATTTAATCCTCCATCTTAGAAGTTTTGAGCTAGGGTCTTTTAAGCTAAAAAGCCATTGAAGGGGCTTATGGTCAGTCACAATATTAAATTTCCTACCAAATAAATATGGCCTAAAATATTTAGTAGCCCAGACCAGGCAAAGGCATTCTTTTTCTATTGTTGAATAATTTTGCTCCGATTCATTCAGTGTTCTTGATGCATATGCCACAGGAAGGTCTTGGCCTATGGGTCCTTGAGAAAGTATGGCACCAAGTGCCACATTGCTAGCATCACATGTCAAATTGAACGGTTTGGACAGATCCGGGTATTGGAGGATCGGTTCATTCATCAAAAGAGTTTTACACGTCTCAAAGCAATCGATAAATTCCTGGTTGTGTTCGATTATGGAGCCTTTTTTTAGACATTTGGTCAAAGGTTTAGTCAACTTAGCAAAATTGTTTATAAATCGGCGATAGTAGCCTAGCAGTCCTAAGAAACCTTTGATTTGCTTGGTTGTTGTCGGTATCGGGTATTTCTTAATGGCTTCAATTTTGTCTGGATTTGGCTTTACTCCATCTGGTGTTACAATATGTCCCAAATATGCAACTTCACGTCTAAGAAATTCACTTTTGTCTAACTGGATCTTGAAATTGGATTCTCTCAGCCTATTAAACACTGCCTTAAGGCGTTCCAAATGTTCTTGTAGGGAAGTGGAGAAAACAATAATATCATCAAGATATACCAAGCATTTTTCATTTTGAATACCTCGCAATATATTGTCCATAACTCTTTGGAACGTTGCCGGAGCATTCTTAAGTCCAAATGGCATACGTGTGTATTCAAAGTGTCCTTGTTCTGTGCTAAATGCTGTCTTTGGTATATCATTTTCTTCCATTTCTATCTGATGGAAACCGCTGGTAAGGTCCAAGGTCGTAAAATATTGGCATTTTCCTAATTTGTCCAATAAATCTGTTATGTTTGGCAGGGGGTACTTATCATCGATAGTCTTTTCATTGAGTTTACGAAAATCGACACATACGCGCCACTTTTGTTTTCCAGACGCGTCGGCTTTCTTCGGCACCACCCAAATTGGTGCGGACCAAGGAGAATTGCTAGGGCGAATAATATTTTGGTCTAGCATTTTTTTCATTTGGGTTTCTACCTCTTTTTTATGTACGAATGGGTATCTATATGCTTTTGCATAAACGGGCAATTCATCAGAGGTTTTAATTGAATGTTTTATTTTACTAGTGAATGTAAGGGGCATTCCTTCATAATAAAATATATCTGAGAATTGCTCACATAAACTGAGAATTTTTACTTTTTCTTCCTGATTAAGATGGCTTGTGCGGATTTTAGAGGTATCTAATTTTTGTGACGTAATAAATTCATCTTGCAGATAATTAAGATCGAAACGATCAGCATTAGTAATATCATCTTCGTATTTATCTACATTAAAAGGTTCCGAGATGTCTAAGGTTATTGGATTACACGTATTATTAAGAACCGTGGTTAAAGCATAACCGTCCTTGGCAATTGTGATGCTGTTTGGAATTTCACAGTTGTGCATTTTTTGATAAGGCATGATTATTTCGCCTTGCTGGATGTTTGTTTTGACTTTAATAACCTGTTCACTACGAGCTGCAACGGTAACGTTATTTATTTGCAGTCCGGTTTTATGAAATTGCAACTTGATACTAGTGTGAGGTGTAATCAAATAGCCTTTATCGTAGTCGATGTTGGCTTGTAACTGCTTTAAGTTATCTATGCCGATTAGACCATCGAATACATTGTGGAATTTAAACAAATAAAATTTTAAAGTACTTGGTTTAGGTAGTTTAAATATGTGGGAAGCAGGTATTTCTGCACTGAATTTATGAGCAGATTGCTGGAAAACAGTTGACACAACAAAGGGGTCAAAGTTAATGCAATTTGGAAAAAACTTGTTAGCTAAATTTGGGTCTATAAAGGATTTTGTGGAACCACTGTCGATTAAAAATTTTAGATTGCATTCCGGAAAGGTAATATAAGAAAGTTCGCTCGTATTTGCATTATTATATGAGATAACTTCAGGTGTTACGTTTCTTCTTGGTTGAGGCACGGATTGTGAAAATTTACATCAGTACTAGTCGACGGAGAACTTGCATGATCAGGGCTTTCGTGTGAATCAGAAAAATTGGAAATTTGATACTGATCAGGTTGCCATGAAGACGATTCGTTCTCGTAATTTTGAGTTGATTCAAATTCGTTGCCGGCTTGATACGACGAATAAATATTTTCTGCATTATCAGCATAATACAACTGTTCTTGCGTGTTATCATTAACATCTGCGTTATAGAGCTCTTCAGGGATACAATTGGTTGGTTGTCTTTGTTGATTGTTGTAATTTTGGGGACCTGTGTAAGGTTTATTCACCCTGGTCGACTGTCTAGTGGATGTGCTCATTGGG